>OY660880.1:17822393-19022393 GCA_962446985.1 Xyrichtys novacula
TCTTTTTTCTTTTTTTCTTTCTTTCTCTTTCTTTTTTCTCTTTCTTTCTTTTTTCTCTTTCTTTTTTTTCTTTTTTCTTTCTTTTTTCTTTTTTTCTCTTTCTTTTTTTTTCTTTTTTCTTTCTTTTTTCTCTTTCTTTTTTTTTCTTTTTTTCTTTTTTCTTTTTTTCTCTCTTTCTTTTTTCTTTTCTTCTTTGAGAGACAGGAGGAGAGGGAGAGAAAGAGGGAGAGACAGAAGAGGAGTGAGAGTGACTTACCTGGTTGAGCCTGGGGGAGGAGAAACGTGGAGGGCCGTCCATCGGTGGGACCTTCCTCAGTAACAGCCTAGGAGTGCACTAATCCTGGTTCTGGATGAGGCTGTACTGCTCCACTCGGACCTGAGACAGAAAAAGAGACAAATTACAAAACCTGAAGTCTGCAGAAATGATTTTTCCAGGGGAAGGTTTCACATCTTTGAAATAAATTAATGTTAAAGAAAATTAAAATTAAAAAAGACAAATTCATAAACATATTTCTGTCATTAAAATCATTCAGACTATAAAAGTTTTGTATGTTGTTTTGAAGGCATTCTAATGGCCTATCTATGTTGTCAGTGTGGTTTCCTACTTACACAGCGAGGCTTGGAACGGGACATGGGTGTTGCCGCGACCCTCTTTAAGATCGGCCTGGAACAGGACTGGTGGAAGCTGTGCACAAGGACCGAGGTCCGCTTTTTCTTTCTTTCTTTTTTCTTTTTTCTTTCTTCTTTTTTCTTCTTTCTTTCTTTTTTCTTTTTTTCTTTCTTTCTTTTTTCCTTTCTTTCTTTTTTCTTTTTCTTTTTTCTTCTTTTTTCTTTTTTCTTTTTTTTCTGTCTTTCTTTTTTTCTTTTTCTTTCTTTTTTCTTTCATTTCTTTTTTTCTCGTTCTTTCTTTTTTTTCTTTTTTCTTTCTTTTTTCTTTTTTTCTTTCTTTTTTCTCTTTCTTTCTTTTTTCTTTTTTTTCTCTTTCTTTTTTTTCTTTTTTTCTTTCTTTCTTTTTCTTTTTTTCTCTTTCTTTTTTTTCTTTTTTCTTTCTTTTTTCTTTTTTTCTCTTTCTTTTTTTTCTTTTTTTCTTTATTTCTTTTTTCTTTTTTTCTCTCTTTTTTCTTTTCTTCTTTGAGAGACAGGAGGAGAGGGAGAGAAAGAGGGAGAGACAGAAGAGGAGTGAGAGTGACTTACCTGGTTGAGCCTGGGGGAGGAGAAACGTGGAGGGCCGTCCATCGGTGGGACCTTCCTCAGTAACAGCCTAGGAGTGCACTTATCCTGGTTCTGGATGAGGCTGTACTGCTCCACTCGGACCTGAGACAGAAAAAGAGACAAATTACAAAACCTGAAGTCTGCAGAAAGGATTTTTCCAGGGGAAGGTTTCACATCTTTGAAATAAATTAATGTTAAAGAAAATTAAAATTAAAAAAGACAAATTCATAAACATATTTCTGTCATTAAAATCATTCAGACTATAAAAGTTTTGTATGTTGTTTTGAAGGCATTCCAATGGCCTATCTATGTTGTCAGTGTGGTTTCCTACTTACACAGCGAGGCTTGGAACGGGACATGGGTGTTGCCGTGACCCTCTTCAAGATCGGCCTGGGACAGGACCAGTGGAAGCTTCGCACAAGGACCGAAGTCCGTGTGAAGCGTTGGCTGGTCTGAAGACAGAAACAACGCAGACATTTAAATTAAACAAGCTTTAACATTTGACTGTGTGGTCAAGGTCATGAAGGAAGCATCTGTAACATCAGTATCATTAAGAAGAGACAGTCAACACATTTTAATTTGTATTTAGTCTCTAATCAGCAGGTTAATTGTGCAATAGACATAGATTAACATCAATGCAACACCCTCCATTAAGAATTTATATTTTTGGTATATCTATTTCAGTCATTTTTTTTTTATTGGGAAAAAGACTTTTTCAGGATTAAATAAGAAAATCCTCTGTTTTCAGTTTGATAAAAAACTGACTTCCACAATAGGACAGTGTTTCGATTACACTTAGTGAATTTTTCCCATAATTGAAATTTTAAATATTATGGTTAAAAAACACACACTTGATCCATGAAAACATGAAAACATATTTCAGTGGAACATTATCGAACTCTTCATTTTAAAGGCTGTACATAAGACATTACTTTTATCTTAATTTCGTCTGTTTTTGTAACTTTTTAATAGGTTCAAATGTAATTCATAGGATTTTTTTTGGTTACTCAGGCCTATTAGAGCACTTATAAATAGGTCTAACTATTATGTCTTTTTAGTTTATTTTGTTGAATTTTATGATGACTGTCATTCTTTAAAGTTATGAAGGTGTCCCTTATTTTAACACCACATTTCACTCCTTTAATGTGCCTCTTTCGCTGTAATAAGAGTGAAAATAGCTTGTGTTTATAGTTCTCACCTGATAGCATTGGTTAGTATAAAGAGAAACTGTCAAATAAGTTTCAGACTGACGGCTTTAAATAGCCCAGAAGACATAAAAAATCTCTTAGAGAGATTTCGCACAATAACATGAGCTTTTCTGCTCTTAAGCACAGAGTCTTTGACATGGTGGGCAAGACTTTCATGTGATGTCAATGCATCACTTTTAAGCTAACCATCCGAACGTCTCGACAGTAACACACACAAAAAAAACGCCTATGTTCACTTATTTTCGGTTAATTTTGATAATGCCTGTCACATTAAAGTCATAAACACTGTAAATATCCATGCACACATTTAATTCTTGTCGATGCATCGCTTATCCATCACGAAAGTCTCGACAGTAACACAAGTTTGTATGATAATATTGCCATGAAATCTTACGGTCTCCATGTCGTAGATGTTGTCCTCTCTGTTCAGGTGTTTGTCGAAGGTGTTTGCCGGAGTCCTTAGTCGTCTGGTGAGGTTTTATTTATGATGAAGACGTCAAATGTTGTAAGTTCGTGAGCCACAGGTTTTTCGTGTTGTTCTCTTCAGATTTGTTCATCAGAAATGACCGCTCTCTTTGGCTTGTAATGATTTAAAGTTTTGACATCGTTACAGGTTACCATGGAGATTTAAAATGCTGTTTACTTTAGAAAAACCCTTACACTGGTAGATTATATCTAAAAGTTTAATATTATCTTTGATTTCCGTCATCTCAATGGAATATAAATATCTCTTGAAGTAAAGTGGAGGTTATTTTTCATCAACTAGTTTAAGAGTATAAAAAGCATTTTAATTATAAAACCTTCCTTATTTCGGTACAAAACGACCCCTTTTTGAAAACTATAGCTTAGTAGGCCTATGTCCCATAGGTAACCCAACAAAAACTGGAAACTTTGTCTCTCATTATAATTTCCACTGAAGCCTTTACTTCAATTAAATTCAGTCGATTTTCTTTAGAAGGCTACTAAAATAGTCGATATATACTCCTGTCATATCAATATTTTAGAGCAGTAACGAGATCTGTAAAGCACTTTGTCACCCTGTTTAAAAAAAAAAAACCTTAAGTTGATCATTGTTATTTGACAAAGTCCATTATAAGGCATCAAAAAGGCCATAAAGATATTGAATTTTGAACTTAAAAAAATAAAAATATCACATCAGCTCTGAGCCAAAATACCTTTTCACTGGAGTAAAAAAAAGCCTATTTTCATGTGATGGTACTTTATACTAATTCACACATAGAGTGAAGTCATTACATGCTTTTATTAACTTGAAAAATCTTTCTAAATCAGTATAAATAATAAAAAAGATGTTTGGCTGAAAAAGAGATTTAACAGAATGTGAAGTATAGGCTAATCTAAAAATACTTCAACAGGAACCAGAGGGTGACAAGACTTCCCATGACTTCGACATATTTAGATTCTGAGGTAAGAAAAAAAAAGAGATAAAAAATAACGAATGCATCTCTGTTTTTGGGTTTGAATCATAGACTGTATACAGAAAAAAGCTGTGAACTCCAAGGTAAAGTGTTTACTTCTTATTTATTTCCCCATGTAATACAAAGTCATTATCAACACTTTAATGACACTGAAAATACAGAAACCTCTGAGAAAACAATGACAGTAACAGCAATCACCAAAAACCCCCAAAACAATCAGAATATTATGAGACATGAGTATACGATGTCATTTAAGGCTACACACTTAAGAAAAGGAATGTTACAGGAGACAACAGCATGTTTAACAATAGATGAGACTATCATTATTCAAACACAAAGCTACTGGCGCTGTTTTCTCCCTTTTTAATGTCAGAGATAGTCCCTTTAATTTTACACTGACAGCAGCTTGATCACAGCAGCAAAAAGTCATTGAAATCTCATGTAATAGTACCATAGCAATGCCCACTGTCAGTTTGGTCACTAATGCTCAAATACTGACTGTCTGTAAACCATCAAATCAAATAAATCATCCTGGTATGAAGAGCATGTCAATTATACTTCATGAAGTAGAGAAAAAGTTGGGATTACACACATATATCGATATGAAATATGGATAAAAAGGGAGTGGTTTGTTAACATGAGGAAAAGCAGCATCATTTCATAACAGTGACTCAGTTTTTCTAACATCCCTTTTAAAGGACAGGAAAAGGGAAAATGCTGGTGTTTTAATGCTTATTACTCTATAGGTTTGTATATCTCTGCTACAAAGATAGAGGACAGATTTATCTGCCCAGTACGGTGGCCAGCAGGGCCATACGGATGTACATGCCGTTCTCTGCCTGGCGGAAATATGCAGCCCGGGGGTCTGTGTCCACCTCAACACTAAGGAGAAAAAAACAAAGAAAGGAAATAAGTGATAAAGGGAAACAAATATCCTTTATTTATTTTCACTGCTTTGATATCATTGTATTCAATTAAATTTCAAACATAGATGAACCTCGTTTTGGAGATTGTGCTTTTGACCAGCTATGGTCACACTTCTTGTTTGATTTCCACCGGGCACAAATGAACAATGTGTGTTCTCTTACACTCAGCTATCAGTGTGGTGTTTAAGTTTAAAGCAAGTGAACCAACTTGCTAAGGTGTTGCACACAGTAGAGACGCCATGCCATGTGCAGGGTCTCCACCAGCTCATTTTAGGGAGGAATACACATCAGGAAACTCCCCCCTCTCTGGATATAATGAGGACTTTTGTGGTTCAATAACAGGTTAAAGGGCCTTGTGGTGACTCTTCCTAACCAGTTATGTCAACTTCTGTCTCAAAGCATTTAAAGGACCTTACCTGATTTCATTGACCCTGGGTAATGGATGCATCACCACCATCTTCTTCTTGGCCACAGTCATGATGTGAGGAGTGAGGATGAACTGGCCGAAACACTGAGAGAGAAAGTGAACAGACACACAGAGCTGATTCAGTCAAATGCTCACAAATACAAGTCTCTAAAACTCACCATGATAGTGTGAACTTTGGTTTTGGATTGAATATTTCATTTAAGTACGTACTGGATTAAATACTTATTTTGGTTTTTCATTAAAGAGGAACAAAAGCCTGAAGTTTGAGTGAATATGGAGCTCCAAAATACTAAAAGAAAACATTACTTTATACTTTCACACTTATCTGTTTTACAGTGTCTAAAAAAGGACAAAGCTGAATGGATGACATCAATCTTCGATAAAGGGCAAGTTCACCCAAATAATTTTTTGTTATAATATAACACCAGTGTCAGCAGTAATAGAGAGACTGTATGTGTAATTTTCCATTTAAATAAATTGGAAAAATTGAAGTACCGTACATCATAGAAACTCTTTCAGAGGGGCACCGTGACCGTTTTTATTAATCAATCTGAAGAAATGAAATGAATGACATAAGTCATGGTTTTACGTACAGCTGTGTACTCCTCCTCAGAGGCGAATCTCTCCTTCTGGATCCTCGTCATGTAGAGGACGTCTGTCTCAGGTAGAGCCTCCTCGATGCTGTCAAACTCCTCCTGCAAAGACACAGAAAAACACAATCTTCTTCAGTCCTGAGTCTGCTTAAGCTCAAATCGCATTTTTCTATTAACCCTGAGTAATAGAAAAGCGCAGTTTTGCAAAATAGATCCTTGCAATTGGCTCATCACACCAAACCTGCCTTGTTGTCTTAAACTTTGTGACAGTTTGTTCCTCACCTGTTTGATGCCCTTTGAGGCCACGTAGTCGATGATCTCTGCCGGCATGTGGAGGTTCTTGGGAGCCACGTAGCGCAGTGTGATGCGGTACTGAGTCAGCAGTTTGGCGAGCGAATGAACGGTGCGGCCGTGTTTCAGATCTCCAACCATAGTTATCTGAAGGTGGTGGAACAGATTTTAAGTTGGTTCATTAGAAAAGCTCACAGATCAGAAAAACTTTGGTTTTTATGGTCGTTACAGATTATTTCTGTGTTATTCCTCACCGTCATGCCGTTGACTGTCCCCAGCTCCTCCCTGATGGTGAAGACGTCGAGCAGAGCCTGGGTGGGATGCTCTCCCACTCCGTCTCCAGCGTTGATCACCGGTTTACGGCAATGACGAGACGCGCTCTAAATGAAACAGAGAGAAAAAAAACTTTCAGTAAAGATTAACAGACAAATAGAAAAATTACAGACACCAGATACTAGGATAAAAATGTAATTTGTTGGAATTAATAGTGAGTCAAGCTTGTGTTGCCACCACTAGAGAGCACTAAAGCGCTTGTACATATGTGACAAAGTGGGTTTTAGGTCAAACTAAATGTCAGATTATGTCAAAATGGAATCTTTTCATAATTGTTTTCATCCTCAGATCCAAAAGATCCTTCATTTCTGGAGTAAAATTTGAGAACACGTTTTCATTACAATCCTCCAGACAGCCCACGAAGCTTACAACTTGCCCTTAGACGTTTCAGGCACATTAAAAACATCCCATTTTTTGTTATAATCTAGACTTGCTAAACGTCACATTTGTCTGAAAAAAAGCTAGAAGTAGAAAAGTTTCACTAGTAACTGTTTCATCCTCTCAAACGAGCTGATACCGGCTCAAACCCACCTCCACAGCTCCAGGCGTGGGATGTCTCAGCACCAGGACGTCGGCGTAGCAGCTCATGGTCTGGACGGAGTCAGACAGAGATTCTCCTTTCTGTGCGGACGAGGTGGACTCGCAGAAGTGGACGACTGAGCCGCCGAGGCGCTGCATGGCCGCCGCAAAAGAGCTGCTGGTGCGAGTGCTGACCTCGTAGAACATGGACGCCATCACTTTACCCTGGAGAATACGAGGAACCAGATTTAAACATGGCTTTGCTCTTATTATTCAGTACTGTTAGTTTTTTATCTATTCTATTTTTTTCATTATCTTACTCTGTTCAATTTAATCGTCTTTACTTATCTCATCTTGACTTTTCACCTACTTCTAGTGTTTCTTTATCATCAAGCTACTTGTTTCCTCAGCCCTTCATTTACTGTTTTACATCCTCTGTTTTATTTCTTTGTTTGTTTGGTTGTTATTGTTTAACTTTTGTTTTGCTGCAGAAAATGAGGCCTACCTTCAGGATGTCCAGGCTCCGCTCCTTCTGAACCAACAGACGCAGAGTGTGGGCGACGTTAAAGAGGTGAGACATCTGAAAAAGAAAACCGAACGACGTCACTGATCGATCTCTACTTTCTCTTGTTCATACTGCATATTTTCTACTGCTGCCAGCTCTTGGATATCCACTTTTAATACCTGCTCTTTGCTGAACTGTCTGACAGACAGGATGTGTTGGCCCACGAGAGGGTGCAGCAGGGGAGAGGTCTGGAAGTGGGACACCTGTCCAACAGGTATCTGTCCCGGTCCTGACTGAGGGGACAGCAGCCTGGACAGAGGAGGGGGGTGGCTGTAACCTTCACCGGCAGCTGTTGGTGGGAGCATCACCATCTCTGGAGAAGCAACACAAAAAAACAGGAAAAGTTTTAGTTTAAGCAAAGGCAGAACACGTTTTTATATTTTCTTTATTACGTTTGTGTTAAAGCGGCGATAATAAATAAACTACACTGTGCTAAAGGCCTCAAAAAGTTCCTTCCACACTCTTAAATTAGGACAACTTTTAAGACATTTCTGTACTAAAGTGAGGAAGCATCATGGGAGTTGTAGTACCTGGTGGCAGACCTGGATCAGAGGAGCGGTGGATGCGGGGTGGCAGCAGGTATCTGCTCTCCGCTGATCGGCGAGGGCTGGGTGCTCGTGTTCGGACGAGGCCCTCTCTAGGAGGAGTGGGACGTGGGTGTTCTGGAGTCTGAAGATAAAAACAAAGTACAAAGTTAACGTAAGAGTAATATTAACACCAGACCACGGCAAAGAGGCGTTTTTCGTCATCATCTTCTATTGTATACATGTTATACAAGTGATAATTACGTCATTATATGTGATTTAGACAGTTATAGATCTATTTTAACATTCAAATGTGATGTATTGTGTTACAGTTATCTTCTTTTTAAAATTAGTGATCTATTTTGAATACCATTGGACTTTCTTTCACCGCTTCAGTAGGATGGATGGAAGCAGAGGGCCAGCTCTTCACATCTTCACCGTAACCCGGAGGAACCAAAACCTGAGAGAGAAACAGAAAGAACAGATTATTTCAACTAAAACATCTTATCACATATAAAATAAATTTAAAAAAAAACAAAAAAAAAAACACACACACACTAATGTACTGTGTTTGTGTTCACTTGTGCGGTGTCTTCTTTATTGCTCTCATACCGAAAACTCTTATTTCAGCTCTATATGTCTACTACCAGAAACACTTCATTGTTAGTAGTTTAAAAAGCAGTACAAAAACATGGTTCTCACCAGGTACAGGGAGGAAGAAGGGCTTTAACCATCTGGCGTTTTCATAAATGATTTATGTACTTTATTTATGTTCTATTTTTTGTTAATATAATGTAAATATGTTGGAGACGGACTGTTTATTAAGTAGCAGAAAATGCTTCATCCTACTCCTTTTCAGACATGTTGGGTTCATATTATTATCATTATTATTATTATTTTATATTTTAATTTTTTTTGCTTTGATTATTGTAATTGTTGTTTTGAATACTCTCATTGGTTTTGTTTGTTTTCAGTTTACTTTCTTGTGTTGCACGCACATCTTTGAAAAATAAAGAAAGAAATAGACAGAGCTTGTAAGAGGTACTTTTTTACACAGCTTTGTAGTCTTGGAACAACCTAAAAGTTCTTCCTTTACAGAAAACCTCTAAGGATAGCTGACTGCACCCCCTTAGCTTTCTATATTAGCATACATTTGCCATTGTTAGATTAGTGGCTGTTACGTTATTTGAAGTTTTGAGAGGGGTCTGCGGAAATCTGGGACTTTACGAGAAAAGCCCCAGATTTCCACAACAGTAAAGGACCTAATCACAGCTGATCCTGGCCTTTGTTTACTAAGGAGTTATCTTCCAAGTGGTGAGAATGAGCAGCTACAACAGGACTGTTTTCTGCTAAACCTAAACCTCTCACTGTTTTCTGGTGCCTTTGACTTCGCTGTGACTGAAGCAAATAATTCATGTCTTTGTTCGATTGCTCACCTGCCCATCAATATAGGCCACCTCTCCTCTGAGAACCACACGACGGACTTTACCCTTCACCCTCAGACCCTGGAAAGGAGTCCACTTGGACTTAGTGAACTGCATGGCCTGAGGGATCACCCACTCCTGCTCCAAATCCACCTGAAAGATGAAAGTGTAACAGTCAGCTCACTAATAAAGTCTGGTTTCTATCACTCTGGCTTCGAGTGAGTACCTCCACGTAGGTGTTCTCTTGGATTGGCAGGTTGAAGATCCGGCGTGGGTTGTCATAGAGACGTCTGATGATGTCCTCCAGAGTGAGGCGTCCATCGCTGACAGCTGTCAGCAGCAGCGGTAGCATGGTCTCCAGACCGGGGTAACCTGGCGGAGGACGCTCCCCGTTCTTCTCTTCGACAGAGTGAGGCGCTGAGGACACAAACATCAAAAAACTTCAGGATTTAGTCTACAGATCGACTCTCAGACCAGTTTCTGTTAAGAGACAGGATGTAAATTTCCGCCCCTAAAAGAGTGATAAAAAAAAGCTGAATTCCTGACCATGATCTGTGGCAAAGCAGTCGATGATGTCCAGGTTTTCCCACAGAGACTCCATGTCCTCCCGCGTCCCCAGCATGGGTCGGACCTGCGCTCGTCCATCTCCGATATCCGGCACGTTGTCCTCACAGAGGAAGAGGTGATGAGGCGCCACCTCACAGGTCACCTGGATGCCCTTCTGCTTGGCTGCCCGAATGATCAGGATCTGAAGAAGAGGAAGAGTTTGACAGTTTTAGTTAAGGAAACACCAAGATGGCAACCGTACGTCTATAAAAGTCTATAAAAAACTCTTATATGAGTCAGCTTCATATGAGCCCAAGTACGACTTAAGTCCTTGGTCTTAATTTGAGGATTCCTGATGTGAAAACGTGTAAACGAGGAACGATGATGTCTTACCTCCTCCTTTTTGGCCACATGACAGATGTGAACGGGCCGCTGGTAGAGCTGAGCCACCATCAGAATCGCAGCAACTGTCTGTTTCTCGGCATGAGCGACGATCGGCATCTGCTTGGGCCACTTCTCAAAGTGCTTCAAAGAGAAAGAGAGCAAGTCAGTATCATGTGCATCTTGGGAAACACATTAATCTTTAAATAACAGAAACAATCTAGGGAGTAAAAAAGGTCTCTACTTCAGTTCTCAAAGTGAATGCTAATCTTGTAACAGAAAACCTTTATGCCTTTAGACAAATTTAGCTCAGAGTTTAGTCACATTTCTTCCCTATTTTAGGCCTCGCCAGAGTTTCCTCACCAACAATAAACTTTTTTTTTAAACATGTTTAAGAGTGGTTTGATGGCGTGGCTCAGAGTTACCTCCATCCAGAGAGAAACGTTGTCCATCTTCAGGGTGGAGTACGTATCATTCAGGTACATCTTCAGCCCGGCGGCCTGGTTAGCGATGGTCGGCAGGATGGCGGCGTTGTCTGAGGCTGCCCCCAGATACAGGGCATAGTCGCACCTGCAGCCTGCTTTAGCCAGCTGAGGATTCGACAGAAAACTGGATTTATTTCTTTTTAATCAGTCAGACTAAGAAACACATTTGACCAGCATTTCATTAACCTCGATTTAAAGGAAACATGACAAAAAACAAACAGACGTACCTTCTGAACCATCGCCAGCGTGTTGGAGTCAGTGATGGCGGGGGAAGTGTTTGGCATCGCGCACACCATGGTGACTCCTCCTGCCAGAGCTGCTGCGGTACCCGAGGAGAAATCCTCCTTATGGGTGGCTCCTGGCTCCCGCAGGTGAACGTGCACATCAATCAGACCTGAACATCAACAACAAAAGAAAGATTTACAAGATTTAGGATGAAACTCTATCGATGAATCTGCTAGTTTGAAACCTGCATCATCAGTGTCAAAAATCCCACACTCTTCTTGCCTTTAATTTATCTTTAACTGCAGATTATCCTCATTTTTTATCATCTATCTTGCTCCATTGCTTATTTTTAATGCTAATTCTTTATTCGATCGAGTCACAAGAAGTCAGAGTAAACCCTCGGATCAGTCAGTGACTCACCAGGCAGACGCACGAGTGTCTGAGAGGCCATGCTGTCGATGTGAGTTTTCACCGGTGGTTTCCTGCCGATCTGACGTAGAGCCTGAAAACACGTTCACTCATATCAGTTCAAGTCCGACTTTGAGAGAATATAAAACTAAAAATAGGAGTGGATTAAATCAAACTCTATATCCGACCTGCACAAAGAGCTTGGTGCACTTGATGTCGATGATGAGCGGCACCGAGTAGTCGACCGCCATTCGTCTGGTGCGGTAACCTTTCGTGACGAAGGAGGAGAGTCTGCGGCCGCCGCTGTTCCTCATTGAGAGGTTTATGACCAGATCGAAGTGGTTCTCCTCCAGATAGTTCATGATGCTGCGCTGCTTCTCTTTCGTGGGACACTCGCTGTCCTCCTCCTCCTCGAACGGCCAATCCACCGCCGTCACCTGACAGAGGACAGATTTGGACAAAAGAGGTTTTGTCTCGGTGAGTCCTGCCTATGGTCCTCTTTGTCATCCATTTAAAAGATTTGGAGCATCACGACACAAATTCAAAGAGCTCATATTTTTCATAAAACAATCACACTTTCAGTCTCAACATTTAAAACTGACTTTGATCGGGGTTGTTTCAAATAAATCTGCATGTGAGCATCATCTTCGCTGTTACCTTGACTCCATGTTCAGTGTAGAAGTCGGCAGTACCCAGACTGGCGTAGAGATCGTAACCCAGAGACTCCAGAGCCTGCACGGTGGGCAGCAGCTCACTCTTATTCTGAAAAAACACACAATTATTTTACCTCAATTCTCACTTTTTCAGGTCTACAAGGATGCAATCTTTCTTTTTGTATTAAACAGGTAAATAATGGGATAAATCATCTTTTTTTCCAGTGACAAATGCAACTTAAATATGCAGAAAGCAACACAGATGTTTGTTTTTTTAACCCTCAGCCTTCGTTTTTCAGTTAAATGTTGAATCAAAAAGTCCTCCTCCAGTACCTTGTAGCTGCCGATGGAGAGCAGGATGTTCTTTTTGGGGATCTTGAAGCCTGTCGAGAGCATCGCTTTCAGGTACGCCTCATATCTGTTCTCCCCAAAACACGCCACCTCCCCCGTGCTGGTCATCTCCACCCCGAGAACCACATCAGCTCCGGCCAGACGAGAGAAGGAGAACTGAGGAACCTGGAGGACGTGGGACAAATATTTAGAGGGTGAGACACTCGAAGCAAAGTTAGAAACATCCAAATAGAGGATTGTTTTTACCTTGACTCCTACGACCCCTTTCCCCCTCATGAGGCCCACAGGCTCCACCTCCTCCCCGACAATAGCCTGGGTAGCCAGAGCGACAAGATCCACACCCAGGGTCTTAGACACGAAGGGGAAGGAGCGGGAGACTCGGACGTTGCACTCGATCACCTTCAGTTGGTCGTCCTTAAGAGAAGAAGTTCATCCACAGTGAGACATACCAGCTTCTGCTTTGTCAAGTCATGTTTGGATGCATGTTTATACACGAACACATCTCTGTCTGATCAAATTTCCAGTCTCTATTCTCACCTTGGCTATCAGCTGAAGGTTAAAAGGTCCGGTGACTTGCAGCTCCTGTCCGATGGCATGCACGATCATCTTAATCCTCTCGATCGTCTTCTGGTTGAGATCCTGCGGCGGCGTCACCAGCGTGGCATCACCAGAGTGAACTCCAGCGTTCTCCACGTGTTCAGATACCGCGATGGCGAGGACCACTCCGTCACAGGCCACAGCGTCCACATCGATCTCCTAAGAAGAGACACAGAGACGACTGCGATGAAGATCAGGAGATAACTCCATGAGTTGTTTTGTGAGTCTCAGTCTCGGTTTCCAACCTTGGCCTCCTGTATGAATTTGGAGATGACGACAGGATGCTCTTTAGAGACGGCTACAGCGCTGCTTAGGTATTTCTCCAGGTCGCTGTCACCGTAGGCGACGTTCATGGCCGCTCCGCTGAGGACGTAAGAGGGTCGAACCAGGCAGGGGTAACCCACCGTCTCACAAAACTTCACAGCAGACTGGAGGGGGAGGAAACAGACAGAAACGCTCAAATCTTTGGATGTTTTCAGCATCAGAATTGAAAATAATCGGGTCTGAGTCCCGCCTGTCGCACCTCGGTGTCAGAGAGCTCCTTCCACTGCGGCTGGCTGATCCCGATGGTGTCCAGCATTCGGGAGAACTTGAACCTGTTCTCTGCGGAGTCGATGAACTCGGGGGAGGTTCCCAGGATGCGGCACTGCTGACGGTGAAGCGACATGGCGATGTTGTTGGGCAGCTGACCTCCCATCGAGAGGATGACGCCATCCGGGTTCTCCCTCTCATAGATATCCATCACCACCTGCGACGCAGACAGGGCACTTTACAACCTCAGAAGTCTGATCAGTGAAATAATCAATGACTCCAGACTTGAAATATGTGCAAACAGCAGAGACGGGGAAGGCTCTGTGTACGGGGACGATTCTGATAATATTGTACGCCCCTAACACTAAACAAAACACATTTTAAAAGAATCAAAATCATTAAACCCTTTCAAAAAGTACTTTTAATTTCATTTGCTGACAAGCCTAAGAGAGTGTATCTTTAAAATATCCTGAAAAAGGTTAGAGAAGCTGAGGAAAATCAGCTGCAGAGGTTAAAGATGAGTTTTCTTTGTGAGAAATGAAGTTAAACTCTTACCTCAAAGGAGATCTCATCAAAGTAGAGGCGGTCACACATGTCGTAGTCCGTACTGACCGTCTCCGGGTTGTAGTTCACCATGATGGTCTTGTAACCCATCTGGAATTAATGTGAATACATTTTTTTTTAAATTATTATTTGGTTAACTTTTTACATAAGACACTAGGGGTGGGAGAAAAAAATCGATACTGCGTAGTATCACGATATTTTGTCTGGTGATATATCGTATCGTCTCATTTACCAAGTATCAATTTTTCAAATTAATTGCTAATATGAAGTCAAATCTCTGATAATGGAAAAATAAAATCAACTGTTTGTCCAGTGAGGTTGGCAGAGGTGACATCATAGAGCAGGAGAAAGTTAGTACAACAAATATATATAAGGTTAGTAAGATGTGCTACATGAAAATAAAATACTGTGTAAATAAGACAAACATAAAGGAAAGCCATATGCTAAATAAGCTAAACAGTTGAAAAAAATTGTATAAATCGCAATATATTGTATTGCAATACTCACTGTATTGCAAAATGTTAAAAATCGCAACAATATCGAATTGTGGCCCAAGTATGGTGTTAATATATCGTGATAATATCGTTTCGTGTTAATATCATATTGTGATATCATATCCTGATAATATTGTATCGTGATAATATCGCTCTGTGATAATATCGTATCGTGATAATATTGCTCCGTGATAATATGGTATCGTGATAATATCGTATTTTGATAATACCGTATCGTGATAATACCGTATCGTGATAATATCGTATCGTGATAATATCGTATTTTGACAATACCGTATCGTGATAATATCGTATCGTGATAATATCGTATTTTGATAATACCGTATCGTGATAATATCGCTCCGTGATAATATCATATCGCGATAATATCGCATCGTGATAATATCGTATCATGATAATATCGTTTCGTGATAATATCGTATTGCAGCCCAAGTATCCTGATAACATTGTATTGTGGGGCCACTAGTGATTCCAACCCCTATAAGACACATTGATCAAGTAACCATCTACTGCTGGGGTTTTAAAAACTGACCAGACAGCTGTGGGTTACTTCCATTTTACTATTTAGTTCACAGACTCTGAGAAATCCTTTTATTTATACTAATCATCCACGCACCTTCCTGAGCTCTGTGATGCAGCCGACGGCGCACCAATCAAACTCCACGCTGCTGCCGATGCGGTACACGCCTGAGCCAATGACCATGACGTGCTGCTCGTTGAAGTCCAGGTCATCCTCTGTGCCATGGTAGGTCATGTACAGGTAGTTTGTAAAGGCTGGCCACTCAGCTGCCACTGTGTCGATCTGTTTGACCACGGGGAGGATGGACCAATCGTGGCGCAGCTTTCTTACCACAAGCTCGGTGCTGTGAGAAATTGGGAAAACAAAAACAGTCAAAAATCACTCTTTATTTAAAGACAAATAAACAGATGATGAACGGAAATGCAGATCTTATTCTGAGGTTTATGTGACAGCAGATCACATAGAAGACACATGACATTATCCCTCCATACACCTGCATGGAGGTGCTGCAACAACTTTGTCCTTTGGTTCAGATCGTCTTTCTCTCTCACCTCTGAACGGCGAGTGCGATCTGTTTATCCGAGAAGCCAAGCTGCTTCGCCTTTCTCAGCACCTCTGGAGGCATGGCGCTCTCATCCTGGTGGAGAGAAGATCAATAAATGAACTGAGAAAAGACAGCTGCTTATTTGTCCCTCACTGTCTCCTCTCTCTGTCTCACCTGGTTGTACTTCTCCATGAGCCGCTCGTGGTCGGCGATGTTCTTCATCTTGTGCAGGAACCAGCGGTCGATCTTCGTGAGCTCGTACAGCTGATCCACCGTGTAGCCGGCTTTGAACGCCGCCGCCAGAACGAAGATCCGCTTGTCAGTGGGAGTCTGCAGCTCCTGGCGGGCGAGAGCAGAAAGCAAATTGGAGTTAGCTGCAGAAAAATAGAGAGGATACAAAAATACAACCTATTTTTTTTAGCTTACCTTTTCAGATACAGGCTTGATGGTGTGATCGAAACCAACACAGTTCTCATCTACCATCCTCAGAGCTTTCTGGAAGGCCTCCTCAAAGCTACGGCCGATCGCCATCACCTCACCTGGAAGAGAAACGCCATTGAGCATCTGCTTACAGACAACACACCAAAATTTATGCTTCGTTCCAGTTGTACTCAGAAGTCGGAAATTCCGAGCTCAGAGTCAGAAATTCATCTGGAACGCCCCCCTGAAGTTGGATTTCTGGCTGGGAAAGTTGGATGATCCTCAACAACCACTACTTGACGACAACATCATAATCCAAGATGGCAGCACAGTGCAACAACGGTAAAGAGTAACAGTGAAAGCTCTTGTAATGTAATATTTATTAGCACTTCTGTTTCATTTTTGTGAAATTAAATAAGTGATATGTTGTACTGCCCAACAACACGGAGCTGTGGTGTTTGTAGAGTAAAATACTGTGTTATGTTGTTTACAACTGGTATAGCTAACAACATCTAACAACAGCTGATAACTGCCAACAACAAATGACAGCGTTCAACGACAGCTGACAATTGTAAACAACAGCTAACAACGGCTAACAGTAGGCACCCATCTTGGTTTTCCGACATGTTGACTGGAACGCCGTCAACTCATGTATAACGTCATTCCCAGCTCCGATATCCAACTTCCGAGGTAACTGGAACAAGTGGAATATAATATCAAATTTCCTTCAACAACCTCCTCCTGATCCCTGCCTCTTACCGACACTCTTCATGGAGCTGCCGATCTTAGTGGACACTCTGAGGAACTTGCTGAGATCCCAGCGAGGAACCTTCACCACACAGTAGTCCAGACTGGGCTCAAAGTTCGCTGTGGTCGAGTTGGTAACAGAGTTCCTGCAGAGAATACAAAGTGAGATTATTTTCTACAACAGGATCAAAAAATATGAAGATGGAAAGAGGTCAAGTGTCGAGAGGGGGCTCTTTCTTCTCCTTATTCAGGTTCATTTCGACAAAGACGTACTTGAGTTGTGGCAGCGGGATCCCCAGGCCCAGTTTAGCTGCTACATATGCAAGCGGGTAACCTGTGGCCTTACTGGCCAGAGCTGAACTCCTGGACAGACGAGCGTTCACCTCGATGATGTAGTACTGCAGAAGCATCATTACACAAACAAGTTATTAGAAAGTCTGTGTGTTACCACAAATCAAGCGCTTCTTTTTCAGCATGTCTACCTGTTCAGACTCTGGGTTCAGAGCGTACTGGATGTTGCACTCTCCCACAATGCCGAGGTGTCTGATGACTTTGATGGCGGTGTTTCTCAGCATGTTGTACTCATAGTCGTTAAGCGTTTGGCTGGGCGCCACCACAATAGACTCTCCCGTATGGATGCCCAGAGGGTCAATATTCTCCATGTTACACACCTAAAGAGAAATAGAGGGACTCTCATGAGTGCTGTTCTAACTTTTCATGACCTTCCTTTCGAACACTGACAGTAAAAACGTGTCATCAAAACCTCATCGTTCGTCTATTTTCACTCACAGTGACACAGTTGTCGTAGGCGTCCCGGACCACCTCGTACTCGATCTCCTTCCAGCCTTTCAGAGATTTGTCCACCAGCACTTGGGAGGTGTGGGCGAACGCTGAGGTCACCAGAGACGTCAGCTCCTCTCTGTTGTTGGCGAAGCCTGAGCCGAGACCACCGAGAGCGAACGCAGACCGGACCAGAACAGGATAGCCGAGACGTTCTGCAGCCGCTGCAGCCTGTTGAGGTCAGAAGATAACACAGTGTTTACAGAGAAGAATGTGGTAGACTTACATTAACGCGTGCACACCTTCTCACCTGCTCTACAGACAGCGCCGCTTCACTCGGAGCGACATGCTCGTTGATCTCCTCCATTTTCTCCACAAAGATCTTCCTGTCCTCGGTCATCTCGATCGAGGCCACCGGTGTCCCTAGAACTTTAACTTTGTACTTTTCCAGGACGCCCAGTTTGGTCAGCTCCACGCCACAGTTCAGAGCAGTCTGACCACCAAACGTTAACAGCACACCGTCCGGACGCTCATTCTTAATCACCTGAGAGAGAAGAAAAGCAGACGGACATAAAGAAACCATAAAACATGGAGAAACAACAGCAGAAAACATCTCTGAGCTCTGCAAGAGCCTGTCACAGATATCTAAACCCCCATATTTCCATGCATGTTTCATACCTGCTCGGCTACCTCAGCCAAACAAGCTCATCAGTACCTGAGTGACGTACTCCGCTGTGATTGGCAGGAAGTAGACTTTGTCAGCCAGACCTTTGGAGGTCTGGACTGTCGCGATGTTTGGATTGATCAGCACAGTCTGGATGTTCTCTTCCTTTAGAGCCTTGATAGCCTGAAGACAGAAGAGAAGAATATAAGACGTAAACATGACAAATTTAAACATCTGAAAATATGTTGATTTATTCATTGTTGTTTTTTTTTGTTTTACTTTTGCCTCATGAAGCATTTTGGTCAATATAAGTTTTTTTTTATATGCAAGATATAAGTGAACTTTGACAAAACTTTACAACATATTTCTATGTATGACATCAAAACTTTGATTTCCTTGACATAGCCTTCCCAAAAGGATCAATAAATCTGTATCTAATCTGATCTAATCTAATCTAATCCAAAAGCATCTCAACTTTATCAACTACTGCAGACACACCTGAGATCCAGAGTAGTCGAATTCACCCGCCTGCCCGATGGACAGTCCTCCAGAGCCCAGGATGAGCACCTTCCTGGGTCTGACCATCTCTTCAGGCTTTGGGGAGTCCGGGAATGTGAGGTGCTCCATCAGACGCTGTTTGACTAAAACGATCACATGAACTCTTTTTTTGTTTCCTGTGTTTATAGATTTATGATCATGCGTACTTCTGAAACACTGAAATAGTTTCCTTTCTCACCAGTTTTGGAGGCTTTGCCCTCCTTGTGCTCTCTCACAGTGTCGAGGAAGACGTCAAACAGGCTGACCAGATCAGTGGGCCCGGCCATGTGCTCAGGGTGGAACTGGACACTGAAAAAAGAAGCATCATGCTCCTGTAAGGAGGATGCTCTGGATTCTGGTTTTTCTCCTTCATAGAGCAGGTCACTCTTTACCTGAACAGAGGTTTGGTGTTGTGCACGATGCCCTCATTAGTGTGATCGTTGGCGTTGGTGAAGAGGACGTCCCAGTCTGTGGGCAGAGTGTCGGGGTCGACAGCAAACCCGTGGTTCTGACTGGTGATGAAGCAGCGATCTGTGCCGTTGTGGACGCACGGCTGGTTGTGGCCGCGGTTACCATATCTGAAAGGAGGAGTTAGACTGTTTACTGCAGCTCAGATAAAAAATTAACTTCTTATTCTCTAACCTGAACAGATTCAAAGAGTCCGACTCAAAGATTTTTGAGGTTGTCCGACAGATTAGACCTTCAAAACCAGCTTGAGAGGAACAGTTTTGCATCATTTTGATAAACTTTACTTTCTTCTGCTACAGGAAAACAGTTAAAAACGAAGGCCATTAAACTGCGCTCTGGATTTGTCAGTCCAGTTACCAGCTGTATTCTTGCAGAGGAAGCATTCACAGCCCACAGTGACCTTGATAAAACTCCCATCAGTGGAGTCTCAGGGGAAAGAAAACCTCCCTGACCTTTCTAAATTCAACGCGGAGAGAATCCGACCGCCTCGTCTCTTGTTTGTTTAATCTTTTTCATAACAAGAGCAGCGCGGCCGGTGTCACAGCGCTCATACAGGAGAGGCCAGACTGCTGAGAACAGCAAAAACCTGCAGTTCACACCACAGCCCTGCCATAGACAGCGTGTGAGCTCCAAGGTCTGTGTTTCCAGAGAGTGTAAAGGGTTGAGGAGATTCCCTGGCTGCAGGTCACTGAGGGCACATTTTTGTCTTGTCCTGCTGGTCACGTGTTAAATTATATGTTTATAGCCAATTAACTGATCAATATATCATCCTAACTTCCATCACAGGAAATGTTCTTCTAATAAATCACGATAAATCTGTTTCCCAGCTTAGACTGGAATGATCACAGCACAGTGTACGCGTGCTCACTTCATCTTGTAGGTCTTGGATCCGATGACTAAAGACAGAAGCTGATGTCCGAGGCAAATCCCGAAAACCGGCTTGGGACTCTCCACGCAGACCACCCTCCTCACGTTGTTGATGGTGGTCTGACAGAACTGAGGATCTCCAGGTCCGTTACTGATGAACAAACCGTCAAAATCTACAAGAGGCCAGAAAGACAACAAAGTTAAACATAGCTTAGATGAAATATGATCAGCATGTTTCCTCTGTTGTGGGTCAATCCCGACTCTCTGTTTCCTACTCTGTCCTATTTTCTCTTCATAAAGGCAAAAAGCCCCCTAAAAAAGTTATGTACCTAAGGTTTGGTATCTTGTAAGTGAAAAATGAAGAGGAGTGTCAGTGTGTGATATAGACCTTTGCTGTCCAGCAGATGGTCCCAGGGTACGACAGTAACACAGGCCCCTCTCTGAGCCAGGCAGCGGATCTGGTTGTATTTGATGCCACAGTCCACCACTGTGATCCGCAAACTGCCGCTGGGGTTGAAAACTTGCGGTTCCTGGAGGCAAAAGAAGAAATTACCAGGATTTCTGTAAAGGACTTTCTCGACCCCAAAGAGCAGAAAGGAGTTTTTTCAGAGACTGTCTGGGAGCCAGCCCTCTAAAACTTATGTAATCTGTGAGGATTTATGTGTTAGCTTTATGGAAAGGTAGAGGCTGCCATCTTTGTTTTGGTCCGTTGACGACATCTGCAATCAGCTGTCAGAGTCCCTCATCCCAGCAGAGCAGTGGAGGTAAAAACTTAGACAATCCACAGGCACTGGTATCACTGAAATCTTGTCAACTGTTCTGGCTATTCAGTGGGAATAGATCTAAGGGGGGATTACCTTCATAGAGACCTCCTGGACCAGGTTCCTCTTGTCTGGGTTATCAAAGGGGATGCTGTCCTCAGGGGTGCCATCCACAACCAGCTTCCCCAACATGGTGCCCTTCTCTCGGATCTTTTTGGTCAGACGGCGAGTGTCAATGCCTGGAAAACAACAACAGACTTCATTAAGGAGCCTTCTGCATCTTTATGTTTCTTCAAAATCTTTCATTAACGCTTTTTTTATTCAACTGGAATGAATTATACATTCAAAATACTTGAGTTTCTTTCACACTTCAGCATTAGTGTCAAGACTTGCTGACCTTGTAATCCAGGAACTCCCTGCTCTTTGAGCCACTGATCCAAGGACTTGGCTGAACTCCAGTGACTGGGATTCTCCGACAGCTCTCCAATGATCAGAGCAGCTGCATGAATCTTTGATGACTCAAACCACTGAGTGAGAAAGCAAAACTACATGAGAACACACCCACATGCAGTCTATGTAGTTACTTATCGTTGTCGTAAATATTTTAAAAAGACCCACCTTGCTCAGTCCAAACTCTCCCTCTTCGTCCTTCGGGACACCATAGTTTCCCACCAGAGGGTAGGTGAGCGTCAGCAGCTGGCAGCGGTAGGATGGATCGGTCAGAGCCTCGGGGTAGCCAACCATGCCTGTCTGAAACACTGGGCACGCACAAAGTATTCATCAACGCATGAGCAAAATTAATCAACAAAATTGTCACTATAAATTATGACATGAAAATTGAGACAGTGCGAAATCCAAAATTATTTTCTCGACACAACTTTGAAAATTATTTGGTAAGTTTCCTTTTTTCCTAAGACATGCATACACAGATGCAGCTCAAATACTGGATGTTGTTTAAAAATAAAGTTGGTTATTTTTTATCAGCTGATTCAGAAAGTGAAAATTTAGCATATCCAAGACTCACTACATGCACAATGGGGTGTTTCAAGTATTAAATGAGGCTATTAGTTTTGATATATTTGGCAAAAAGCGAGGAAAAATCACAACCAATGATTCTAGGAGATTTTATAGCACTGACGAGCTGTATGAAAAAGTTCATTCCCTTTCCAGCAGGACAAACAGAGCTTGACTTGTCTAGCTCTGTCACCTGACCTGAACCCTACAGAAAGACACTCGGCCAAGGAAGCACTCCACTCAACGCAGCCTGGATATCATTGACAGCTTGGATGTGGTACAGACTTATCACCTCTATGCGGGGTTAAAAGAGCCCCAACTGGGTACTTAGTGTACAATTGAACATACTTTTAAGCAGCTGGACTGGTCCGTGTTCAAATCCTTTTTTTCCAGGTTGATCATTGGGAATGCTTTAATAATTGGGTATAATGGTTTTTCTGATCTTACAAAAATGCAGCCAAATTATACAAAAAAATATGTATTCTATACAATATATATATATAATCATAAAAAAAACACATCATAATCTATTAAAGTCAATCAGCTTTTAAGTCTGTAATATAATAGCCCTTGGATCATATCATAAGGATGTGAGTGACTCTTTAAAACAACAAGCAAAGCTACACTCCATTCTGTTATTTGTCCCGCCAAACTACAGCCAAGATTTCATCACTTTCATGTTGCCGTACCCCGCCAGCCAAGTTGCCAGTCACTTAAGGACAAGTATGGACTTACATGACTTTTGCATTGGCAAAACATTGATTCGGCCTTCATTCTTCGTACTGGGCTGCACTTTAAACTGCATATCTGAACTTTGAAAAAGTAGGTCACGAGTACCTACAGATTCCATCTACCAGGACATGCCTGGAAGTGGAGAGGCAGCAAATGGAGCTATAAAGATGCTGATAGTAAAAACTAATCAGGGATTTATCTAAAAGCATCAAGGGGCGAGAAATGCTTCATAAACAGGCGAGCATGCCTGATGACAAGAACTGCTAAACATGCTTTTAATTGACTGATTTGTAGGTGGAGTTTGGCAAGATCTCCCAAAGAAGAGAGGGGATGTACAGAGGGATATGGCGCTCTTCAGTAAAGACTCTGATCTGTAACAATTTAAGCAAATTGGGCCTATCAGTCCTAAACAACAAAATGTTTAAAAGCAAATAGTTTATCTAGAGTTGTCTTCCTCTGCAGGTTGATTGTGTTCTGGCTAGCTCATTAATAAAGTTATAAAGAATCAGCTTGTACTTGAAAAGCTTACCAACTTCCCCCGAAACTGACACATTTGCTCCAAAAAGAAGGCCCTTAAACGTCGTCCCGTCCTCCAGAATCAACGTTGCCATCTTTGACATGTTTGCTCAAACAGCTAATGCTAACAGGAAAACTGATGGATGATTCAGAGAAGTAATGAAACCCCGGTCTCCACGTGAAACACACGCCGCGCGAGGAGGCAGAGGATGCAGATGAGAAAGGACAAAAACAGCCACTGAGCACCAAATTTCCCCGGTGTAAACACTTCTGTCAAAGTCTGGACGAATCCGGAGTGAAGGATGAGAAAATGACATCAAAAAAATGAGTTTAATTGGATGATTTCAAGGTTATCGGACGGGACGGTGCGTACAAAGTGTTCCACACGCGCTGCCAGCAGTGTGGAAGTCGGCCCGCAGCCTGGACCGGTAAGTTTAACGCGGTGAATCATGTCGTTTCCGCTTAAAGATTTCAAAGTAAAAGCAGCAACTTTTATTGTGACTGCTGTTCTATTCTTCGTCTTGGACCAATTGTTAAATAATTACAATAAAACATAACAGAGCACATTTTCTAAAATGTATTCGTCTTTGTATGGCACTTCATACTGTTGATTTGGCCTGAAGCTAATAACGTACTTTTAAAGCAAGAAAATTATACTTCAAGGTTTTGATGTGGTTTCTGTTAAAAATCATGATTAAGCAAAAAATGTCATTGTACAGCTTTGACGTTTACTGCATCAGCAGACTGTCGGATTTCATGAGCTTTACAAAATGTTTTTACTCCAGGAAATAAAACAAAAAACAAACAATCAAACAACAAAAAAGAAAAAATGTGTTTTGAGGCAATCATTGTCAAGTTTGAATTTTTTTTTTTTTTTTTGTCAAATGTGAACCACTGCTTTTGTTACAGGTAATATCTTTATATGTTGCTCTTATCTTTTTAGATTTAGTGAGTATTTTTTTCATTATTATCCCTCTAATGCCTGTTGTATCATATTTGATACATACATACGTACATTTTAGATACTACTATCTAATCAATATAATATAAAAAAATAAATAAATACAGTCTGATAAATGATAAAAAATATATATATATCAGTATCATATATCAGTAGTTAAAGAAATGAACATTACAGCTCCAAAAAATTGGAATTGTATGGCCATAATTTGTGGTTTCAGGCATTAGAGGGTCATTTAGTATTTTCATTTAATTATTTACTGAAAGAGCCTTCATTCTTTTGTGTGTTTCGAAACAGCTTTTATTTATTTATTTTTTTGCCTTGGCTTTTAGCTCAGCATGGGAGTTGTGTGATCTCTGTCCTTTTATGTCTTTTATGGTCCTTTTATTACCTTTATTTTCATGCTTTTGTGTTTTTTTATATTTCATTTTAACTGTTTTTTACCTGCTTTTATTTATTTAATCTTTATGTTTTCAGTATTGTCTGTTCTTTTAATTTTATTGTGCAGGACTTTGACTTGAATGTTTTTAAAATGTGCTGTATAAATAAAGCAGATTGGATTGGATTCTGCATCTTATTGATTTACTTGTTAATATATTCATTGCTTGATAATGTTTATTATTATTCATGTTTTTTTTTATCCTTGTTTGTCAGTTCTGACCAGACAGAATATCTGAACGCTTCATTTAAATTTAGCTTTATTTTGAAGGCATACACTTTCATTTCCGGTGAATTCTGTGATGTTATCAATTTGGCGCCACTTTGACGTCATCACTTACCTGCACCAACAACTTCTCAGCAGCTGGACTTCTACTATCTAGTAGATAGTATCTACTAGCACACCACAATGTTGATGTCGAAGTCCGTCTGTTAAGCAAGTTCAGGGGAAAACTTCTCTAAAATTGAGTGGGTTTAATTTCGGTCCCTAGAGAATTTTAAAGAGCAAGGTCCACGCGCTCTCGTGGGCACCCAGAGCCTACCTTTTACAATAAACATTTAACAGGTTGGAATAATTAGACATAAAATGATGTACAACCAGACAGGATTGGTGTTTGGGAATGCCAGCCTTTCATGATATTATTGTGCCAGTCAGTCAAATCCTTGTCAGGGACTGAGGAGGAAATAAAAAGGCTAACTCTGATACCAGCTCTTGAGCAACTTTGGAGGAACATTGTGTTGATTTTAGCAACATTTCCCCAAAGAGATTTAACGGGTTATGCAGAACTATGTTCATGTTACTGAATTGGGATTATCATAAACGTTCCATTTCTGAATACCCAGAAAAAAAGTATTTTATATTTATAAAGTCGTAGGTCCCTCACTCCGGAGGCTGCCATGTTTTCTACAGCAGCTCAGAGCAGACAAACCAGTGGAAGCATTAAAAAAAATTCCGGCATGACAATCCGAACACCATCCACCAAAGACTGTTTTGTAGATATAAAAAATCGGGCAATTTTCTGAGCCCATACAAGAAAAGACCGTAGATTATGAATTTGGTGGTCATGAAATGGCTTTCTGGCGATCTTAGGATTTTTGGATGCTGATATAAAAAATGGATTTGGTGCTGCAATATTCCTATAAATATTTAAGTTTCCACAAGTTAGCCAGGGAAGGGGATGTAGCTCAGTGGTAGAGCGCATGCTTTGCATGTATGAGGCCCCGGGTTCAATCCCCGGCATCTCCACAAATCTTTTTCTACGAAACTTTTAGGTAGCTGGAGCAAAAGTGTGTATGTTTGGATGTAGTTTTGTTTACGTTGATTTCAAAAACAAGGTACAGAGTTTCCACTGAATGGATGTCTTATCGAAAAGGCATTTAGCCTGAGCGTGGACAATTGGGTCGGTGTCTCCAAAGGAATCCTACATTATTGGCTATAAATCGGTGCTTGTATGTTTGTATGTTTTATGTGTTATGTTTAGTGCCACCTCACATTACATCTCACAGTTTATCTGCATTTGTGTAACGAAATGAATAAGCTTCACAGACCAATGCGTAATTTCCCATAGTTATAAACGCACCACGAGTCCCCGCCCAAGCGGTAACTAAGGAGATCACAGTTATGTTTACTACAAAGATGTCCTCCATGCTAGCAAAAACACAACGTAGAGGAGAAAAAATGACACGTATCTAAAGTAAACCCCTTTCTATCATCACTATTAAGACTCTTTCTTGTTCGAGCTTCTTAAAGATATCCACAGAATGCAACTAAGGCATCTGAAGACGCTATTATCTCCCACGGTGAGTGTGTTTCGCTAATCAATTTTGTGATGCTAACTGATGCTGCAGATGATGAGAAGGTGTAACTGTAATTAATCACGGGTCAACAGTTACTTGCAGTTCAACAGTTACTTAATTTTATCAATATGACTCCCCGGTTAATTTTTTGACACTTTTAACCGGCTATAGAATCAGGTTTTCGCTGTTATCTTTCTTGCTTGCTGGTCGCTGGTTTCTACGTTACTAGACATGCATCGTGCAAATTACACGATCGTACAAATGTTTTTCTTTAATGTGTTTTTTGTGTGTTAAGAAACCTCATAACCTCATAAGTCATTTTTACTGATCAAAATCAATTATGTCGTTCTTTCTGGGATGTAATTATCCTCTCTGCACAGCCAGTCATGACTTAACCCACGGATGTCAAACTCAACCACAGCAAGGGCCATAATCTGGATTGAGGTCTAACCTGAGGGCCAAAGAGGGTCAACATTTCACCAAAACGGTCAACCTCCTTTTCAAAAAATATATGTGACAAAAATAGCAATGATTATAAATCATTTGGAAATTCAAATATGATAAAAAGATAGAAAATTTTTAATTTTTTATTCTATTTTTATTTATTAGTTCAAAAGATCAGAGCATGATATTCAAAATAGAAAAATAATGCATTTAAAGAGCAAATACATGACCAGAATGTTAAAAGCAGGTTTAAAAGGTCAAAATATGATCTAAAATTTAAAATTGGAATCTAAAGTATAAAAATGAAACAGGTCTAAATACTGAGTTAAACAAATCAAAGCGTGAAATTAAAAATCCAATCATGTTTGGCTGGTTACCCTGAGATGCAAAATTGAAAACATGAAATAAAACACCAAATATTTTTTCCCTCCACATTCTTGACTATTTATCAAATCTTCCTTACTCTTTAATTTCCCAGATTTTCATGGCTTTTTGAGGACATTTTAAATAATGGTGCTCAAGTTTACATTATTATACTGGAGGAAATCTGCAGACTTCATACTGGCGGGCCAGTAATAATACAAATATGATATGATTTTGTGGGCCAGATTGAATTGTTCCATGGACCAGATTTGGCCCCTGGGCCTTGAGTTTGACACCCGTGACTTAACCCAATGAGCAATAGATGGCTATTAGATGTCTAATTTTTATTTTTTTTTAGACCTAATTTCAACCATCTAGATTCTACACTCACCGGCCACTTTATTAGGTACACCTGTCCAACTGCTCGTTAACACTTAATTTCTAATCAGCCAATCACATGGCGGCAACTTAGTGCATTTAGGCATGTAGACATGGTCAAGACAATCTCCTGCAGTTCAAACCGAGCATCAGTATGGGGAAGAAAGGTGATTTGAGTGACTTTGAACGTGGCATGGTTGTTGGTGCCAGAAGGGCTGGTCTGAGTATTTCAGAAACTGCTGATCTACTGGGATTTTCACGCACAACCATCTCTAGGGTTTACAAAGAATGGTCCGAAAAAGAAAAAATATCCAGTGAGCGGCAGTTCTGTGGGCGGAAATGCCTTGTTGATGCCAGAGGTCAGAGGAGAATGGCCAGACTGGTTCGAGCTGATAGAAAGGCAACAGTGACTCAAATAACCACCCATTACAACCAAGGTAGGCAGAAGAGCATCTCTGAACGCACAGTACGTCGAACTTTGAGACAGATGGGCTACAGCAGCAGAAGACCACACCGGGTGCCACTCCTTTCAGTTAATAACAGGAAACTGAGGCTACAATTTGCACAAGCTCATCGAAATTGGACAATAGAAGATTGGAAAAACGTTGCCTGGTCTGATGAGTCTCGATTTCTGCTGCGACATTCGGATGGTAGGGTCAGAATTTGGCGTCAACAACATGAAAGCATGGATCCATCCTGCCTTGTATCAACGGTTCAGGCTGGTGGTGGTGGTGTCATGGTGTGGGGAATATTTTCTTGGCACTCTTTGGGCCCCTTGGTACCAATTGAGCATCGTTGCAACGCCACAGCCTACCTGAGTATTGTTGCTGACCATGTCCATCCCTTTATGACCACAATGTACCCAACTTCTGATGGCTACTTTCAGCAGGATAATGCGCCATGTCATAAAGCTGGAATCATCTCAGACTGGTTTCTTGAACATGACAATGAGTTCACTGTACTCAAATGGCCTCCACAGTCACCAGATCTCAATCCAATAGAGTATCTTTGGGATGTGGTGGAACGGGAGATTCGCATCATGGATGTGCAGCCGACAAATCTGCGGCAACTGTGTGATGCCATCATGTCAATATGGACCAAGCTCTCTGAGGAATGCTTCCAGCACCTTGTTGAATCTATGCCACGAAGAATTGAGGCAGTTCTGAAGGCAAAAGGGGGTCCAACCCGTTACTAGCATGGTGTACCTAATAAAGTGGCCGGTGAGTGTATATGTTTTCAGATGGAATTTAGAAGTTGCACATTAACCCATTATTTGATAACTATTTATTTCAAAAAGCAACTGTGAGTTGCATAACTGATCTCCAAGTACTCAACCAAAATAATTATGAAAGCCGTTGAGCAAAATACAATGTAGACCTCTGTTAGCCGGCTAGTCTAAACTTAGTCTAAATTTAGACGTCTAAAAAACTTTCATTTTTAGACCTGTGGTAGCCTGATTTTAGACCAGTTGTCTAGGCTACACTTAGACGTCCATTAGACCTCTTTTAGACCAAAAAATGCTCAGTGGGAAGTGTGCAGGGACCATCAGTAACTCCACTCTGGACAGATGTAGAGTCCTAGCTGTTTGTTAAAGTGTTACAATAAGTTTGGGAAAGTATAGGTGATTGATGCTCTAGGCCTCTCCTTGTTTCCTGACTGTTTGTTTTCTCCTCCCTCTTCACAGGAGGATGCAGCCAAAGTGACGTGCATGGCCTGGGCCCCAAACAACAACAAGTTTGCTGTTTGTACCGTGGACAGAGTGGTGCTGCTGTACGATGAACAGGGAGAAAAGAGAGATAAGTTCTCTACCAAACCTATGGACTCGAAGGTGAGACAGGGGAGCAGATACCCTGATGTGGTTTATAACAAATTGAATTGAACTGCTTGTATTTCGCAATGTTGGTGATTTCAAGATACAACAATAAAACTTGCAAAAGATCAAATAGGAAGCAAAGGTGACTCATCATTTATGTGTTTATTTATCTTGGATCAATAAATGTATTGTAACAGATGAGACTGGGTGATCATAATAAACCATTGTAATGTTTTTCTTTTGTTTTTTTTTTGTCTCAGTACGGGAAGCAGAGCTTTGTCGTCAATGACATGGTGTTCTCACCGGACTCCACAAAGATCGCCATCGGCCAATCTGATAACATCATCTTTGTGTACAAGATTGGAGAGGACTGGTAACGTGTTTGAGCTGATTTTACTCCCTAAATTAAAATTTATGTTGATGGTATGCAGGCTGATTTTTATACATGTTGTCTTCTCTCACAGGGGGGACAAGAAAGCAATTAGTCACAAATTTGTTCAGAAGGTAAGTACACGGTGTGGACACTTTGTTTTTGCTGAAAATGTCATATTTAAAGAGGCAGTTAATGCAGAAAAGTTCTTTACAAAGACTCTTAACTTTGATTGCTTTTTAGTGTCAGTAAAACTTCTTTCCATAAGAGTTTTTTTTGTCTATTATGATTTAACTCTTGGATGTGGACTTTTCTCACAGAGTGCCGTGACCTGCCTGCTGTGGCTTGCAGAAAACGATATTGTTTATGGGCTAGTGAATGGAAAGGTCAGTCTGCAGCATGTGCCTCACTTCTCACCAGAAACAGCAATTAATATGTTGATGATTCTTGTTGAGTACTTTTATATATGTCGTATAATTTATATATCAACATTAAAATGATAGAATATAACACATGGATGCTTGCAAACATTCAAAAATAAAAGCCCAGAGACCAGACTTTTGTTTTAAAACATTTATTTTGACTTACATGACATTGCATTTGTGATGTACTTTTAACCTGTTTGCTTGGGAGAATGACAGACTGATATGATCTGAGTTCACAAGTTTTACAGTAACACAAATTATCCCAGTAAACAGAGCATTAAATATAAAGAGATCAAACCTGCTGTGAGGGTATTTTTAGTGGATTAATATATTTTTCTCTTAGTATTTAATTACTTTTCTAAAAAATGTATGAATTTATTCTCAACTTTTATAACTTTTCCTCCTTATCTAACCTAATTCTGAGTGTTAAAATAATGTTTTCGATTACCTAACTCTCTCTCAGGTCTGTAATGCCAACACTCAGACGAGCAGGTCATCAACCCTCTACAGCACCAAGTCCTGTGTCATCTCACTGGTGTCCAAGTAAATGCAATTCTTATTATTACCAACTTGTTCCTACCCAAAAAAAAAACTACCTGTGGGATAACAGCAGTGAAGGAGCATATTGAGAGGCCTGGTCCTTCTCTAAATATCAATATCATTTGACTGATCTACAGACTTGTTGATCTGTTCCTCTTTGTTTCACTCAGTTTGTGTTATCTGTCCATTTTGTGTCAGTGTTTCAGGTAAAGGGATCCTTTCTGGCCACGCTGATGGGACAGTCACTCGTTACTTCTTTGACGATGAAGGTTCAGGAGACTCTTGGGTACCTGCAGCCTCACTTAGGACTCATCCTTATCTCTATTGAGTCTCTTATACTCATCATTTTTATCAACAGCACTATTAACTTTCATGGTACAAATTTTGTTTATCACCTTTCTCCCACACTGATGCAGGGCAAACTGCTGACACACCCGTGCCCGCCGTACGCTCTGGCCTGGGGTGCGAACAGCGTCATGGTGGGCGGCTGTGACAAGAAGTTGGTGGCTTACAGCAGAGACGGTCAGATCCTGCAGACCTTCGACTACAGCAGAGACCGGACAGAGAAGGAGTTCACTGTAGCCGCCACCAGCCCCAGCGGGCAGTCTATCGTGTTCGGCAGTTACGATCGGTCAGTCAGTGGTTTCTCAGACTGTGATCCCATCTGAGTATGAGTATGTGGTTAAAAAGTTATCCTCCTGTTGTTTTCACCCAGGCTGCGGGTGTTCAACTGGGCTCCCAGGAGAGGCATGTGGGATGAAGCAAAGCCCAAAGAGATCCCAAACCTCTACACTATCACCGCTCTAGCCTGGAAGAAAGACGGATCACGCCTCTGTGCTGTAAATACTCTGAATACTTCACTTCCATCCATTATCAACAGCACCTCCATGAAGATTTGCCGATTTCATGCCTTTATTGCTTTAGAGTAATTCCCTTATGACTGCCAGGTGTAAGGGTTTTATGACGTTTGATGGTTTGACTGGTCTTATGTGTATTTGTGCTTCGACAGGGAACTCTGTGTGGTGGAGTGGAGCTGTTTGATTGCTGTTTGCGGAGGAGCATCTACAAGAACAAGTTTGAGGTTACCTACGTCGGCCTGAGTCAGGTAGAGACACACACATCCAGGAAGTTGATAAAGTTCATGAAGGCATCAGAATTCAATAATATCACAACACAACAAGTGAAGGTGCGGATCAGCTGAGTGGTTCCGGCTGTTGATTTGGAAGATAAATCCAAACAACAAATACTCTTTAAAGATTTTAGTCACTATACTTTGACCACCGTTGAGTTTTATCTATCCTATCACTGTCCTAAGTCTCCCTTCCTTCTCCCCTAGGTGTTGGTGAGGAACCTCTCCACAGGGACTCGGGTTGTCCTGAAATCCTACTACGGCTATGAGATAGAAGAAGTAAAAATTATGGGTAAAGATCGCTACCTGGTGGCTCACACCTCCGATACTCTTCTACTAGGAGACCTGCAGACTAATAACCTCAGCGAGGTAGGATGAAGAGGATCTCCCCACCTGACACTAACTTTCTGGTCTATTTTCAGGGAAGTTTTTGCTATTTTTATGTTGAAGAATATCTGTCTCAATGTAAAGTAATATCTGCTGTCAAAACCTCTAATAACAGTAAACAAAGATGGAGAGACGTCTCACCTCTTCAGCTCACTAAAACACAAACTAACCTCCAAGATAAAACGTTAAAGCTCTCTTAGGTGAGCACAGTCCACAGCAGATAAGATTCTCATCTTAATTGTGAGCAGGCGCCCACTGTTGTGGTAATTTCTGTAACTCTGTGTTAGAGTTTGTTTGTTACTCTGCTAATCTGGCACACAATGTGAAATAAGAGCCTGACAGAGCTGTCAAACTTGGTTATAAACTCTCTTTTATAGCACCAAATGACTAAGTCAAACCAAACTTATCAGAAAATTTCAACTCTTGGATGTAAATCAGCCTGATAAGAAGTAACCGTATAACCAGAAACTGTTTTGAAAAACACTGTTCTGACGTGTGTTTTGGTTTTTCTCTTTCAGGTGCCATGGCCCGGCTCAGGAGGAAACGAAAAGTTCTTCTTTGACAATGAATCGGTACGTACACACATGTTTTATGAAAGGATGAGGAAGCCTGTCTTAAATTCATATTAGAGACATATCTACTCTCAGTTTTACTGTGATGTTTACAGCTGTTGGAGCATCTGTGACATCATGTGTGTTGAATATCTTGTTTCAGGTCCTGTCATGACTTGTTGCTGCCTCATCTCTCCCCTCTGCCTGTGACTGTGTTTATTTCACTGTGTTGTGTCTCTCCTTCAGGTGTGTATGATTTTTAACGCTGGAGAGCTGAGTCTGGTGGAGTACAGCAACAATGAGATCTTGGGATCGGTCAGAACAGAGTTCATGAACCCTCATCTCATCAGGTACATCCAGCTATTGACATTACAAAAAAAACCAAACACACCCAGAATCAATTACGTTATTCTAAAGAAGCACCACAACAGGTTTGTCTGGTTCAAAGTAACAAACACAACACTAGGATGAATATTGCTGATTGTTAGAGTCAAAATGTGAGATTCAAAGTCACAACAGAAAGTTTCAGAGTTTAAAAAGTTTGAGAGTCCTGCAATGAATAACACAATCAGTCCCATTAAGGTAAGGCGAGACTGGGGTGGATGGATGGGTCTGTAAGTTTTACTGGAGTTACAGAAAAAAAAAATCACATCAGCTGATATTCTCTGATCGGGCTCTGAAAACTGGTTATGGGTCCAAGATCTCTCCTGAAATGACGTATGGTTAACTCCTTAGATCTTTGGACACATTTCACAACATTTTTATGCTCATCAATCAAAACAGGTCACTCCTAATTGTTGTATTTCCTGCACATCCTTCAAAATTAGCTTTAATTCTTCATTGAGGTGTTTGTAATTCATGTTTTGTCCATTAGGGGGCTGTATTGAGCTGTGCAGAAAGTCCACTTGTTTTGCTGCAGGAGTATCAGATAGATGTCAGCTCACATCCTTATAAAAAGCCTCAGCCCTGTCAAATGTGTCATGACTGACAGTCTCCAGGTGACTGACCAATAACAAGAAGTTTTACTGGAGGCCCTGACTGCTCCTCGCCTTGGGCCGGACACTGTGACACGGCAGCATCATGATCAGGGGTTTTCAGTAGGGAATTCAACTGTGATGAACTGCAGTCAGAGCTGGATTTTGTCAACGTGATGAAAAAAATCCCTGAAATTATGATGACTTGTGTTTTCCTGAAGGTGTGTCCGTGTGTGTGTGTGTTTTTGCACGTGCAGTGTCCGATTAAACGAGAGGAAGCAGAGAGGAGTCGAAGACAACAAGAGGCTTGCATATCTGATCGACATAAAGACCATTTCTATAGGTAAGAATCAAAATGTGTGTTTTTGAGCAGAAATCAAGGCCCCCTGATGTTGTACTCTATGATATTTCTATGTTATTTATTCGCACCACACACCGGAATCCTCTTTCATTAGCAAAGTTATGGTTTTCCTCGCACAAGAATGACATCAAAAACAAATGCAGCTAATCTGTAAAAGCCTACAGGTTACATATGACACACAGATTAAGTTTTGTGTTTGGTTCTTGTTTGGCTTCTGTTGCAACTTTCTGGGAAATTTAATTTAGTTTTTCTAGAAACCCCGCAGGCCGGCAGACAATAATTCACACTGAAAACATAATGTTCACAGCAGAGGTAATAATTGCTCTTCATCATCAGCTGGACTGAGTAATTTCCATTGAGTGGACCACTCTGAGCAGACCATGCCGAGCTTTAATTAGAAAGTTGATGTAGTCCTGATATATCTGCAGACAAGTGACATCAACTCAGTCCCAGTGTGGCGAAGTTTTCCAACCATTGAAACTGATCAAACAGCATGATGGATTCATTGATAATCATAAGATCATTTAATAAATAGCAGTTTTCGTAAGTTATGTCGTGACCCTGACAGTCTGACTGCCGCTCGGTAAAGTCCATCTTTTTTCTTCTCCTCCTCCTCTCAGTGGACTTGGCCGGGGGCTACAATCTGGCAACCATCAGCCACGACTCCAAGATTGACTGGCTGGAGCTCAACGAAACCGGACGCAAACTCCTGTTCAGGGACAAGAAGCTGCGGGTGAGAGTGAAACCTCAGCACCCTGAGGGATCCTAAGAGGGAAACAGTGGGGGAGAGGGACCAGGCAGCTAAAAGACAAGATGATGATAACAATGGGAGAAAGTAAAGAAGAGGCAACATGAATGTTTAAAGTTACAGAGAAGCAAAAACAAGTCTTACTGCTCTCTGTTTAGCCACTTTAGTCATTATTACACTAATACAAAATGGGGAGAAGACAAAACAAAAAGAGAAAGTATTAATTATCATTTTAGGCTTATAACTTCCTTCCAGCAAAGAAATATCAACTTTTTCAATTTAGTTTAATTTCGATATCTGTAAGGGGCCTGAAGAGAATATATCAGCCACAGATTCTTGGAAGTAAACTTCAGCCTATTAGTAGAATCAAACTTGAATCAATTTGCCAGAAAATTGCTGTTACTTGTCTTGCCACTAGGGGCAGACTCCAAAAACGAGTCAGTCATTACCATAGACTGTATATACTATGGACAACTTGGTTCCACCTCCCGCCTGTAGACTGATTTGAATCCAAAAAGCTCTCGGTATTTCCGGGATTTTTCTTCATTACCTGAAACCAACACTGCGCAGTAGCATTGTACGTATTCGGCGGGAGAGTCGCCGAGAGTCGCTGTGATGACGCTCGGCTCAAACAGCTTATCCCCTGGGTGAGCCACGCGATCCCTAATAACCACAGCTCCATAAGCTTTGCTGGCGGAGGCGGGATTTATGACCTATCAACAGAGGGTGCTGTTCTCAGGGTGGCTTCACCCAGCAAGGAGGTAGACTCTGTCCATTCTTTATACAGTCTATGGTCATTACTAACTGTATTAAAGCTTCTGTGAGGAGTTTTGTTTTTCACAATTATGAAATTAGCAGAAATTCGTTGATTTGTCATGATATCCTGAAGTAGCACAGTCTTGGAAGTCCAACCACAAAATATACAAACAAATTCAAGCAGTAGCCTAATTCAACAAGAAGAGGTCTACCTAGAATTAGGTTAAACAGAAATTCAGCCATACTGGTATTTCATATTTAAAAACATGACCTTTCAGTCAATATCCCTAAAATGGAGGTCATACTTTTCTTCAGCTCTCTGTGTTGATTCAATCAGCTGAAGTAAAACTAAGTTTCTTCCTTTCCTGTCTCTGACTCGACAGACCTCAGGTTCTCATCTTTCTGAGGCCATGTGTGTAGGATGAGTGTCAGGGAGCTGTTGTCAGTTGTTGCCCCGGGGTGAAGAAGCGGTTTGATGTCCAAGCCCCGGGGCAGAGACAGGGAGAGCTCTGGTAATTGGGAATCCCTCAGTGGTTTCAAACTTTTTGCTGAAGTTGCGCGGTACATAATGACTTGGAATTTTATATTCTGGTGCAAATGTAAATTTTTTAAGCCTGGACAAAATGAACTTCAGTGGGATGAATTGTGAAAAATGTATGTATGAGCAGAAGTGGCTGAAAAGTGGGAAGTTTGAGGGTGATTAAAACCAGGAGTTTGTGGTCCTACTCAGCATGTAAATCCTACTTTAAAACAGAATATTAAAGCAAATACTGGGGGTTTCTTGTTTCAACAAAATCTTAAATCTGTGACTTTGTTTTCGTTTTAATACAGACAAAGTAGGAGGTGATTTTTCTCTTACATCCTGAAGTGTTAACATTCAAGTTTCCTTGAAATAAGAAGAGGAGTTTCAGGTTTTCTTGCCACACATATGAATCCAGAGCTCAACTGTGTAAAAACCATTTTGATGGTATTCTCTGTGATATTTTAGGATTACTTATTTCCTTAAAATTGTTTTAAAAATGTAACTCACCATCCTGGACGTGAGGGTGTTTACTAATTGCATCCAGTGAAAGGATATATTTAATTTTTTGTCCCTCATGCATGACTCACAGGACCCACACGCTCATTAGCAGTGATTTATCGCCTCTCTGTTATGCTTTGAATATCCTCAGATTCAGCCTTGACTGCCAAGTCCCGTCTAATTTTGCTGGTTTCAAGCAAACATGCATGAATCAGGATTTTAACAGATTTCTTCCATTCATTAAATGGAAAATTTAAAAACCATACTGCTTTAATAAAGCCTGAATGTTGGATATAGATCAGAACATTTGCATGTAATTGATGTATTCAGTGGTCAGTGAGGTTAATGAACTTTCCCTCAGTTATTATAAATCAGAATCAGTCGAGGTGTATAACAAATGTTTCTGTAACTGAAACTTATCAACAGGCGGCCTGTCCTCATCACATTAAAACTTTTCCAGCTGAGCCCTAGGGTGAAACTATAGATGGAGGTGCATTATTAAAAAAGGTGGTGGTGGGTGGGTGGGGGGATATTAAGGCAGCTGATTACAACAGCAGGCGGTCTCTCACACACACTCATGCGCATGAAGTGCTCAGGGAGCCACTGTACATTATAGAATGTACATAATCTCAACTCATCAGAGGAGCGTAGACTGCTGTGTGAGGACTTATATGAAGCTGCTGGAAGTTAATCAACTTTGTTCTGGTCTAATCAGCTAAACTATGCAGTGTAAACTTTCTGAGACGGGGAATAAGAAAATCAGGACCATCTGAGTGTACTGCTGATTCTCATTCTAAGTCTGAGTTTTACTAACCCCCACTTAACAAATCTGCCCAAAAAAGGCTCCATCACAACGTATTTGATATTTGACAGGCTTTGAGATGATGCCGAACAAAAATTGAGGACGTGTGCCAGTTCAATATGCTAAAGAGAGAGGAGGCATGTTGTTCAGACGAGGGCTGCTATGGTTAAATAATTAATAATTGAGTATTCTGATGATTATTCTAGTGATTGAGAAATTCATTAAATATTTTGTGACAATAAAAAATGTCCCTGTTGTGATGCAAATAAAAGATTGTCTTACTACTAGACCAGTGGTTCTCAAGTCCAGTCCTCGAGGCCAACTGTCTTGCATGTTTTGGATGTTTCCCTGCTCCAACACACCTGATTCAAATGATCAGCTCGTTATTAAGCCATTACAGAGCTTGATAATGAGCTGATCATTTGAATCAGGTGTGTGTGGACTGGACTTGAGAACCACTGTATTAGACCAAGGAAATATACTTTAAATTCATTTAATCAGCAAATTCACATCTACTTTTAAGAAGTTATCCAAATTTTACACAGGAATTTGACCCTTTAATCATAGCTTTAAAAATGGGGAGTGAAGACAGAGTAAATAATTTAGGGTGACCATACGTCCTCTTTTACCCGGACATGTCCTCTGTTTTGGGGGCTGTCTGGGCTGTCCGGGTTTGTCCAGGGAAGTTTATAAAATCCTTCAAATGTCTGGGGTTTTGTACGTAAGTTTCGAGTCTGGGTCTTGTGGACAAACTGAGTTAGAAGCACGTAAAAGACAACCGATACGACCCGAAAAACTCTCAAAATTAACTTGGTGTGACTCTGTGACTCCGCCCCCGCGTAGTCGTGTCCTCTTTTTTGGGAAGTCAGAATATGGTCAAATACTATTTATCTGTGTGAGCACAGACAGGCCTACCTTGGCCACCCTTACATTCAGTTGTGCTTCCCCAGTCAGCAAGTCTAGATACGCCCCTGCATAGTCACACAGAGGAAACAGAAAGATCTGGATGCAGTCAGACTGTTAATTTTACACAATAAAAACTGTAGGAAAAAAAATCTGATTTTGAGTTTGATAGAACAACAGAGGACGTGCTCAAACTTAACCTCAAACTTAAAATGTTAAAAAAGGAGACTCCTGAAACCAGCTTAAAACACACACATCTGCTGTAAGATATATATGAGCATCAGAAAGATGGCTGTCTATTAGCCCCGCCCTTCACCCAGTCAGTGTACGAGTGAGGAGAGGCAAGAGTCAAGACTTTAAAACTGCAACGGCAACATTTGCATAGTTTGCATAATAAAATTCTACCAATAGCCCATGCTGATGTTTATGAATGAATGAAATGGACAGCTTTGTTATTCACTGACATAAACATGTTTTACAAAGATTCAACAACTCAAAGTAAGAATTTCTGTTTTCTTCTCCTTCCTCAGCTCCATCTGATCGACACAGAGAGCCACGGAGCGAGCGCTTTAAAAACCACCATCCTGAGCTTCTGCTCCTACGTGCAGTGGGTGCCTGGCAGCGATGTGGTGGTGGCCCAAAACAGGGGGAACCTCTGCATTTGGTACAGTATCGACAGCCCTGAGAGCATCACCATGTTCCCCATCAAGGTGAGACTTTGTTTCAGTAATAAGAATAAAAGTTTCATTCAAAGTATACTCTACAAACCTAAAACCACAGAGGCTCAGTGATGGGCACGGCAGTTCTTTTGGTCTTCTTTTGACGGGGTCAGCTGATCTGCATACTTTTCAACCACTTGATTTACTTCAGCCCCGCGTCTCTGTGCTCCTCCCAAAGCTGACAGAGCAAGTGTCTTTTTAAAGCTGCTGTCCTGCAGCAGTTACTCGCCCTGGGCAGGAGCTTGTCTCTTAAACTTGCTCACTGATGTTCTCATTAATGATAAAAATCAGGCAGAGGGAGCTCAAGCTCGGCTGCACTTGGACACTATGCTTCAGACGAAAGCATATGTAGAGTATCAGACAATTGATATTGCAACTCTGCAGCGTGTCTTCCTCTGAAATTGTTTTTCTTTGTCTTCATCAGGGAGACATTGTTGATCTCGAACGAACCGACGGGAAGACCAACGTGATCGTGACTGAGGGAGTCAACACGGTGACATACACGCTGGACGAAGGTCTCATCGAGTTTGGAACCGCTGTGGATGATGGCGATTACGACAGGTACATTAACAACCACATAGTTTAGCAGAAAATCACCATCATTACCCTGAACTCCAACACCCACCCCCTGCTCCAACTACTTGCTGCTTCCCTGGTTTGGAGTCAGGAGTGACAGCAGGGTGAGCAGAACAGGCCAGATGTCCTTTTATCCCCCAGCTTCCTCCAGCTCTTCTCGAGGGTTTCTTCAGAGCTCCCAGGCCAGCTGGGAGATATAATCTCTTCAGTTTGTGTTGATTTCAACACCTCCAAAATGAGTCTGCCTCATCAGATGGATAAATTGTTGCTTCTGTTCTGACCTCTCTGAGTTTGGAGGAGCAGCAGCTGAACTCTCCACAGTCACTCTCAAATTTGGCAGCTACCATGTAGAAAAACTCTGTTTTCTGGTATGAAATGAGCATTTGTTGCACCGTGTGTCTGCATGTTTATTTTTCAAGATATGAATATCACCACCCAAAAACTTTTACACTGTAGCTGCTATGGTTATGAAACAAATGTTGCATTTTGAGGGGTTTAATAGTCTTTTTAAAGACTAGCAAGGCTGAATTATTACATTACTTATCAGCATTTAAAGTAGGGAAGTGTCAGAGTGCGATGTAAACACATCTTCTTATACTGCTTCTTACACCGTCTCTACAACACAACACATGTGAAACTGTCCTTTCTTTGGCATCATGCTTGATTATCTTGTCTCATGACTCAGCATGTCTCTATGTGTGTGTGTGTGCGTGTGTGTGTGTGTGTTCAGGGCCACAGCATTCCTGGAGACTCTGGAGATGTCATCAGAGGCTGAGGCCATGTGGAAGACACTCAGCAAGCTGGCTCTGGAGGCCCACCAGCTGCACATCGCGGAAAGGTCAGCGAGACACACACACACACACACACACACACACACACACACACACACACACACACACACACACAACCTAAGAAGCTAATTTTCATCTCTCCGAGCTAATTGCGTTCTGTATCAGTCCTGATTGTAACTGAGACTTATCTTTGAGACAAGAGAAAACAAGGGCACCTGGAGCTGTTTGACACTAACACACACACACACACACACACACACACACACACACACACACACACTGGAGATGTGTCCCTGCCTGACCTCCCTCTCTAACCTCATTCATCATCAAAGACTGTTTAAATTTCCCCATTTTTCTGTCTATAATAAGCATTTCTCTCTTTCTGCATCTGTATTTCTGTCTGTTTTCAGAAAACTTTCCTGACTTTGAACCCTCTGTCATTAATAATACATATGCTGTTCGTTAGGCTTCGGCTTGATTTGCATAAATCATGAAATCTGGGATAGGAACGGTTTTGTCTGCAGCGGGAAATGTTAATGAGGGGAGAGAAAAGGAGAGTCAGACAGAGGGAGTTTTTTTTCTTTCATGACTTTCTCTTTAATCTGATGCAACTATTCAGACGGATTCTGTAATAAAGCGGCCAAATGCTCAGATGTTTCTTTTTATTTCTCAGACCCTCAGACTCTCGGCTAATTAGACAAAAGCTTTAATTCGTCTCGGCTCATTAGGTAAAATTTTCTGACGGAGTGTTGACCAGCATGTGCGCCTTTTTGTCCTTCCCTTGACTGAATGTTTCTTTTTCTGATGTATACTCGGTTTTTGTCTCTTTGTTTTTGTTTCTTGTTGTTTTCCAGGTGTTTTGCTGCTCTGGGGGACGTCTCGACTGTACGATTCCTTCACCAAACAAACCAGATAGCGGACAAAGTTTCACAGGAGACAGTATGTTTCTTCATACTGACTTAATGCACAGCAGATAATGGGCTCTGACCGATTGCTTCACTGTCTCTAAACTCCTGTTGGAGAGAGTTAACAGAGGCGTTATAGGGGGAAACACAACAGTGACAAGGTGTAGTAGCGGAGCTGAAAGGGGGAAGCGACTCTGTGTGTGTCCATGTGGCGCTTCTGCTGCCAGGGCACAGACTGTATTTACTACGGAGAACTTGGTTCCGCCTTCCACTAGTTTACAGATTTGAAGCCAAAAAGCTCTCAGTGTTTCCGAGTATTTTCTCCACTTCCTGAAACCAACATTGCGTAGTAGCGTTGAACACATTTGGTGGGAGAGTCGCTGTGATGACGCTCGGCTCAAACAGCGTATCCCCTGGGTGAGCTAAGTAATCTTCGTCTGCCTATAGGCTGTATCAAGTGTCAATCATGGAAAATATGAACCCCCTAATAACTTTTAAAAATGGAGCTGAACAGAAAAAAGAGGACTTGAGCACAAACCAGTCTTACAGTAACTACATGTCAACATCACAAGCAGGGGGAGAAAAATTTATATTTAGTGTAATAAATTTCTAGAGTTTGTCCACAGTTCCATAAGGATTACTGGAGGAGGCGGGATTTATGACTTATACTGCAGCCCATCACCAGAGGGTGCTGTTCTCAGGATGGCTTCACTCAACGAGGAGGCAGACGGCGTCCATTCTATATACAATCTAAGTGCCAGGGCTTTAGCGCTTGTGCAATGCTATAGCACAGTGGTTCTCAAGTCCAGTCCTCGAGGCCCACTGTCCTGCATGTTTTGGATGTTTCCCTGTTCAACACAACTGATTCAAATGATTAGCTCGTTATTAAGCCATTACAGAGCTTGATAACGAGCTGATCATTTGAATCAGGTGTGTTGGAGCACTGGACTTGAGAACCACTGTGCTATAGCACAATCCAAAGTCACCCAATAGGACACCAGTATTATATCTCAGTGTAAGCAATAGAGGAAAAGTCTGTAGTTGGCCCCAGTGCAAATACATTTTCTGAGCCTTTCTTGCCCCAAACAGAGACGCACACTCTTGTACACCTATGCGCCATACATACACAACCACTTGAAGCACACAATTGGTGTGACTGTATAAAAACGTTTAGTGCAACTCTTTCTAAACCAGCCAATGATCAGAACAATGGAGAGCAGCCATAGTGACACATTAATCTGCACGAATCTATCAACCTGTCTCTAACCACCACAGGCTGATTTCTTTCAAGATGCTGCGAGGAGTTTTGAGCAGGTTATAAAACAGACTGACTCTAATTCTAGTTTCCATGCTGTGCTGTTTTAAACCCGCCTTTTTACCTATTAATATGAGCAACAAAGACAAATGATGACATTTTTAAAGAGAGGCCTTTTTACAACCTACAAAAGCATTGAAGACCATCAGTGATAGAACTGATTTCTTCATATAGTTATATCTGCTGTGTAAAATCACAGGTAGGTTCCATGTAATTTAATTAAAGCCACTATAAGGAGTTTTTTATGCTTATGAAACAGACCGAAATTCATTTTAATGACTTTTTATGATATGTAAAAGCAAAGAAGAGCATCAGAGAGAAGTTTAAATGTGGGTGTGTATATGTCAACAGTACAGTCCGGTATATTCCGTAGTCAGAGCCCTTCTCTAATATTTCTTGAGTTAATTAAACTGATCTAATTTCCTCAAAATGGCTGAATAATCACTGGACTTCGTGGTGTTTTTGTTTGGCCAGGGAGGAGATGGGACAGAGTTTTTTGAGGTCCAGGCCCACGTGGCGATGCTGGATAAGGACTTTAAACTGGCAGAGATGCACTACATGGAGCAGGTTAGTGACACACCTTCTCTTTTCCTCACTTAAACAAAATGTACAAAAGCATAGGAAAAATTTCCACATTTTCATATAAGCAGTAATGATCGACGATGAAATTTTGGATCCATTCATCATGAGATTGTAACAACCTGAGTTTTATCATATGCAGCACCTGAAGTTGTTGCTTTGATTACGCTGAACTCTTTGTTGTAAGTATCTGTGTTTTCTGTGTTTCTGCAGAATGCTTTGGATGAAGCTATAGCCATGTACCAGGAGCTCCACATGTGGGACGACAGCATCGCTGTGGCTGAAGCAAAGGTAATGATGATCACTCTAAATTTATACCCTACAGCTCCGCATTTGAGAGAGCGGGTCCCTACTGCTGCTGCTGCTGCAAACTTCAGCCTTTTTTGGTGCAGCTCTTTGTTGCCACAGGAGTTTATTTCATTTTGAAAGAAGTAAAAATCACCACTGTAAGGAATTATTTCCAAATTCCTCATCAAATCCCAAGAAAAAACAAAAGCAAATCACTTTTTCTCCTGTTGCCGGACCAAATGTTGAATGTCATAAATGTTGGATGTGTGGCAACATCAACAATAATGTTAACAGTTAAAATAACTACAACTATAACAATAATAATCATGACAAAAACAGTGTAAAGAAACAACAGTATTGATTACAGCAATAACAACATTAAACAAAATCAGCAATAATAACATAATGATAACAGTTATCATCAAATTTAAATTGTAATGGGACCCAGAATTGATCCCTGTGGGACTCCACGCAGAGAAGCAGACTCAAATCAAGAGGCTTTTTCTTTTCTTACTGAATTTAAGTTTTTTTTTTAAATGTCCTCAGGGCCACCCTGAGCTGGACAGCCTTCGTGGGAACCGTTACCAGTGGTTAATGTCAACGGGTCAGGACGAGAAGGCCGGTGAGGTAAAGGAGAGTGAAGGCGACTTTCAGGGAGCCATCAACCTCTACCTGAAAGCCGGACTTCCTGCTAAAGCTGCTCGCCTCGCCATCAGCCGGCCTGAGATCACCAACAACAGTGACACTGTGGGCCGCATCGCAGCCAGCCTCATTAAGGGAGAGTTTTATGAGCGGGTGAGTGGACTGTCTAAATATCCTCTCTCTCCTTTTTTTCCTGCCTTTTTCTTTATCTCTTCTCCTGAGAGATGCCAGCAGAGAAGTATCGACAGAGAAACAACATCTTTCTTTGTTTATACAGATTTACTCTCTGTCTCCCTCCATCTGTCTGTGTCTTTTTCTGTCTGAAAACTCTTTTATTTCTCCTCCAGCCATCTGTGTTTGTGAAACAGGTAGAAGAGAGGCTCTGGAAATCAGAGAGAAACTTTGTGGAATGTGTTGCTCTCTCCTGATATTGCAGGGTTTCATTATTTTATAATTTTTAAAGACAGATCTTTGTGCTTGAATGTGTTTTTTCAGCTTGTGGCGGCCTACATGTCCTTGTGGCTGTCTGTACATTTTCTATAAGTTGCAAAGACTTTAGAGAAGATAAGTAAGCATTAAACTATTTAAAAAGAAAAATTTTGATGGTAATGGTGGTAAAAGTAAATGTCTGTATTAGACATAACTGTATGAGGCAGTTTGCTGTGCTTTGACAGTCCCCCATACATCCCACCTCAACTATTTCTCTGGTCTAATATCTTATAGAGGAATTTTGGATCTTAAACGAAAATTAAACTCAATGAGTCAAACTAAGAAAAAGCCAGAAAAGGACTTCTTGAACTTTATAATCACAGTTAAGTTGCGGGTCATCATCCATTCCTAATAATATTCAAATTTAGGGTTGATCATTACCCCTGGGACCCCTTTTGAGATGATATTGCCTAATAAAATAATTAGATTAGATTATTTTAGATTAGATTAGATTAGTTTATTTAAAAGGGGACAGTGCAATTTCATAAAACACAAGATTACACATGGTTAAAAAAAGCCAGAATTAGCCATAAGGCTAGTTTTCATCTGTAGTCCCCTGGCCATGATGTGAAAAAGGCAGTAAAATTACAATTTAAAAAAGAAGAAAAGAAAAGAAAAGAGAGAAGAAAAAAAAACCAACAAAAAAATAAACAAACAAAAAAAATTCTTTGTTGTGCTTTTATTTTGATGGTTTTTTTTCTGTCTCGTTCTACCTGTGTTGTCAACCTATGCTTTTATTTTGAAGTTGACTGCCTTTGCTGGATCATTGTGGCAGAACTGAACAAAAATATAGGGTCAGAAAGTAAAAATGTTTGGTTAATCAGTGAGTAAAAGAGGCGTCAGCTCCGACTCTGTTTTTGACTTCACAAAAAATTCTGTATATCAGTTTTAAAAGAGCCGAATCATCTCCAAGAAGGCTGCTTCAGCTAGCTCACTATCAGTCATCCACTTCTTCTTCACCTGTCCTGCTTATTATGAGGTGTGGCAGCCAACATACAGGACAACTACAATGATGACGCAATATTACTGTGTGCTTATTATTTTGCACGATATCAACATTTTTATTGTCAACATATAGCTCTTGTTTGATATTTTAAATATTTAGCGTTTACTGTCAATGCTTGAACTTTTGAGGCCTATTAAAACACACTTCAGCTACCAGAATGGGGTTTTCTACCATGTAAATTTGTCCTTATAAACTTTATTTATGTCTCCTGAACAGGCCGGTGATCTGTATGAGAAGATCAGAAACAACCAGAGAGCTCTGGAGTGCTACGTCAAAGGAGGCGCCTTCAGGAAAGGTAAATCACTGGTGAACTGGTGGCATTCAGAGCTAATCTTTTAATACGTCAGAGAGTAAAAATCTCTTATCACACCAGCATGTTTTCATTGTTAAATAGCTCAAAGTTCAGCCTCAATGACCTATTGTGATGTTTGTACAAAAGTTACAAGTTCCTGTGACATGTGACAGGATGTTTGCCAACGTGTTGCTGTATGTTGTGGAGTTGAGCGTTGGTAAATAAAGTTTCTCTTTCTGCTTCCTGTAGCGGTGGAGCTGGCGCGCCTCGCCTTCCCCGCTGAGGTGGTGAAACTGGAGGAGGCCTGGGGAGACTACCTCGTCCAGCAGAAACAGATGGACGCAGCCATCAACCACTTCATTGAAGCAGGGTACGAAGTGTTCAGGACCAAAAAGACAAAGATCTAGGCAGATGGAGAGAGGGAATGATGAAAAAATTAAAAATAATCCAATGGAGACCGCCAATTGTTCTGTAAATCATCACCAGGACCACGACAGAGGGATGAGAAGAGATATCTATAAACCTGATTATGTTCTTTCCCCAAAAAACACCAAATAAGGACAAGTGACCAGCACACAGACTGCTATTATTTCCTGGTTGAAAAGGCATCTGAGGCTGAATTTTGACTTTGAGAACAACAAAGGTTTTAAAAATAAGACTTCTGCTGCTAGTTCTGCCCGATAAAGTTTCAGCATTTGCCTCAGAGTTAACAAAAATGATCTGGTTTAACTTAAAAACTGAGAAAATATATTGTGCATTTGGCTGCCTATCTGTTTTGGTGTACTGGTTTAACCACATTCATTGAATTTTAGGGATAAAAACAGAAGCTATACTAAAGTTTGTCTGTTTTCTTTGTCGTCTGTTGCCTCTCAGCTGTTCCCTTAAAGCCATTGAAGCTGCCATTGCAGCCCGACAGTGGAAGAAAGCTGTCCACATCCTGGCATTACAGGAAGATTCATCAGCAGGAAAGTACTACTTAAAGATCGCCCAGCACTACGCCTCTGTGCAGGACTATGAGGTAAGAGATCAGAGAGGATTATTTAGTGTTAAAAAGGTCAAAGAATGAGGCTGAGGGGACAATGAGGGGCATGTTTTGTGCAACAGGGTGAACATTCAGTTTGCTCATGTGTAAAAGTTTCTTCATACTCCTGCAAAACTGTTCATTTATGGCAAATACAATGGTAGCAATACCTTAAGTAACTGTACCTCATGCATATTCTGCATAGACGGATCTGAGGTCATTTGAGTCCAAGGTAAGGTGAGCTCTTTTGCAGCCAGAGGAGTTCAAAAAACAGTGACAGGTTTTCACTGGTGACTCATTCCTAAGCATTTCTCCAAGGATATATTAGGGCACCTATAACACACACCTATACAGACACAACCTTGAACACAAAAATAAACCTCAGTTCGGTCTCCATGGAGCAGTGAGTGGGCTGTTTCTTTGAGGGTTTATTGGCAATGATAACAGGTCAGATGGTTTCAACAAAAGTTGCCAAAACACCAGAAAAACAGGACTGATGAAAAGGAGAAGATGAGGATGAATCTGGTATAGATACAAAGAAAAGAGAAAAAGGAAGAGAGATGATGATGACGGTGAAGCTCAGCTCATTCTGATGAGCTCAGCTGAGCCAAACAGCCTCCACAGACTGCCAGCCTCTGAAAATAGCAGGCCATTTCAGTCTGTTTGCTCTATGGGCATATTCACAGAAAGTAATTAAGATAACAAGCTCTTTGCTTTCCAACTTGTGGAAGTTGCAGGAAAAGTATGATTCGGTTTCAAACTTAAACAATGGAGGGAGCTCACACCTGTGATTTCAATACAGAAATTATCAGTGAAAAAACAATGAGTTAACATTTTTTAATCAGAACAAGCGACCAAGCGGCACATACATTTGTTTCACTGATACTGGTGTTAGCACAGCTTCAATGGAGTCAAACTTCTCCTTTATGGAGCAAAAATCGCTCTTATTGAACTCATGAACGCTTCCATTTCCCAAACCTGCCATCTCTGCTAAATTCCCCCGACAGATACACATGTCCTCCCCTAATCACCACAATCTCCCTCCTCTCATACGAACAGAATAATGTGAGGAACTAATTTTGCATATAGTTTTTTAAGTGCTGTGAACCTTTTACAATCCCAGGTCTTCTATCATTTCTTTTTCTTTATTATTATTCTAAGTTCAAAAATCAGAAAAAGTGTGAGAATCTGTCTTTGTTCAGATTGTGTTTCACTGTTTATGATTATGTTAATGTCTGTGTTTTGTTTTGTGTTTAAATGGCCTGCAGCTGGCAGAGGAGCTGTTTGTGAAAGGAGGTCACATTAAAGATGCTATAGACATGTACACTGCAGCAGGGCACTGGGAGGAGGCTCATAAGGTCAGTGTGGATCATGATCTAACATGGTGTGGAATAAAAACAGTCTAATTCCTGTTTTTTAGGTTATTTTTCAGACAGTGGATAGGATTTAAACACGCTTCACAATTAAACCCATGAGCTAAACCAGGACCTGAGACTAAACTTTGTGCATAGTCTTGAGACTTTTGAAGTTTTTTTTTTTTTTTAGAGGGATATGAAAAAGGTAACTTGATGAGTTTCAGTAAATAAAGATACACAAGCTCATTTACGATAACTAAGTTCAGTAAAAGAGGAAATCTGCTAAAAACCACAGAAATAAAAGCAGAGCAGCTCCAGGGTCTTATAAGCCAAAGTGAAAAATAAACTTCTGAATATATCATATACAATGAAATATAATTCTAATTTATTTTACCAGGTGAAAAAAATCAACAAAAGTGTCAGGGAGCGGCTAAGTTACCTACAAGAGGTTGTACCTTAAATGAAAAATCAAGATTGTAATGGTAATGACTGATACAAAAAGCACAAAATTGCATAAAAGTCTGTAGAAAACTTATTTTTAGCTAGCAGTTAATAATGACCTTCAATAGTTAAAACTTCTGTGAGGAGTTTTTTGAGGATGATGAAACAGACTTTAATTTAAATCGATGCCTCTTCATGATACCTGAAGACGAACACGACCGTCAGCTACATAACTGACCATGTTTATACCCAAAGTTTTCATGCCTTAAACTGACTTGAAGGGGTAAATGTCAGAGAAAAACACTAATTTTCAATAAAATATTCACAATAAATGAGAAATTCGGGTGTTGAAGTCAACAGCAGGAGGGGGCGCCAGAGCGGACAAAACCCAGAAGTCCCTCACAGGAGCTTTAATTACGAACATTTATGTTATAACTACATTCTTAAAATAACAATATATTTAAACAAACTAGAGAATAACAAGCATGTGATTCTCTTCAAAAATTTTGGCTGTAAAGCTAAACAAAAGAAGAGAAATACAAAATGACATGAAAATACCCAACCTGACCAAAAAATTCACTGACACTGAGTTTAAAACAGCAGTGTTAAAAATGGACAAATGGCTTCAAAGATTTCAAGGCTAAAAGAGATTAAAGAAAAGCATAATGATTGAAGGGACTGCTGTGACTCGACTAGAAACCAGGATAAGTTTTAAAATGTTTTTGTTTGTATTCTGCAGTTGGCAGTGAAGTGTATGACGGAGAAGGAAGTCATGGCTCTGTATATCAGCAGAGCTCAGGAGCTGGAGAGAGACGGAAAATTCAAGGAGGCCGAGCGGTAAACAGAGATCACTTTATTTATAGCAGTTTGTCACATCATACGCCGCTGAATGCATGGATAATGGAGAGAAGCAAACTAGCATGACTGTGTTTGAAGCTGTCTCACGATTAGAGTGAGAAAAACAGTATTTAACCGCTGACAGGTGGTAATTTCAGACGCTGTTTGGACTTGACTGTCTTTTCAATTCTTTCCATTATGTCAAGAGTGTTTCACAAAAAAAGGCGCCTCTCACAGTTTTTGACACTCACACTTAAAAAAATAAAATGACTGGACTACGAATGATTGTCTGTGTGTGTGTGTGTGTGTGTGTGCGTGTGTGTGTGTGTAGGCTATTTGCCACAGTAAAGCAGCCCGACTCTGCCATAACCATGTACAAGAAGAACCGGATGTTTGATGATGTCATCCGCCTGGTGGCCAAACATTACCCTGACGTGTTGACAGAGACCCACAAACACCTGGCCGAGGTAACTACAGCCGTGATTTAGGACGAAATCATGTCACTGGATTATTGAAAAGCATTTAAATCCATCTTTACAACTACAGAGCTAACTATATTTTAGGGATGTGTGAGATCCCGACCAGAACACTATCAAGAGAGGAAAGAAGGTCCCTTTAAATATTATTGAGACTACAGTGTGTACAGACCACTGATTATTCAGCTGTCTAATTATTTAACTGAATGTTTTATTTGTTGTTATAAAATATACATAGCTTCTATATTTAGACTATAAAATACAGGGAATGGAGGAGAAAAGTATGTTTTTGTTATTTTTTTTATGTTTATTTCCATTTAAAGTCAGCATAATCAGCTGCTCTGCAGTCCCCCCTGTCACCCAGTGTGGAGTCACCATTTTACTGTCTTTCCAAGACAGAAACAACAGTTTGGCTATGATTCCTCTCAATCTTTTGAAATTGCCAGATTTGTTTTTCCTGGAAGCTTTTTTTGAGCAAAATTGACAGCCTACCAGCACTCAGGTGTTGCTCTGTGCCGCCATGCAGGGACGTGCCCCGAACTTTTTGACTGGGCTAGCCAGGATGTATGTGCACACAGGTTATTAGCATTCACCGTATTTCTCCTATTTTTTCATTTTTAACACTATCAACAGAGGGTTATAGAGACGATTCTTTGTATCATTTTAGAAGATTGATATATAAGAGGCTGTCTCAGCTGTCACTGGGCAAGAGAGAGGTTACACCCTGGACAGGTTGCCACAGCTGGGATAGGCTCCATCCCCCAAATTTTCTATATTTTGGGGGCTTATATACATTAATATCAAAAAACTTCCCATCAAAGCTTTAAATGTATTCTCAGGAGTGCTGGATACAAAAGAGTTCTTTAATCCTTATATAACGAAAGGTAAAAGTGTGTGTGTACAGTGCACCCCTACAGATGACACTAATGCACCATTTTACATTAGTTATGTTGAGATAAAGTCACATATAGACCCTTTAAGCTCCAGGAGGGCAAAGAAGATTTATAAGGAATCCCAATAAGGTTTAATCCCCGAGTGTTTTTACTTGCTTTTGTCAGCAGCTTCCACTTTTTTTGCTGTGTTGCAAACTGAGAAAAACGATTGCTGAAGGGACATGAAATCTACTTATCAGCACCTCTATTTAGGACTCACATTCATGCACTTGAATCAGCTTTTTTTTTTTTGTAGATTATCAATGCTGCAGCGTGCTCTTTTGTGCCACCTTACTTCGCCTGATATGTATGTTGTGCTCATGTGTGGTGTGACTGTGTTGTAGGAGTTGGAAGCTGAATCCAGGTTCTCAGAGGCAGAGTACCACTTCATGGAGGCTGGAGAGTGGAAAGCTGCGGTGCAAATGTACAGAGTCAACGATATGTGGGAGGAAGCATACAGGGTAAATACGGTCACATGTATTCTGTGGGCTCACCTGCTGTTGATCTCAGGCTTTGGACTCTGAATGATCAAACTGTGATTGTATGTTTTAGAAGTAAACGTCTCATCCCACACAACATACATTTACAGTAATGTTTAATATTTTATATATTCAGTGTTAGAAATGCTACATTTGTAGAAAAAGTACTTTTTCCTGCACACTGTCAAAAGTAATCAAATGTCATACCATCTAAATGAACCATTCATGCATCATTTCTGCTGCAGACTCAGTCAACTACATAGAAACAGATGGATTTTTCTAACGCTTTAGAAACATGCCAGACTTTCATTTTAAGGATAGCTGGCTCATTAACACAACATACAGTATATAAAATAGTCCTTGGAGACGAGCCACAGAAAGAAAGAGATGCAGTCGGTTAATTCAACAATATGACAACATTTACTGATAGCTGCCAGAATAAAAAGCTCTGGACAACTTAACTTTTCCGGTTATATACGTGGAAACAATTAAAATAGATAAGAGTGAGGAAGTTTGGGATTAAATACTTAAGTCCAAGTCCAGTTTACCTGAGTCCAAGTCCAAGTGGAGTCCCCACTATCTTAGTCCTAGTCAAGTCCGTTTTACCTGAGTCTAATTCCGTGATGAGTTCACACTCGAGGTCAAGTCCAAGAAGAGTCTCTTTATCTGAGTCAAGGTAAGAGTTAAGTCAGTACCAAGTTTTAGTCGTGTACCTACAATTTAAGTCCAAGTCCAGATTAGGTCCCCATTACCTAAATCCACTTTCTAGTCAAGTCTCCAATACCTGGGTCCTAGTCTGAGTCAAGTCATGCTTTCATCCAAGTTCAAGTGAAACCCCCATTTTCAGAGTAAAAGTCCTTATTGTTAAAGCTCAAGGGTACAAGTCCAACTCCAAGTCCTTAATGCCTAAGTTAAAGTCCAAGTCGAGTCTCCATTACCTGAGCAGTAAGTCCAGTCAATACTTAATGCCTGAGTATGAATTAGGTCATTCCTCAGTAACTCAGTCCTTGTCTTAGTCAAGTGCCTCAGTCCTGCATCCAAGTTTGTGTCAAGTCCCATTACCAGAGTAGTCCAAGGCCTGACTTTATAACCTAAGGCCAAGTCCAAGTCGAGTCCTTGTTGAGTCCCCCACTATCTGAGTCCAAGTCCCAGCCAATTTTATACAAATACATGAAGTATCATAAAATAAGAAGAGTACAGTACAGATGGGTGTAGAGTTTGTGCTTCTTGTTGACTGTTTATTGCTGTTGTGTTGCTGAGCTCAGAGCAGCTTTATACCTTCAACCAAAGGTTTTTTTTCTCTTAGTTTATCTGTGCTGAGGGGCTGAGGAACTCACACTGCTGCAGGACTCCTATAGACATAAAAACATGTATATATATGTTGGTGTGTGTGTTTGTGTGTGTCAGGTGGCAAAAAGCCATGGAGGAAATGGAGCCCAGCAGAAGGTGGCGTACCTGTGGGCTCGCAGTCTGGGAGGAGAGGCGGCCGTCAAACTGCTCAACAAGTTTGGTCTCCTGGAGTACGCCATCGAGACAGCGTCCAATAACCTGTGAGTTTCTTAACAACACACAGGGGACCATTAATATTCACACACATCCTGACGTTTGCATTTAGGATTTCAACCTGCAGCAGTGCTGTATAATGTCACATTTGGTCATCGTTTGATTAAATTTGTCATGATTTCAGTTTCTTTATGTCCTCTCCAGCTCTTTTGACTTTGCATTTGATTTGGCTCGTCTTTCATGCAAAGAAAAGACTCCTGAGATCCACCTGAAATACGCCAACTTCCTGGAGGACGAGGTAAATACGCTCATTTACATAACTCATGTATAAACCATGGGTATTTTTATTTTACTGTTACTGAAGTAACTTTGCAGGGTTTCCAGCTCAAAGAAACCCTTTTTTTTGTTACAACTGGCATCTGGGAAACCCCTTATTTCAGCCTCTGCCTTATTTTGTACGGTGGCCCTGAGGTGCAAAACACAATGGCAAATCAGAGGACACAACACAAAAAGAGAAAACACAACAACAAATCAGAAGACACAGAACAAAAAGAGAAAAAAACACAACAGCAAAGAAAACACAACACAAAAAGAGAAAACACAATGGTAAATCAGAAAAAGAAACACAAAAAAAGAGAAAGCACAGTGGCAAATCAGATAAAAACAGCACAAAAAGAAAAAAACACAACGGCAAATCCGAAAAAAACAAAACAAAAAGAAAAAAACACAACAGCAAATGAGAAAAAAAAACCACAAAAAAGAGAAAACACAACGGCAAATCAGAAAACACAAAACAAAAAGAAAAAAACACAACAGCAAATCAGAAAAAAAACACAAAAAAAAGAAAACACAACAACAAATCAGAAGACACAGAACAAAAAGAGAAAAAAACACAACAGCAAAGAAAATACAACACAAAAAGAGAAAACACAACGCTAAAACAGAAAAAAACCCACAAAAAAGAGAAAACACAGTGGCAAATCAGATAAAAACAGCACAAAAAGAAAAAAACACAACGGCAAATTAGAAAACACAAAACAAAACAAATATAAAAAAACAACAGCAAATAAGGAAAAAAAACATAAAAAGGGCAAATCAAAAAACACAACACAAAAAGAAAAAAAACACAACAGCAAATCAGAGAACACAACAGCAAATCAGAAAACACAACAGCAAATAAGAAAAAAAAGAGAACGAGAAACCACATAGGCAAATCAGAAAAAACAGCACAAAAAGAAAAACACAATGGTAAATAAGAAAACAACACAAAAAGAGACAACACAACGGCAAATAAGAAAACACAATGGTAAATGTTGTTGGGTTTTCTGATTTGCCGTTGTAATTTTCTCTTTTTGTGTTGTTTTCTTATTTACCATTGTGTTTTCTGATTTGCTGTTGTGTTTTCTGATTTGCCATTGCATGTTGCACCTCAGGGCCACCGTAATTTTGGCAACCGTTCCTCTAACATAAAGTAAGACACAGCTTGTGGGTGTGGCTTTTTACACAGCCTTGCAGTCATGAATTGACCTGAAAGTCATGCCTTTACAGAAAACGTCTGGGGCTAGCTGTTAGCAGCTATTAGCTCTGCATGTAGCAATCATGTTAGCATCTGTTAGCTGTTGTTACATGAGCAGCTACTTACAGTTTGTGGTTGCAAGCCCTCATGAAAGGTCCTTGAAGATGGACCAGCAGCAGGTTTCACAAAGAGTTGAGGTGCATACCCAGCTTGTACTGTCCTTTGGAGAGAAAATAGCTGAAAAGAACACTTGAGATCAACTCACCAAGACAAAGAGTGGAGGACAAAGACGAGCGGTGAATCAGACTTGTCAAGCTTCCACTTGGGCTTGTCCTTCTGCATTGTCCTTATGGTATAACAGAACCTGGCAATACGCTGTGGCTGTGTCTCGAAACAAGCATTGTTCATCATCATCCTCATTATAGAACTTTGCAGTTTTCTTGTTTGGACACAAAACACCGTAACACCATATAAATCAAAGTAAGAATCGGCAAAATAGGTCACTTTGAACTGCACCAGCCCAAAGAACAGATTAATTCCTTCAAACTAAAAAGCATCCGTCTTGAATCTTGGATTACATGAAGTATTTCTGTCATTTAGCCTCTTTTGTAATGCAATAACATGTCCTCTGATTATTTCATGTTTCAGGGCAAGTTTCCCGAGGCTGAGGCCGAGTTTGTCAAAGCAGGAAAACCCAAAGAAGCTGTGCTCATGTAAGTACACATAAGGGATGGTGATCAGGTTGTCATGATGGCAGCATTAACCAACTTATCATACATTACAGTTTACTGCTTATCATACGGCTACTTACGTCATTAGTCTCTTGAGACCTTTGACCTTTTCACTGCTGTTTCCATGCACCTATTTCAGGCATTAAAGGTGACAGTAAAAGAGTTGTTCATTTTGTTGCTGACAGCCTTGTTTGAGACCCAGGTTTAGAAAGTTTCAAGTTTATTTTTCCATTTCTCCCCGATGGGTTTCAACTTTTCTTAAAAAACGCGGGTTGTTTTTGTGGTTATATTTGGGCTTGTGTTTGTGAACCGCTCCAGGTACATCCACAACAAGGACTGGGCCAGCGCACAGCGGGTGGCCGAGGGACATGATCCAGAGAGCGTGTCCGAGGTTCTGGTCGGCCAAGCCACATTCTGCTTTGAACAGAAAGAGTTCCAGAAGGCTGAGGCCTTCCTGCTCCGAGCTCAGAGACCCGAAATCGCTATTAAATATTACAAGGTGAACTGCGGGAGCCAAAGAGGAGCTCTTACTGCGAGAATTATTTTTACCCCACTGAAAATTTGCTCATTTTTATGACTTTTATATACAATCTTAGAGTTTGAAGATCACACTTTTGTTAAATTCTTTTATCTCTGTGTTTATCAGGGTGCAGAAATGTGGACTGATGCCATGCGAATCTGTAAGGAATACCTTCCCAACAAGCTCTCGGTGCTACAGGAAGAGTATGAGAGGGAGACCTCAAAGAAAGGAAACAGGTTAGACTGAGACCGAAACAACAACGAATCAGAGCCCATTTACATTCCAGGCAGCTTGAAAATGTTCATAAATTTGATCCTTTTTCCTATTAGATTGAAAAAACAACTCAAAATCTCTGCTCGGCTCAAACAGACGCTGAAAGTCTTTTTCAAGTTGTATCAACAAAAGCAAACAGCCTTGAGAACCAGACTCACAAACAAAGACGAGATGTTTTCTTTCAGATGAGTTTTGACTTTTTAACCTTGTTTTGTTGCAAAGAATCCTTCAAAAGGCAAAAGAGAAACATTAAAAACCCTCGTTTGACGAACATTTGGCAGTCCCTCCCCACTCACCCTGCAGTATCGTCCATGCACAAAGAGCTGGTTTGATGCTTTATTGAAACACAGCTCGAGTGCTATCCCAGATTGAAACTACCAATGAGGAATATCTCGTTAGCAGGCAGAGCGGCATCATCCTCCTCCCATCCATCGCTTCTCCCTCTTTAATAACTCCTGGGAGAAAAAACATCAAAAGTTACCAACGGAGACGGACAAGGAAGAGGGTTAAAGAGAGAAAATATTGAATTATTGCAGCAGTCTGCTGCTCGGGCTCCTGATGAAAAGTGTAAAGGCTTCCCATTTCCCACAACTGAGATCAAATTCAGTTTGCTTGGAGGTGATTCCTTTTCATGAGGTGCTGAAAATGGGGGCATTTTGAAGGACATAGACCTGAAGCACAAAAGACAGTGAATAAATACTGGGTAACTGTGACTCTTTGGTGCTGCAGCAATATGTTATGTGAAAGCCAGACGGAGTAAGGCTCTGATTTGAGCATATTCTTCTGCAATTACTTCCACCAACATGGACTAAAATAATAATCACATGAAGACAGTGTTTGTCACAGAGGGTTCAGTTTCGTATGATCAGCCTTAAAAAAATTATCTTACAAATATGAGGTACTATTGCTACAGTGGGTCAGGTTGAGTACTGTAAATTCTAATCCTATCTATCAGAATATAAAATATACAATATATGTGGAAAACTGACACACAAGCTAGGCTACAGTTTTCTGCAAGTCTCCCACATGATTTATTTAATTTTTAGAGACTCATCAAATGTACACTCCACTAAGATTTTCAGCTCTGTCCTTTGCCATTAGAAAGCCTATTTGTTTGGGCACCAATAGCAGACACAACCAACATAAATACTACCCTGCATGCAATGCAATCAGCCGGTATGCTCTATGGTATATCAGCTTTGCTTAATATTTAGCACTAAATGCAGCAGACACAGTAGTGGCTTCATAGTTTGTTATTTCCACTCATTTTCCCCCTCCAGCAGCTAACACAGTGTTTTATTACTTTGTAGTAAATAACCTTGAAAGCCGAGCACTTCCTTTAAAGATGCACTTCCATTCAGCTTTTCTGTTATTCTGATTTAACTCCTGAGTTTTAAAGAGAGTTGGTAACCAACTGCGGCGTTCAGTACAAAAGGGAGCTCTGGCAAGTTGCTGCTTCGTGTGAACATCTGGTTAATTTTGATTCCCAGAGATCCAAAGGTGCTGTTGTTACCAAGTCTCACAGATACACAGGCTTTAGCCAACAGTGAACACACCTGCATCACTTTCAAATAATGAAGCAGTCCTTAGAGCAAATTTGGCTCGTGATTAGTACAACCTGAGGACCTCTGGTGATTTGTAAATTAACAGTCTGATTTATTTCAAAAAGAAGTTGCTCATGTCCAGAACTATCTTGTGGATTAGTGGTTGCTGAGCATTATTTGAGGATTTCTATATGTCCTGGGATATGATGAGTGATTGCAGGCTGCTGTCTAATGAAAATAATGAAAATAAGGGTCATTGTGTGCAGTTATGAAACAAAACGGTTTCACTCGTTTTGAGAATTCAAACTTGGAGGGAAACGACTTTTCTGATCATTGATTCCCTGGATATCAGGAGTTCTTGTTCAGGGTTTCACAGTGCTGAAAGTTCAAATGCACCTCAGCTGACATGTTCTTGTTTTTGTTTCCTTGTGTGACTCTTATTTATTTATTTTTTTTTCAGAGGTGTAGAGGGTCTGCTGGAACAGGCTCAGGAGTGGGAGCAGGCAGGTGAATACTCTCGGGCTGTGGAGTGTTATCTGAAGATGAAGGACGACTCCAACACCAACCTGATGGAGAAATACTGGATGAGGGTAAAACACATTTACTTTGGGCTTTAACACATCAAGATATTGCTTTGGGTCTAAACATACGTAGAGGCTCTAAACTGACCTGCATCCTCCGTGCTTTTGTACTTTTATTGCTGACAAGCACCTTGAGCAACCCCACTTCAAAAAATGCTGAACTATTCCTTTAATTCTTGCTGTCCACCCTTTCCTGTGGTAGAATTTCAGGATGCAGGAAATTCTTGGTCTTATCTGCTGCAACTAACTGATGAAGTGAGCACAGGGAAAATGTCCACATCCGCCACTGTAATGGCTGAATGATAAAGTAGACGTATAGTAGTGGTCGACCTTCTCCCTGAGGGTAGAGGTCACAGTGTCACCACCATCAATAGATGACCTCCCAGGGTTTCACACCAGTTATTGTGTGTTATCGACCACAGCTCTGTGCAGATCCGATCATTTGGACTTTGAATAGCAGCTCTGATGGTGTTGCTAAAAGAAAGGTCACTAGGTCCCGCAGATCAATAGCTTATTTTTTTTTCCTTTGGCGATCTGAATAACAAAAGAAGAGAAAGAAAGACTGACTGTGTGTTTTCAACAGAGAATTAAACCATTTTTTCTTCTGACCCTGTTAAAAGCGAAGGTCCAAAGGTTGATCCGCCGCGATCAATGTGTGCATTACATCAAAGCCTGAACACACACACACACACACACACGATTACAGCTTCTTTATTTTAAAGAAAGAGTTAATGTAATGGCCAGAGGCTGGTTTCAGTCTTATCCTCTTCATCTTTACAAACGGTTTTATAAAAATCAGAATATTACAGTATTATCCTCTTATATTAAGCAGTGGATTCAAATCTACTCAAAAAAATTTTGGTTGGTTAAGTCAGTGGTTCTCAAGTCCAGTCCTCGAGGCTCACTGTCCTGCATGTTTTGGATGTCTCCCTGCTCCAACACACCTGATTCAAATGATCAGCTCGTTATCAAGCTCTGTAATGGCTTAATAACGAGCTGATCATTTGAATCAGGTGTGTTGGAGCAGGGAAACATCCAAAACATGCAGGACAGGGGGGACTCGAGGACTGGACTTGAGAACCACTGGGTTAAGTCACTGAAATCTGTTCAGACTTTTCTGATTTTACAACCTGGATTCTGAACAGATTCTGATTGTTTTTATGACAGTGCAAAAATGGGGTGTAACATGTTGAAACTAGAAAGCATTTTTTTTAAAGAAACAGCTGGAAAGAGAAAGTAAAACACTTAGAAAGTTTGGTGACACTTAAAAACACCTGGAAGGACATCTTGTGCCTAATTAGGTGTATTTGCAACAGCTTGACTGGGTACAAAAAGGGCATTTCAGAGAGGCAGTGTGTCTCTGAAGTAAAAATGAGAAGTGGTTCACTCCTCCGTCAGAGATTGGGTGAGGAAAAAGTTTAGCAAAATGTTGTTCAAAAAGTGCAAAGAATTAAAGGATTTCATCATCTTCTGTACACAATATCATTAAAAGATTTTAAAAAATCTAGTAAGACTGGAAAAAAGACATGACTCTGTAGTGGAAATCACTGCATGGGCTCTTTTACACATAAAAAAGACTTTAAGATCTATGAAAGCTACTTACAAAAATAAGTAATCATCCTTATTATGCCAGTGGAAATACAACATTTTTATTTGATTGATTTAATTCCCTCTATTTTGGTAAGACAAAAGACGAGTGTGTTTGTGTGTATTTGTTTGCGTTTGTGCGTTCCCAGGCCGCAGAGTTGTCCATCAAGTTCTTCGGTGGAGATCGAGCCATTGAGGTCGTCCGAGTGGTTGGACCGCGACTCACACAGCTCAGAAAGTATAATGCTGTGAGTGAAAACACACACACACACGCACACACATAAACACCCTTTTATGCAGCATATTGAAATTTAGGAAGAGCCAACATTATAAAGTTCAAAATTGTGTGAAACTAAAAATTTCTCTGTTAATAAAAGAGACCTGGCGTTCAAGTTTCAACGGTAGTATTAAAAGAAAACACTTCAAATAGAAAAAGTACTTCTCGAAAACATTGTTTGTGTTCATCTCTGTGTTTATTACAGGCTGCTGAGCTCTACTTAGACCTGGACCTCATAAAAGAGGCGATTGATGTCTTTATTGCTGGCGAGGAGTGGAATAAAGCCAAGAGAGTCGCCAAGGAGCTGGAGCCCAGGTTTAATACTGACCGTCCATAACACACACACACATGCATGCACAAATATTTATACATTTAAAACACATTTGCAAATGGTCCAGCTTTTATTATAGAAATGATAATGGCAGGATTTTCCATTTCTCTTCTTTGAACAGTGTCTAAATCCTCTGATCTCTTTCAGGTACATGGACTACGTGGATCAGAAATACAAAGACCACCTCAAGGACCAGGGAAATGTCGACTCTGTAAGTTCACTGTCGCTCTCTGTTACAGAATCATTGCCAAATTGGGACAAAAACAGATGCATGAACACTGTGGAAACTTGGATTTTTTTTTGTGTGTGTGTGTGTCCAGCTGGTGGGTGTGGATGTCATAGCAGCTCTGGACATGTATGCAGACAGAGGACAGTGGGAGAAATGTCTGGAAACAGCATCCAAACAGGTAATAAACACATGATCAGCTTTACAGTCTGTTGTTTCATTAAAGCTCCTGTAAGCAACTCTCAGTTTGTGTTGATTTTGGCGCCCCCTGTGATTGAAGCAGGTCTTGCAGTATTTTCCTATATTTTTGTGTGCACAGAACAGTTAAATATATAATGTGTTTTTGTAGTGTGCATGATCCCATCTTTAAAGATGAAGACATGATGTTTAAGTTACAGTTACAGAAATGTGTCAGTCACAGTTTAGAGGAGCTGAATGTTAACCCATACCACAGACCACCACTCCTAAAGTCCCAGTTGTGTTTCATCAGAACTTTAAGATCCTCCAGAAGTACGTGGCTCTGTATGCGACACAACTCATCAAAGAGGAAGACCCCATAAAGGCTCTGCAGCTCTACATTCACCATGGAGCACCACCAAGCCCTCAGGTAGACACAGCTACTGCCTAAATTTGTCTTTTTTCCTGACGACACCAGCACCAACGTTAAGATCTGTGCTGTGCAGGGAAATCTTTCTTTTTGTATACTACATGGATAAGGTTTGGTTTATCATTATCATCAAAAAACTTTGACCCCCAAAATACAACATAACACAAGTTTTTGTTCTTTGAAGAGCTTCTGCTTTTTTAGACTTTGGGCTCTATTTTTATGTCCACCAGCGGCGTGGCGCAGGGTGGTGCACCTCACGCAGTAGTATTTTAGTCCAGCACAGCCCGCCGCACAGCCAGTTTGTTATTTTGGCAGACTGAAGCACACTGAGATGCACCAAGCTGGGCGTGGCGGTGCAGTAGGGGGAGGTGTCGACAGAATCAGCTGGCTCACTGACATTTTTGTGCCTGCTGGCGGCGTAGAAAGTGCGCTGAAAGCTCGCCGATTCAAACCTGGTCAGGTTTGGCGCAGGCAGCGTGAAGATGGTATTTTGGTAGACCGGCACAGTGGTGCGCACACGCCACCAATGCCGTCTCCCCTCCCTCTTTCCTACTTGCACCACTGGGAGGAGCTTTGTTAGGAAGGGGGGCTACCTGCACCATTCAGGAAAATACCAAAGTGTGCTTGGTTACACCTCATGGGCGCGGCAGACCTGCCTTACACCGCACCTGTGCTATGCTGCCGACGAGGCACGAAAATAGGGCGCTTTATCTGGTTTGTTGGAGCAAAGTGTAAACAGTCTTCTGTTTTTTCTTACTCTTAGAACTTCAACATCTACAGGCGTCTGTTCCTGGACATCATCAGTCTCTCTGACACTGATGCACCAGAGTCTTACCACATGTGGGCCGACCTCCGCAACTTCCTGCTGCAGCTGGTAAATCACAGCACATTCATAAATAAATACTTGAAATTTCCAGGGTAGTCTGGAATTAACTCTAGATTTCAAACTGTCTATTCATTTTTAACCGCAGTTTCTGTGTTTCTGGGGATTTCAGTGTGAGAACATGTCGAGGTCAGCCGAGGCCGACTCTGCTGCTCGTGATGACTTTGAACAGTTCCTGCTGATTGCTCACTACTCCGCCACAAGATCGGCTGCGAAAGGAGTCGAGCAGCTAGTACGGAATACACACAAACACGCAGAGAGAAACTTACATTTTAAATGGGTTTATTAGGCTATAAAAAAGCTCTCTTCACGTTTTTAAATAAAACTGAGAGGTTCATTGCTTTGTTAGTTTAATATTTATATCAGCTCTTATATATGACTTCTCCCTCTGTTTTTTTCAGATCACTATCGCAGCCAAGCTGTCCGTGTCTTTGTTGCGTCACACTGAGCATATTCCTGCAGATAAAGCTTTCTACGAGGCCGGGCTGGCCTGCAGGGTTAGTGCTGTTTAACTCTTTCTCAAAATATTCCCAAAACTATTTCACTTTATTGTCTCAAGTGGCCTAAAATTTCTCATACTCTCTACTTGAAGAAGCATAATGTGAAATTATTCAGATATATTCCTGCGAATTTTCTATCAGGAATGGATATGCAAATTCTGCAAAGATTAGAAGTAGATTTTCTTTCTTTGGGTTGTCAGAGTCTGTAAATTCATGCAGGGGGGAAAAAAAGCACGGATTGTTTCAGAATAGAGCTCTGAAGGTGTGAATCAAACTGTGTGGGGCACCTTAAAGAAAACATGAACATGTATGTCAAAAGATCTAAACTTAAAATGACCATCTGCTGTTTGTCTGACTGATGCATGAACCTAAATGAGCACCTGGTTTATGATGTGTCTGTTTTTGTAACCCATCAGGCGGTCGGCTGGGAGAACATGGCCTTCATTTTCCTCAATCACTTCCTGGATCTGTGTGACGTAAGTGAACCAGAAGATGTGCTTAAAGATCCCTCCTGACACTATGCGACAGTTTAACAGGAAAATAAGAGTTTTTATGAACCGGTTCTGTCATGAATTTTAGCAGCAGTTTGAAGCCTGTTTTTTTAATCAGTTGAAATTCCTGATGGATTGATGATTTCTGTCTCCAGGCGATTGATGAGGGGACTTTGGACGCTCTGGATCACTCTGACTTCATGGACACTGACATCCCCTTTGAGGTCCCGATTCCCTCCAAACTCTGCGTCACTGTAAGACTTCTTTTCCACAAACACTTAATCAGACACACACCTTTGAATATGTATCATCCAAATATAACTCGGTCTCACTCCACTGCTTTTCATGCAGGCCACAAACACACCCTGACCTTGTGTATACATGTGGGTATATGTGCGTGCTTGTCTATGTGTGCCTAACAGGACGCACAGCGGGAGCAGATCCGTGACTGGGTGTTGATGGTTTCTATGGATAACCGGTTAGAGCAGGTTCTTCCTCAAGATGAGAGAAACTCGTATGAAGCTTCACTAGTGGCTGCAAACACCGGCCTGCGCTCTCTGCCCTGCATACTCACCGGTAACACACACACACACATCATTGTCTGATCTAACACAGTTTATTTTATTTAAAGGTCTTTGGGTCAAACTTTAAGGTGCGAGTTTGATCACAGAATTAGTCACAATCTTATTTTTTTTTAAAAAGGGTTCCGCTGGAAAATATCTACAACAGTTTCATTTTGTTTTTACACGTATGCATCAGTTATCATGATGTATTTATTTTACCTGCAGGTTACCCTGTGCTGAGGAATAAGGTGGAGTTCCCACCTGTGGGGAAAGCAGCCAACAAAGAGGACTGGAACAAGTTCCTTATGGCCACAAAGGTGAGAACAGAGCGACAGGCAGGTGAGATACAGCCATCTGAGGCTGTAAATACAAACTCAGAAACAGTCAACCAGGTGGGTTCACCCAAATATATGCTTTAAGTGAAATGAGGGGAGTTCAGGCCCACAGGTTTGACCAATGAAGGCAAAATTGTGCCAAAAATGACACACGTTTATCCTTGGTCAGAGAGGTTGTACCCAGTCCTCTTGTATTTATTCTGAAATGCATTCAAATGTATAAAAATGTGAATTTAACACTCACACATACTGATACATTCACACACAAACCTGATCATTTCCCACTTTTCTGTCCTCTCTAGACCACCCACAGTCCAGAGTGTCAGGATGTCCTCAAGTTCATCAACCAGTGGTGTGGAGGTCTGGGGGCATCTGGGTTTTCCTTCCACTGATAAATACACACTCGTTCACTCTCCTCAAGAAAGAATCCTGACTGAATTTTTCCCTTTTTTTGTTTGAGGTCTGACTTTTTTTCTCCAGGACTCAAATCCTGGAATTCTGGTCCAAATAAACGCACAGAAAAAAGCACCTAAATAAGTGAATTATTTTTTCAGGTTAGACCGTTCTAAATTCTGAACTTTTTCTTTAAATTCTGAATTTAATTTAAGAATTTTGAATTTAATCAGAGAAGCCCAGAGAGGACCAACAACTATTTTTTTTCCATAATATATTTATTTATTTTGTCAACTTTTTATTTACATCGACTCTTTTTTTCCAACATTTATCTCTTTTCCATTTCTGTCTTCTTTGAATGATATAACATAAAACACTACCCTTTGTTTTTCATAGTCATTTTTAATTTAATAGCATATATAACCGTTATAACCAGCCTTCACAAAAAACACCTTTACAAGATGTGGAATATGAATGTAAACTCCTGCATAAGACATTAAACTAATATCTATGTTTTTTAGATACTGCTTTAAAATTTGCCTTGATACAACCTGAGAATTCAAGTTTCTTAGAGTATAAGGAAGCTTAACAAATGAGAGACGCACAGTTTCACTCTCTTGTTGAGGGTTACATTAACAGGATGGCACCACCCTCATGCTTATAGGATTGTGATTGAGGCAGTCTCTGGGTAAGGCTGGCTTGGTTTAGATCAACTCTCCTCTCTCTTTGTTATTGGAGGTACATAACAGTAAATTCACACAAACCACACACCCGCTTAAAAGACTTTTTCTCAGGATGGCGTTTGAATGATAAATTCTACTCTGATAAACAGATTTTGGATGGCATGTGGAATGAACTTTTCATGTGCACTCATAGATGAGGTCTTTTCTCTGTGTGTTTCAGGAGCCAATGTTTGGCAAAGCCTTTCACTGTGTGTTTGATATTGAATGTATTTTGTTTAAAAAGTAAAGAAATAAAGATAGTTTTCAAGAATTTCAAATCTTGTGTAGCTCTGTTCTTCATTTTCAGACTAACAGGTTTCTGCTGTCTGTTTCAGAGCTGGTCAAAATTCACACTGATACTCTTGGAATTAGAAGTTTTCCTCTCATGTGATCCACGCACTTAAGACACTGTTATTCCTTAATTTTGACATTTCTACTGTTGAAATAAAGCTGTATTTCACTAACAAAGACCACTCCAGTAATGTTGTGTCGTTCACGAACGATTCGTTCAAAAGAATTGAATCTTTTAAGTGAACGTACTGAACCAAATCACTTCCTCGAGTGATTCGTTCGCTTCTCACTTCAGTTGAGCTGAAGTGAGAAACAGCATTGCTAGGCCAGAAGCCGCAGAACAAGGGACCACATGCACCGATGCCAGAATCACTTGGTGAACGAATCACGCATTGAACTACACTCTCTGGAATCATTTTTGTCGGACAAAACTACCTTTTTTTTCACTGCTAAATTGCCACCACAACATCTCGCATACAATAGGACACAGCATGTATCAAGTGGTGCATTAAACCCGCAGCATTCTATCACTGCAGCGGTTTGCGAGGGAATGGTGCATGTTCAGTGTGAATTCTTCTAAACATTCAGTGAACGAATCACCCAATTTACTCAGCAGACCTGGTAAATAGCATACTATAGGACAGTACACTTAAAACATCATGACTTATAAACAAGTTCATCTTTACAAACCTGTTTGCCATAGCAACACAGCCAAACACTCTCGTCACCTGGTCCCAGAAGCTATGAACTGAACTGAATCCTGAAACGTTCAGCTGTGTATCAGTTCAGGAGGTCGGAGTCGCAGGCTTCTCCCACTAAATGATTCGCAGATTTGGTGAACAAATCTTTTGAACAAATCTTTTTAGTGAACTGATTCTAGTGACTCAGCACATCTAAAAGAACTGCCGTGCCCATCACTACACTCCAGTAAAGGTCTGTATTCCTTTTTAAGATGTTAATGATATTGCAATAATTTGCCAGAATCTGCAGTGATTTTATCTTGTTTTTCCAGCAGCTGCTAAAATTGGCTGTTATAAGACCAAAACATGAAAAGGTAATCTAATTTTCAATGTTTTTTTTTAGATAACATTACATTCAAACAATCTTAACACCTCTTGTGTATGATTTATAACTGTATTGTTTGTTTGATATTTGCAAGAATGTGGCTGAGTGCTAATTGTGGCTAAGCTAAAGCTAAACTGTGTCACCTCGTGGGAGCTAATGTTAGTATTTAACCTCTTTCAACTGTCAGCTGTTGTATTCATCAGAATATTAAATATTATCACTAACATATTGTATAACCGGGTAGAACATGTGAGCAGCAAAATTGGTTTATGTTTTTGATCAAACCTGTTGATATAATTTATAAATAATAGCCCCTGAAATCATCTCTTTAATACACACTTTGGGAGCTTAAGGTGACACCTTCATTTGCCAGTTTCTTGCTGAAATTCACAGACCAATTTCACACTGAAGTCTTCGTTTCCATCTCTTCTATCTTTGCAGACAGAATTTGCTCAGGCTTTGACTGTTTATCATCTGAAGACATCATGGCAGATGGGACAGTAAAGGTTTGTCTGTGGTTTTTATATTATTCAAGAGTTTTGGAGTTGTGGTCTGATTCACTAGATGAAGTCACCTGCATGTCAGAGTGTTTGTACTCTAGTTCTCCCTCCTGAAGTTGTGCTCTGTTAGTCTTTCTGCAGTCATTGCGTGGGAGTCACCTCTCAGTGGAGGAATAATAACTCAGGTGAGTCAGAGACAGGTGGAGAGTTTTTCCTCTAAATGCTCAACAATATTTAACAGGGGTGTCTTTAATTCCGCTGTGTTAGCGTAATTGTTCGGAAGGATATTGCCGATTTCCCTCAGAGGCACTCTGACTCACTCTGCCGGGATGATTCAGGATCCATTTACAGAAACTTTCAAACTTAACACTTTAGAGAAAAATTTACCTGCACATATGATGAAATATTTTTCAGGTCTGTTTTTTCCTCAAAGTCCAAAGAGTTCATTGATATCATAAAAGAATAAAACCAGCTGATTTTGCTGTTTGAATTTATACTGCTGCTTTTTACTTAACTGGCAGATTTTTGTTGACCTTTTTATATATACATACACCTGGAAATTTTGGCCAAACTATTACTAAACTGTTGATGGTTGTGTTGCATTATGGGTATTGTAGGCCCTAGGTTTTCTAGATCTCATGAAAGTGGGAAGAAGAACTTGAGAAGATTGTATTTCTTTCCTTGAAGTTTAAATGTCCACCACTAAAATAGAGACTAAATATAAAATCATTTAAAAGCCATTGTTTCACTATTTGTTGGGGGTATTATATGAAGGTGTCTGAGGCCATTAGTCTTGTGTATATTGTTTTTATGCTTCCTCTTAGTGGCAAGCTGTAAACTCACAGCTCCAAACTATGTGGTAAACACACAACAGTATTTATCATCCTTATTGAGTCACTTCAGTTCAAAAATAATTGTGAGTACTGAACTCAGATTCATGATGTGGGAAACTGAGATCGAAAAGTAAAGTCACTCTTTAACTCCTAAACGAGTTAATAAGCTGCTGTTTCCTAACTTATTTATAAGTGGTGATATTTGATCAGTTTTACGTCTGTGTTTGTCTTTTTACAGTATCATTTGATCATGTGCTGTGAAAAGGCTGTTCCCTCAGTGGACCTCCCCCCTCACAGCAGTTATTGTCAGCATAAATATAATAATATAGAACCAGTCAAACTTATCATCGATTGTCTTGCTTGCTTTTTTCTTTCAAAGTGATGCATTACTCTTCATTTCAGGCTCATAAACTCTTAAAAAAACTCCACACTGGAGCATGAGAGTAAGTTAAAGAGGTATATAGTATTCTCAGAAGTAACAACAACCTTTCTTACCTCCAAATTCAGTAAAAATGTTAAGGTGAAAAAATAAGCAAACTTAATATAGACGACAAAAAATGACACAAATTGAAATTTTCTGACTCCTTTATTTCATCATTCGGCATTCATAAAAAAAGAACATTAAAATTCATTTGATGTGGTGTACACACATAATTCAATTATCCTCCCTTCCTTATTCATATTTTCTGCAAATCTCGTTCATCTTGACTACAGGAAAAAGATCTAGTACAAAATCTAAAACATGTATCTGGTCACTTTTGTAAAGGAAAAATCTACTTTAAAGCTCCTATAAGGACCTTTTTGTTTCTGTCTATTTTGGCGCCCCCCATGGACAAAGTGGTACCTCTGTTTTTGACCAGAAAAATAGTCAGTTAAAAAAAGAGGACCCTTTAGTGATTGTCGTAGTGGAAAATGGGCAGATCAGTTTTAGCAGTGTACATTTTAAGCGTTAAGACTAACAGCTGTTTCAGACATGTAAACGATTGTATAGAAACAGACAGTCTCTATGCTGATGGTCTTGTTGTCTCTTGTAGGAACTGAAAAGATCTCTGTTTTAATTCCAGGTTAGGGATTAAAAGCTTCATTAACAGCTAAAAACTCCTCACAGGAGCTTTAAGCTTAAAATAAATTGAATTTTTTTAGTTTACTTTAGCCTTTGTGTGCATTTATCCCGTTTTCGTCTTTATTTACACTTTAGTCTTACATACTATAGATATGCTTTACAAACCATATTCTACACAAGACACCTACAATATCTAGAATTCAATATATACTGTTTTGAGGCATTTTGAACCAGTTTCAATGACCTGCAGCCAGAAACATGATATTCACTTACCAAAAGATCTTACATGAGGTTCAGCCTTTAGAGTTTCTGGATGTGGTTATGCTCTCCATGTACACAAGCTGCTACATTACATTATATAGAATGTATAGACTGCAGCCTGTTTCCCAGCAGAGCTTCTATACATCCTCAATCAATACTAAATCCTGCATGTGTTTGAGGAAAATGCATTAGTAAGTGGTGAGTAAGTCAGGAGATTTCCTGCTCTGCTGCATGAACACACTCTCCTACACAGCTCTGCCTTGAATATACAGTTTACTGAAGTCACATATGAGGGCTTTACACCTGCACTCATGATGACTCCTGTCAGTGAAACTGTTATAGGCAGAATCAGTGTTAGAGTTATAAACACAACCTAAAGAATTTCTCGGACCAGAACTAAGAGTTTGAGTTACAGAATTTTATAAGTTAAAAAAGAAACATCCCTGTTTATTCTATTTTAAATTATTCTTTTATTTAAACTCAATGATATGGTGGCCCTGGAGTTTGAATGGGGAAAAAAAATTACTGGATGCACATCAATTTCACGAAGCACAAATATTAAAATACAAAAATGCCACAAAAATGTATATCAAAGAAAAATCACAAAATGTGAAAAACAGCGAAAAATTTAATAAATACAATAAAAATATGTACATATAATGCAAAAATATCTCAAAAATTAAAGGAATTTACAAATTAAGGGTTTTTTTTGTTAGTTTATTTTACAATAAAATTTTGTTTTTTGTATGTTTTTTTGCTTTTTACCATGTTTCAGGTCTACATGAATAATTTCTTCATTTTGGGGATTTTTTTTTTTTTAATTTTTTTGGTATTTTGTGAAATATTTTTGAAATGTTGGCTATCAGTTTGATTTTTGTGCATTTTACCCTAAGGACCTCCATATAATTTGGATTATTTGCGGTCTTTGTATGTCCTAAAACCAAAATAAAACTGTTTTTGTAAGTGTTCAGTTTGGTAGGTCAACATCTTGTGGTGCTGAAGGAAAACAGACAAAGACAGGTTCAGCCTGTCTGACAGAAAAGAGAACAAAGATTTTCGTCTCTGTCTCCTCTCTTTTCCTTTAGTGCAGATTGTCTACATTTATATGAAGTGAAATATTTTTCTACAAAGCTGCTTGTGACAGATTGTCCTGACTCAAAGTAGCACATTTGATTCTCTCTTTTCTTTCTTACAAACCTGAATTCATCTTTTCAGTATTTTATATATCTATATATATCATTCTATACTGCATTTATCTCCTTTTTCTGCAGCATTTCAGAAGCTGCTTTTCTTGAGCTAAAGCTGGATAAATCAAGGATGTTTTAGGATATTCACATGACCAGAGTGATGGACAGTCCTGCATTCCTAAAGAGGATAAATAAGAGAGGATTTTTATGATTCAGGAGGCCGATCAGGAGGAGGAGGAGGGTGATGTAAGTGAGAGGCAACAGAGAAGAAACACAAACAAAAATGGTGGCAATGTAGCAGAGAGATGGACGCAGGGTGGATGAAGCAGTGCTTTTAAAGAGCATGAGAGTCTTTTTTGACTGTATTGTTGTGTTTCTTCATTATTTAGACTCGTAGAGGCTGTTTTTGTGTAACATTCATGCCGATGTCAGATGCCGCTGCACTTTACGTTAAACTCAAGCTGCAGGAAAAGAAGTAGGATGCGGATTTTACTCATGTAAATTCTGCAGTTTTCCTACCAGATTAAACTCTCTGTCTGTCTGCATGGTGAGATTATTTTTATCTGCAGATACATGAACATGCACAAAGTCTCAGTGATGACAACTCTGACCCTGACATTTAGGGATTTTTTGGTTTACTGTAATCTTTAAATCTTACAGAGCCGAGAAACACATTTTCAACCCCCCCAACCCCCATTAAAAAAAGAAGAAAAAAAAAGATGACAGCCTGGTGGAAAGAAACTGCAAGGAAAGATTTCAGCTGGGTCTCAGATGGCTGCCATTTAAGGTAACACAGGGTATTTTTCCCATCCTCTTTATTTATGTTGACAAAATGTTCAATTTGCTGTCTAGAACAAAGTTTTACAATTTTAATTAAAATTGTGTATTTTTAAAGATGTGTGAAATAATGAGGGCTGTATAGAGTGGACCATTAAGTCTCTTTTTTGGTTTGAGGCATCATGTTTGCTCAAATTATTAACAATTCGAAACACTCTTTGCTCCTATAGTTACAATTAAGTCTAAAAGTATAATTTCAAGTCGTTTTTACTCTGAATGAGGCCATCATTGACAAAAATAACCTGATGATTCATTGGGGAAGACTATTTTAATTATGAAACCATTACAAAAAAGATTTACAGAGGAAACATCAGTTTACAATCAAGCGTTGCCCCCTGCTGGTCACAAGAATTAGTACAGGTTTAAAACACACCCATATTGGCCTTAATTAATTAACCCACTTGTTTTACAAAATGTGCAGCTGTGATTTGCAGTGGTAGAGAGGCTTTTGCAGCAGCCACTAGTGGTTGTTAGTGGTAGTGCACCCAACTATTCCACCAAAGCATATTTTTTTCAGCAGTGATGCTTCCGAAGTCCAGAAGAAACACAGAAATCCAACATCCTAAGTGTTTTTTTTTTCTATGCTACATGTGTGTTTCATTTTCCCTACTCAGTTTTGCACATCCTAACATGGCCACATGAGGCGCTGTTACGTAATGTGAACACTCCCAGTCCAGCAGATTTTTTTAGCCACTCTCTTGGCATTCACCGCGTGCCTTAATTGTATGGACATTTAAATCAAGGTCCGCTGTGAACACGAGGAGAGATGGCCCAAACTTTACAAACATTTTCTTCCATATTAATGACATTTTCTGCCATGTGGCGCTCTGACCTTGTTTTTGGTCTTGGTCTTTATCCCTTTTTTTTATCACAGTGTGCAGCTTTACTTGGCTTTGTCCAGGTCTGTTATCCCTTGTACTGTTTGAAGCCTCAAATGACCTCAAAAAATATGAAATATACAAATGTTGATGAGTTACAGGCCTGATATCATTATGTACAGCATAAAAAATGTCTAAATATGTGTGTCAACCCTGGTGAATGTGTCCTATTAGATTTTGGTAATACAAAACTGGTAATACTTCATCCTACTGTATGTTGTAAACTCACTTTCAGGCCTTCGAGTTTGTTAGCTTAACAAATGCATGTTGTGCTGGCTTCATTCATGGTGACATTAACTTGATAAAATGTACATAAATCTAAGATTAGCAAAGTATGTAGTGAAAAACTGGATTTTCAAAGCATTTACACTGTTAATAGAGTCTGCAGTACGATTAATGCTGATTATACTGTAAAACAGCATTAGCCTGACTACAATGAATTAAAGTACATGATGTATTAAAGCAGAATCAGCTCGCTCACAACACAAAAGCAGCTCTAACACCCCCTCTTTCTGCAGCGCTCTGTCTCCTCCTGCAGCTCAGGACAGTTTAAGATGCTGTAAAGCTCTATAGATATGTGTGGATGTTTGTGTGAGTGTGTATGTGTTGATGTTGGCTTTAAGATAAGCTGGCAAGGATGTCCTGCTGACCTCCACACAAGAGGCCACATGCAGAGCGAGGTTATAGCAAAGGATGCTAAACTGACTAAATCAACCTTTTTTTCCCTGCAAATTTTGTAAAATACTTTACGGCGTATTTGCACAACACTAACCTAAATAGAAAACACAAGCAATCTGCATGTTGTAATCCTGATGCTACAATGCTATTTCTTTTAAAAATAGGGCATCCAAGCAGCCTCGGGTTCACATTAATTTCTCACCTTGACATGAAAAAAACAGAATAATGTCAATATGCTGCTTTATTTTACAGGCTACAGTGAGAACAAAAGACCTGAAAATATAAAAAGAAGAGAGAAAAATGCCGTCTTTGGTGAAGGATGTGTTATTTTCTGCATTATTCCTCTGATCATGTGACCTTCTCCTCCAGGTTTATTTTTGGCCCCTCTTGCTTGAGATCCAACACTTCAAACTGCATCACATCGACTGGTAATGCAATTAAAGCTCCAGTTTAAGCACAACATGTTGGCTGAGATGGACTGTCTATCTGGAGCAAGTGTTATTTCATTTTCATGAAATGAGTGCAAGCTAAAAATGGCTTCCTGGAACATCTGAAATAATGCAGCATGAAAAAAAGGGAGCTTAAATGTGATGTGAGAATGTGCAGAATTGCAAAATGCACAAATAAGGACACGGTATAGTCCTTTAAGCAGCACTGCAGCAGCATTACAGCATTATCCTCCATTATCCAGCAGCAGCAGCAGACATAATGCACGTTCTTATACAGCACTGCATTAATGACACAGCTGCAGGGAAGGAAGCTGCTGCTGCGATTTTACTCCTTATCCCACATGAGTACACAATCCTGACAGCTCCAAAAACATCCTCTCATCATGTCGATTTTGCTTCTGTCTTTTTCTTTTAAACTCAGCTGCGGTGAAGGCATGTGTGATGCTCAAAGGCTCTCCGGCAGAGGGGAAGGCATGGACCCATCTGCAGCCTCATTACCCGCTGAAATGCTAATGACCCAGATAGCTCATGTTGGCTAAAATGCAGAGGGGAGGGAGATGAGGGAGAGAAAGGGGAGGATAAGGGGGGGTGGGGGGTGGCTGCCTTTGTGGGGGTCGGGCGTGTGTATTAAAGCCTATATAAAAAAAAATCTGAAAAAATGGAACACATTAACAGAGACAGAATATTAAAAAGACTGAAAATATGAATAGTTAAATGTCCCATTTACATTACATTTTCATAGCTTGAATAATAGATGTAAAGTGTTTTATGCAATTAGGACACCATAATGCACCATGGACTATCAAAATGCAATACTTCAGAGGCATTTTTGAGTATTTATAGTTGAATTTTGCAGCATATCATCTTCATTTTTCATGTTTTAAAAAAAATAGTCAGAAATAGAAATTCCGCAGAGCAGGAAAGCTCACTGCGGATTTTGCAGGAGCAGATTTAGCGCCAATGAAAGAAGCTGACGGAGGTTTAAAAAGGCCTAAACCAAAATAAAAGCTTTTAATTCACCAATATACACCGATGTATCAACTTGTGAAAAACATTTAACAATACCTTTTGTGGTAGGATGCAGGATTTATGGCGCAGTTTTCTATTATTTAAACTAAACAGACATTTAACGGTGTGAGCCCAGACCTCCATAAAAGCACCGATGCGAGATGTTGTGTTTGCCCGATAATCGAACGCTTTCACCGGCTTGATTCGCGTGCGCAGCCCGGTCCGCGGCTCCCCTCTGGATGTCCATGCAAGGATGCTGAGGATGCGGGTGGAGAGGAGTGATGCTGCGGGGGATGCGGAGGTCGGTGCGTCCTCTTTTTCTGCAGCAAAACCAATCGCCTTGCCTTTTTTTTCTTCTATAGATAACTCTTCCAATGCAAATAGTCCAAATCCAGAAGAGTACAGGAACCGAGCAACATCCTAAACCCTCCGGAATCAGGTTTTGTGTGCGCTGGGTGCAGTCAGGAGGTGGAAACTGTAGCTATCTGAGAGGATGGAGGGAGAGAAGTTGGGCGCAGTCAGAGGGAGAGAGAAGAGAGAGGAGGGGAGGGGTGAGAGGAAGAGAGGGAATCAGATGATCCAGGTTTTTTACATCCTCAGTTCCAGCTCCCAGTTCTGTTCTCTTTCTCTGCTTTTCATCCTCCTCCTCCTCTGAGGATGGAGGGAGGATAGAGGGAAAGCTGGAGAGCATCTGTGTCCCGAAAAACACAAGTGACACAGAGCCCAGTTTAGCTGGATCTGACTTAACGGTTTCATAAAACAAGATACTGCCCATTAAATGGAGCAAATAGATCCACAAACAAGTAATAAAACCACAGGAACGATTGTTTCAAGAACATACCCATTAGCCTGATTCTACAAAGGAGACTTCTGAATCTCTCCTCCTTAGATTTGGCCAAAAAAATCTGAAAGACCCTTAGATTTTTCATAACAAATAATTTAATCAAGTCTACGCGTTATAATATATATATATATATATATATATATATATATATATATATATATATATATATATGGAAATAAAAGCATAACAATTTTAAGGGAATTCAGTGGCTATTCAAGATGTTATGGGTGAAGACAATGAATTAGCCATTTTAGTTTGCTAGCCTAGGCTTAGCTAGTTCTGAAGTTGAAGCAGGCGAGTATTTTTAGCTGAACTTTTTATCACAAGACAAACCTTCAAAGCAAACTCAAATAGAATTTTTCAAAAAAAAAAAAAAGCTAAAATAATCTTAAAATCATCTTACTTTTTTTAACAGCAAGGCAAGCTAAGCTAGCTCAATATAACTATTAAGGATGAGTTAGCCAAAACAGCTGTGATATCCAAATCCTTCATCATAGGACAAAACCAAAATATCCCCAGAATTATGTTGGATTTTAAATCTTCATTTAAGAATTTAATTTAGCATTCAATCTGCTAAACTAGGCTAAGCTATCTATTTGCAGTTACTGAAAGGATAGTAATCTTGCTAGCTAAGAGTAATATTTTATGTTTGTCTCTTTAATTGAGGTTATTTTGTTGAAATTTTCTTTTAGGAATGAAGTGAATCTAGTTCAGTTTAGCAAAGCTAGTTTAGTAGCTATAATCGCTGGAGGCTTAAGAGTTTAGCTACCTAAAGCCCATATTAAAAGTTGAAACCGTAAGAAATCCTGTCATTTTAATATGTTTATTCTTTTAGTTTGTAGAGAGCAAAACTAATAAAACCCCGTTTAACCACACATTAATACAGTGTTCATTACATTCATGTGGGTTATGGCTTCTCTTGGAAAGGAAAAACAGCTTAAAAACGTCTAAAAGCATAAGTGATTTTTGTTCCTGTGGTCAGCTGTTGGAAATAAGCTGCATCTTTGACCACACAGATTTTTTATAACCTGTAATATTTCAAATTAACCAGGCTGTAATCTGCATGTATAAACTCCATCTTCTCCACAGCTTCCTCCTTCTTTGCAGGAATGTGAAATTGTGCACTTCCCTCCTGAATTATTAATGATTCTCACCTTCATACAGGCATAATCACATGCTGAAATTAATATTTTCCAACATGAGCAGCTCTCCTCCAGGGTCCTTCCATATGGCTCATCATCTGTCCCCCTCCATCCCCCCACTCCAGTCCAGCGCACTGGGAACCAGTAGAGTGATGAGGGCTGTTGTGTGCTCATTTGACAGCACCATTACAGCCACAAACCATGAAATAATCAGAAGCTTCTGTCTAATAGAGGCTCATTTACATCAACCAACCAAATTCAAGCTTTAGTGGTTTGATTCTGAATAATACAAAAGGGTATTTTTTGGCACAGTTTTTATTTATTTATTAACCTTTTGATGTCATATGAATGCATTTTTATGACTGAAATAAAATATGTACATGCCAACATTTAAAAATCGGTCTGTTTCCTTATTTTATTCTCAATTATGCGGTTATATGCGTATTCTTTGTTAATAGTGCAAATAAGTCTACCATCTTTTCTTTTTTTTTTCATTTATATTTGGGTTTTGTGTCAAAGTCAATTGAATATAACAGAGAAAGACATAAATAGTGAGAAATTACCATTTTAAAGCTGCTCTATGCTGGGCTTGCACTCTACCAATAACCCTGAACACGTTAAAAAGAAAAGGCCACATTGAGGTGACCAAACAAGAACTTGACCTATGGCCTAATAACCTTGAGTTTTGTCATATTATCATCTAAACTTTAAGAATGATTTAAAGGTGTTGTCAGACAACTTCACCAACAGGAAGAGGATAAATTAAGGAAGTCATTGTTCATTGCCTCAAACATGTTTACATAATCCAGGTTAAGGATGTGACAGCAAAGAAAAAAATAGTCCTTTCCCCATCCATCTACACCCATAATGTTGGTTCATATGTTTCTGACACACAAGTGATTTTTATACTTACAGGATGCAACTGCTATACAAATAAATGAGCAGCTATCTTATGTGCTGTGAAGTTTTGCTTTATTATGAGACTCATTTAGCTCATATCATGAAACTAAATGTAGTGATATCTGAGCAGAATACCCAACATGGTCACAAACACAATTTCAGAGACTGTAGTACAAATATTTTATCTTTACAATACTGATGGCACATTATGATCTGGTGTGTCAGTCACCAGCCTGTTCATTTTGTGGATTGCAAGGAAATTATCCTGTTATCACAGAAAAAACACACTTTAATATGAGAGAAATAAATGTGCCATAATGGGACAGTAAATGAAATGCATGTCCATTTGGTTGCTTGTTATACAGCTTGTAGAGCAAACATTAAAGCCAGATGTTTGACTAGTACGCAACAACACCAATCGCCATTTAAAAAACGTGAAAATGAGCCGTATCTTACTTGTTATTAAGATTTAAGTCTTCAATGTGTAAATATCAACTATTTTTAAACAGACAGGGGTCATGTGACAAATTCGGCACATATCTGATATAAATTCATCATTTGAAATGTAATGTACGGGCTAAAAACTTTTCTCCAAGTTCGGACTGTTTGGAGTTACTGTTGCAGAAATGTATGTCTCTAAAATCACAGGTGTAGCAGGCAATGTTTTCACGTGTATAAACTGTGCATTTGTAGAAGAAGATGTTATAGTTAAGGTCACAGTTGAGTAGCGTGGTCACCTTGGTGTTACACAAGTCTGGAGCTACATGTTAAGTAAGGTGTCTGTTATGTAGTCCAGCTATCTGAGCCGATCTTCATTGTGCTGTGGGGGTGTGTCGGTGCCATCGTGGAATGGTCTCCTCCTCCAGAATCCGTCTCATTTGGCGTCATTTTGTCAACAATAGAATGGGAGATATGGCCTCTAAAACTCAGATGCCGACACCGGAGACAGCGCTTCCAGGCCGGACTGACAGCATCATGAAAGTCTCCGGTAAGAAACTCAGCTCGGCTAGCATGCTAACATTAGCTGCTGGAGCGAAGTGATGTAACTTCATGACACGACAAAGTTACAACACGTACCAACGTGATTATTTGTTGAAATGTTTGGGGTCCCATTCGTCTTTTGCTGACTTTGGCTGTTAAGTTCTGTTTGTGCGAGCGTGAAATATGGACAGACAGAGTCGTTTATAAGGTTAAAAAACCGGTTACATTAGCTGTTAGCACCTGCCATTGTTGACATTCCTACTCAGTGCCGTCTGCGCATGCGCTCATCTTCACCACGTTGTAAGCCGAATGTGTTGACTTTGTTTACGAATCTGCACTTTTTGGCCAGGTGACAGAAAGCTACAACTAAATTAAAGCTTACTGTCTTGTAAAGATTTGTAAAGAGACGACTTTCGTCAATTTGAACACTGTCATTTGTCATTTGAACACTGCAAAATGGATTGCTGTCCACATTGAGGATCAGGATAAATTATTCATCCTGTTGCGTGGCACTCCTTTGGGTACAAACTGGTTACTGTGATATGAACATCATTAACCCTGCCCTCTTACTCACAGTGAATTTTCCAGGGTACTTCTGGCTGTGTTCTCACACCAGTACATGCAAATTTTTTGCGGAAATGTTATCGAGTGGCTGGCAGAAAAAAGTTTGTGTGAAGTTGGGCTGAGGGTTTAGATGGTTTGTGCACATATGGGCAGCCCATGCTGGATATTTGGTAAGTTTCTCAGAGTATGGTGCATGTGTGGTACAGTGTATGTCCTAATTTTGGTTGCTTGAGATCTTCATGTAACATCACAGACTGTATCCTAAGTGTGGCAAACGCACAAAACCAAACTCTGAAATAGGCCTAACTTACCTCAAAAACGTGGGCAATGGCAGCATGGCATGTAGGCATGTAGCATAGCATGTAGTCTTGGCTTTTGAAAAATCTCGTATTTTAATATGAATGTTATAATTCATATTAAATGTATAATAATAAAATATGATACACATGTAAAACCAAACTTTCCAAGTACTTGTAGTCAATTTTTCATCATGCGTATCATGCATTAGGACTTTTAATTCCCTATAATCCTTACAGTTGTCAGTCTAACATGTACATAGCTAAAACAAAAGTACTTGTTCTGGAGATAAGGGGTGTTTTCTGTGAGTATAAACAGACCGACAGCAGCACTAAGTTGGCAGTTGGGGCAGTTGGCACCAACCTGCCCCCTCTTCAGTACAAGTGAGGGCGCTGAGTCTTGGCACATGATGAATAGATCCGCCCTGGCACTGAACAAAAGACACAAGACACACACACTCAGACACACACACACACACAACCACCACCCCTTTAACATTAAACAGAGAAACATGACAGAAATAACTAGTGAGTGTAAAGGTTGTGTGTGGATGTATTGACTCTGTACCAGGGTTGTTTTTACAGGAAAGCAGAGGTCAACGTTAGAATGAATCTTAGCCCGTTTTTAAGATTTGAATTGGAGCAATTTAGCCATGATGTTAAAAATTTTTCATGAGGTCAGACAGAGGAGGAGAAGTGTGAGATCAGAGGGGTTAGAAGGGTGTGGGTCCACCGAAAAAAAGGAAGATTGGTAAAAAAATGGATTGATCGATGGGTGGAGGGGTTCAGACAAAGTGGCAGACATGCTGGAGCATCGCCAAAGCTTCTCGGGAAAGCAGCCCACAACCAAGAGAGGCGAAAGAAGAGCGAGGGAGCAGTGAGGGAAGGAAAAGCCATGCCTGCAGTGGAGGAGACTTGGCAGGGCTTCCCCTCCTTTGTCTGTCTGGCTCAGGGCTGCAGCGCCAGAGGAAATCAAGAAACGTCCAGGCATGTTGGTGGTGGTGGAGGTGGTGGTGGATTGGGACAGGCTCTGCTCGGCTCTGAAACAAGAGAGAAAAAGTTCTTTGGAACGGCGAAAACTCGAGCTATGGAAACCAGAACACAAAACAAGCGATTTTTACTTTTTGGGTGATATTCACATTGGAGACACTGGACCAGGCCACGTTTTTCGGAAATAAACTCGACCGCATGAACAGGATGAGCTGACCAACAATTTTAATAGCTTTAATTTTATTTCTTCAGAGAGCAAAACAACATTTCTGAACTCAGCAGATGTTTGATTTCAAGGAGTCCACTTTAAGCCAGAGGAAGGCCAACCTGGCACGAAACAAGAGCTTTGGGTATGAATGCCTCACTAAGTTCATTTGAAATATTAATGTTTATAAAAAATGGTTAAATTATTTTGTTGCGAAGTTTTTAAACTGTGAAATCGCAGAAGGTTGTCTGGTTTGCATTGTGTGTGTGTGATGAGTTGTCATGTCTGGATATTGACAGGAGGATTTGAAGCAGGCCAAGCCAGACCAGAGGACAGTTGTCATGACCAGGGTGCAGAGCAGTGTGTGGTGTGAATTGCGTTATTATTTTAGTAAGTTTGTTGATATTGGCTGTGGCACTGTTAAATTTTTTGGGATTGTGCGTCTTACTCTTGACCTTAAAATAGTACCTTAAGGTCCATTTAAAGGAGACCTATTACACTGATACAATGTTAAACCTCTGTAGATTCTCAAAACTATGAATGAACACAGGTGGAATCATGTGCTTAAGAAAAAAGTGTGAAATAACTGAAAACATGTTTTATATTTTAGATTTCTCAAAGTAGCCACTCTTTGCTTTTTTGATAGCACTGCAAACTTTTGCTGTTCTCTCAATGAGCTTCATGAGGTCGTCACCTGAAATGGTTTTTACTTCACAGGAGTGCCTGAAGTAACCCTGACAAGGTACTTATGTCATCAAGAGCAAAGGGTGGCTATTTTAAAGAAACTGGAATATAAAACGTGTTTTTGGTTATTTCACACTTTTTTTATAAGTACAAAATTCTACATGTGTTCATTCATAGTTTTAATGCCTTCAGTGATCATCTACAATGTGAATAGTCATACAAAAAAATAAAGAAAAGACATTGAATGAGAAGGTGTGTCCAAACTTTTGGCCTGTACTGTAGTACCTTAAGGTCCATTTAAAGGAGACCTATTACACTGATACAATATTAAACCTCTGCTTAGTTTCAAACATGAAATATACAGATGCTGTCCGGCTTCTCTGAACAGCTCTGTTTTGGAGCTTGGTGAGACTTGGGATGAACCTGATGTCATGCTGTGCCGTCCTATTAGAACAATGTTGAGCGACGTGGTGTTTCAAATATTCCTCCCTCAGGAGAGTCGATTTTGGTTGGAAAACATTATTGTTTCTGGTTGTCATGTCCCCTCAGCCTTTAATGAAAAATTAAAAGTTGTCCTCATCCCAGCTGATACAGGTGTGTACGGATACACAGCAGCTGCTCTGTTAATCAGCAGCTTTTTCTTTCAGCTTTCAGAGAAAAACATCCTGTTTTTTCTGGGAACATTTCCAGGGAAATTTGAGGTTGACATAAATACAGATATGAGGAGTGATATTATGCTAATGAGATATCAAGTTTGTTTTAAAAACATGGAGTTGTTTTTCTGGCATCACACTGTGTAAACTGAAAACAGCAGCTAAGCTGAGGCCAAAAAAATCATTTTTAACCAGCTTTCTCATTTCCTCCCTCTAAAAGCTAAACTACAGTTTAGTTTACTGAGTTAGAGCTAGCGCATCAAAAGAGATGTCTTCCTGCTTTTACATATTTTACAAACTTATATTAAGTTAAAATGTTGGGTGTCAATTCTAAATGGATAAAGTTTCAAACTATGAGGTAAACCCCTGAGTAATCACAGGATGTGACAGAAGGCAGCTGTTAACAGCTTACTCTGTCACAAGATTTATGTAAGACAGACACAGGATTGGCGAAACTTCTTGTAAAAGCACAATTACCAAAAAAGCAAATGGAAAAATCTTCTTCTGTTCATTGTCACTGGAGATTTTTGGTCTCTCCAACCAACTCCATTATGATGACATTGTGGCATGGACATGGCGGCATAATAACTGATATTAACATATGCTTATTTGGGTTGGCCAATGTACAAACCCAGGTTGGAGCTGGCCAGTTTAACACTTGACTCCTCTGGATCCATACTGTTGTAATACCTGCAGAATCTGGTTTGTCACTGTCTTGCTGAAAAAAAATGAGGTCATCCCTGAAAAAGGTGTCATCTGTATGGGGGCATGTTCCTCCAAAGCCTGCATACAATGGTCAGCATGAATAGAGCCTTATTTAAACTAGCCATACCATGGACACTTGTGCATCCCTATACTCATCACTGATGCTGGCTTTTGAGCTACTGGCTGATGTGTGGTCTCCCCTCTCTGGAGAGCATTGGATGCAACGTCTGTGATTTCCAAAAAAAGTCAGATTTGTATTTTTCAGTCCACTTTGCTTCATGTGATTTCAAATGGGCTAAAATCCAGAGACATCCGTGTCCCTGGAACAAGTTAATACATGGTTTTTTTTTTTCATGGCATTTGTTGATGCTGGGAAAAACTGTGTTACAAAACAGTGGTTTGTGAGTTTGATTCTGAGCCCATGCTGTGATTTCCACGACAGAGTCCTGTCTGTTTTTAATGCAGTGCCTCATCAGGGCCAGGAAATGTTGGCCATCCAGTCTCATTTATCTGCCTTGTGCCTTTCATACAGCCTTCTCCAGATTCCCAAATTCTTTGCAATTCTATGCTAAAGAACATTATTCTGAAACTGTTGAACTATTAGCTCTCGCAGTTTCTCACAGACTACAAAACCTCTCCCCAGTTATACCCCTTTACTGCCATGTCGGCTGAATACTGTTATTGCCTGTGAAGTCTAGAGTTGTCTCCTTGTAATGTACAATCAGTGAAAATGAATTTCCCTACAGGGACCAATAAATACATCTAAATCTAAAATCTAAATCTGAAGGACTCTGCCTCTCTGGCCCATTTTTTAAAGCCAGTCATGGTACTTAACTGTTGTAAATTGAGCAATTTAGTTGGGAGACGTTCCTCCATTTTTTTTAAGGGTTACATAACTTTCTCGGTGTTTTGTTGTCCTTTTCAGGACCTCTTTGAAAGATGTTTCTGGTATCAAATTTAAAAAGAGCATAACTTAAAACTGGTTTGGTGACATGCTCTGTCACGTGTTATGTACTTTATCTTTTCATACATCTCTATTCTGCTTACATTTGCTTTATTTCTAAAGACAGGCCTTTACTTGATTCAGAATATAGTTGGTTCTTCCTCACAGGCAAAGGGTTTTGAATTCCTCATCTACCTTCTGTGTAACATCCTGGTGTCTGAATATTTGTTATCTTGCTGTCTATCAGTCGCATAAATCAGGTGAATTCAGGTGAGGCTGAGCACACATCTCTCACTCTGCCTGTACCTGTTAAATGACTGACTGTGCGCTGTTATCAGGGTTCAGGCCAACACTCCTCAATCCATCCACCTTTTGTCACCGCTGTTACCACGACAACAGAGGGGACCCCAGTGAATGAATATGTGTTTGTGTGAGATCCCATCTGCAGAGCTCTTTGTTGTTTACACAGTGGCCTGATAACCTTGACGGGCAAAATGATGGGCATTCAGGGGGGAGTGTGAGAGACATAACAGATGAGGTGCATGTATTGATCAACACAGAATGAATAAGAGAGAGAAATGGAGAGACGTAAAGAAGGAGGGAGAGAAATGAGAGCTGAGGACATGAGGTTAACAGTGTTAAAAGTACTGTTATTCCATCTGAAGATACAAGATAATACTCTGTGTAGAAGGAAAAAGTACTTTTTTGCGGTTTGCTGTGTCCACGGAAATCAAACACATGTTGAAAACTCATTTGTGAGGCAGGTTAGTTTCAAACGCTGAATATGATTGACAGCATCATGTTAGCTTTACTCCTGTGCTGATATTATTGATGATGATGATAAAATGATTTGATAACGCAACTGAAGATCAATTTCAAGTATGTGGACAAATTAGAAAAAGTGATTCATAGTGAACGGGTGCTTTGAGGGTCGCCCCGATGGGACTCCAGTGTTCATAACTACCTGTTCAAAATTCATTATCCTGCTTCTTACCCAACTACCATCCAAATTCATGAATAAATTGATACTAAATGATTATTTGAAGATGGTTTTATTGATTTGAAAAGAAATATGTGTGAAGAAATTAATGGTCTCTCTTTCACTGTAGTCAGCTCTCACCTGCTTTGATCACTTTGCATGGGTTGAACCCTCTTTTATTCATTTGGTTTCTGTCTTAAGTATTTTTGTTCTTTGTGAGAACAAGATTTAGTCTTGTAAATGTTTTTTTTTTCTTGAAAGGAAAGGTCATCTGATTATCAGGGTCATTTTTTGACAAATTATATAAAATATTATCACCTTTAGTTAAGTTCATGCTGTTGGAGCATTATAAGTTCTTTTAAAGTCAGTTTGAAACCTTTGCTGAACATTTCCTGCTCCGTCCTTCATGTTTGGCAGCCTCCACAACCTTTATGAGAATCCAGTTATTGTTCAGACTATCAAACACTCCAGCTCAGTCCTTCATTTATTCATTCACAGGGGAGCGTCTTCTTAACAACAGCCTTGACTATTGTGCCTTAAGCCCATTGAAGCACTCTGTTTTCCTAACAAACTCTTAATTTATTCATAACTTGATGATGTTAACGAACGCACGGCTTCCTTGAGATGTCCTGCGTGTTGTGAGGCGAGCGCAGGAGGCTGTCGGCAGCAGAACAATAAGCGCGGCGCTGACGGTCGTGATGATGGGCAGTCATAAAAACCATGATGGCAATCAGAGGAGCTACTCGAGAGGCTCAGATAGAGGGAGAGGGGGAGAGAGGAAAACACTGAGGCAGGGGGAAATAAATGGAAAAGAGGGAGCTGGGGGGGAGGGGGGAAATGTAAAAGGGGGATGATAAGAAAAGAGGGGAGATGAAGAAACCAGGCAATCAGAGAAGGAGAGATGCAGAAGGAGAGGAAGAGGAGGAGGGTGGGGGAGGTTACTTTGTAGATTTAATTGCAGAGCAGTTGAGGCAATCTTTTCTATGGGTGTGTGTTGAGACTCTCCAATATCCCCCAGCCAGACATTAGCTGCAGCGTTTCATTCATCACTGTCAGGTCTGGAGCTCCAGGGTGGAGGAGGAGAGGGGGTGGGGTGGGGTGGGGGGGGGTGTCCTGGATGTGAAGGCCAGGTTGGAGCTTCTTTCCAGGGGAGGGCAGCAGGTTCTGGGTTTTAATTTTCAGCAAGTGGGAGGAGAGAAAAGGGTGACAGAGAGAGAATCTGATCATTACACTTGATACTGACTCGATCGTTGAGTTTTTTTAGAAGTGACACCAAAGACAAAGGAGACCCTTGGTGGGCCCCAGATAAGGGTTCTACCTGGTATCTTTCTGTCTGGGTTGCTGCTTTGTTCCACCCAATATCCTGCTAAGTTGCATAAATGCCTCAGAAGCAGATTTCAGATCCTGGGTAATCATTTTTAATAATCACAATTAGGGCCTGACCGATATGAATTTTTTGGTGCCGTCCCGATTATTAAAGCTACGGTCTACGATCTGAAAACAGTTTGGCTGTTTGACCAGTTTGATTTGAAAAACGCAGCCCGCCCCCCCTTCACTCACCCCTCCCCTCCGTGTTCCAAGATCCCGCCCTCGCAGCTTGTGTCTCCTCCTAACAACACGCCCCCTCTGATAGAGCAAGAAGCCGGCAGAAAATATCAGCAGTGGTACACAGTGGTAACTATTTCATTTGGACTGAAAGGATCAAAACCAAATATTGGTAGCTTGATCACGTAATGTGTACTGTTGTTTATTCTACCGTTACTGGCACGGCTAACAGTGTAGCAAGGCTAATAGCAGATGGATAACTCTAACTTTAGCTTGCATATTACATGATGCTTCACTGTTAACTCGGCGTGACCGAGACCAGCACAGCGGGGAACATTGTGAAGTGGGTTGAACTGAAACTTGTTGACTTATTGTGTATTTCACAAACTGGACCACTCTCCTCCGGGTGTCCCTGAGCTGCCTGCTTCAGATCCGTCACTCTGCTGTACTGTGAGGTAGTTAGTGGATAAAGATTGTCATGAGGTCGCTGCACCATCTACACGATAAGTCGGGGATCTTTTCAAATGGTGGAACATTTTAGATGTGAAACCGAATCTTTTTCTCCGCATTTCATCTCTGAAAATATCGGCGACAATCGGCGAGTTTTGGCCGATTACCGATTAGTCACAAACTGGCTAAAATTGGCCGATTTAATCAGCTCGCCAATAAATCAGTCGGGCCCTGACCGCAATATTATTATCAGTCAAAATGTGAGTTTTGCTCCAGTCAAGCAGCCCTGTTTGCTGGCTCTGCTGCTGTTGCACGGATTGCAGGACAGGATGTTCTTTAAGACGAAACCAGCATTTTTACCACAGTGTTAGACTCTCTTCCTCACACTGGTGAGATGTGACTTCTGTGATCAGTTTGATTGTAGTGTCAATTTGTCATGATTGTTTTGACCAATCAGAATCAAGTATTTCACACAGATGGGTAATTTTAGAAAGCTGGAGAACAATGCCTTTATTGGTTATTCTCTCCATTTATTTATTGCAAATTTAGGTGAAATATGTTGTTTCAGTAACTCCCCAAGCCAAACATCACACCCTAAAGTGCGTAGCCCTAACCTTGACCTTAAAATCTTCACTGTGAAGTCAAGAAACAAACAAAAACATTCACATCTAAGTGGCTGTGATTTGACTTTTTGTGTTACATCTCAAAGAGCTAGCAAAATGTTCATGACCCACACTCAGGTCTGCGCCTGAACGCCTCGTGTTTGGACACAGAGTGATATGCTGATCATTTAACTGCAAAACACCATCTTTTCATCCAGTCGTTGACCTCTGTGACATCCCTCCCCTGTCTCCCCTACGCCGCCAGCTCTCTGCAGAAGAGACAGCTATTATCGCTTTTACTGTTAAAACACTTTAAGCTTTTTGAAATCTTAGTGTGTAAACTTTGTTCTTTCTGCCGCCATAATGGTTTTTATTGTGCTGCCGGTGAACAAAGGGAGAAAGAAAACAAGTTAAGAAAAAAAAAAAAAAAGATAAAACAGACACAAAAAGACGGTGACGCAGGAGTCTGACTCTGCATTTTGCTCCCTGTCTGCTCTGTGTGCACGGTGACGCAAACATTGTTCTGTGGTTTATCTTGGAGAGGCAGAATACAGTGAAAGTCTCTCTTTACTTTATCCTCTATATAAAAGCTGGGATTGAAAAAGTTCCGGTGATATAATTGATTGACTTTAAACAGCCATGAATTGAGCATGGATCTCTTTTTTTTTGTGCATTTATATATTTTATTTGTAACATTTTGCTGATTTTGATCTCACTTCAGGAACACAAATGTGATGGAGGATTCGTTGTAAGGACAGAGAGATGAAACTTGAGTGTATCGAGTGCTGATTGGCTGATTCTGGAGCAACTCTTCATGCCTCACTTGCACACACACATACACTCACACACACACACACACACGTAGGCTAGAGCTGAAATAGAGCAGCACTAATGTAGAGTGTGTGCGTGCGCTGCAGATGTCACCATGGATAGAGGTCTGCTCTGTGATCAGGCTTATTATTCTGACAGGATTTAGGGGGCTGCAGAAGAGACTAGGAGGCACACTGGTTTCCCACTCACACACAGACACACGCGCACACACACACATGCATGTACACACTTGTACCTAAAATGAAGTGGCTAGCTGTTTTGATGTGAAGTGTCCTGAAGTGCTTTCTAACCTCTTTTGCTGCTCTTTACGGCCAAAATAAAAACAAATGAACTGCCAGTAAAAACAGCCAGTAAGCAGCCTCTGTAGGTACAGTATAAGGGCAGAAAGCAGCACTTTTTTCACTGTTTGAATCACTCTATTAGTATCATTCGTGCACTGAGGAAAGGGGAGTTTTTGATTCACACTTTCTGTATTTTTGTTGCTTTTCTATTCTGCAGAAAAGAGCAGCTGCAAGGTTAAGCAATTCAGTGAAAATACAACAAACTCCCTCACACACATACACACACATGAACACACACTGTTGCATCGGACCTCACAGGAGAATATGAATTCAATTAATCAACAAGAGGCGTTGTTATCATTCTCAGACAGATAAAGGCGACCACGAGTACAGGCATTTCAAAGGAGTGCAGCGCGAATAATTACTCTACAGAAAAATACCTCCATATATACAGAGAGTGTGTGTTTGCGTGTGTGTTTGTGTGTAAGAAAAGATAACTGTAGAATATTAATGAATGTTTTTGAGAAGGTATTCATTTTCATCTCTTTCTTCCTCATGTTTGAAAATTATTTATCCCTCGTCTTAGCCTTGGCTGAGGTTATGAGGCTGTTTTTTGTTTGTGTTTTAATTTATTATACTTTATTCATGAGTTACAGGCCAACAGGAGACAAAACTGTTTCCCAGAGAGCTTGAAAGCAAAAGTTGAAAAATGCAAAGGGAACACACCACCTCCAAGAAGTGGAGTTTGGACAGCAAAAGCAGGTGCTGGGCTATTTACCTCTTACTGGTTTGTTCTAATGGAAGAGGTGCTGCAGGAGCATGCCTGACAACCTTGGAGTTAATTAACTTAATTTGCCACAGCTGCACACGTGTTTTGGCAGGACATGGATATCAGACATTATTTGCCTCTTTAACAGACATCAGCACCAGTGTCACTCACATCTGTTGTTTTGCATCAGTTTTACGCTAGCATGTACCATCTTACTGATTTGACCCCGCTAGCTGCCCAGTCTCAAGGTCTAATTCACCAAGTAATAAGTGGTAAGGAGGGATATTCAAGATAAAAGCTTGAATATATTTTCACAAAAACACCCACAATGCTCTGCAGCTCTGTGTGCTGTCCATCTGTTTTGCATATCTCATTTAAGGGCTGGGTGACAAACTGAAAATTTACCAATACGGGAATTTACGACGATAATCGACGTCATTTTGCCCATGTCGGTATATTTGGTGTCAAAAAAATAAATGAATAAAAGTTGGTTTTGGATGTGTGTAGAGAGGCTATGGTCTCATGTCCCTTGAAGACGCTGACGGAGATGTGACTCCACCCCATCCAGTCTGTAACAAAGAGGGAAAGACAGGTGAGGAGATGGAGGATGGTTCAAAAGTTGTAGCGGCTGGAGCAGTGACTGAAGTCGATGCAGTTAATGTGGAAGGGGTGAGCAGCTTGTGGAGTAGTTATTGTTCATTTATCATTATTGAGGTGAACTGCTCAATATACCGTGATACTGATTTGAGGCCTTATCGCCCAGCCCTATTTCATTGTGACTGAGATGAGCTGTCAGCCTCTCCATCCTGTGCAGAGCTGTGCTGTGCACTCTAATTCTGCTGGTGCCAAGCTCCATCTGTCTGTATGTAAAGAAAGGTCTTGAGTTAGTTAAGTTAAGTTAGTTAAGACAAATGTGACACAGATTTCACAGCTTATGTGTGGCTTATTCTTTGGAGCGTTAGCAAAGTGCATCTTTTTTGGATAAGAAAACTCTCTTGTTCATTATGGTAGTTTGTTTAAGATGTGCAGGGAGTAAGGCACAAAAAGCCCCTTTCTGATTTGAAACCCCGACACTTGTGAAAATACGAAACCAAGTTATCCTGTAGATCAATAAAGACAGATTTTATAGTATTTCTAGGCCAACCAGATGTGCAGTAGCTCTCTAAACTGCCGAGGAGTTTTGACATTAACACTCCAGCATAATCAGGACCACTCTGCACGTTGTTTGCACCACTGTTAAGGTGTTGAGGCAGCACTGTCCTTCATACTCATGGCTCTTACCAGCTACTCTCTTAACAGCCCTCACACAGCTGTATCGCCATACTGACTGCACTATGTGACGCCATCAGTCATCTGTGCTCATTTACATGTGGGTAGTAGAGGGACAGTTCTTGCACATTTGGAGCATAACCTTGAACAGTAAGAGTCCGCAATTACTCCTTATAACTTTCTACAATTTAATTACACTCACCGGCCACTTTATTAGGTACACCTGTCCAACTGCTCGTTAACACTTAATTTCTAATCAGCCAATCACATGGCGGCAACTTAGTGCATTTAGGCATGTAGACATGGTCAAGACAATCTCCTGCAGTTCAAACCGAGCATCAGTATGGGGAAGAAAGGTGATTTGAGTGACTTTGAACGTGGCATGGTTGTTGGTGCCAGAAGGGCTGGTCTGAGTATTTCAGAAACTGCTGATCTACTGGGATTTTCACGCACAACCATCTCTAGGGTTTACAGAGAATGGTCCGAAAAAGAAAAAATATCCAGTGAGCGGCAGTTCTGTGGGCGGAAATGCCTTGTTGATGCCAGAGGTCAGAGGAGAATGGCCAGACTGGTTCGAGCTGATAGAAAGGCAACAGTGACTCAAATAACCACCCGTTACAACCAAGGTAGGCAGAAGAGCATCTCTGAACGCACAGTACGTCGAACTTTGAGGCAGATGGGCTACAGCAGCAGAAGACCACACCGGGTGCCACTCCTTTCAGCTAAGAACAGGAAACTGAGGCTACAATTTGCACAAGCTCATCGAAATTGGACAATAGAAGATTGGAAAAACGTTGCCTGGTCTGATGAGTCTCGATTTCTGCTGCGACAATCGGATGGTAGGGTCAGAATTTGGCGTCAACAACATGAAAGCATGGATCCATCCTGCCTTGTATCAACGGTTCAGGCTGGTGGTGGTGGTGTCATGGTGTGGGGAATATTTTCTTGGCACTCTTTGGGCCCCTTGGTACCAATTGAGCATCGTTGCAACGCCACAGCCTACCTGAGTATTGTTGCTGACCATGTCCATCCCTTTATGACCACAATGTACCCAACTTCTGATGGCTACTTTCAGCAGGTTAATGCGCCATGTCATAAAGCTCGAATCATCTCAGACTGGTTTCTTGAACATGACAATGAGTTCACTGTACTCAAATGGCCTCCACAGTCACCAGATCTCAATCCAATAGAGCATCTTTGGGATGTGGTGGAACGGGAGATTCGCATCATGGATGTGCAGCCGACAAATCTGCGGCAACTGTGTGATGCCATCATGTCAATATGGACCAAGCTCTCTGAGGAATGCTTCCAGCACCTTGTTGAATCTATGCCACGAAGAATTGAGGCAGTTCTGAAGGCAAAAGGGGGTCCAACCCGTTACTAGCATGGTGTACCTAATAAAGTGGCCGGTGAGTGTATATCTGCTTTATATAAGAGCAAATCTACCTGCAAATATCAACCATAACAGGAGGTTTAAGCAGCTTTAATCCGGATCCATCCGGAAACAACTACTCAGGTACATATCAGCAGAAATATTCCACATTTCAGAGCATACTGTACATGCACCTCCAGGCTTTTGTCTCTTTCTTAATCATTCTCTCCGTGCACATACTTGTACACACACTCACACAGAGCTGTTAGACTCATTTGTATTCTGTCTGTAGGTATTGTCTCTCCCCGCTGACATTTACATTTAAATTGTTTATCTCTGAGTTTTATGTGTGTGCGTCTACGTCTAAGTCTGCATGCGTGTGTGTGTGTGTGTGTGTGTGTGTGTGCGCGTACTGGGGGATGGGATGGCACTGCAATAAAGTGAGTGTTTAGCAGATCAACGAGTGATCCTTAATGTGGCTTCACAGGAATAAAAACGGCTGCATAAAACTGAACGTAAAAAGAATCAACTGGAAACCACCAACGGTGTGTGTGTGTTATTGTGTCATGGTTTAAACCATAATCCATATTAACCCAACCTTTGCATTTGATCTCACTTTCATTAATGCTGTTCTTTTTCTTTTTTGGCCTACGTTATGATCAAGAATGAGATAAGAAGCATTTAAATTATGTACAAAACCCAATTCCAATGAAGTTGGGAAGGAGAATGTGTAAATTGTAAAAAAAAAAAAAACAGAATACAATGATTTGCAAATCCTTTTCAACCCATATCCAATTGAATACACTACTGGCAGTGTTGGGTTACTGTACAGTCCATACAGTGCTTCCAGTATAACGAGTTTGCTTGTTCATACTGCAAAGATCTGTCAATATTTGATGAAGTTATATTTATGTATATATATATATATTTATATATATATATATATATATAACTTCTATGGCTCTTTTTTTTTTTTTTTTTTTTGACTTTTTCCATTGACTTTTATGCAAAATTTTAACACAATTTTATTGCAACTTATGTTGCTCTGACGAGGTGAAATCCGTCCAAAGTTACGAGCAGGTCCGGAGTCAGTTCGTTCAGCCATGACTCCGTGAACATCATGAGGCTGCACTCACGATACTCCCACTGCAGCCTAGTCAGCGCTGTGAGCTCTTCCATCTTGTTGGGGAGAGACCTCACGTTTCCCATGATGATGGACGGGACAGTTGGTTTATAACGTCTCCACTTTGCCCGATGCTTAACTCCAGCCCTGCGTCCTCTTCTTCTCCTGCGGAGCTTAGTGGGGATGTCCGGTCTCTCCCACAAAGGTGGCCGGGCTTGGGGCAGCGCCAACAGCTGTTCATGGCTGTAAACAATGGGGCCGCTGAATGGGTCGCCGGTCGTGGATTTAAAAACTCCAAAAAGAAAACAAAGTGCAAGAGTCATGAAATGCACATCCATGGTTGGAATATGCAAGACACAACACTGCTGAAAAAAAGAAAGACAAATAAGGTGCCAAAAAACGACAATAAGAAGGAAAAAACATAAAGTCTGTGAGGAGCTGATGTGACTTGCTGCCACTCTCAGGGCGCTCGAGTCACGAGAAAATGTTCCCTGACCGGGAATCGAACCCGGGCCACGGCGCTGAGAGTGCCGAATCCTAACCACTAGACCACCAGGGACGCTAAAGGTTAACCTTTTCAAATTAAAACATTTTTAGGTCATCAAGTGAACATTATTGAGCTAATAATAATAATTTTTCGATTGATTGATTGATTGATACACCAGTGGAGAGCCAGTTACTGAGTGTCCGCTTACTTTTACTCTTGTCAGCCATTACCATAACGTCAATCCTGTTATTGTCATTTATTTGATAAAAGTGTAAAAAATGACAACTCATATGGGCTTTCAACACTCACCATTATAATTTAAATTAATTAATTAATGTCCAGACGAAGAAGAAGAAAAAATCCACAACATAACAATAGTGCCATGGCTTTGCGTTTAGTGCCAATAACACAATCACCCGACTGAAAGCTTAAACTTCAGTAAAACAACCTTCACTCTGTTATTATTGTATCTTCTTTCCATTAAGGTCCTTATAATAACCAGTGGAAAAAAGATTGTTATGACACCTCTTATTTAACCCTGTAAGATACTTATAAACTGTCCACCTGATTCTTATAAAACCCCACAGGTGTCTTATTAGCAATAATAGATGTGTTCATCATGCTTATTTTAACACTTAGAATTTATTAATGTTGCAAACAACATGGCAAATGAATAGTAAATACTGAAATATGTTGAAAAACATAACGATTTAATCATCCAAACCAACGTAAAAGAGGGGGCACATCAGGATAGACCTAAAATAGATTGAATATGGGATGCATTTACAGCATACATATGAGGGGTATTGTTAGGATTTGTTGGGTTTATGCAGACTTGCATAGTAAAATAGACAAACTGAAGACACATGAAAAATTTAGAAACAAAGCACAATCTTCAGACATGATAAACTGTTGTTACACCTCTTTAAGAAGTGAAAACTAAATATGAATTGAGAAAATTATAATGGACGCTGTAAGTGTCAGTGTAACAATGTAGTGAGAGAGACAAAAAGTGAGTCAAAAACACCCCAAATATGTTAAGAACTACAAATGAACTTTCTTCTGTCGAGTCTTGTTTTTTTTTTGTGTTTTTTTTGTCACAATACCAACCCTCCTCCTTTATCCGGGCTTGGGACCGGCAAAAATGACCCAATTGAGACATTTTGGCGGAGTTACTGGGTTTTTTTTATTTTTTATACACAATTGTATAAAAATGAGGGAAACCGAAGCACTCGGAGAAAACCCCTTCACCAGCCTCAGTGAGGCTGTAACCCAGAGAGTAAACTGGACACTGAGGCGGGACCTCAGGCCTCAACCCTCTTCAAATGTACATATTCACAATATGTGTTTTTTGTGGGAGTTTTTTGTGTGGTTTTTTTTCGTGTGTTTTTTTGTGGGAGTTTTTTGTGTGTTTTTTTGTGTTTTTTTTTTCAATGAATGCATGTCATGCGTCTTTAAGAGGTCTGTGTGTCTCTTTTAAAGAGCCCCTGAAACCTTTTCCTCAAAGACCTCTTTGGTGGCCTCCTGACCGCCTCCAACTGCTCCTCCAGTCTCCTCACTTTATCCATTACAGTATCATTTGGTGGGGATGTCTGAGTCTGAATCTCAGTCTCCTTCACTTCACAATCCTGCTGAATGACGGTGATGGACTCCATCGAGGAGGCTTTCTCTCTCTGCCACTGGAGCTTGTGTCTCTCCAGATCCTCATAGGCCTGGTTCAGCGAGGTCTCCAAAGTAAAAGATTTCTCCTTTTCTGCAAGGAGCTGTGACCTGTCCTCTTCCCACTGACTTGTCTTCCTGGACAGGTCCTCCTGAGCCTGATGAAGAGCAGACTTCAGCTGACTGACTTCCTCGTGATGCTTGCGATTCTGGTTCTCATCACTTTCCAGGACCTCATCTAGGGAAGCTCTTATCCGGCTTCTTTCCTCCTCTTTTTCTCTCAAAAGACCTGAGAAGTCCTCGTCCTGAGCCTTCAGCTTCTCCTGAGCCTGGATGAGCTTGACCTTTAAGGATTCTTGCTCCAGAATAAGGTCAGCTCTCACTTTATTCGCCTTGTTCTTTTGGTCTTTTAGCTGTTCTCGTAACTGGGCGAGGTCCTCTTTCAACTTGCAGCGGTCCAGTTTCTGCTGAATGCGAGCTCTTTCGTGATTCCACTGCTGTCTGTTCTTTCTCAGCTTCTCTTGAGCTTCGCTGAGGTCTGCTCTTAACTTGGAGGACTCCTCTGTCTGTGAGAGTAGATGAGTCCTTTCCTCCTCCCATTGTTTTCTTTCATTTTTTAGGTCTTTTTTGGTCTGACTCAGGACTTCCTTTAGTTTGGAGGCGTCTTCTTTCTCTGAGAGGAGCTGTGTTCTCTCCTTCTCCCACTGCTGCTGGTCCTCTCGAGCCTTGGCTAGGGCGTCCTTTAACTTGCCATTTTCCCCCTTGAGGAAGAGGACACATGCTCTCTCTTCCTCCAACTGTTTGTTTTTCTTCTTCAGGTCTTTCTGGGCCTGGTTGAGAGAAGCTCTCACCTTCCTGGACCCATCTTTTCCTGAGAGTCCATCCACCTGCTGGCTCTGCTTCTTCAGATCTTCCTCAGCCTTCTCGAGAGCAGCCTTCAATCTGCAGATTTCCTCTTTGTCAGTCAGAAGACAGGATCTCTCCTCCTCCCACTGGCAGGTCTTGGTCTGCAGATCTTCTTGAGTCTGTTTCAGCTCAGCCTTGACGGTGGACAGCTCTTCTTTCATCTCATCCAGGAGAGAAGTCTTGTCCTCCTCCCTCTCAGGGTTCTCGGTGGCAGTTTCTTCTTGGACCTGGTTTGGCTCTGTGGTGTGACAGTTGTCTTCTGTCACCTTGGCCTGCTGCTCAGCCCACAGAAGCCTCTGGTTCTCCTGTGTCACTAGTGCATGGTGAAGTGCAGCACGAAGATGCATGACGTCCCCCAGGAGCTGGGCTCTGTCTTGCCCCCATTGGTTCCTCACCTCAGTGACGGCCATGTCCATATAAGCCTGCAGTCTGGAGGTCAGCTCTGTTTGCTGGGCCAGGCACTCCTCTGTCTCTGTCCGCTTCCTCTTTTCAGCTTCACAGTCCTCCTTAAGTTTTTCCATTTCAAGGACTGCCTCTCCTGCTTTCTCTAGCTTAGCTGACACTTCAGTGAGCAGGCGTGTCTTTTCAGAGGTGGCTTTCTCTTCCTGTTGCCTGAGCTGCTCTTTTAACAGGTTCACCTCCTGAGATAAGGCAGCCATTTCACCCTTGATTCGGACTGCTTCCTTCTCCTCTCCTGCAAGTCTCTGAGATTCAGACTCAAGGATCTGAATGACAGGCCTGCAAGAAATTGGGACCATGTCTCCTTTTTGTCCCTGCTGACTTGGAGGAGAGTATTTGTCATGGACTGACTCGCGATCCTCCCCATCCGACTCCCAATCTGAGGCGTCCATTGTAGGCTCCAATTGGAGTTGTCTATATCTCTCTTGAGCCTCTTGCCGGCGGGCTTCGACTTCTGCATCTTTTTTGACTTTGACAGCTTGGCGCATCAGATTTTGTTCATTGATGTTAAAGTTGCCAAAATCATCATCATCATCCAGATCATACAGATCTGCAGGCACCGCGTTTGCATATTTGTTGGTCCCCTGATCCAGAGGGATGGGGGTGGCCTTGTTCTTCCTCTTGTTCCTTCTTTTTCTCGTGTTCATCTTCTTACTGGAACTGTAGATGGTCTTGCTCATGTTCATGTTCATCTCACTGGAACTGTGGACGTTCATGTTCATGTTCATGTTCATCTTCTGACTGGAACTGCAGGTGGTCATGTTCCTGTTCGTGTACCTGTTCGTAGATGTTCACTAAAACTGAGGTTCTCTGTGTTTGTCGCTGTCTGGCACTGATGGCTGGACTGTCTTAAAGACGGATTTTGTGAGGCTAAGCATCAACAAGCTTTAAGATGAAACGATCATTGAGTCTGTGAAAAAAGATGAAAGGATCGATGACATCATCAATGACATCACTACATCACAAAACGTGATGTCATCAGGGTAAATTTCCATGTTTGGAAAAAAAACATTCTCAGACGGCATGACAACATAGTTGTTTATTTTCAAATTTGAAAAAAAAAAAAAAAATTCCAAAGACGTGTTGCCATAGTTGTTTATTTTTAAATTTGGACAAAAAATTAATAAACGCACATTTTCAAGACAATGTGTGCATTCGTATAATTAAATATTTTAATTGGTTTAATTGATTTTCTCCTTTTGATTATTAATTTTTCAAAATTGCAGCTATTAAATACTTTATTTGCAAATACAAAGCAGAAAATAAAATATATTTAAAAAGGTTTCTAACCAATAAATCGAGTTTAATTCGAATTCACTTTTTTGTGATCGCAAGGCTTCAATGAAGTACAGAAGCTCTTCACATGAATAACACTTTAGAAGCACAAGCACTGTTCAGTGGTCTCACACTGTCTGTCCATCAACATGGAGTTAAAGGCCCCAAGTGAAATGAGCTGTAGGAGTTTGAGCTCAGTTTGTGAGGAGTTCCATGTGCTGTGGAGGCAGCAAAACTGAACGCTCTCTTCCCCAGTTCAGTTCTGACACGGAGGACAGAGAGGTGGAGAACGTCACAGGAATGTAGGACATAGCGGCATTTAGTTCTCTGAAGAAAAGTACATAAATAAGATGGATCTAAGTTGAGAAGAGCCTTGTAAATCACGGTCAGCCAGTGCGTACTCCTGTGTGCCCTTAAAGAAGGCCAGCCAGTGTTAACATACAAATAACATGATGCGTGAGATGAATATCACCAGTGATAAACCTTAGAGTGCTGTGATAAACAGTATTTAAGAACTGGAGACATTTCAGCAAAGCACCCATATGCAGCACATCTCCATAATCTATTGAGAAAGAATTGTTGCTGATACAAGTGGTTTCCTGGCTCTAAGTGAGAAGCAAGATCTATATCGATGGTAAAACCCGAGCTTCACCCTGAGTTTGTTGACCAGTTCTGCAATAATTAAATAATTTGTGCTTGTGTAGCACTTGACATGTAATCTACTGACCTCTATTAGTGTTTTTATGTTATATTCACCCATTCACACTATGGTCATTTGTGATTTCTTTTCCATTTTCAAGTAACAGGGGGTGGCTCAACTTACCCCACTCTCTCCTAAAGGAAAAGGTGTGCAGGTATCTTCTTACCTACAAACTGAGTCAGGATTACTTGGAGTTAAATTAATACACCAATAGACAAGACCTGTGTCTACATTTTAAAGTTTGAGTGGAGTCTCTAGGTGAAAGTATGCAGAGCTGGTAGGTGTTCTGAAAACTTCTATGGCTCTTTTTTTTTTTAAATTTTTTTTTGAAAGACAAATAAGGTGCCAAAAAACGACAATAAGAAGGCAAAAACATGAAGTCTGTGAGGAGCTGATGTGACTTGCTGCCACTCTCAGGGCGCTCGAGTCACAAGAAAATGTTCCCTGACCGGGAATCGAACCCGGGCCGCGGCGGTGAGAGCGCCGAATCCTAACCACTAGACCACCAGGGACGCAAAATTGATACACCATTGATACACCAGTGGAGAGCCGGTTACTGAGTGTCCGCTTACTTATACTCTTGTCAGCCATTACCATAACGTCAATCCTGTTATTGTCATTTATTTGATAAAAGTGTAAAAAATGACAACTCAAATGGGCTTTCAACACTCACCATTATAATTTAAATTAATGATATTTTAGATTGGACCATTTTTCAACATTTCTCCTCTAAAAAATATCCGATATAGGTTGAGACATGATGGCCATGCAAAATTAGGATATATTTGATCATCTAAATGACAAATATCTAATTGGAAAAAAAATCTACAAAATAAAATGATCTCAATGGAAAGAGAGACCAAAGTACTGCTAATATATGTAACATATATTGCATATTTCTAATTAGAAATATTGTACTTTGTTAAGTTTATGTCGGTAACAGGGTTGACAAGATCATGAAAACAGCCATGAGAAAAACGGTTATAAAATATAAATTAACACAGCCTGAGATGGCACAATATCATTTCCTGCCATTTTAAACATTCTTTGATTCTTGGGTACTTAAAAATTAACAATTAAATATAGTTTAAATTAAGTTTTCTAAGCTGAAAAGGCACAGATTTCATGGAATGACCCATACGCTATTCAACTGGTACAATGATTCTTTTTGTTATTATTGCATATAACTGCTAAGAAGCTGTCTCGTAAAAAGCCATTTTAACATGAGAATGCCTTTAAGTGATTCAGAACATTCACAGCTGTATTTTTGAAAAGAAAAAGACAAACATTTCAACAATCTGAACTGAAACTCTGATCCTCTCATCAGACTCCTTTACTTTCTCACTTGAGCCACTGGCTCAGCTTACCCCAGAACTACTATTCTGACTATTTGTCCTCAAAGCTAAAATGGTGGACTTTTGTGCTCGTTTTTTTTGACCTCATGTTGTAGCTCATAGATACCACTATTGATGTATAAAACAAATTTAAAATGATCTTTTTTGGTCTGAACACAATTCTAATCAAACTTATGACAGACAAAATTCCCTTTCAAGAGTAAAAAATGTTTTTCTTTAGAAATAAACGTCTAACCCCTTCACCCATGTGCTTTGAACCTTCACAGACTCCATGAATTGATGCCCATCTCCTAAATATTTGGTCACATGATCAATTTCTTTTTCCATTTTCAAGTAACAGGGGGTGGCTTAACTTACCCTACTCTCTCCTAAAGGAAAAGGTGTGCAGGTATCTTCTTACCTACAAACTGAGTCAGGATTACTTGGAGTTGATTAATCCACCAATAGACAAGACCTGTGTCTACATTTTAAAGTTTGAGTGGAGTCTCTAGGTGAAAGTATGCAAAGCCGGTAGGTGTTCTGAAAACTTCTATGGCTCTTTTTTTTTTTTTTTTGACTTTTTCCATTGACTTTTATGCAAAATTTGAACACAATTTTATTGCAACTTATGTTGCAAAAAGTTTAAATACAATAAAAAAAAAGTAATATCACACCAATCCTGATCAAACTGCATGTTTTGATATGTTATTCGTCCTACAACCCTTCAAGCTGTAGGACTAGCAGTGAACCAAAATTTGTCCAGACGAAGAAGAAGAAAAAATCCACAACATAACAATAGTGCCATGGCTTTGCGTTTAGTGCCAATAACACAATCACCCGACTGAAAGCTTAAACTTCAGTAAAACAACCTTCACTCTGTTATTATTGTATCTTCTTTCCATTATGGTCCTTATAATAACCAGTGGAAAAAAGATTGTTATGACACCTCTTATTTAACCCTGTAAGATACTTATAAACTGTCCACCTGATTCTTATAAAACCCCACAGGTGTCTTATTAGCAATAATAGATGTGTTCATCATGCTTATTTTAACACTTAGAATTCATTAATGTTGCAAACAACATGGCAAATGAATAGTAAATACTGAAATATGTTGAAAAACATGACGATTTAATCATCCAAACCAACGTAAATGAGGGGGCACATCAGGATAGACCTAAAATAGATTGAATATGGGATGCATTTACAGCATACATATGAGGGGTATTGTTAGGATTTGTTGGGTTTATGCAGACTTGCATAATAAAATAGACAAACTGAGGACACATGAAAAATTTAGAAACAAAGCACAATCTTCAGACATGATAAACTGTTGTTACACCTCTTTAAGAAGTGAAAACTAAATATGAATTGAGAAAATTATAATGGACGCTGTAAGTGTCAGTGTAACAATGTAGTGAGAGAGACAAAAAGTGAGTCAAAAACACCCCAAATATGTTAAGAACTACAAATGAACTTTCTTCTGTCGAGTCTTGGTTTTTTTTTGTGTTTTTTTTGTCACAATACCAACCCTCCTCCTTTATCCGGGCTTGGGACCGGCAAAAATGACCCAATTGAGACATTTTGGCGGAGTTACTGGGTTTTATTTTTCATACACAATTGTATAAAAATGAGGGAAACCGAAGCACTCGGAGAAAACCCCTTCACCAGCCTCAGTGAGGCTGTAACCCAGAGAGTAAACTGGACACTGAGGCGGGACCTCAGGCCTCAACCCTCTTCAAATGTACATATTCACAATATGTGTTTTTTGTGGGAGTTTTTTGTGTTTTTTTGTGGGAGTTTTTTGTGTATTTTTTTATGGGAGTTTTTTGTGTGTTTTTTTTTTTCAATGAATGCATGTCATGCGTCTTTAAGAGGTCTGTGTGTCTCTTTTAAAGAGCCCCGTGAACCTTTTCTTCAAAGACCTCTTTGGTGGCCTCCTGACCGCCTCCAACTGCTCCTCCAGTCTCCTCACTTTATCCATTACAGTATCATTTGGTGGGGATGTCTGAGTCTGAATCTCAGTCTCCTTCACTTCACAATCCTGCTGAATGACGGTGATGGACTCCATCGAGGAGGCTTTCTCTCTCTGCCACTGGAGCTTGTGTCTCTCCAGATCCTCATAGGCCTGGTTCAGCGAGGTCTCCAAAGTAAAAGATTTCTCCTTTTCTGCAAGGAGCTGTGACCTGTCCTCTTCCCACTGACTTGTCTTCCTGGACAGGTCCTCCTGAGCCTGATGAAGAGCAGACTTCAGCTGACTGACTTCCTCGTGATGCTTGCGATTCTGGTTCTCATCACTTTCCAGGACCTCATCTAGGGAAGCTCTTATCCGGCTTCTTTCCTCCTCTTTTTCTCTCAAAAGACCTGAGAAGTCCTCGTCCTGAGCCTTCAGCTTCTCCTGAGCCTGGATGAGCTTGACCTTTAAGGATTCTTGCTCCAGAATAAGGTCAGCTCTCACTTTATTCGCCTTGTTCTTTTGGTCTTTTAGCTGTTCTCGTAACTGGGCGAGGTCCTCTTTCAACTTGCAGCGGTCCAGTTTCTGCTGAATGCGAGCTCTTTCGTGATTCCACTGCTGTCTATTCTTTCTCAGCTTCTCTTGAGCTTCGCTGAGGTCTTCTCTTAACTTGGAGGACTCCTCTGTCTGTGAGAGTAGATGAGTCCTTTCCTCCTCCCATTGTTTTCTTTCATTTTTTAGGTCTTTTTTGGTCTGACTCAGGACTTCCTTTAGTTTGGAGGCGTCTTCTTTCTCTGAGAGGAGCTGTGTTCTCTCCTTCTCCCACTGCTGCTGGTCCTCTCGAGCCTTGGCTAGGGCGTCCTTTAACTTGCCATTTTCCCCCTTGAGGAAGAGGACACATGCTCTCTCTTCCTCCAACTGTTTGTTTTTCTTCTTCAGGTCTTTCTGGGCCTGGTTGAGAGAAGCTCTCACCTTCCTGGACCCATCTTTTCCTGAGAGTCCATCCACCTGCTGGCTCTGCTTCTTCAGATCTTCCTCAGCCTTCTCGAGAGCAGCCTTCAATCTGCAGATTTCCTCTTTGTCAGTCAGAAGACAGGATCTCTCCTCCTCCCACTGGCAGGTCTTGGTCTGCAGATCTTCTTGAGTCTGTTTCAGCTCAGCCTTGACGGTGGACAGCTCTTCTTTCATCTCATCCAGGAGAGAAGTCTTGTCCTCCTCCCTCTCAGGGTTCGCGGTGGCAGTTTCTTCTTGGACCTGGTTTGGCTCTGTGGTGTGACAGTTGTCTTCTGTCACCTTGGCCTGCTGCTCAGCCCACAGAAGCCTCTGCTGCTCCTGTGTCACTAGTGCATAGTGAAGTGCAGCACGAAGATGCATGACGTCCCCCAGGAGCTGGGCTCTGTCTTGCCCCCATTGGTTCCTCACCTCAGTGACGGCCATGTCCATATAAGCCTGCAGTCTGGAGGTCAGCTCTGTTTGCTGGGCCAGGCACTCCTCTGTCTCCCTCCGCTTCCTCTTTTCAGCTTCACAGTCCTCCTTAAGTTTTTCCATTTCAAGGACTGCCTCTCCTGCTTTCTCTAGCTTAGCTGACACTTCAGTGAGCAGGCGTGTCTTTTCAGAGGTGGCTTTCTCTTCCTGTTGTCTGAGCTGCTCTTTTAACAGGTTCACCTCCTGAGATAAGGCAGCCATTTCACCCTTGATTCGGACTGCTTCCTTCTCCTCTCCTGCAAGTCTCTGAGATTCAGACTCAAGGATCTGAATGACAGGCCTGCAAGAAATTGGGACCATGTCTCCTTTTTGTCCCTGCTGACTTGGAGGAGAGTATTTGTCATGGACTGACTCGCGATCCTCCCCATCCGACTCCCAATCTGAGGCGTCCATTGTAGGCTCCAATTGGAGTTGTCTATATCTCTCCTGAGCCTCTTGCCGGCGGGCTTCGACTTCTGCATCTTTTTCGACTTTGACAGCTTGGCGCATCAGATTTTGTTCATTGATGTTAAAGTTGCCAAAATCATCATCATCATCCAGATCATACAGATCTGCAGGCACCGCGTTTGCATATTTGTTGGTCCCCTGATCCAGAGGGATGGGGGTGGCTTTGTTCTTCCTCTTGTTCCTTCTTTTTCTCGTGTTCATCTTCTTACTGGAACTGTAGATGGTCTTGCTCATGTTCATGTTCATCTCACTGGAACTGTGGACGTTCATGTTCATGTTCATGTTCATCTTCTGACTGGAACTGCAGGTGGTCATGTTCCTGTTCGTGTACCTGTTCGTAGATGTTCACTAAAACTGAGGTTCTCTGTGTTTGTCGCTGTCTGGCACTGATGGCTGGACTGTCTTAAAGACGGATTTTGTGAGGCTAAGCATCAACAAGCTTTAAGATGAAACGATCATTGAGTCTGTGAAAAAAGATGAAAGGATCGATGACATCATCAATGACATCACTAAATCACAAAACGTGATGTCATCAGGGTAAATTTCCATGTTTGGAAAAAAAACATTCTCAGACGGCATGACAACATAGTTGTTTATTTTCAAATTTGAAAAAAAAAAAATTCCAAAGACATGTTGCCATAGTTGTTTATTTTTAAATTTGGACAAAAAATTAATAAACGCACATTTTCAAGACAATGTGTGCATTCGTATAATTAAATATTTTAATTGGTTTAATTGATTTTCTCCTTTTGATTATTAATTTTTCAAAATTGCAGCTATTAAATACTTTATTTGCAAATACAAAGCAGAAAATAAAATATTTTTTAAAAGGTTTCTAACCAATAAATCGAGTTTAATTCGAATTCACTTTTTTGTGATCGCAAGGCTTCAATGAAGTACAGAAGCTCTTCACATGAATAACACTTTAGAAGCACAAGCACTGTTCAGTGGTCTCACACTGTCTGTCCATCAACATGGAGTTAAAGGCCCCAAGTGAAATGAGCTGTAGGAGTTTGAGCTCAGTTTGTGAGGAGTTCCATGTGCTGTGGAGGCAGCAAAACTGAACGCTCTCTTCCCCAGTTCAGTTCTGACACGGAGGACAGAGAGGTGGAGAACGTCACAGGAATGTAGGACATAGCGGCATTTAGTTCTCTGAAGAAAAGTACATAAATAAGATGGATCTAAGTTGGGAAGAGCCTTGTAAATCACGGTCAGCCAGTGCGTACTCCTGTGTGCCCTTAAAGAAGGCCAGCCAGTGTTAACATACAAATAACATGATGCGTGAGATGAATATCACCAGTGATAAACCTTAGAGTGCTGTGATAAACAGTATTTAAGAACTGGAGACATTTCAGCAAAGCACCTTTATGCAACAAATCTCCATAATCGATTAGAGAAAGAATTGCTGCTGATACAAGTGGTTTCCTGGCTCTAACTGAGAAGCAAGATCTATATCGATGGTAAAACCCGAGCTTCACCCTGAGTTTGTTGACCAGTTCTGCAATAATTAAATAATTTGTGCTTGTGTAGCACTTGACATGTAATCTACTGACCTCTATTAGTGTTTTTATGTTATATTCACCCATTCACACTATGGTCATTTGTGATTTCTTTTCCATTTTCAAGTAACAGGGGGTGGCTCAACTTACCCCACTCTCTCCTAAAGGAAAAGGTGTGCAGGTATCTTCTTACCTACAAACTGAGTCAGGATTACTTGGAGTTAAATTAATACACCAATAGACAAGACCTGTGTCTACATTTTAAAGTTTAAGTGGAGTCTCCAGGTGAAAGTATGCAGAGCTGGTAGGTGTTCTGAAAACTTCTATGGCTCTTTTTTTTTTTAAATTTTTTTTTGAAAGACAAATAAGGTGCCAAAAAACGACAATAAGAAGGCAAAAACATGAAGTCTGTGAGGAGCTGATGTGACTTGCTGCCACTCTCAGGGCGCTCGAGTCACAAGAAAATGTTCCCTGACCGGGAATCGAACCCGGGCCGCGGCGGTGAGAGCGCCGAATCCTAACCACTAGACCACCAGGGACGCAAAATTGATACACCATTGATACACCAGTGGAGAGCCGGTTACTGAGTGTCCGCTTACTTATACTCTTGTCAGCCATTACCATAACGTCAATCCTGTTATTGTCATTTATTTGATAAAAGTGTAAAAAATGACAACTCAAATGGGCTTTCAACACTCACCATTATAATTTGAATTAATGATATTTTAGATTGGGCCATTTTTCAACATTTCTCCTCTAAAAAATATCCGATATAGGTTGAGACATGATGGCCATGCAAAATTAGGATATATTTGATCATCTAAATGACAAATATCTAATTGGAAAAAAAATCTACAAAATAAAATGATCTCAATGGAAAGAGAGACCAAAGTACTGCTAATATATGTAACATATATTGCATATTTCTAATTAGAAATATTGTACTTTGTTAAGTTTATGTTGGTAACAGGGTTGACAAGATCATGAAAACAGCCATGAGAAAAACGGTTATAAAATATAAATTAACACAGCCTGAGATGGCACAATATCATTTCCTGCCATTTTAAACATTCTTTGATTCTTGGGTACTTAAAAATTAACAATTAAATATAGTTTAAATGAAGTTTTCTAAGCTGAAAAGGCACAGATTTCATGGAATGACCCATACGCTATTCAACTGGTACAATGATTCTTTTTGTTATTATTGCATATAACTGCTAAGAAGCTGTCTCGTAAAAAGCCATTTTAACATGAGAATGCCTTTAAGTGATTCAGAACATTCACAGCTGTATTTTTGAAAAGAAAAAGACAAACATTTCAACAATCTGAACTGAAACTCTGATCCTCTCATCAGACTCCTTTACTTTCTCACTTGAGCCACTGGCTCAGCTTACCCCAGAACTACTTTTCTGACTATTAGTCCTCAAAGCTAAAATGGTGGACTTTTGTGCTCGTTTTTTTTTACCTCATGTTGTAGCTCATAGATACCACTATTGATGTATAAAACAAATTTAAAATGATCTTTTTTGGTCTGAACACAATTCTAATCAAACTTATGACAGACAAAATTCCCTTTCAAGAGTAAAAAATGTTTTTCTTTAGAAATAAACGTCTAACCCCTTCACCCATGTGCTTTGAACCTTCATAGACTCCATGAATTGATGCCCATCGCCTAAATATTTGGTCACATGATCAATTTCTTTTTCCATTTTCAAGTAACAGGGGGTGGCTTAACTTACCCCACTCTCTCCTAAAGGAAAAGGTGTGCAGGTATCTTCTTACCTACAAACTGAGTCAGGATTACTTGGAGTTGATTAATACACCAATAGACAAGACCTGTGTCTACATTTTAAAGTTTGAGTGGAGTCTCTAGGTGAAAGTATGCAAAGCCGGTAGGTGTTCTGAAAACTTCTATGGCTCTTTTTTTTTTTTTGACTTTTTCCATTGACTTTTATGCAAAATTTGAACACAATTTTATTGCAACTTATGTTGCAAAAAGTTTAAATACAATAAAAAAAAAAGTAATATCACACCAATCCTGATCAAACTGCATGTTTTGATATGTTATTCGTCCTACAACCCTTCAAGCTGTAGGACTAGCAGTGAACCAAAATTTGTCCAGACGAAGAAGAAAAAATCCACAACATAACAATAGTGCCATGGCTTTGCGTTTAGTGCCAATAACACAATCACCCGACTGAAAGCTTAAACTTCAGTAAAACAACCTTCACTCTGTTATTGTTGTATCTTCTTTCCATTAAGGTCCTTATAATAACCAGTGGAAAAAAGATTGTTATGACACCTCTTATTTAACCCTGTAAGATACTTATAAACTGTCCACCTGATTCTTATAAAACCCCACAGGTGTCTTATTAGCAATAATAGATGTGTTCATCATGCTTATTTTAACACTTAGAATTTATTAATGTTGCAAACAACATGGCAAATGAATAGTAAATACTGAAATATATTGAAAAACATAACGATTTAATCATCCAAACCAACGTAAATGAGGGGGCACATCAGGATAGACCTAAAATAGATTGAATATGGGATGCATTCACAGCATACATACAAGGGGTATTGTTAGGATTTGTTGGGTTTATGCAGACTTGCATAATAAAATAGACAAACTGAAGACACATGAAAAATTTAGAAACAAAGCACAATCTTCAGACATGATAAACTGTTGTTACACCTCTTTAAGAAGTGAAAACTAAATATGAATTGAGAAAATTATAATGGACGCTGTAAGTGTCAGTGTAACAATGTAGTGAGAGAGACAAAAAGTGAGTCAAAAACACCCCAAATATGTTAAGAACTACAAATGAACTTTCTTCTGTCGAGTCTTGTTTTTTTTTTGTGTTTTTTTTGTCACAATACCAACCCTCCTCCTTTATCCGGGCTTGGGACCGGCAAAAATGACCCAATTGAGACATTTTGGCGGAGTTACTGGGTTTTTTTTATTTTTCATACACAATTGTATAAAAATGAGGGAAACCGAAGCACTCGGAGAAAACCCCTTCACCAGCCTCAGTGAGGCTGTAACCCAGAGAGTAAACTGGACACTGAGGCGGGACCTCAGGCCTCAACCCTCTTCAAATGTACATATTCACAATATGTGTTTTTTGTGGGAGTTTTTTGTGTGGTTTTTTTCGTGTTTTTTTGTGGGAGTTTTTTGTATGTTTTTTTTTTTTTTTCAATGAATGCATGTCATGCGTCTTTAAGAGGTCTGTGTGTCTCTTTTAAAGAGCCCCTGAAACCTTTTCCTCAAAGACCTCTTTGGTGGCCTCCTGACCGCCTCCAACTGCTCCTCCAGTCTCCTCACTTTATCCATTACAGTATCATTTGGTGGGGATGTCTGAGTCTGAATCTCAGTCTCCTTCACTTCACAATCCTGCTGAATGACGGTGATGGACTCCATCGAGGAGGCTTTCTCTCTCTGCCACTGGAGCTTGTGTCTCTCCAGATCCTCATAGGCCTGGTTCAGCGAGGTCTCCAAAGTAAAAGATTTCTCCTTTTCTGCAAGGAGCTGTGACCTGTCCTCTTCCCACTGACTTGTCTTCCTGGACAGGTCCTCCTGAGCCTGATGAAGAGCAGACTTCAGCTGACTGACTTCCTCGTGATGCTTGCGATTCTGGTTCTCATCACTTTCCAGGACCTCATCTAGGGAAGCTCTTATCCGGCTTCTTTCCTCCTCTTTTTCTCTCAAAAGACCTGAGAAGTCCTCGTCCTGAGCCTTCAGCTTCTCCTGAGCCTGGATGAGCTTGACCTTTAAGGATTCTTGCTCCAGAATAAGGTCAGCTCTCACTTTATTCGCCTTGTTCTTTTGGTCTTTTAGCTGTTCTCGTAACTGGGCGAGGTCCTCTTTCAACTTGCAGCGGTCCAGTTTCTGCTGAATGCGAGCTCTTTCGTGATTCCACTGCTGTCTGTTCTTTCTCAGCTTCTCTTGAGCTTCGCTGAGGTCTGCTCTTAACTTGGAGGACTCCTCTGTCTGTGAGAGTAGATGAGTCCTTTCCTCCTCCCATTGTTTTCTTTCATTTTTTAGGTCTTTTTTGGTCTGACTCAGGACTTCCTTTAGTTTGGAGGCGTCTTCTTTCTCTGAGAGGAGCTGTGTTCTCTCCTTCTCCCACTGCTGCTGGTCCTCTTGAGCCTTGGCTAGGGCGTCCTTTAACTTGCCATTTTCCCCCTTGAGGAAGAGGACACATGCTCTCTCTTCCTCCAACTGTTTGTTTTTCTTCTTCAGGTCTTTCTGGGCCTGGTTGAGAGAAGCTCTCACCTTCCTGGACCCATCTTTTCCTGAGAGTCCATCCACCTGCTGGCTCTGCTTCTTCAGATCTTCCTCAGCCTTCTCGAGAGCAGCCTTCAATCTGCAGATTTCCTCTTTGTCAGTCAGAAGACAGGATCTCTCCTCCTCCCACTGGCAGGTCTTGGTCTGCAGATCTTCTTGAGTCTGTTTCAGCTCAGCCTTGACGGTGGACAGCTCTTCTTTCATCTCATCCAGGAGAGAAGTCTTGTCCTCCTCCCTCTCAGGGTTCTCGGTGGCAGTTTCTTCTTGGACCTGGTTTGGCTCTGTGGTGTGACAGTTGTCTTCTGTCACCTTGGCCTGCTGCTCAGCCCACAGAAGCCTCTGGTTCTCCTGTGTCACTAGTGCATGGTGAAGTGCAGCACGAAGATGCATGACGTCCCCCAGGAGCTGGGCTCTGTCTTGCCCCCATTGGTTCCTCACCTCAGTGACGGCCATGTCCATATAAGCCTGCAGTCTGGAGGTCAGCTCTGTTTGCTGGGCCAGGCACTCCTCTGTCTCTGTCCGCTTCCTCTTTTCAGCTTCACAGTCCTCCTTAAGTTTTTCCATTTCAAGGACTGCCTCTCCTGCTTTCTCTAGCTTAGCTGACACTTCAGTGAGCAGGCGTGTCTTTTCAGAGGTGGCTTTCTCTTCCTGTTGCCTGAGCTGCTCTTTTAACAGGTTCACCTCCTGAGATAAGGCAGCCATTTCACCCTTGATTCGGACTGCTTCCTTCTCCTCTCCTGCAAGTCTCTGAGATTCAGACTCAAGGATCTGAATGACAGGCCTGCAAGAAATTGGGACCATGTCTCCTTTTTGTCCCTGCTGACTTGGAGGAGAGTATTTGTCATGGACTGACTCGCGATCCTCCCCATCCGACTCCCAATCTGAGGCGTCCATTGTAGGCTCCAATTGGAGTTGTCTATATCTCTCCTGAGCCTCTTGCCGGCGGGCTTCGACTTCTGCATCTTTTTTGACTTTGACAGCTTGGCGCATCAGATTTTGTTCATTGATGTTAAAGTTGCCAAAATCATCATCATCATCCAGATCATACAGATCTGCAGGCACCGCGTTTGCATATTTGTTGGTCCCCTGATCCAGAGGGATGGGGGTGGCCTTGTTCTTCCTCTTGTTTCTTCTTTTTCTCGTGTTCATCTTCTTACTGGAACTGTAGATGGTCTTGCTCATGTTCATGTTCATCTCACTGGAACTGTGGATGTTCATGTTCATGTTCATGTTCATCTTCTGACTGGAACTGCAGGTGGTCATGTTCCTGTTCGTGTACCTGTTCGTAGATGTTCACTAAAACTGAGGTTCTCTGTGTTTGTCGCTGTCTGGCACTGATGGCTGGACTGTCTTAAAGACGGATTTTGTGAAGCTAAGCATCAACAAGCTTTAAGATGAAACGATCATTGAGTCTGTGAAAAAAGATGAAAGGATCGATGACATCATCAATGACATCACTACATCACAAAACGTGATGTCATCAGGGTAAATTTCCATGTTTGGAAAAAAAACATTCTCAGACGGCATGACAACATAGTTGTTTATTTTCAAATTTGAAAAAAAAAAAATTCCAAAGACGTGTTGCCATAGTTGTTTATTTTTAAATTTGGACAAAAAATTAATAAACGCACATTTTCAAGACAATGTGTGCATTCGTATAATTAAATATTTTAATTGGTTTAATTGATTTTCTCCTTTTGATTATTAATTTTTCAAAATTGCAGCTATTAAATACTTTATTTGCAAATACAAAGCAGAAAATAAAATATATTTAAAAAGGTTTCTAACCAATAAATCGAGTTTAATTCGAATTCACTTTTTTGTGATCGCAAGGCTTCAATGAAGTACAGAAGCTCTTCACATGAATAACACTTTAGAAGCACAAGCACTGTTCAGTGGTCTCACACTGTCTGTCCATCAACATGGAGTTAAAGGCCCCAAGTGAAATGAGCTGTAGGAGTTTGAGCTCAGTTTGTGAGGAGTTCCATGTGCTGTGGAGGCAGCAAAACTGAACGCTCTCTTCCCCAGTTCAGTTCTGACACGGAGGACAGAGAGGTGGAGAACGTCACAGGAATGTAGGACATAGCGGCATTTAGTTCTCTGAAGAAAAGTACATAAATAAGATGGATCTAAGTTGAGAAGAGCCTTGTAAATCATGGTCAGCCAGTGCGTACTCCTGTGTGCCCTTAAAGAAGGCCAGCCAGTGTTAACATACAAATAACATGATGCGTGAGATGAATATCACCAGTGATAAACCTTAGAGTGCTGTGATAAACAGTATTTAAGAACTGGAGACATTTCAGCAAAGCACCTTTATGCAACAAATCTCCATAATCGATTAGAGAAAGAATTGCTGCTGATACAAGTGGTTTCCTGGCTCTAACTGAGAAGCAAGATCTATATCGATGGTAAAACCCGAGCTTCACCCTGAGTTTGTTGACCAGTTCTGCAATAATTAAATAATTTGTGCTTGTGTAGCACTTGACATGTAATCTACTGACCTCTATTAGTGTTTTTATGTTATATTCACCCATTCACACTATGGTCATTTGTGATTTCTTTTCCATTTTCAAGTAACAGGGGGTGGCTCAACTTACCCCACTCTCTCCTAAAGGAAAAGGTGTGCAGGTATCTTCTTACCTACAAACTGAGTCAGGATTACTTGGAGTTAAATTAATACACCAATAGACAAGACCTGTGTCTACATTTTAAAGTTTAAGTGGAGTCTCCAGGTGAAAGTATGCAGAGCTGGTAGGTGTTCTGAAAACTTCTATGGCTCTTTTTTTTTTTTAATTTTTTTTGAAAGACAAATAAGGTGCCAAAAAACGACAATAAGAAGGCAAAAACATGAAGTCTGTGAGGAGCTGATGTGACTTGCTGCCACTCTCAGGGCGCTCGAGTCACAAGAAAATGTTCCCTGACCGGGAATCGAACCCGGGCCGCGGCGGTGAGAGCGCCGAATCCTAACCACTAGACCACCAGGGACGCAAAATTGATACACCATTGATACACCAGTGGAGAGCCGGTTACTGAGTGTCCGCTTACTTATACTCTTGTCAGCCATTACCATAACGTCAATCCTGTTATTGTCATTTATTTGATAAAAGTGTAAAAAATGACAACTCAAATGGGCTTTCAACACTCACCATTATAATTTGAATTAATGATATTTTAGATTGGGCCATTTTTCAACATTTCTCCTCTAAAAAATATCCGATATAGGTTGAGACATGATGGCCATGCAAAATTAGGATATATTTGATCATCTAAATGACAAATATCTAATTGTAAAAAAAATCTACAAAATAAAATGATCTCAATGGAAAGAGAGACCAAAGTACTGCTAATATATGTAACTTGTGACATACATCACCTAGTGATGCAACCTGGACACATCATCAGTGATGTTACCTGGGATCATCGAGTGTTTCGGGTCTTTCAAGCATCATACACTCTCCTCCAGGCGACCCAGCCGGGGGTGATCAATCCCCAGCTTGTGTCCAGTTAATGCTACCCTACCCACGGGTCTCCTCTCCTGATCCACAGCCACCGTGAGGCAACCTCTGCTGCCTCCGTGGCCTCCTTGATGGCCCTTTGCTTTCTAGGTCCTGTGATGCCCAGCATGCTATAGACTCTGCAGAGGGACTGGCCTGCGAACCCTCTGCATCCCACCTCGATGGGCTCACATCTTGCCCGCCACCCATTGAGCCTACATTCCTCCACCAGACCCTGGTATTTGGCCCTCTTCCTCTCGTTGGCCTCCTCGATTCGGTCTTCCCATGGTACTGTGAGCTCCAGCAGCACGACCTGCTTGGAGGATGTTGAGATCAGTACCACGTCTGGCCTCAGCGATGTTGTGGCCACATTCTTTGGGAATACCAGTTGTTCCCCGAGGTCAACTTTCAGCTCCCAGTCTTGAGCCGTTGCTAGCAGGCCAGAGAAGGTGGTCCTAACAGCAGCTGGTGGTTTCTCCCCGGCTCTGATGAAGGAGATGGACTTCCTTGTTGGGCGCAGGTGCTTGCAGTGGGCAGTTCCATTGCAGATGGTGTTTGCTATGGCCTTCAAAACCTGGTCGTGGCGCCAGCGGTAGCGCCCCTCACTCAGGCCTTTTGGACAGCAGCTCAGGATGTGCTCCAGGGTCCCTCTCTTCTGACACAGTGCACAGGCAGGCGACTCAACCTTTCCCCAGCAGAATAAATTAGACGGGCTCGGCAGTACGTCGTAGACGGCCTGGATGAGGAATTTAATGCGCTGGGGCTCAGCTTTCCAAAGCTCAGTCCAAGTGACTTTGCGCTCTGCCGCCTGCTCCCAACGCATCCAGGCTCCCTGCTGCCGCATTCCAACCATCCTGCTGGTTCTCTCTTCCTCCACTGCTGCTCGCACCTCTCCCTGGAGCAGTGCCCTCCTGTCCTTCCCCTTAGCCTTGTCGTAGCGAGGTGTTGCACCGCTACCTAGGCCTGCTCTTCCCCGGGCCGCCGTCCCCACCAACACCCTGTGCCGCAGCCGTGACTCTGCAGCATCCACGGCCTCTGCTGCCCTCCACTTCCGCCCCGTCCTGACTTCGATCCCGGCTTGAGAGACTTTTGGGTCGCTTGACTCTCTGTACTGCAGCACCTCTCTAGTACGGCTCACCTTGAACTCTTCATTCAGGCTGCTGATCGGTAGCTTCAGCATGTTGTTTTTCCCGTATAGTGCGATGCTGCTGAGGCTTCGAGGCAGTCCCAGCCACTTCCTTAGGAACTTGCTGACTCTCCTCTCGAAGCTCTCAATTGTAGAGATTGGGATCTCATACACCAGGAGGGGCCAGAGAATCCTTGGGAGGATGCCATGTTGGTACACCCAGGCCTTGAATTTGCCCGGTAAGCCAGATTTGTCCACTGTGACTAGCCATGCCTCCAGCTCTTGGTTGGTTGACTGGATGGCTGCTGTGTCTTTTAGGCTACAGCTGAACATTTTCCCCAGGCTCTTCACCGGCTTTTCAGTGATGGATGGTATTTGGGTGCTGTCGAGTGTGAAGTGAAACTTGTTGGTGACCTTTCCTTTCTTCAGCACGAGAGCTCTGGATTGTAACATATATTGCATATTTCTAATTAGAAATATTGTACTTTGTTAAGTTTATGTCGGTAACAGGGTTGACAAGATCATGAAAACAGCCATGAGAAAAACGGTTATAAAATATAAATTAACACAGCCTGAGATGGCACAATATCATTTCCTGCCATTTTAAACATTCTTTGATTCTTGGGTACTTAAAAATTAACAATTAAATATAGTTTAAATTAAGTTTTCTAAGCTGAAAAGGCACAGATTTCATGGAATGACCCATACGCTATTCAACTGGTACAATGATTCTTTTTGTTATTATTGCATATAACTGCTAAGAAGCTGTCTGGTAAAAAGCCATTTTAACATGAGAATGCCTTTAAGTGATTCAGAACATTCACAGCTGTATTTTTGAAAAGAAAAAGACAAACATTTCAACAATCTGAACTGAAACTCTGATCCTCTCATCAGACTCCTTTACTTTCTCACTTGAGCCACTGGCTCAGCTTACCCCAGAACTACTTTTCTGACTATTAGTCCTCAAAGCTAAAATGGTGGACTTTTGTGCTCGTTTTTTTTTACCTCATGTTGTAGCTCATAGATACCACTATTGATGTATAAAACAAATTTAAAATGATCTTTTTTGGTCTGAACACAATTCTAATCAAACTTATGACAGACAAAATTCCCTTTCAAGAGTAAAAAATGTTTTTCTTTAGAAATAAACGTCTAACCCCTTCACCCATGTGCTTTGAACCTTCACAGACTCCATGAATTGATGCCCATCGCCTAAATATTTGGTCACATGATCAATTTCTTTTTCCATTTTCAAGTAACAGGGGGTGGCTTAACTTACCCTACTCTCTCCTAAAGGAAAAGGTGTGCAGGTATCTTCTTACCTACAAACTGAGTCAGGATTACTTGGAGTTGATTAATCCACCAATAGACAAGACCTGTGTCTACATTTTAAAGTTTGAGTGGAGTCTCTAGGTGAAAGTATGCAAAGCCGGTAGGTGTTCTGAAAACTTCTATGGCTCTTTTTTTTTTTTTTTTTGACTTTTTCCATTGACTTTTATGCAAAATTTGAACACAATTTTATTGCAACTTATGTTGCAAAAAGTTTAAATACAATAAAAAAAAAAGTAATATCACACCAATCCTGATCAAACTGCATGTTTTGATATGTTATTCGTCCTACAACCCTTCAAGCTGTAGGACTAGCAGTGAACCAAAATTTGTCCAGACGAAGAAGAAAAAATCCACAACATAACAATAGTGCCATGGCTTTGCGTTTAGTGCCAATAACACAATCACCCGACTGAAAGCTTAAACTTCAGTAAAACAACCTTCACTCTGTTATTATTGTATCTTCTTTCCATTAAGGTCCTTATAATAACCAGTGGAAAAAAGATTGTTATGACACCTCTTATTTAACCCTGTAAGATACTTATAAACTGTCCACCTGATTCTTATAAAACCCCACAGGTGTCTTATTAGCAATAATAGATGTGTTCATCATGCTTATTTTAACACTTAGAATTTATTAATGTTGCAAACAACATGGCAAATGAATAGTAAATACTGAAATATGTTGAAAAACATAACGATTTAATCATCCAAACCAACGTAAAAGAGGGGGCACATCAGGATAGACCTAAAATAGATTGAATATGGGATGCATTTACAGCATACATATGAGGGGTATTGTTAGGATTTGTTGGGTTTATGCAGACTTGCATAGTAAAATAGACAAACTGAAGACACATGAAAAATTTAGAAACAAAGCACAATCTTCAGACATGATAAACCGTTGTTACACCTCTTTAAGAAGTGAAAACTAAATATGAATTGAGAAAATTATAATGGACGCTGTAAGTGTCAGTGTAACAATGTAGTGAGAGAGACAAAAAGTGAGTCAAAAACACCCCAAATATGTTAAGAACTACAAATGAACTTTCTTCTGTCGAGTCTTGGTTTTTTTTTGTGTTTTTTTTGTCACAATACCAACCCTCCTCCTTTATCCGGGCTTGGGACCGGCAAAAATGACCCAATTGAGACATTTTGGCGGAGTTACTGGGTTTTTTTTATTTTTTATACACAATTGTATAAAAATGAGGGAAACCGAAGCACTCGGAGAAAACCCCTTCACCAGCCTCAGTGAGGCTGTAACCCAGAGAGTAAACTGGACACTGAGGCGGGACCTCAGGCCTCAACCCTCTTCAAATGTACATATTCACAATATGTGTTTTTTGTGGGAGTTTTTTGTGTGGTTTTTTTCGTGTTTTTTTGTGGGAGTTTTTTGTATGTTTTTTTTTTTTTTTCAATGAATGCATGTCATGCGTCTTTAAGAGGTCTGTGTGTCTCTTTTAAAGAGCCCCTGAAACCTTTTCCTCAAAGACCTCTTTGGTGGCCTCCTGACCGCCTCCAACTGCTCCTCCAGTCTCCTCACTTTATCCATTACAGTATCATTTGGTGGGGATGTCTGAGTCTGAATCTCAGTCTCCTTCACTTCACAATCCTGCTGAATGACGGTGATGGACTCCATCGAGGAGGCTTTCTCTCTCTGCCACTGGAGCTTGTGTCTCTCCAGATCCTCATAGGCCTGGTTCAGCGAGGTCTCCAAAGTAAAAGATTTCTCCTTTTCTGCAAGGAGCTGTGACCTGTCCTCTTCCCACTGACTTGTCTTCCTGGACAGGTCCTCCTGAGCCTGATGAAGAGCAGACTTCAGCTGACTGACTTCCTCGTGATGCTTGCGATTCTGGTTCTCATCACTTTCCAGGACCTCATCTAGGGAAGCTCTTATCCGGCTTCTTTCCTCCTCTTTTTCTCTCAAAAGACCTGAGAAGTCCTCGTCCTGAGCCTTCAGCTTCTCCTGAGCCTGGATGAGCTTGACCTTTAAGGATTCTTGCTCCAGAATAAGGTCAGCTCTCACTTTATTCGCCTTGTTCTTTTGGTCTTTTAGCTGTTCTCGTAACTGGGCGAGGTCCTCTTTCAACTTGCAGCGGTCCAGTTTCTGCTGAATGCGAGCTCTTTCGTGATTCCACTGCTGTCTATTCTTTCTCAGCTTCTCTTGAGCTTCGCTGAGGTCTGCTCTTAACTTGGAGGACTCCTCTGTCTGTGAGAGTAGATGAGTCCTTTCCTCCTCCCATTGTTTTCTTTCATTTTTTAGGTCTTTTTTGGTCTGACTCAGGACTTCCTTTAGTTTGGAGGCGTCTTCTTTCTCTGAGAGGAGCTGTGTTCTCTCCTTCTCCCACTGCTGCTGGTCCTCTTGAGCCTTGGCTAGGGCGTCCTTTAACTTGCCATTTTCCCCCTTGAGGAAGAGGACACATGCTCTCTCTTCCTCCAACTGTTTGTTTTTCTTCTTCAGGTCTTTCTGGGCCTGGTTGAGAGAAGCTCTCACCTTCCTGGACCCATCTTTTCCTGAGAGTCCATCCACCTGCTGGCTCTGCTTCTTCAGATCTTCCTCAGCCTTCTCGAGAGCAGCCTTCAATCTGCAGATTTCCTCTTTGTCAGTCAGAAGACAGGATCTCTCCTCCTCCCACTGGCAGGTCTTGGTCTGCAGATCTTCTTGAGTCTGTTTCAGCTCAGCCTTGACGGTGGACAGCTCTTCTTTCATCTCATCCAGGAGAGAAGTCTTGTCCTCCTCCCTCTCAGGGTTCTCGGTGGCAGTTTCTTCTTGGACCTGGTTTGGCTCTGTGGTGTGACAGTTGTCTTCTGTCACCTTGGCCTGCTGCTCAGCCCACAGAAGCCTCTGGTTCTCCTGTGTCACTAGTGCATGGTGAAGTGCAGCACGAAGATGCATGACGTCCCCCAGGAGCTGGGCTCTGTCTTGCCCCCATTGGTTCCTCACCTCAGTGACGGCCATGTCCATATAAGCCTGCAGTCTGGAGGTCAGCTCTGTTTGCTGGGCCAGGCACTCCTCTGTCTCTGTCCGCTTCCTCTTTTCAGCTTCACAGTCCTCCTTAAGTTTTTCCATTTCAAGGACTGCCTCTCCTGCTTTCTCTAGCTTAGCTGACACTTCAGTGAGCAGGCGTGTCTTTTCAGAGGTGGCTTTCTCTTCCTGTTGCCTGAGCTGCTCTTTTAACAGGTTCACCTCCTGAGATAAGGCAGCCATTTCACCCTTGATTCGGACTGCTTCCTTCTCCTCTCCTGCAAGTCTCTGAGATTCAGACTCAAGGATCTGAATGACAGGCCTGCAAGAAATTGGGACCATGTCTCCTTTTTGTCCCTGCTGACTTGGAGGAGAGTATTTGTCATGGACTGACTCGCGATCCTCCCCATCCGACTCCCAATCTGAGGCGTCCATTGTAGGCTCCAATTGGAGTTGTCTATATCTCTCCTGAGCCTCTTGCCGGCGGGCTTCGACTTCTGCATCTTTTTTGACTTTGACAGCTTGGCGCATCAGATTTTGTTCATTGATGTTAAAGTTGCCAAAATCATCATCATCATCCAGATCATACAGATCTGCAGGCACCGCGTTTGCATATTTGTTGGTCCCCTGATCCAGAGGGATGGGGGTGGCCTTGTTCTTCCTCTTGTTTCTTCTTTTTCTCGTGTTCATCTTCTTACTGGAACTGTAGATGGTCTTGCTCATGTTCATGTTCATCTCACTGGAACTGTGGATGTTCATGTTCATGTTCATGTTCATCTTCTGACTGGAACTGCAGGTGGTCATGTTCCTGTTCGTGTACCTGTTCGTAGATGTTCACTAAAACTGAGGTTCTCTGTGTTTGTCGCTGTCTGGCACTGATGGCTGGACTGTCTTAAAGACGGATTTTGTGAAGCTAAGCATCAACAAGCTTTAAGATGAAACGATCATTGAGTCTGTGAAAAAAGATGAAAGGATCGATGACATCATCAATGACATCACTACATCACAAAACGTGATGTCATCAGGGTAAATTTCCATGTTTGGAAAAAAAACATTCTCAGACGGCATGACAACATAGTTGTTTATTTTCAAATTTGAAAAAAAAAAAAATTCCAAAGACGTGTTGCCATAGTTGTTTATTTTTAAATTTGGACAAAAAATTAATAAACGCACATTTTCAAGACAATGTGTGCATTCGTATAATTAAATATTTTAATTGGTTTAATTGATTTTCTCCTTTTGATTATTAATTTTTCAAAATTGCAGCTATTAAATACTTTATTTGCAAATACAAAGCAGAAAATAAAATATATTTAAAAAGGTTTCTAACCAATAAATCGAGTTTAATTCGAATTCACTTTTTTGTGATCGCAAGGCTTCAATGAAGTACAGAAGCTCTTCACATGAATAACACTTTAGAAGCACAAGCACTGTTCAGTGGTCTCACACTGTCTGTCCATCAACATGGAGTTAAAGGCCCCAAGTGAAATGAGCTGTAGGAGTTTGAGCTCAGTTTGTGAGGAGTTCCATGTGCTGTGGAGGCAGCAAAACTGAACGCTCTCTTCCCCAGTTCAGTTCTGACACGGAGGACAGAGAGGTGGAGAACGTCACAGGAATGTAGGACATAGCGGCATTTAGTTCTCTGAAGAAAAGTACATAAATAAGATGGATCTAAGTTGAGAAGAGCCTTGTAAATCATGGTCAGCCAGTGCGTACTCCTGTGTGCCCTTAAAGAAGGCCAGCCAGTGTTAACATACAAATAACATGATGCGTGAGATGAATATCACCAGTGATAAACCTTAGAGTGCTGTGATAAACAGTATTTAAGAACTGGAGACATTTCAGCAAAGCACCTTTATGCAACAAATCTCCATAATCGATTAGAGAAAGAATTGCTGCTGATACAAGTGGTTTCCTGGCTCTAACTGAGAAGCAAGATCTATATCGATGGTAAAACCCGAGCTTCACCCTGAGTTTGTTGACCAGTTCTGCAATAATTAAATAATTTGTGCTTGTGTAGCACTTGACATGTAATCTACTGACCTCTATTAGTGTTTTTATGTTATATTCACCCATTCACACTATGGTCATTTGTGATTTCTTTTCCATTTTCAAGTAACAGGGGGTGGCTCAACTTACCCCACTCTCTCCTAAAGGAAAAGGTGTGCAGGTATCTTCTTACCTACAAACTGAGTCAGGATTACTTGGAGTTAAATTAATACACCAATAGACAAGACCTGTGTCTACATTTTAAAGTTTAAGTGGAGTCTCCAGGTGAAAGTATGCAGAGCTGGTAGGTGTTCTGAAAACTTCTATGGCTCTTTTTTTTTTTTTAATTTTTTTTGAAAGACAAATAAGGTGCCAAAAAACGACAATAAGAAGGCAAAAACATGAAGTCTGTGAGGAGCTGATGTGACTTGCTGCCACTCTCAGGGCGCTCGAGTCACAAGAAAATGTTCCCTGACCGGGAATCGAACCCGGGCCGCGGCGGTGAGAGCGCCGAATCCTAACCACTAGACCACCAGGGACGCAAAATTGATACACCATTGATACACCAGTGGAGAGCCGGTTACTGAGTGTCCGCTTACTTATACTCTTGTCAGCCATTACCATAACGTCAATCCTGTTATTGTCATTTATTTGATAAAAGTGTAAAAAATGACAACTCAAATGGGCTTTCAACACTCACCATTATAATTTGAATTAATGATATTTTAGATTGGGCCATTTTTCAACATTTCTCCTCTAAAAAATATCCGATATAGGTTGAGACATGATGGCCATGCAAAATTAGGATATATTTGATCATCTAAATGACAAATATCTAATTGTAAAAAAAATCTACAAAATAAAATGATCTCAATGGAAAGAGAGACCAAAGTACTGCTAATATATGTAACTTGTGACATACATCACCTAGTGATGCAACCTGGACACATCATCAGTGATGTTACCTGGGATCATCGAGTGTTTCGGGTCTTTCAAGCATCATACACTCTCCTCCAGGCGACCCAGCCGGGGGTGATCAATCCCCAGCTTGTGTCCAGTTAATGCTACCCTACCCACGGGTCTCCTCTCCTGATCCACAGCCACCGTGAGGCAACCTCTGCTGCCTCCGTGGCCTCCTTGATGGCCCTTTGCTTTCTAGGTCCTGTGATGCCCAGCATGCTATAGACTCTGCAGAGGGACTGGCCTGCGAACCCTCTGCATCCCACCTCGATGGGCTCACATCTTGCCCGCCACCCATTGAGCCTACATTCCTCCACCAGACCCTGGTATTTGGCCCTCTTCCTCTCGTTGGCCTCCTCGATTCGGTCTTCCCATGGTACTGTGAGCTCCAGCAGCACGACCTGCTTGGAGGATGTTGAGATCAGTACCACGTCTGGCCTCAGCGATGTTGTGGCCACATTCTTTGGGAATACCAGTTGTTCCCCGAGGTCAACTTTCAGCTCCCAGTCTTGAGCCGTTGCTAGCAGGCCAGAGAAGGTGGTCCTAACAGCAGCTGGTGGTTTCTCCCCGGCTCTGATGAAGGAGATGGACTTCCTTGTTGGGCGCAGGTGCTTGCAGTGGGCAGTTCCATTGCAGATGGTGTTTGCTATGGCCTTCAAAACCTGGTCGTGGCGCCAGCGGTAGCGCCCCTCACTCAGGCCTTTTGGACAGCAGCTCAGGATGTGCTCCAGGGTCCCTCTCTTCTGACACAGTGCACAGGCAGGCGACTCAACCTTTCCCCAGCAGAATAAATTAGACGGGCTCGGCAGTACGTCGTAGACGGCCTGGATGAGGAATTTAATGCGCTGGGGCTCAGCTTTCCAAAGCTCAGTCCAAGTGACTTTGCGCTCTGCCGCCTGCTCCCAACGCATCCAGGCTCCCTGCTGCCGCATTCCAACCATCCTGCTGGTTCTCTCTTCCTCCACTGCTGCTCGCACCTCTCCCTGGAGCAGTGCCCTCCTGTCCTTCCCCTTAGCCTTGTCGTAGCGAGGTGTTGCACCGCTACCTAGGCCTGCTCTTCCCCGGGCCGCCGTCCCCACCAACACCCTGTGCCGCAGCCGTGACTCTGCAGCATCCACGGCCTCTGCTGCCCTCCACTTCCGCCCCGTCCTGACTTCGATCCCGGCTTGAGAGACTTTTGGGTCGCTTGACTCTCTGTACTGCAGCACCTCTCTAGTACGGCTCACCTTGAACTCTTCATTCAGGCTGCTGATCGGTAGCTTCAGCATGTTGTTTTTCCCGTATAGTGCGATGCTGCTGAGGCTTCGAGGCAGTCCCAGCCACTTCCTTAGGAACTTGCTGACTCTCCTCTCGAAGCTCTCAATTGTAGAGATTGGGATCTCATACACCAGGAGGGGCCAGAGAATCCTTGGGAGGATGCCATGTTGGTACACCCAGGCCTTGAATTTGCCCGGTAAGCCAGATTTGTCCACTGTGACTAGCCATGCCTCCAGCTCTTGGTTGGTTGACTGGATGGCTGCTGTGTCTTTTAGGCTACAGCTGAACATTTTCCCCAGGCTCTTCACCGGCTTTTCAGTGATGGATGGTATTTGGGTGCTGTCGAGTGTGAAGTGAAACTTGTTGGTGACCTTTCCTTTCTTCAGCACGAGAGCTCTGGATTGTAACATATATTGCATATTTCTAATTAGAAATATTGTACTTTGTTAAGTTTATGTCGGTAACAGGGTTGACAAGATCATGAAAACAGCCATGAGAAAAACGGTTATAAAATATAAATTAACACAGCCTGAGATGGCACAATATCATTTCCTGCCATTTTAAACATTCTTTGATTCTTGGGTACTTAAAAATTAACAATTAAATATAGTTTAAATTAAGTTTTCTAAGCTGAAAAGGCACAGATTTCATGGAATGACCCATACGCTATTCAACTGGTACAATGATTCTTTTTGTTATTATTGCATATAACTGCTAAGAAGCTGTCTGGTAAAAAGCCATTTTAACATGAGAATGCCTTTAAGTGATTCAGAACATTCACAGCTGTATTTTTGAAAAGAAAAAGACAAACATTTCAACAATCTGAACTGAAACTCTGATCCTCTCATCAGACTCCTTTACTTTCTCACTTGAGCCACTGGCTCAGCTTACCCCAGAACTACTTTTCTGACTATTAGTCCTCAAAGCTAAAATGGTGGACTTTTGTGCTCGTTTTTTTTTACCTCATGTTGTAGCTCATAGATACCACTATTGATGTATAAAACAAATTTAAAATGATCTTTTTTGGTCTGAACACAATTCTAATCAAACTTATGACAGACAAAATTCCCTTTCAAGAGTAAAAAATGTTTTTCTTTAGAAATAAACGTCTAACCCCTTCACCCATGTGCTTTGAACCTTCACAGACTCCATGAATTGATGCCCATCGCCTAAATATTTGGTCACATGATCAATTTCTTTTTCCATTTTCAAGTAACAGGGGGTGGCTTAACTTACCCTACTCTCTCCTAAAGGAAAAGGTGTGCAGGTATCTTCTTACCTACAAACTGAGTCAGGATTACTTGGAGTTGATTAATCCACCAATAGACAAGACCTGTGTCTACATTTTAAAGTTTGAGTGGAGTCTCTAGGTGAAAGTATGCAAAGCCGGTAGGTGTTCTGAAAACTTCTATGGCTCTTTTTTTTTTTTTTTTTGACTTTTTCCATTGACTTTTATGCAAAATTTGAACACAATTTTATTGCAACTTATGTTGCAAAAAGTTTAAATACAATAAAAAAAAAGTAATATCACACCAATCCTGATCAAACTGCATGTTTTGATATGTTATTCGTCCTACAACCCTTCAAGCTGTAGGACTAGCAGTGAACCAAAATTTGTCCAGACGAAGAAGAAAAAATCCACAACATAACAATAGTGCCATGGCTTTGCGTTTAGTGCCAATAACACAATCACCCGACTGAAAGCTTAAACTTCAGTAAAACAACCTTCACTCTGTTATTATTGTATCTTCTTTCCATTAAGGTCCTTATAATAACCAGTGGAAAAAAGATTGTTATGACACCTCTTATTTAACCCTGTAAGATACTTATAAACTGTCCACCTGATTCTTATAAAACCCCACAGGTGTCTTATTAGCAATAATAGATGTGTTCATCATGCTTATTTTAACACTTAGAATTTATTAATGTTGCAAACAACATGGCAAATGAATAGTAAATACTGAAATATATTGAAAAACATAACGATTTAATCATCCAAACCAACGTAAATGAGGGGGCACATCAGGATAGACCTAAAATAGATTGAATATGGGATGCATTTACAGCATACATATGAGGGGTATTGTTAGGATTTGTTGGGTTTATGCAGACTTGCATAGTAAAATAGACAAACTGAAGACACATGAAAAATTTAGAAACAAAGCACAATCTTCAGACATGATAAACCGTTGTTACACCTCTTTAAGAAGTGAAAACTAAATATGAATTGAGAAAATTATAATGGACGCTGTAAGTGTCAGTGTAACAATGTAGTGAGAGAGACAAAAAGTGAGTCAAAAACACCCCAAATATGTTAAGAACTACAAATGAACTTTCTTCTGTCGAGTCTTGTTTTTTTTTTTGTGTTTTTTTTGTCACAATACCAACCCTCCTCCTTTATCCGGGCTTGGGACCGGCAAAAATGACCCAATTGAGACATTTTGGCGGAGTTACTGGGTTTTTTTTATTTTTTATACACAATTGTATAAAAATGAGGGAAACCGAAGCACTCGGAGAAAACCCCTTCACCAGCCTCAGTGAGGCTGTAACCCAGAGAGTAAACTGGACACTGAGGCGGGACCTCAGGCCTCAACCCTCTTCAAATGTACATATTCACAATATGTGTTTTTTGTGGGAGTTTTTTGTGTGGTTTTTTTCGTGTTTTTTTTGTGGGAGTTTTTTGTATGTTTTTTTTTTTTTTTCAATGAATGCATGTCATGCGTCTTTAAGAGGTCTGTGTGTCTCTTTTAAAGAGCCCCTGAAACCTTTTCCTCAAAGACCTCTTTGGTGGCCTCCTGACCGCCTCCAACTGCTCCTCCAGTCTCCTCACTTTATCCATTACAGTATCATTTGGTGGGGATGTCTGAGTCTGAATCTCAGTCTCCTTCACTTCACAATCCTGCTGAATGACGGTGATGGACTCCATCGAGGAGGCTTTCTCTCTCTGCCACTGGAGCTTGTGTCTCTCCAGATCCTCATAGGCCTGGTTCAGCGAGGTCTCCAAAGTAAAAGATTTCTCCTTTTCTGCAAGGAGCTGTGACCTGTCCTCTTCCCACTGACTTGTCTTCCTGGACAGGTCCTCCTGAGCCTGATGAAGAGCAGACTTCAGCTGACTGACTTCCTCGTGATGCTTGCGATTCTGGTTCTCATCACTTTCCAGGACCTCATCTAGGGAAGCTCTTATCCGGCTTCTTTCCTCCTCTTTTTCTCTCAAAAGACCTGAGAAGTCCTCGTCCTGAGCCTTCAGCTTCTCCTGAGCCTGGATGAGCTTGACCTTTAAGGATTCTTGCTCCAGAATAAGGTCAGCTCTCACTTTATTCGCCTTGTTCTTTTGGTCTTTTAGCTGTTCTCGTAACTGGGCGAGGTCCTCTTTCAACTTGCAGCGGTCCAGTTTCTGCTGAATGCGAGCTCTTTCGTGATTCCACTGCTGTCTGTTCTTTCTCAGCTTCTCTTGAGCTTCGCTGAGGTCTGCTCTTAACTTGGAGGACTCCTCTGTCTGTGAGAGTAGATGAGTCCTTTCCTCCTCCCATTGTTTTCTTTCATTTTTTAGGTCTTTTTTGGTCTGACTCAGGACTTCCTTTAGTTTGGAGGCGTCTTCTTTCTCTGAGAGGAGCTGTGTTCTCTCCTTCTCCCACTGCTGCTGGTCCTCTTGAGCCTTGGCTAGGGCGTCCTTTAACTTGCCATTTTCCCCCTTGAGGAAGAGGACACATGCTCTCTCTTCCTCCAACTGTTTGTTTTTCTTCTTCAGGTCTTTCTGGGCCTGGTTGAGAGAAGCTCTCACCTTCCTGGACCCATCTTTTCCTGAGAGTCCATCCACCTGCTGGCTCTGCTTCTTCAGATCTTCCTCAGCCTTCTCGAGAGCAGCCTTCAATCTGCAGATTTCCTCTTTGTCAGTCAGAAGACAGGATCTCTCCTCCTCCCACTGGCAGGTCTTGGTCTGCAGATCTTCTTGAGTCTGTTTCAGCTCAGCCTTGACGGTGGACAGCTCTTCTTTCATCTCATCCAGGAGAGAAGTCTTGTCCTCCTCCCTCTCAGGGTTCTCGGTGGCAGTTTCTTCTTGGACCTGGTTTGGCTCTGTGGTGTGACAGTTGTCTTCTGTCACCTTGGCCTGCTGCTCAGCCCACAGAAGCCTCTGGTTCTCCTGTGTCACTAGTGCATGGTGAAGTGCAGCACGAAGATGCATGACGTCCCCCAGGAGCTGGGCTCTGTCTTGCCCCCATTGGTTCCTCACCTCAGTGACGGCCATGTCCATATAAGCCTGCAGTCTGGAGGTCAGCTCTGTTTGCTGGGCCAGGCACTCCTCTGTCTCTGTCCGCTTCCTCTTTTCAGCTTCACAGTCCTCCTTAAGTTTTTCCATTTCAAGGACTGCCTCTCCTGCTTTCTCTAGCTTAGCTGACACTTCAGTGAGCAGGCGTGTCTTTTCAGAGGTGGCTTTCTCTTCCTGTTGTCTGAGCTGCTCTTTTAACAGGTTCACCTCCTGAGATAAGGCAGCCATTTCACCCTTGATTCGGACTGCTTCCTTCTCCTCTCCTGCAAGTCTCTGAGATTCAGACTCAAGGATCTGAATGACAGGCCTGCAAGAAATTGGGACCATGTCTCCTTTTTGTCCCTGCTGACTTGGAGGAGAGTATTTGTCATGGACTGACTCGCGATCCTCCCCATCCGACTCCCAATCTGAGGCGTCCATTGTAGGCTCCAATTGGAGTTGTCTATATCTCTCCTGAGCCTCTTGCCGGCGGGCTTCGACTTCTGCATCTTTTTTGACTTTGACAGCTTGGCGCATCAGATTTTGTTCATTGATGTTAAAGTTGCCAAAATCATCATCATCATCCAGATCATACAGATCTGCAGGCACCGCGTTTGCATATTTGTTGGTCCCCTGATCCAGAGGGATGGGGGTGGCCTTTGTTCTTCCTCTTGTTTCTTCTTTTTCTAGCGTTCATCTTCTCACCGGAACTGTAGATGGTCTTGCTCATGTTCATGTTCATCTCACTGGAACTGTGGACGTTCATGTTCATGTTCATCTTCTGACTGGAACTGCAGGTGGTCATGTTCCTGTTCGTGTACCTGTTCGTAGATGTTCACTAAAACTGAGGTTCTCTGTGTTTGTCGCTGTCTGGCACTGATGGCTGGACTGTCTTAAAGACGGATTTTGTGAGGCTAAGCATCAACAAGCTTTAAGATGAAACGATCATTGAGTCTGTGAAAAAAGATGAAAGGATCGATGACATCATCAATGACATCACTAAATCACAAAACGTGATGTCATCAGGGTAAATTTCCATGTTTGGAAAAAAAACATTCTCAGACGGCATGACAACATAGTTGTTTATTTTCAAATTTGAAAAAAAAAAAAAAATTCCAAAGACGTGTTGCCATAGTTGTTTATTTTTAAATTTGGACAAAAAATTAATAAACGCACATTTTCAAGACAATGTGTGCATTCGTATAATTAAATATTTTAATTGGTTTAATTGATTTTCTCCTTTTGATTATTAATTTTTCAAAATTGCAGCTATTAAATACTTTATTTGCAAATACAAAGCAGAAAATAAAATATATTTAAAAAGGTTTCTAACCAATAAATCGAGTTTAATTCGAATTCACTTTTTTGTGATCGCAAGGCTTCAATGAAGTACAGAAGCTCTTCACATGAATAACACTTTAGAAGCACAAGCACTGTTCAGTGGTCTCACACTGTCTGTCCATCAACATGGAGTTAAAGGCCCCAAGTGAAATGAGCTGTAGGAGTTTGAGCTCAGTTTGTGAGGAGTTCCATGTGCTGTGGAGGCAGCAAAACTGAACGCTCTCTTCCCCAGTTCAGTTCTGACACGGAGGACAGAGAGGTGGAGAACGTCACAGGAATGTAGGACATAGCGGCATTTAGTTCTCTGAAGAAAAGTACATAAATAAGATGGATCTAAGTTGAGAAGAGCCTTGTAAATCATGGTCAGCCAGTGCGTACTCCTGTGTGCCCTTAAAGAAGGCCAGCCAGTGTTAACATACAAATAACATGATGCGTGAGATGAATATCACCAGTGATAAACCTTAGAGTGCTGTGATAAACAGTATTTAAGAACTGGAGACATTTCAGCAAAGCACCCATATGCAGCACATCTCCATAATCGATTGAGAAAGAATTGTTGCTGATACAAGTGGTTTCCTGGCTCTAAGTGAGAAGCAAGATCTATTTTGATGGTAAAACCCGAGCTTCACCCTGAGTTTGTTGACCAGTTCTGCAATAATTAAATAATTTGTGCTTGTGTAGCACTTGACATGTAATCTACTGACCTCTATTAGTGTTTTTATGTTATATTCACCCATTCACACTATGGTCATTTGTGATTTCTTTTTCCATTTTCAAGTAACAGGGGGTGGCTCAACTTACCCCACTCTCTCCTAAAGGAAAAGGTGTGCAGGTATCTTCTTACCTACAAACTGAGTCAAGATTACTTGGAGTTAAATTAATACACCAATAGACAAGACCTGTGTCTACATTTTAAAGTTTAAGTGGAGTCTCTAGGTGAAAGTATGCAGAGCTGGTAGGTGTTCTGAAAACTTCTATGGCTCTTTTTTTTTTTTTAATTTTTTTTGAAAGACAAATAAGGTGCCAAAAAACGACAATAAGAAGGCAAAAACATGAAGTCTGTGAGGAGCTGATGTGACTTGCTGCCACTCTCAGGGCGCTCGAGTCACAAGAAAATGTTCCCTGACCGGGAATCGAACCCGGGCCGCGGCGGTGAGAGCGCCGAATCCTAACCACTAGACCACCAGGGACGCAAAATTGATACACCATTGATACACCAGTGGAGAGCCGGTTACTGAGTGTCCGCTTACTTATACTCTTGTCAGCCATTACCATAACGTCAATCCTGTTATTGTCATTTATTTGATAAAAGTGTAAAAAATGACAACTCAAATGGGCTTTCAACACTCACCATTATAATTTAAATTAATGATATTTTAGATTGGGCCATTTTTCAACATTTCTCCTCTAAAAAATATCCGATATAGGTTGAGACATGATGGCCATGCAAAATTAGGATATATTTGATCATCTAAATGACAAATATCTAATTGGAAAAAAAATCTACAAAATAAAATGATCTCAATGGAAAGAGAGACCAAAGTACTGCTAATATATGTAACATATATTGCATATTTCTAATTAGAAATATTGTACTTTGTTAAGTTTATGTCGGTAACAGGGTTGACAAGATCATGAAAACAGCCATGAGAAAAACGGTTATAAAAAAATAAATTAACACAGCCTGAGATGGCACAATATCATTTCCTGCCATTTTAAACATTCTTTGATTCTTGGGTACTTAAAAATTAACAATTAAATATAGTTTAAATTAAGTTTTCTAAGCTGAAAAGGCACAGATTTCATGGAATGACCCATACGCTATTCAACTGGTACAATGATTCTTTTTGTTATTATTGCATATAACTGCTAAGAAGCTGTCTGGTAAAAAGCCATTTTAACATGAGAATGCCTTTAAGTGATTCAGAACATTCACAGCTGTATTTTTGAAAAGAAAAAGACAAACATTTCAACAATCTGAACTGAAACTCTGATCCTCTCATCAGACTCCTTTACTTTCTCACTTGAGCCACTGGCTCAGCTTACCCCAGAACTACTTTTCTGACTATTAGTCCTCAAAGCTAAAATGGTGGACTTTTGTGCTCGTTTTTTTTTACCTCATGTTGTAGCTCATAGATACCACTATTGATGTATAAAACAAATTTAAAATGATCTTTTTTGGTCTGAACACAATTCTAATCAAACTTATGACAGACAAAATTCCCTTTCAAGAGTAAAAAATGTTTTTCTTTAGAAATAAACGTCTAACCCCTTCACCCATGTGCTTTGAACCTTCACAGACTCCATGAATTGATGCCCATCTCCTAAATATTTGGTCACATGATCAATTTCTTTTTCCATTTTCAAGTAACAGGGGGTGGCTTAACTTACCCCACTCTCTCCTAAAGGAAAAGGTGTGCAGGTATCTTCTTACCTACAAACTGAGTCAGGATTACTTGGAGTTGATTAATACACCAATAGACAAGACCTGTGTCTACATTTTAAAGTTTGAGTGGAGTCTCTAGGTGAAAGTATGCAAAGCCGGTAGGTGTTCTGAAAACTTCTATGGCTCTTTTTTTTTTTTTTGACTTTTTCCATTGACTTTTATGCAAAATTTGAACACAATTTTATTGCAACTTATGTTGCAAAAAGTTTAAATACAATAAAAAAAAAGTAATATCACACCAATCCTGATCAAACTGCATGTTTTGATATGTTATTCGTCCTACAACCCTTCAAGCTGTAGGACTAGCAGTGAACCAAAATTTGTCCAGACGAAGAAGAAGAAAAAATCCACAACATAACAATAGTGCCATGGCTTTGCGTTTAGTGCCAATAACACAATCACCCGACTGAAAGCTTAAACTTCAGTAAAACAACCTTCACTCTGTTATTATTGTATCTTCTTTCCATTAAGGTCCTCATAATAACCAGTGGAAAAAAGATTGTTATGACACCTCTTATTTAACCCTGTAAGATACTTATAAACTGTCCACCTGATTCTTATAAAACCCCACAGGTGTCTTATTAGCAATAATAGATGTGTTCATCATGCTTATTTTAACACTTAGAATTTATTAATGTTGCAAACAACATGGCAAATGAATAGTAAATACTGAAATATGTTGAAAAACATAACGATTTAATCATCCAAACCAACGTAAAAGAGGGGGCACATCAGGATAGACCTAAAATAGATTGAATATGGGATGCATTCACAGCATACATATGAGGGGTATTGTTAGGATTTGTTGGGTTTATGCAGACTTGCATAATAAAATAGACAAACTGAGGACACATGAAAAATTTAGAAACAAAGCACAATCTTCAGACATGATAAACCGTTGTTACACCTCTTTAAGAAGTGAAAACTAAATATGAATTGAGAAAATTATAATGGACGCTGTAAGTGTCAGTGTAACAATATAGTGAGAGAGACAAAAAGTGAGTCAAAAACACCCCAAATATGTTAAGAACTACAAATGAACTTTCTTCTGTCGAGTCTTGTTTTTTTTTTTTTTTTTTTTGTCACAATACCAACCCTCCTCCTTTATCCGGGCTTGGGACCGGCAAAAATGACCCAATTGAGACATTTTGGCGGAGTTACTGGGTTTTTTTTATTTTTTATACACAATTGTATAAAAATGAGGGAAACCGAAGCACTCGGAGAAAACCCCTTCACCAGCCTCAGTGAGGCTGTAACCCAGAGAGTAAACTGGACACTGAGGCGGGACCTCAGGCCTCAACCCTCTTCAAATGTACATATTCACAATATGTGTTTTTTGTGGGAGTTTTTTGTGTGGTTTTTTTTCGTGTGTTTTTTTGTGGGAGTTTTTTGTGTGTTTTTTTGTGTTTTTTTTTTCAATGAATGCATGTCATGCGTCTTTAAGAGGTCTGTGTGTCTCTTTTAAAGAGCCCCTGAAACCTTTTCCTCAAAGACCTCTTTGGTGGCCTCCTGACCGCCTCCAACTGCTCCTCCAGTCTCCTCACTTTATCCATTACAGTATCATTTGGTGGGGATGTCTGAGTCTGAATCTCAGTCTCCTTCACTTCACAATCCTGCTGAATGACGGTGATGGACTCCATCGAGGAGGCTTTCTCTCTCTGCCACTGGAGCTTGTGTCTCTCCAGATCCTCATAGGCCTGGTTCAGCGAGGTCTCCAAAGTAAAAGATTTCTCCTTTTCTGCAAGGAGCTGTGACCTGTCCTCTTCCCACTGACTTGTCTTCCTGGACAGGTCCTCCTGAGCCTGATGAAGAGCAGACTTCAGCTGACTGACTTCCTCGTGATGCTTGCGATTCTGGTTCTCATCACTTTCCAGGACCTCATCTAGGGAAGCTCTTATCCGGCTTCTTTCCTCCTCTTTTTCTCTCAAAAGACCTGAGAAGTCCTCGTCCTGAGCCTTCAGCTTCTCCTGAGCCTGGATGAGCTTGACCTTTAAGGATTCTTGCTCCAGAATAAGGTCAGCTCTCACTTTATTCGCCTTGTTCTTTTGGTCTTTTAGCTGTTCTCGTAACTGGGCGAGGTCCTCTTTCAACTTGCAGCGGTCCAGTTTCTGCTGAATGCGAGCTCTTTCGTGATTCCACTGCTGTCTGTTCTTTCTCAGCTTCTCTTGAGCTTCGCTGAGGTCTGCTCTTAACTTGGAGGACTCCTCTGTCTGTGAGAGTAGATGAGTCCTTTCCTCCTCCCATTGTTTTCTTTCATTTTTTAGGTCTTTTTTGGTCTGACTCAGGACTTCCTTTAGTTTGGAGGCGTCTTCTTTCTCTGAGAGGAGCTGTGTTCTCTCCTTCTCCCACTGCTGCTGGTCCTCTCGAGCCTTGGCTAGGGCGTCCTTTAACTTGCCATTTTCCCCCTTGAGGAAGAGGACACATGCTCTCTCTTCCTCCAACTGTTTGTTTTTCTTCTTCAGGTCTTTCTGGGCCTGGTTGAGAGAAGCTCTCACCTTCCTGGACCCATCTTTTCCTGAGAGTCCATCCACCTGCTGGCTCTGCTTCTTCAGATCTTCCTCAGCCTTCTCGAGAGCAGCCTTCAATCTGCAGATTTCCTCTTTGTCAGTCAGAAGACAGGATCTCTCCTCCTCCCACTGGCAGGTCTTGGTCTGCAGATCTTCTTGAGTCTGTTTCAGCTCAGCCTTGACGGTGGACAGCTCTTCTTTCATCTCATCCAGGAGAGAAGTCTTGTCCTCCTCCCTCTCAGGGTTCTCGGTGGCAGTTTCTTCTTGGACCTGGTTTGGCTCTGTGGTGTGACAGTTGTCTTCTGTCACCTTGGCCTGCTGCTCAGCCCACAGAAGCCTCTGGTTCTCCTGTGTCACTAGTGCATGGTGAAGTGCAGCACGAAGATGCATGACGTCCCCCAGGAGCTGGGCTCTGTCTTGCCCCCATTGGTTCCTCACCTCAGTGACGGCCATGTCCATATAAGCCTGCAGTCTGGAGGTCAGCTCTGTTTGCTGGGCCAGGCACTCCTCTGTCTCTGTCCGCTTCCTCTTTTCAGCTTCACAGTCCTCCTTAAGTTTTTCCATTTCAAGGACTGCCTCTCCTGCTTTCTCTAGCTTAGCTGACACTTCAGTGAGCAGGCGTGTCTTTTCAGAGGTGGCTTTCTCTTCCTGTTGTCTGAGCTGCTCTTTTAACAGGTTCACCTCCTGAGATAAGGCAGCCATTTCACCCTTGATTCGGACTGCTTCCTTCTCCTCTCCTGCAAGTCTCTGAGATTCAGACTCAAGGATCTGAATGACAGGCCTGCAAGAAATTGGGACCATGTCTCCTTTTTGTCCCTGCTGACTTGGAGGAGAGTATTTGTCATGGACTGACTCGCGATCCTCCCCATCCGACTCCCAATCTGAGGCGTCCATTGTAGGCTCCAATTGGAGTTGTCTATATCTCTCCTGAGCCTCTTGCCGGCGGGCTTCGACTTCTGCATCTTTTTTGACTTTGACAGCTTGGCGCATCAGATTTTGTTCATTGATGTTAAAGTTGCCAAAATCATCATCATCATCCAGATCATACAGATCTGCAGGCACCGCGTTTGCATATTTGTTGGTCCCCTGATCCAGAGGGATGGGGGTGGCCTTGTTCTTCCTCTTGTTTCTTCTTTTTCTAGCGTTCATCTTCTCACCGGAACTGTAGATGGTCTTGCTCATGTTCATGTTCATCTCACTGGAACTGTGGATGTTCATGTTCATGTTCATGTTCATCTTCTGACTGGAACTGCAGGTGGTCATGTTCCTGTTCGTGTACCTGTTCGTAGATGTTCACTAAAACTGAGGTTCTCTGTGTTTGTCGCTGTCTGGCACTGATGGCTGGACTGTCTTAAAGACGGATTTTGTGAGGCTAAGCATCAACAAGCTTTAAGATGAAACGATCATTGAGTCTGTGAAAAAAGATGAAAGGATCGATGACATCATCAATGACATCACTAAATCACAAAACGTGATGTCATCAGGGTAAATTTCCATGTTTGGAAAAAAACATTCTCAGACGGCATGACAACATAGTTGTTTATTTTCAAATTTGAAAAAAAAAAAAAAATTCCAAAGACATGTTGCCATAGTTGTTTATTTTTAAATTTGGACAAAAAATTAATAAACGCACATTTTCAAGACAATGTGTGCATTCGTATAATTAAATATTTTAATTGGTTTAATTGATTTTCTCCTTTTGATTATTAATTTTTCAAAATTGCAGCTATTAAATACTTTATTTGCAAATACAAAGCAGAAAATAAAATATATTTAAAAAGGTTTCTAACCAATAAATCGAGTTTTATTCGAATTCACTTTTTTGTGAGTGCAAGGTTTCAATGAAGTGCAGAAGCTCTTCACATAAATAACACTTTAGAAGCACAAGCACTGTTCAGTGGTCTCACACTGTCTGTCCATCAACATGGAGTTAAAGGCCCCAAGTGAAATGAGCTGTAGGAGTTTGAGCTCAGTTTGTGAGGAGTTCCATGTGCTGTGGAGGCAGCAAAACTGAACGCTCTCTTCCCCAGTTCAGTTCTGACACGGAGGACAGAGAGGTGGAGAACGTCACAGGAATGTAGGACATAGCGGCATTTAGTTCTCTGAAGAAAAGTACATAAATAAGATGGATCTAAGTTGAGAAGAGCCTTGTAAATCATGGTCAGCCAGTGCGTACTCCTGTGTGCCCTTAAAGAAGGCCAGACAGTGTTAACATACAAATAACATGATGCGTGAGATGAATATCACCAGTGATAAACCTTAGAGTGCTGTGATAAACAGTATTTAAGAACTGGAGACATTTCAGCAAAGCACCCATATGCAGCACATCTCCATAATCGATTGAGAAAGAATTGCTGCTGATACAAGTGGTTTCCTGGCTCTAACTGAGAAGCAAGATCTATATCGATGGTAAAACCCGAGCTTCACCCTGAGTTTGTTGACCAGTTCTGCAATAATTAAATAATTTGTGCTTGTGTAGCACTTGACATGTAATCTACTGACCTCTATTAGTGTTTTTATGTTATATTCACCCATTCACACTATGGTCATTTGTGATTTTGTATATTTTAGCTGTGAGCTGAATGAACACAGTCAATTTAACTTCTCCTAATTTCTCTCTGAAAACTTTCCAAAGTTTAAAATCTCTTAGCGCAGAGTCACTGTCATTTTGTAGAGCCTCACCCCCCTGTGTGCTTCTGTGATCACCCTGTGTGTGTGCAGTGTTTAAGTGTGGTTAAGATAGGATGAAAGCAACGAAACTCTCTGTGTGTGTGTGTGTGTGTGTGTGTGTGTGTGTGTGTGTGTGTGTGTGTGTGTGTGTGTGTGTGTGTGTGTGTGTGTGTGTGTGTGTGCAGCAGTAATGAACATGCCTCCACTGGTCTCTGAAGGCAGCCATTACTAACACACACAGACAATAATGCAGGAGGAGGAGGAATAAGTAGAGTATTTGCAGCGGCTTTGGGATCTTAAATTTTGAAGACTCGTTTGTGATATTTTCAGTAGCTTTACATGTGGCCAGTTTCTTGCAAGAATAAGTAATGAGTTGCATGTGTCATTGTGCGACGATGGTGGACAGTAACTGAGGAGACAATAAGACAAACGGGGAAGACTCTCAAAGGTTTAGACAATGTTTGTGCAGAGGATTAATCTAATGACTGCCAAAGAGTGTAAAGAATCTATAGAGAGTGTGGAGATGAAGAGCGCTTCATGAAATCATGCTGTAACGTGTGCGTGTGTGTGGAGGGCTGCTGATTGGTTGGCAGTCTCCATCTGGCCGCTTTTGTCTGTAGGCATGCTGCCCTGCACAACAATTATGCTCCCATGCATGAAGAGTGTATGTGTGTGTGTGTGTGTGTGTGTGTGTGTGTGTGTGTGTGTGTAAGAAGAACAAGGGGGGAGGGTGTAAGGAGTGGGGGAATCCAGATGTTGGGTTCATTCTCATCCCACCCCATCCCATTTATTTTAATCCATCTCCCTCCCCCATAGCATTGTACAGCAAGCCATCTGCACGCACACACTTACAAATTCACGCACACACGTGCACACACAGCCTCAGGCTCAGCCAGGTGGCTGGGTGGCCTCAAATGTGTCCTGGTGCACCTCTGGCTCTGTGTTGATTGGAGTGAAAGCGGCTCGTATGAAATTAAGCAGAGCTGCGCGCCGCTGTTAAAGTGGGTCACTGCAAGTGTGTGTGAGTGTCTGAAAAGATTTCAGGGCTGTATCTTTTTGTTGATCAGCTGTGGAGTCTTATGAAAATTTGATGTAAAATGTCTGTTACATGTGGAGAGTGGTTTCTGCGGTTTTAGAGAGTTTTTTTCATCAGAGAGAATTACGATCCTGAAAATCCAAAAGGCTGTTTGAGAGGATTTTTTTCTGTTAAGATTTTGTGGCAAAATCTGACTCAAAAACAGAAGCAATATGGCAGTACACAGATACAGTTGTCAGGTCAGCGATGAAGCCAAAATGTCTCCAACTGACCCACAAAAGTCTCACCAACTGTACAGATCATACTTTAATGACAGTGTTAGCACTGAATACTATTGAGTCATGGCATAGAATCAACTTCCATCACATTGTATTGTATCTTATCCTCATAATTCATTTGTGAAACCAGGATTTTGTAAAAATTTGGACCTGCATGCTATAAAATAATAATTATTGCCTGATAGACATAAATATTAGGGGTGGGAGAAAAAATCGATTCAGATAAGTATTACGATTTTTTGTTTTACAATTTTTAAATCGATTTTTATGTTCAATTTTTTTTTTTTTTTTTAAATTTAAGAATAAATCTTAAAAACTGACTTACATGTGATGTATATTTTTTCGGGAAATATAGTTCCTGAAATAGTCAGTAGTCAATCATAACCATTGAACTGTTTCACTGGTGTTTAAAATGCAGACCAAAAATCGAAAAAAATCAACAATATCGTAGAATCACGATTTAAATTGAATCAGCATCCATAATATTGTAGAAGAATCGGAAGAAAAGCATATCGTCCCAGCCCTAATAAATATGTTGTATAATCCTGATGCCTTGTTAGCTATCACTGAACCAGGACTCGCTATGTGCTCTACCTATCCAATCGTATCAAATCACATATTGTATTGAATTGTATATCACAGTATTGTAGGGAATTATGTCATTATGGTATCATCAAATCAAATCAAATCACATTGTATTCGATATCATATCCTGTATTGTATTCTTTATTGTATCCTTTCTTACTGTATCCTATCTTATTCTATCCTATATCATATCGTATTGTATCTTATCATATAATATCTTTGTAACATAAATCGTCTAGTCTGGTTTGGTATCGTAAGGCCTAGCCAACGAAACGAAGACTTTAGGCTAATTTGGACTTGTATAGTATTTAAAAATAAGTGCCGCTGTGTGATTAAAAATACATTGCTTGTCAGTTGTGCTGATTAGGCGTGGATCAATTATTGTCCAACTATTATGACAAAAATTCACCATTTTGCTGATTATTAGTATTGGCATTATATGTAACGTGTTTAAGAGCGATAAAATTTTTTAATCTAAAATAGCTCAACTTTGGCTTCAATTCTGGTGTGTCTTTCTCTCTACATCTGTTCTTGCTCCGCCCACAACATTATCTAATTGGCTAGATGTTAGATAACTTTGTGACTGAATTGTTTCGTTAATTGTAACTGGTTAACACTGAACTCCTGTAAATTTAATAGATACACATAAAGTTTTTAGTATTCCAATTTCAAATATTGACAGAAAGGTTGTTTTTACTGTAAATGCACTTCAGTTCCAAATATCATGTACTAATAACCTGTATCGGAAATCTTTCTTCTCTAACGTTGACACCTGTCTGTCTTACAGCCAAACATGATGTGAATGGAAACCGCACTGTTCCACCTTTTCCAGATGGGACAGAGATGGTCATGTTTGGTAAGTGATTGTCGTCATTTAATGACAAAAACAATATAACACTTCGTAAGCAGCTTGGCTACTCCTTATGATGAAGGTTATTTTTTATCTGCCAGAGACCCTCTCATGGCCAACACCATAATAGTAGTTGGAGTGACACAAACTACTGTCATATTTTCTTGTTGTGAAGTGTTTATCTGTCATTTTTCGTTTGCACAGTTTCCACTGTTATCAATTTCCTGACCAGGATTTAAGCCCCCAACTAATTCTGTTCATTAACAATGAGAGGGTCTACAAACTGTACTCCAGACTGTGACTCTGTCCATGGTGCTGAAATATCTCATTAGAGCTGCCACACAGTGTATGAACCTTTTTACTCTTTAAGGTCGCTTTCACACCTGACCAAGTGAACTCGGTTCGATTGGGGAGCTGAAAGTTGGTTCGGCTTTCACACTGTGATTTCTAAAGTGCACTGAACTTTCCGAGCAGCATCACGTGGTTGAAAGGAGCACTCATCCATTGGTCAAAGTAGGAGGGGTATGTCGCCTTACGGATTACAAACAGGAGTGGACTAGCCGTCTTGTATTGTGCTTCTTCACATTATTTTATGGAATGCTACAACGTTAGTGAACGCAACTGTTCCTATAATGCTATCGTAGCTTGTCAGGGATTGACCCTGTTATTTTTCTAACTTTTGACGATCTAACATATGACAGCATATGAGCTCAGAGTTTAAGGACTATGACTGTTGGTAGTTGTGATTTGATTTTGTTTAAATATGCCAAATTGTGAATTTATGGGTTATTGTTGTTCAGACAATTGAGCTAAGCTAGCTAGCAACTGCTATAGTCACGCCGTGCTTCCTCTACTCAAAATGCACTGCGTATAGCGTCATTACGTACATTTGGTCCTGTGTTTGGTCCGATGAGCTTTCGCACTGCATACTAACCGAACCAGGGTTCACTTGCAAGGGAACCGAGACCCACGTTTTCAGGCGGACCAGAGTTCGCTTGTTTGGTCTGCACCAGAGTTCGGATGAGCTTTCACACCTGCCCAAACGAAGCGGGCTATCCGAGGAAACGAACTCTGGTCCGTTTAAGTGGACCAAACAGCTCTAGTGTGAAAGCGACCTTAAACTTTCATCAGAAGTAATCAGAGAAGAAGAAATCTGGATCTGAAACACACTGTTGAGTTATAACTGGATCATACTAGCTGCGATGTTGTTAATTAAACAGATTTTAACCGATAGATTATAAGCTGTTGATTGATGAATGATGAGCTACTTGTTGCTCCTCTTAAAGGTATGGGCTGTTTCTGGGGAGCAGAGAGAAAGTTTTGGAGACAGAAGGACGTTTATTCCACTCAAGTGGGCTACGCAGGTGGATACACGATCAACCCCACCTACAGGGAGGTCTGCACAGGTAACTTCAGCATACCCACACACACATACACACACAAGCAGCAGGCTGTCTTTTGAGAGTTAATAGATTGTGGAAAACAGGACTCGCATAAACAGAAGAGTGAATAATTTCCCTCAGGTCCTATTATACCGGGGCATGGATAAGGGTGCTATTGATGCCTGACCACTCTGAGCAGACTGTGTGAGTTTGTTTGTGTATTTCTGTCTGATGTGAGTCCAGACCTCCTGTGGAGTCCCTTATTCAGCCACTACAGACTGAATCCATCTTTAGACCTGCATCACCACCTGTCTCTGTTACTCCCTCACTTAGTTATACTCTTCTAAACACTTTGCATGAACATAAATATGTCAAGAAGCTTTGACATATTTGCTGCTTCATTGATGTTTTATCTTCTGATTATGCATTTGTAACCACGCAACACATTCCTAATAAGATGTGAAGGTAGGAGTTAACTGTGGGAGTTTAACAGTCAGCAATTATGAAACTAAGAAACTGTTATCTGAAAAAATACCACAAATTGAATTTGAATAAAGATGGTGTAGATTGGATTTAAGGTGTCGTAGCAAGCTTGTTAAATTCTGATTTTAATGCCCAGTTATTGGACCTCCTTGTGAAACCAAATATAAAAATGTGGCCACTAAAGTACTTAACCCACTCGAGAGCTTTTGTTTCCTCAGCAGAACCACAATATTGTGAAACATGAGCGTTATGGTGAAGTATAAAGCTTCTATTTGGACTCTTTATCTGGTTGTGAAACAGACTGAAATTGGTGTTTATTACTCTTCATAACCTAAAAGAATAAACAAGACCACCAACAAGAGGTGGAACAACTTCTGTTTAATTATTTCTGATCAAACCACTGACAGGTGATTGGTGTCAGACGAAGGGATTGACTACAGACTGTTAAAAAAGCTCCAAGACTATTATTCTCAGAGTGATTTACTGAATGGTTACAGGGTTCCTATGCAAGTATGGCGATTTTGAACTAAATTTGATCAATTCACAGTTCTTAAAAAGTATGGAAAATGAAAAATAAAGTATGGAAAAGTACTGATGTTTCCAGAGTATTACCACAGTTTTGAAATTCTGTTTTCTATAATAGAAAAGTTGATATTTCCAAAAACAATTCTGAAAAGTAGGGTATGAAAAAGTATGTAAAATACAACTGTGTAGGAACCCGGGGGTTAAAAGACAGCAGGATTATAAACACCACTGATTATAACCACCCTGGTCTATCTTGTAGTCCTTCCTCTTAATAAGGTCATGACCAAAGCAGACCTGACCTTCTGAGACTTTAACTCCACTAGTCCTCTGAAACTGTGCTGTGGTATCTGGCACAAAGATGTTGGAAGCAGATCCTTTCGAAGTCCCAAAAAATGCATTTTTAGCCACCCTGAGCATTTTGAATTCAGTTGCCAAAACTGCCAAAATGGGGGATCGCCAGACTCTCATTTTTTGCCTCCTCATCCATGCGATGATCTCGACAGGTGGAGATGCTGTAATATTGAGACACTGTGCTGACTGCCTGTCTTGAGGTTGTCTGTGGGGATTGAGTGCAGACTTATAAAGACAAACGCAGAGGTAGGAAAAAAAATATGCGGAGCACACCAGGGGCCTGTTCTACGAAGCAGGATTACTGCCTAGCAAGGTAGCTCCAAGGCTACCTCACTAGGTCGAACTCGCTTCGTAGAATAGGCCCCAGAAGAATACCAAACACAATCTAGAATCTGACCCTTATCATGTGAAACTACAGCTACTTCAGAGGTTTCAGAGGGATGATATAAACCCCAAAACTGAGTAGAATACCCCCTCTGAAAGCCTCAGAAGTTGTGAGACAGGGTTAGGGTTAGACAGATGACACAGATGCACTATTGTAAGGAGATCTGGGGGGTAGAGGTCCAGGGCTGCACTGTTGGGTTCCCCCATGTTGTTCTTTGGTTCTGGTGCTTACGTGACAATTGGTGGACCAGGGTCAGCATGCACACACTCAGCATGATGCATGATAAACCCATTATTTTCCATCATATTTCTACACTCATGCAGAAGTTAATAGGTGTTTTCTCATGCAGGAGAAAGTTTGGTGTTTTCAAACTAACTTTTCTGCTTTCAGAGTTTCTAAAACTTGAGTTTTTAACCAGATAAACCTAGTCTGAACTGTTGGATGTGTTTGTAAATGAATTCTTTCTTTTGGCAGAGCGCTGAAAAACAACTCCTGGCTAACTGAACCTCACACCTTCCCATCTTAAAGAGAGAAAACAAACATTCATCTGCATATTCATTGTTGGTTAAATATTTACACTCAGATCAGTGTGGGTTTGAAATGTGCTGATTAAATTTGCATGTTTTTATTTCTTTTTCAAATAAGAAAAATCCTCCTGTATGACTGGATTTAAAAACCTTCCCACACTCCCCCCGTTTTACTTCTCTCATCTGCAGTTCTTGCACGTTCGTTGTTTGGCTTGCAAAGGCATCTTCTCTGACAATCAATGTTTTATTTTTTACTCCTGCCAGTCCAAAAACTACAAAGCAATGTTGTGATGTTGTAGTCACAGACAACATCTGGTTTGTGACTCACAGTTAAACACAGCAGAGCAAGAAAGTAAGAAAACCCGAATACTGAGAAAAAGAATCGCCAGCTTCTTGTTAAGGACTGAATTTAGCAACAGGTTTTCAGTCTGCATATTTAATCAGACCAATAAAGAAAAGGAAACGCATACAAAACCAGATTGAAATAATGAAATATGGAATAAAGCAAATAAAATATGATTTCACAGAGTCAATAAACCCTTCTTTTACATTACTTCTTCTTACTTTTTGTTCTGCAGAGGTTAGAAGGAGAGGATTTAAAGAGAAACCTTTGTGACTTTGCTCTTAATGTTCACCTTGTGGACTGTTTCATCCAAAAACACACTTAAAATGAGCATAAATATTGATTTAAAATCTATTTTCTGTCTTTAACAGTGACTCCTAATCAGTAATAATGTAATTTAAAACTCCTGTGAGGAGATTTTTGACGTGAATGAAACAGACTGAAACTTACATTGATGCTTTTTTATGATATACAAATACAAAAAAAAAAACATCAGAGACAAGACTAATGATTTTTAATTCCTGTTTGTAATGCCTAAAACTTGAGTGAGAGGGTAGAGTTTCCAATAACATAATCAATCAATCAATCAATCAATCAGTATTTATTTTTATAGCACTTTTCATACACAACCGTGATAATATTGTTATTGATTTTTAATAGTATTGAGCTCCTGTGCACATGGAGCAAATGAAAAACAGTCTGAGCAGATTTCAGACAACTTAATTTGCTCTTTTCATTTTTTAATTGTTCTTACACTAAGCATATGCACCATGAGCAGAGGGCTGGGAATTCTCAAACAGTACTGAACACATGCCGTCTTGAACGTAACCCCTCAGAATTCAAATTATAAGGACTCTAGATATCAGAGTCTTCAAACAGGATCTGATGATGTCACATTTTCCAGCAACTTGAGGACATTTCTCTGCCTTTAAGAAGCATTCAAGGCCGTCGTCCTCAGGGCTTTGTGGGATTAATTGATAGAACTACTGAGATAAACTATTAAACTCACACTGTGTTTTTGTTTAATATTAAAACGATGTGATCATAGGGGAGGACAGTACAGTTAAACGTACATAATGTGGGCAGCAGCTCCCTGCAGCTCCACTCTAACATCTCCTTATTCCCCGTCTTGTCCGAGATGAATTTATTCCTGCGAGATTGGCCTGGTGAGGCATTAATTTAATATCGACCGCTGCTTTGTCTCTGTTCACCAATATCTAGCGTAAGAATCCATAACTCTGGATATTAAAAAAGTAATAAGGCGCAGAGAGAGGGAGAGAGAGATAGGACGGAGGTAGAATGAGAGATGGGAGGAAGATGAGGTGCAGCATAATGGGTCACACTCATTACCACCAGCAGCTGCTGCTATCTCTCTGTCTGAAGGAGGGGTCGTTTGTTATGCTTGAACATTATTATCAGCTTTGGGCTAATAGGGGCTTTTCAAGGACGAAACCTCTATTTTCTCCTTCCAGCTCTGCATTCGATCATTTTTACCAACTTTGGTAGATTTTGTTTGCCCACTGCCGTCAGTGGAAATGAACTCGGAGGTTAAACAGGCTAAAGACGTGTGGATTGGTCAGGCTGCTCCTGGGTAGACTCCATCTTTGTTTGCTTCAATAGGGAGTAGATGATTCATCAATTCACTGGTAGGTCCATGTGAAACCTGATTTAATATTTTCCTAGATGCTGTTTTTTTCTTTTTTCCTTTGAATCAAAGGACCGCAAGAGTGTAACATACAGCCTAATAAAGCCGTCACAAAATACCAATGTTGGGGTTAAAAGTTAAAATCTCAATATTGTGGTAACATTAAGCATACAGTTATAGTAGTGGTCTTTTATTCCTGTTGCCATACCTCATATAATGCAGGATAAAGTTGCAGACTGCCAGTGAGCTAGCTGTAGCAGCTGTCTGTGAGATGATTCAGCACTTTGGAAACTGATGCTCATAATTAGAACATTTATCATTTCTCTCTGTTCTGTTCACTGTTTTTATTCATTTCTTATGATCCACCAGACACTGTACACTTCAATATAAAAGCACAGTTTGACCAAACAGGAAACCTGAACGCAAGATTGAAAATATCAAAATAAAGTGTGACGCACAATCAATGAATGTGGAAATGTCTTTACAAGTTTTAGTCACAAGGCTGGTGAAGTGAATAAAGTATAAATATCGGCAACTCCTGGTCTCAACCAAGGATGAGAAAATGGGGATATGATGAAAAATGTCCTGAACAATAAAAGAAGACCTGCTTTGCTAGTGTCTTTAAACTCAGTTATCACAATGGCTTAGGACAGAGGAAGAGCATGGGCCAAAAGGTAAACCTGTTACTGTGAATACTTTTGTGTTGAGTAGACACTTACTTTAAGTACTAGTAAATAATAAAACATGACAAACTGATTACAAATAAGCCAAACAGTCTTATCTAAATCATATATACTACACATCCAAACATCCTGGGATGAAAATGTAAAAATATATTTAAAAACTTCATAAAAGAGAGATAGAGGACGGATATTTCAGGATTACCTGATATGTGTGTTTGTAACCTCTGATGTCTCTCCGTTGACCTGAAACCCACATGAACTCACAGATGTCTTATTTTTGTGTTTTTCAGGTAAAACAGGTCACACTGAAGTGGTGAGAGTTGTCTTCCATCCAGAGAAAATCAGCTTTGCCAACCTGCTCAAAGTTTTCTGGGAGAGCCATGACCCGACTCAAGGTACCATATCAGCCAGAAAAACGCACTCAAACCAAAACCTCGAAGGGAAGAGAGAAAGATGCTCAACAGCAGTTTTTTTTTTTTAACTAGTCTTTAATTCAGGAAAAAAAGAAGTGCCCTCTTTGCTCATTTTTGATAAAATTTTTAAGAACGGATGAAACCAAAACTCTATTTTGGCTCTGAAACAGCCTTGTTGGCTTTGTTATATGCTGTATTTAGAAAGATACATTCTTCGGCTTATTTTAAACAATCATTAACAACCCATAGTTACATGCTCCTGATGGGACTCTGATAAGATAAGATAAAGTTTTGAACATTTTTGCACTGCTTTTGTACTCAAGAGCAGCGCAGCACATTTTGCAAATTGCATTGACTTGTCGAGTTGTAAGTCTTTCTTGTCAAGCCCGTATTGTTCCCAAACTTCAGATTTGAGGCTCACAGGTGGTTGGCACACTGGCTCAGCCTCTGTCTTTTCTCCATGACATTAGTGTACAACCACAGCACAAATGAAGGCAACACGGATCTTATCTTTAAAAGCAAACTGAAAACATACCTTTTCAGTCTTGCTTTTCACTAAATTTTATATCATTCACTTGAAGTGTTTTAGCATTTATCTCTTTCTAGTTTTAATGACAGAATCATCTTTTATTGAGCTATTTTGGTGTTCTTAGTTAAGTATCTTTACTGTTGTTTGCATTTCATTTTATTTATTATTTCTTAAATTTCATTTTATGTTACTTTGTTTTTAGATTTTTTTGTTTTTTTTTGTTTTTAGACCTAAACCTCCAGTGTTTACTTATCTTGAGTTTTAAAATGGCGTTTCCTCAGTGCGCACATTCCTGTTTCCACGAAATCAAGCCCTTTTTAAGTTGCATTTAGATCGTGGGTGAGAATGAGGGGTTTGGCTGGGGTAGATTTGACTTACTGATTGATTGATTGATTGATAATCAAGGGGGGATGAAACAGGAATAAACAGAAAATATCAAATCATTGGATCACTCACATTTCCAAGTAAATGCAGAGGATATATAAATCTAAAATAGATTGTTTTTTTGTTTTTTTTAACCATTGTAGAAATTAAAAAAAAAAACTGATGCCTCTAGAGTTAATCTTTAAAGTGTATCCATGTGCAACATGATGCGTCTGTATGTCTTTGTATCAGCATGAACAAGTTCTTATCTCCAGTGTGCAGATGATATGTTGTACTTTTATACCTGCTTGAATGATAAACAGGTTATATTTTATCATTAGTATCTTCGTGTAGTTAGCTAAGAATCTAAGGTTTCAACCTTGTGTGTTACAGCAGATCAAAAAAGCTCTCCACAGTCATCTGTATTTAGACTCGGGGATAATCATTTCTCAAACAGAAACTTCTTCACTTTTGACTGAAGTCTGGGATTGACAGACTGACTGACACAAGTTGCCATCTTCGGGGCCAAAACACTCGATTGGCTCAAAGCTCAGAGCTCACCAAACATTGTGGTTGACAGGCTGACAAGCTGACACGAAATGATGAAAGGATACATGATGAAATAATCAGCCCGCAGTCAAAAACAGCCTTCAGTTCTGCCAAGACAGACGAGTTTTATTTTTGGAAATGCTGTCAGCTGTTGTGTTCAGATGATCTGATGCTGCCTCTGCCAAAAAAAACGAGGGAGAGGGCTGAAATCATCTGCTGAATTTTTTTTTCTATGCGTGTGTGTGTGTGTGTGTGTGTGTGTGTGTGTGTGTGTGTGTGTGTGTGTGTGTGTGTGTGTGTGTGTGTGTGTGTGTTTACAGGGATGAGGCAGGGGAACGATGTTGGGACGACGTACCGCTCTGCCATCTACACCTACTCAAAGCAGCAGTTGGATGAAGCTGAAGCATCCAAAGATCAATACCAGAAGGTACACGTCATTATTGATAAATCAGTCTTAAATCCCTCATAACTATCAAACAGACCTCTACATACATTATCCTCTACTTTACATCAACTCTGCTGTATCTACTCCCTTCCTCTTGACTCCACTTCCCAGCATGCCCCTCTAGAAATACAAAGGTTTGGCTCAGCCGGTAGAACAGGCACCCGTCATACAGATGCTACAAGTCCTTATTGCACCAGTTGTAAAATAAATTCTCAGATCCAGCATAATTTAGTGCATGCCATTCACATTTCCTCGCCCATTTGCTTTCTCTCAAGCAAAATAAGGGCAAAAAAAAAAGACCTAAAAATGATCAACTAAAAAAGAAATTCTGCCAAATGCGCCATGCTGCAAGATGCCATCAGTCATTAAAGCTTGTAGAGCTTTGTAGTTATTGCCCGGCAGCTCCTGTTGAGTACTGCACTAAAGATTAGACCAAAAACACATAAATTATTGGCGTAACTAACGGGTAAATCTGATGACGACCAGCAAGAGCAACTCCAGCAGATGATAACCTGGACTAAACAGTCTTTGCTAAACTCTGTGAGCTAGATGGCAAATTAAGATTTTTTTTAATGAACACTGAGCTAACAAGCGGCTATAACAGAAAACATGTTAGTTCTACTTACCAAAAATGCTTGATGTCAGATGTTTTGGACAGCAGCAGGATATATGATATGATATGATATGATATGATATGAAAATCTTTATTGTCCCCTAAGGGCAATTCAGTTTGCAACAGAAGTTAAAACACACATTCTTACAATACCTCACATTGCAGAAATGCATACATCCAATACCACACACAAATACAATAAATATATAAATACACAGAGTCAGCACAAACTAATAGTGCATCATTTCCATCACGCCTGCCTACAGCTTGTTTAAAAACCAATGGCTGTTGGGACAAAGGATTCAAGGTACCGATCTGATTTGGCCTTGCAAGTGAAAGTGTACCTTCTCTTAGACGGGAGAAACTCACTGAAACTCAGCATGAAGAGGATGGAGAGGGTTTGCCAGAATGGCCTTTGCCCTCTGAGTGGCTCTGGTTTTAAAAACAGATATCATATCATAAACCACCCAAAAAAAATAAACATTTTTGTACACCTGAAGGGAAAAAAAACAGCATGGTCCTCCTGACACTCACAGCAACAAGGCCCTGTAACGCTGAGGCTCAAAATAATCCAGTTTTTGATCAATATAAAGTTCAGTTGTTACAAATAAGGAAAGAAGCTGCTGCAGAAATAAGTACTCCAATATAGAACCCAATGACATCAGCCTCTAGTGGGCTCTTGAGGAACTGCAGCTTTTAACACTCCCACATCGGCCTCATTTTCAACACTAGAGGTTACCAATCCCTGTCAACATACGAATGCAGACGGTAAATAAATATGTGTGTGTGTGTATGTTACATACGCCATACGTGTCCATATGCTTTAAAAACCTACACAAAACACACACATATAGGAACACACTCTCACAGACACACTCGCACACACAAAGATGCTCACACACTCCCTCTGTTGAACTCTCTCCCGCTGAGACTTCTGCACCACTATCCCACCAACAGGGCTTGTTGCCATGGAAACTGACAAGGAGGAGGTTACTCTATTGTACTCTTTTCTATTCTAGTGAAGTCTGGTCTTCATTCAAGTCCTCTTTCTCTTATTTTTTCCTTCTTCATCGCTCTATCTCTTTTTTTTTATTTAACCAAACCCTTGTTTGTTTAGCAGATTTGTGTCTCTTATAGTGTGTCTGTGTTCATCGCTGCTGAGGTCCAGCCTCTGAACACATCAAACACTGTTGTTTACTGTAATATGCAAAAGAAACACAAGCCGCTCTGTGTTTTAGGTTTCTTGCAGTCGTATGCAGATATCGTGGTTGTGTGGATGGGTTTGAGATACAAAGTACAAACACAACACTAAAGACGGACTATTGCCAAAGTTTCCTTTTTATACTAAAAAAATATTAATTTATGTGTCCATCTGCCAAAGTGATAAAGTGTTGTCATTCAGATTTATTATTTCCTAGAGGAAAAGGACAGACAGATTATTTTATAACATCTGAAGAAGAAGAAAGAAGTTTTATTTTCTTTTGGGTTGACAAATACATCTGTTCATCCATTTTCTAAGTTTTATTGATATCAGGTCCTGAGTACCCATCAAAAGCTCATAATGCTTGTGGATTTTTTTTTGTTTGTTCTTTTGTTTTCAGTTTAGTGCATTAAAATGCCAATAAATGCTAAGTCATTAAATCAGGAATCACAGAAATGAGTCCCAAAGACGTAGTTTCCTGAATTCTGGAGGCTTTTTAAAGATACAGTATGCGGTTTTGGGCAACACTTGACGCCTATCTTTATAATACATAAGTACATGTGTAATGCGTCACAATCACATTATAGCACTGTATAACTATAGTAATAAACACTCATAAATGATCTTATTGCTTTGTAGCGATAATAATAACACATTATAAAGCATTTTATCATGACTTACAAGGTCAGGCTTTATGATGTGTTTTGCTTATTGTTATAAAGCCTTAGGATCATTAATGAGTGTTTATAATGATAGTTATGCAAGTTTATAAACAAATTATAACACCTCATGAATCATATGTATCATATCATATGTATAATGCATTATCTATGTGGGCATTGTCAGTGAGTTGTTAGGAGTTATAACACATTATAATACCTGACCTTGTAAGCCATGATAAAATCCTTTATAATGTGTTATGATTATTGCTATAAAGCCTTAGGATCATATATGAGTGTTTATAACTATAGTTATACAGTGCTATAACGTGATTATAACGTATTATAAATATATTTATAATGTGTTATAGAGATAAACATCAAGTAAAGTGTTACCTGGTTTTGCTTTAGTTTACCAGAATGGACTTTGCAGAAATGGGAATGGCACATTCATAACACTAGTGTAGCTAAAGGAACTTTTGGTTTGCCCCCTTATCTATTTGCAGTGTTTTCCTGTACATATGCCAGTGGATGTTACAGCTGGTTCGCAAACAGTTGTAGCTTCTTCTTCTATTCTCCTGTTTTCTAACATGTGACAAAAAGCAATAAGGACCACCACGATTCACTCATGGTGTTACTAGATGCTTATTTCTAGCGCTAGTCTTTTTAAACATGGTTACCATCAATACTGGTTTATTGTGACAACCTTGTTATGCACCAGACAAGCTTTTTTCTCAAAAGCCACTACTTCACTGACAGGAGAAATGAGCAAAGGAACGTTTTAGTTTTGATCATAGACTGTATATAGAATGGACAGAGTCTGCCTCCTCGCTGGGTGAAGCCACTCCGGGAACAGCACCCTCTGGTGACGGTCTGCAGTACAGGTCATAAATCCCGCCTCTGCCAGCAGTCCCTATGGAGCTGTGGACAAACTTTGGAAATATATGACACAGAATATAAATGTTTCTCCCCCCCTGGTTGCGATGTTGACATGTAGTAATTGCAGGACTGGTTTGTGTTCCAGTCCTCTTTTTTCTCTACAGTTCAATTTTTAAAAGTTATCAGGGGGTTCATGTTTTCTATGATTGACACTTGATACAGCCTATGAGCGTACGAAGATTACTTAGCTCTCCCGGGAGATAGGCTGTTTGAGCCAAGCATCATCACAGCAACTCTTGGTGACTCGTCCACATAATATACAGTCTATGGTTTTGACTCTTCCTGTTCGATATCACTTAATATTCCATTTTTTGTACACTGCCCCTTTAATTTTAGCAACATTCACCCCACTAATCCAGCTAAACATTTTATTTAAAGATATTAAAAGCTAAAAATAAGACCTGAATTATACGTTTCTGTAAATAAAATGTAGGTAAAGTGTTCTTTTGCACAATCCATGCAATTCAGGTCTTATTTTTGGCTCATAGTACTGTAAAATAAGATTTATCTGGACTTGTCAGGAGAATGTGGCTTCGGTCAAGCATAAGGAAATATTTTTACTTGAAATAAGATGAAAACTCTCGCTTAGTATTGAGTTTTTGCAGCACACAAACCACTTCTTATTCTGCCATCACTTTCCGCTGAAGGACGAGTTTTTTTGTCACTGAATTGTTCCCCATGTCAGAGTCAGCAGCGGTCCTTAAGAGTCGAACAGACTGTGATAAAGAACTGGAAGTAAGATGAGAAGTATCCTCCAGGAAAAAAAAAACATGTGAGGACAATCAAATACAAGAGACTCTGAAGTAGTTTAGTTAGAGTTTTCTTTTGAAGCGGGGCAACAAATGTGGACCTGGTGAGTGTTTCAGTGTGGGTCTGGAAGGTAGTGAAGGTGTGAAGCTTTATCTAACAGTCATAACTGGAAAGACTCACGTGTTATTTCTGTTTTTCTGTCCTGTACAGAGAGATTCAGATGATGGATGAACTCTCTCATCTAGGCAGCACATCTCTCCATCAATCTCTCTAGGTTTAGTTTGCTCTCTCAATTTTTTCTCACCAGATTGTCTCCCCCACCCTCTCCCATCTGTGTGTGTGCGTGTTAGTGTGTGTGTGTGTGTGTGTAAGAGAGAGAGAGAGAGAGAGAGAGAGAGAGAGAGAGGGAGAGCAGTTGGCCTATAGCAAACTCGCTGCATGCCAAACCATCTGGGCCTTAAATCTGTCCTCCACAGAAATCGCTTTAGTTGCAAAACTAATGCACGGACACACACGCAAACAGAAGCACACATATATGCACACACTGAAATAATGTTTTGACTCAGTTTTGATAATGTGCGTAAACATATATGTGATTAACATTTGGTTTTCATGCCAAAAATGACATGTACGATCGAACAAATCAGCGTTCCTCTTTCTCTGGTGAGCGTAGGTGCATGTTCTCTTCACCGCACAGACTTTGCATGTGTTTACAGAGCTCCATCCTTTAAATATTGATACATTTGTGCCTCTTAAGTCTTGGGTGGAGTCTCTCTTTGCTTATGGAGCCTTTTTTTTTAGGTGAATTTCTTTAGCTTTACCCCTGCAGCCATGCTCACTCGACCAACAACAACAACAACTACCCACTTCTTCTTAGTCTTCTCAGACATGAGAAAATGTGAAATTCATCACAGATTTGATGTTTTACTAAAGATGAACTAATCAGGTTGTGCCTTTTAATGTCTCCTGTTACGTTTGAAACATGCATGAATAAAAAAATGGAGGGACAAGAGTGTAAAAAAATGATGCACAGATGGAAATAGAGGGATTTTGAGTGCAGAAGCTGCGATATATAGAGAGAGAATCGTCTGGTTAATTTGACTGTCAGGGTGTTGACTGTGTTCGCTATGCCGCCTGGCTTGATTGCATTGTTCACACACCGAGTGATTGGGGAATTTGGTGTGTGCATGTGTGTGTCTCTGTTTATGTGTGTGTGTGTGTGAGAGAGAGGTACAACAGCACTGCAGAAAATTACCTTGCAGGCGGCTGGCGGTTGTCTGCAGCATGAAAGGAGCCTCCCTTTTCTTCTCCAGCCTCCTACCCATCATTAGGGTGTGCACTGCGTCTGAAATGGCAGGTGGAAGTGCTAAATGTGTGTGTGTTTGTGTGTGTGTGTTGCGTGCTTGCTTTATGTAATAATGTGTGCTCGCTTAGTGGGTGCAAGCATGGGTGCTGAAGCAGTGTGTACTCATTGTTCTGGCATCTCTTTCCTCTTGATTCACGTCTCCGGCTACATTTTCTTCCCCTGAACATTCATACGTCTTCTTTTAAATACAAATCATCCGCTTTTCTTCCTCTTCCTCTTCTTTTTTGTCTCTTAAATCCCTCCTTTGCGCGTCAAACGTGCCAACTTTACCTTTTTTTCCTTCCAAATTTTTTCACTCCTCTCTCTGCTTCTCAAGGGTGCTTATCAGTATTGTTCACATTTGCCTGCTTTACCAGTGCAGTCAAGGTATTTGCATTTCAAATGAGAAATCTACTTCTCTGACATGCAAATTAATGGATGTGAATTATGCATATATAGCAGGCTGCAAACACAGCAGCAGAACCAGCACCAAAACAAACACAGAGGATCATAAAAAGAGGCGGACAGGATGCCAAAACATGAGGTTAAGCAAATTTTACCTGCATAGACGGATGACTCTGAAAAGATCAGTTTGAGTTCAGAGCCGTATCCACTGACTAAGAGGTGCGTCTAGGTATGTAGACTCTTTGAGGAATTTCTCAAACCCACTTGTAGCTTGATTATCATGTTGATCTTTATATGATCATGTTTGAATCAAAGGTCACATTTAGGAACAGGACCCTGAACCCAAGCAGAAGGGTGTTGTTTCACCCTGTAAGGACACTGAACACTAATCCATCATGTGTTTGGACTCTGTTCAAGATATCAGTAATAACAGAAATTGGTGGTTGCACATCATTTAACACAGGGCTCGACAGTGCGGCCGTTTCACTCGCATTTGTGACAAAAAATAGATGTCTGCGAATTGTAAAATGTATTTAGAGGAACATGTGCACATCAAAAAAAAAAAAAAAAATCAGCTCAGGCAACAAATGTTTTTTCATGTAAATACTGCGGTGAAGTTAGTTTTAGGTAAGATATTCGACGGACGTTCACTGTGGATCTACCGGTGTCTTCTAACTCTCTGTAACCGAGAATAACAACAGCAGCGCAGCTAAATCTACTCGGCATCCTCGCTGTCAACGTCGGGTGTTGAATAAGAGACCATCAATGAATTACCGTTTGATGTTCTCAAAAAAGGCTGTTTTCCTTCAATAGCTTTCATGTCATGTGTCCAAATATACCTGAAATTGATTTCAAATAATAGTACTTTTGTTGACCGTTAAGACAAACATTATTTGATCAATTTTCATTGTGCCCCTAAAGTCCTTTGTGTGCTCCTTACTTTTTTAACTTTGAAGCTCATGTGCTCCTTATGAAAAACGTTAGTTTCAAGCCCTGCTACATGCAGTTAAAATTGGACAAAGAAAATATATTGAATGTTAAAACTGAGCATTTTCATAGTAATATAAAAATATATACATTTACAAACTGTTGACAATCGCCTCTGTAGTAAAGTGATGTGGTATCGGTGGTACAAGACAGTTTAACACTTTGTCCACCTTTAGATGTTTATAAATGGTGTCCACTTGGCATGGCACTATTCTGTCTTTTTTAAACCTTATTGACAGATGGAGGACAGTGGATAGAGCAGGAAATGGGGGAGATACTGGAAAGGGACCACTTGGGTGGACTTGGGTATGTGGGTCGTGTCCTGACTGTCAGGCCATCTGCACCTCGGTGCAGCAGTTTTAACCTGCATTCGTTCATGCAACAGCAGCAGCAGACTGTGCTCATGGACGATGTTTTTGCAGTGATTTTGTGGCCATGCAGTGGTTTTCACTACAGAGTCATACCAGTTTTTGAGACAGTGCTTCTTACGGCATGAAGCTCACAGTCATCCAAGTCCTGGCTTTTGGCCTTGGTTCCTACAGAGGTTTCTCCAGATTCTCGAATCATTTTATGCTGAGGAAGATATTTCTATCATTCTTGAGCCATTTTCTCACACAGTCCCTCCCTCACAGAGTAGTGAACCTTCTGCGGTCCTCATCTTACTGACCTGTTGTCTGGACTTGTCCTGTTGACCTGTTGAGATGTTTCTCCAGGTGGTTTTTCAGCATTATTCAACTTTTTCAGTGTTTTGTTGTCCCCCTTTTTTTAACCAGCTGCTGCCCTCAAATTTAACAGATATTCAGTCTCAACATTTGATCTATTGTCTTTGCACTATTTTAACCTAATACAAGGTTTAGATTATATAAAATTGTACACAGCACTCCAACTTTTGTGGGATAACAGGCGTTTGTTAGCTAATGTGCCTACTGTATTGGAAACTACATCCCTCCAGTCTGAATCATGCAGTGCATCAGAAGAATCTTATTAAACTTGCTTACGTTACAAATTTTGACTCACTGGTGTCTTCAGTTGTTCTTCTTCAGATGCACCCCAGACCCTCTGGGTTTGTTTTGCTGAGAGCGTCTTTAACGACTTCTGAGCGCTGACGTCAATGAAGTTAAAATGGTTTCCAAACAATTACCTCTCACTAACTATTAGAGGCAGCATGTGTGAAATTACCCAGCACCACTTTAAGACTGAATGTTGTTTTTTAGACTAAAAATAAACGTTTTAGTATTTCCCCAAGGAGCTCTTTCCACTCAATCTGGAAGTTCATTTAAAACACTGTAAGTGTCGGCAAAATGACGCCATTACCACTGCTCACTAACTGCTGTACTTTGACGTCTTCTCTGCACTTAATGAAAAGATACACGGATGAAAACTTGTACCAGTAGATTTTTTCTAGATTTCATAATGCTTCACCACTGACATGGAAATTCCTGCTTATATATTTGTCCAATGAGATGACATAGTAATTATCCACACAAGCAATGATAGAGTCCTCGTCCCAGCAATGAACTCCAACACGTCAGCTGAATGGGAGCTATTTGAAGTGTGGGACACAGACAGGAAAACAGCTATTTGCCATGCTTGTAAAACAGGTTATATAAGGAGGAGTAAAAAAAAAAAAACAGTCATTTAAAACCAGCAGATTAATTGAGCATCTCAAGAACAGTCATCCTAGACACCTCCAAGTGTACCTGAAGAGTAAAAATGACAAGACAACAGCATGTGCGTCAGTGAAAACCTGTCAGCTGCTTCTATTTGAGTCTTTCAACAAAGCTAAGAAAGGTATACATACATTAACACAACTGTGTTTGCTAACCCTGTGCAATATTTCATGCATAAACATGTCTGTTTATGCAAATTATGTGCCATTGGGCTGTGTGCAGTCACTCAGGTCTGGGTTGCAGTTTACATCAGCACCTGTACAATCATGTGTAATACATCAATCTGTAACATTTTTGTATTCTGACTTTTAACCAATTACCTTTACACTCCAAACACCTAATGCACAGCAACACTAATTCTGTTTTTTTTTTGTTTGTCTGTTTGTTTGTTAATTTATTTATTTATTTTGGGAATAGGAACCCTCTTGAATGTTATCTATGTAGCTTTGTAAACTAATGCAGTTTATGTTCTCCGTTCTCTGTCTGTTGTCTGGTTTTATGTACATACTTTTAAGAATTTGTTTACATGCCTAATGCACATGTATATTTGTACCATCAACATAACAGAGCTAACAGTGGGAAAAAAGACAAAAAGACAGTTACATATCGATGTTCATTAATGTCCTTGTCCTTAATAATTAGTTTGTAATTAGGTAAATTAAAAGTAATGTAAGGTTAGTAAAGTAGATGAAGGAAAGTCAGTTCATAGGGTGAGTTATGTAAGTAAGTTAATTATGTAAAGAAAGTAAAGTTAACTAAGTAAGTAAAGATAGTTAAGTAAAGTGAAGAAAGAAGTAAGTAAAGTTAACCAAGCGAAGTAAGTAAGTAAAGAAAGTTAAGTAAAGTAAAGAAAGACAAGTAAGTAAATTAACTTAATGAAGTAAGTAAGTGAAGAAACGTATGTAAGTAGATTAAAGTAATTTAAGTAAGGTGAAATTAGTAAAGTAGTATCGTAAGGAAATTATGTCAAGTAAAATAGGTGTGAAAATAAGAAGTAAAGAAATGAACCAAAGTATGCAAGTAAAGTAAGTGATATTAAGTTAGTGAGTAACTTAAGGTATGTGAAGTAAAGAAAAAAAATGTAAAGTAAAGTAAATTTTAAATAGTAAAGCAAGACATTTAAGTAAGAAAGTACTGTGAAGTACATAAGAAAAGAAGGCTGAGTAAGTAAGGTCAGTCAACTAAAGTGATGAAAGTCAGAGAAAGTAAAGCTAAGTACATTAGTCAAGTGAGTAAGTTAGTTTACTGACCGCCTGAAGGTAAAGGAGCTAAAAACACAAAATCATTGCCTTTTAGCATTGTTACAGGTGCTGGTCCCTGGCTTAAGCAGACAGGTTTTTAGAGAAGTTGCAGAAATAAGGAAAAAAATACTTCTATATTTTTGGAGTTGCCTTGCGGCATTCATTTTGGTTAAATTTCAGAAGATGTTAGAGGTTATTCCTGTGTCAGAAAGTCAGGTAAAATGTAATCTGCTGTACCTAGTAAATTCAGATGAACTTAAGTGGAGTAAGGAGGAAAAATATCTGTTTAGAGTATTACTATTTTATAAAACAAAGATGGTGCTTAATTTCTATTGTCAATCAATCAGTCAATCTCAATCTAATTTGTATTAGATATTTTCAGAAAGAACAAAAAAACAAAAGAAACAAAAAAAAAAACTGTAATCCAAAATTTACAGTAAACCCAATCAAAAATGAATTTTTTCTTTTAGATGACCCACAATAAATGATCAGCTTGGGCTCATTTCCGGAATAATCTCCATTTCCTTTAACTTTTCTTTGATGCACAAAAATCATTTGACATTTACATGATTTCTACTAAAGTAACTCTTTTTTTTTTTTTCTTTCTTGCCTGTTTAAGTCCCTCTAATTTCTATAAATCTGTTTCTAATTCTGCTTTTTCCAGGTACTCACAGAGGAAGGTTTTGGCCCGATTACAACAGAGATAGCTGAAGACAAGACGTTCTATTACGCCGAGGATTACCACCAACAGTACCTGAGCAAAAACCCTGACGGATACTGCGGTTTGGGAGGGACTGGAGTCTCCTGTCCAATAGGACTCAAGTCAAAGGCTTAAACAGCCAACAAGGTCCCAAATCAGTCAGCTTAGTGAGGTCCAAAGATGGAGAGAATTTATGATTTAAACAACTGATGCAAAAAGCTTTGGGTTTTAAATATAGGAACACCCAATTTTAAGATATTTTACGCATTCTTTCAATAAATCAAATGCCTCCATTTCTCTTTCATGCTACTTCAAACTGGCAGGTGTTTAATGGCTGTCAGGCTACTCTTTGCAATGATAAAGGAACATATTGTGTGAAATGGGGGAAAGGAAAACTGTGATAAATAACGGTAAACTTCCAAGCTCAGCACTGATTTTATTCTGGTAAGACATCAATTTTAGTAGGTTAGAGTTCAGGTTTTACTGCAGATTACTGTCTAAGCAAACTTCCTGTTTAGATTTCTCATGCTGAGAACTGTGTGCATGATGACTGCAGGTCATGTTATGATTTCGTCTCTCAAGTAGCTCTTTCAGTAATGATTAGTCAAGAGGTGAAACTCTGACTGTTGCAAAGATTTGATTTTTCAAAGTCATCAGAAGATTTAACATAATAAAACTTAAAAAATGTAAAGACCTCTGGTATTCTTCCTTGCATGAAAATACAATTCACATCTGCCCCAATGTTGTTGTTTTTTTAACAAATTAATCTCTGGGATATAATTTCACAATTGAACTATATTGTTGTAATATGAATAGGACTGTGTGAGACATACGAACTTTGCATAATTAGACACCACAGAAACTCAAATATTGGCAAGTGTTTGTTAAGTTTTTAGTCAAAGCATCTAATCAATTAAAAATCAGCCACATTTACCCGACAAGTCCAGAAATAACAATTATTTCAAGATGATAGAAGCAGAATAAAAACGCAGAGGATGGTAGTAAAAAGGTATGATATTTGTCAGTGCTGCAAGCAAAATTATCTGCTAAACTTTCACAGACAGTGAACTTTCATGGTGTCCATTTTAATACACTGTGCAGTCAATGGTTAGAATCAATCAGAAACCTGAGGTGTGGAGAAATCAAGCTAAGCTGCAGTTCCTCAAGTGTCCACTTGGGGCTGCCTCCGTAAACCAAGAAAAGCCCAACAAAACCAATATTAGAATGCCTATTTTTACTGTGGAGTAATATCCAGCCGCAAAAAAGATGGTATTGGTGTCTATACCTAATTTTTAATTTGTAACAACTATTTGGGGTAACTATGTTTTCAACCAATCTGTTTTTGATGAAATTAAAACTGGTTTTAAACTGGTCGGTTTCTGGATTTGATGAATATCAGTTTGAGCGAGCAATTTTTAGAGCTCGGGTGTCAAAACAATCCTTCAGAAACAGTGGGTGGTCATATGGACTACATCCATTTAGTTCACACATTAGCAACAGAAATGTATCAATATGTGCAAATGATTTTGTACAAGTAGCTTCAAAAGATCTCTTCTCTGTTTTTACCATATGTCATTCAAAGACATGGCTAAAACAAGCTTGAATTATTCAATCCGAACATTAAATTAAAGATTGTCCTATTAAAAAGTCTGCTTCATGTCATGGGTTTGCTTCTGCAGATCAAAGAGTAACTATTTCTGTTTTTGATGAATTTAAAGTAGACAATTTAAAATTTCTATCAGACTCGGTCAAAAGGAGATTTATTTTGATTAAAAATGTATCTCCATGTTAGTGTTTGCTCCTTTTTTTTGGTGTGGTGTGTGTGTGTGTGTGTGTGTGTGTGTGTGTGTGTGTGTGTGTGTGTGTGTGTGTGTGTGTGTGTGTGTGTGTGTGTGTGTGTGTGTTTGTTTGTTGTGTTTCAGGGCAGGATTTAGCATGACCTCTTTCCTCTGATCTTCGCCAGCAGTGATGTTCCAGTCCCTGACTCATCTGTCATCCCAGTTAATCGTACATCCTACATGTGTGTTTGTACAGTGTATGGTGTGTTCTGATGGTACAACGTACAAACACACACACACACACTAGCAGGAGGAGAGCGTGTTTGGTGCCAGGCCCTCCAAAACTTGGCAAAATCACTACAGATTTAAAAAAATACATAAAAAAAAGGAAGAAGCAAGAGAGGGAAGAGATCAGTCTCTTTGGAGATGGCAGAGCGCCATCCTGGATCTCTGCTTGGTTGGATCGTCTCCATAAATCAAGCTGCAGGACCACGACTCAAGCAGGCTAAGGAAAGCAAATTCTGATCACTCTTTTATTTTTTGGAGGGATAAAACTAATTAACCCAAAGATTTTGTGCAAATACTCATTTATTGAGTGTCATCTACCCCTTTAATATTTGTCAAGCTGAGAAAGACCAAGAATTCACACTGAGGTACATTTTTGGTACCAGCCAAAATGCACCCGTTGCACCGAGTGTTTAAAGGCTCACCCTGTGCTTATTTCTCCTTCATTTATAAACTACAGTTCTATCTTGGCAAAACTGTCACATTTATCAAATACTGATTCTTTAAGTAGCCTGCGTCTTTTGTCAAGAAAAAAAATGAGTGTTATTCTGCATCTCTGCAAGTCCTAAAGGAATCACACAAGACATTGCAAAATTGTTATGTATCAAAGAAAATGACAGAAAACTGCAGAAACTCTGCAGAACATCCACTGCAGTGATTGTAAAAATCGATTCAATGTGACAAAGATCGATCTAGAGTATGTGACTGATAAACACAGCTTTACTCAGAACAGCAGTTACACACACACACACACACACACACACACACACAAATCTATTTACTATCCTAAATATTCCACTGTCACTTGTTAAATTTGCCTGTATTTGACACAAGGCCTGTTACTAAATTTGTTCCCAGTAAAAGCAGGTTTATACTGCCACCCTGTGGTGTGTCGGGATATGGCAAAGCCCTCAAAAATAAAGCATCAATTAAGGTTTGAGACTTTCCTTTAAGCCTTGAGAATCATGACTCTCATTTTTCCTGTCTGCGAATCAGTAGAGGTCTTAAGTTTATAATATCAAAACTGTGCTAATCTTAAGCTGGAAAGAGTTCTCAAACGGCATTTAATTTTTTAAAAGCTAATGCAGACAATCTGATCCAAATTGCTCTACTTTAAGAGGACATTTTAACAAACAGTGAAGTTTACAATGGTGCTTTAAGGTATAAAAACTCAGTGGACTACAATGTATGAATATAAGAAATATATATATATATCAGTAAAATAAACTGATTACAAAACTACCTCTATAGATATAGGCTATAAAATAAAATAAAATAAAATAAATACAACAAGAAACTAAATTAGAAAAACTATATAAAAACTGTTTAGAAAACATTCTTTTTTGGTTGTTGGAATATTTGTAGATACACCTAAGTTTAACAAGATATCACACATAACAAATGCTGAAAGGACAGTGCGATGTGAAGTTGCCATAGCAACGGTTAATGGTCTTCAACAGTCACTTACCTCAGCAGTCTCCATGATCGACCGACTTCATGGTCAGAATTTAGCCTATCAAGTCATTGTGGGTAAAACTTTAAGATCTTACTTATTCTTTTGAAGTTTTGGGGTTTAAAGTTTTGGACTTCTTCATGTAACCCCAGCATTTAAATACATCTTCAATAATGGTCGACTTTTAGGTTTGTGTGTAGAATTCAGATCATGGTTGTGCTGGCCCAGATAACCGCTACGGTCACCGGTCATATTGTGGTAAAGTCACGATGAGAGGAAACAAACAAGCAGAACTTGACTCATATAATTACTTGAAGCACAATTGACCTAATTCAGCTGTCAGGATCTGATGATATATTGAAGATAGAAAACATGCTCTGACACAAATCAGATACAGGTTATCAAGCGCAGTGAGGGAATTTAAACTTCCTACTAGGTGGTTAAAAGTTGTAACAATTATATTCCCCCTTAAAAACTGTTTATGCTAGCTGTTTAGGCTTTGACACTCCTGCTGTAACAAGGGGAAGCTAAAATTGACCCAAATCCCACAGGTAAGATATTCCCATGTACAAAAAGGAACTACTAAAAGACAAAATGTGTGTTGATTTAATTTACTGTTTCATTCTAAACCCCCCAAAAAACAGTTATAGACTTGTCATGCTTGCCTTTCAGGGTGACATTGTAATGCACAAAACTTCAGTCCATCTGCGCTCATCATCAAAGACAGATAACGCTGTCGCCACTTGGTGTCCATCCCCTACTCCTGTCAAAGAGACAACATGAAGACTCAGACTCCACAACAAGTAAGTACTAGAGATCTGAATCACACAAAAGATACACACACAAAAAAAATCCATGAAGGGCTCAACTTTTTCCTTCCAGCTAATTTAACTGAGATAGTTTTTAACTTGCTACATAAGAGTTTCTCACAATGGATCTTGGAAATGGTGAAAAATAGAAAAAAGTTTTAATGCTTGGTTTTAATTCCAGTTTTCATGAATCAAACAACAAGTGCGAAGCCCCACTGAACTACAGTGAAATACAGCCACAGCTTGAAATGCAGGTTACTCCAAAGATGAGAGGCTGCAAAAGTGCCAGAGAAAATCTGGTGTTGGTTTTGCTGTGGGCTTGTGTGCAGGGACATGTATCAATGTGTTCTTTCTAATGAAATGCATGTTTAAAAGAAAGAATAGTGAAGTGTTCATGAAGATATTAAATATTAAAACCATTTTAACTTAACTTAACTTGTTAGCATTTGTGTGTTTACAAAATAAGCTCTAAAAATGGGATGGTACGACTCAACTCACAAACTTACTGTACAGTAAAATCGACTTGATTAGTGAGACTGTCAGCTTTCTGGCAATGAACTCAAAAAATAAGATAATCTAATAATTTATTTATAAATTCTTGAGGAAAAGCAATACTTCTTTTTTTGCTGACTATGCTGATAGCTGGCTGCCAACTATCATATGGCCTGTTTTTCTGTCACACGCTGTATCTGATCAGGTGGCTTGTGAAGGCCCAATCAGAGACCAGGTTTCCCTACCTCAGCAGAGAAGTAAAGACAATAAAACTTGCAATGATTTGTATAGTTGACACAGAGAATCTGTATAGACCTACTTTTACTTCTACTTAGCAAATCTACAAGAAATGATGAGGGAATCAAATAAGATTGAAAGAGTTAGAAAAAATGTTGGAAAAGTGCGAACACATTTCTGTTTTTTTTTTTCTTCTGTATGAGAAGAACTAAAAGTCGTTTGCAGGCTCTCTGTCAATCAATATCAAGTGGTTTAGCAGAACTGAATTGAGCTGCAGGGTCAGTGAACCCAACACACCGCTGTATAAATCTGTGTAAGATTGAGCTTCAATCCTTGCCTTTCTAAACATGTTCATTGACACAAAAGTTTTTGTTGCAGATGTGTTCATTAGTTCACAAGTAGCTTAGCCTGTTTGATTTTCTCAGAAATCCCCTTTTGTGGTTATGAAGTATGGTAAGTACAGCTTGTGCAATGAGTTTCTTTTACTTCAATGTAAAGCAGTTAAGAGCTGATTTGTATTACAAGAAGTCAGGATGTGGTTTTTCACTTGTCTTGCACCTCGTCTGATCCCTATTATGCTTAATCAGTGTGTGTATCACACTGAGCTGCAACTAATATTATTTTAGTGTCAATTCATCTGCAGAGTGTTTCCACAATTAAGTTATCACTCTAATAATGTCACAGCATTATCTAAAAATGCCCACAGTTTACCCAGAACTTGAGGTGACATCTTTAAAACTTTCTTAAGGAACAACACTTAAAGATTACAAATATAGAAGAAAACCATAACAATTACTCTATTATCATGCAAGTTATCAAATTATGTTGTTATTTTTTAGAGGCAAGTGCTCTGAAAATGTAAAGGTAGAGTGGGATGTAATTTTTTAATTTGAAATGTTTTATTGAAATCAACTATATAAAAAAGCTTGAGCTGTTTGGCTGACACCTAGCACTTGTGATGGATTGATTCCAGGATTGTTTATTGAATTGAGGGAAAAATAGATTGCAGTGCAATGATGAAATGTCTTTTCTTCTCAGCCCTGATATCTGATGCATCCAAACAAATTAAAACAATTAAAACAAATCTAAATCAAATCAAATAAAAATCAACACCCAGCCCATCCATGTCAGTTTTCTCAAGACTCGAATTAAAGAACAATTTAATCCGTCATGTTCTACAAGCTCTTCTTTATTTTCCCAGCCTCTAAATCAACACTCTTCAATTCTCTTAATGAGTGAAGTTCTGTAAAACTTTCTGTAGTGTTGTAGCTGAGTTACTGAAAAAAGACAGGATATGAAGCCAATCTGATGTAAAGACAAAGAAAACCTGACTGGTTATCAGTGTTTTTCTATGTGAGCTTTGTTTGACTTTGTTTTCATACTTCTATCCTCTGTTGTTGTTGACCTGTGCTGAGGCTGCGCGCCTGAACATGAAACTTATCACCAAATGTCCTGTTGCAATACCCATACAAGCTGCTTACTCAAAGCAAAACCTACACACCACCAAAGTGTTTCACAAATCCCAAGCAAATGAAGAAGACAAGGGTCATCATGAAGTGATTCAGACTTTAATATGAAGTAATATGGAGTTTCAGTCTATTGCAATGAAACTTGATGACTTAATGTTGTGAGACTGGAGTTGTTGCTAAGACAGTGCACATACGCAACCTGAAAAAACTTTAGCACCTGTCTGCAAAAGGAGAAAAAAAAGGAGCTTAAAGAGGCCGAATAAGTTATGTCAATATTTGGACATTGCAATGATGTAGGAGGGAACAGCTGGGCTAAAGAGGCAATGCTTTCTCTACTTAGGGATATAGTTGAACCTGACAAGAAAGAAAGAAAGAAAGAAAGAAAGAAAGAAAGAAAGAAAGAAAAGCTTTACATGTGGGTTCATTGGATTGCTAAATCAGCATATTTTAAGGTTCTCATTTGGCAGAGGAAATAAAGCAACACTCCTCATCGCAGACTCACGGTATCACCCGTGTTTTTGTATATTTACAGCAGCAATACACAAACATCATCCATTCTGTACAAATAATTCAACTTTAATGATCAACATCACAGATCTGTATACAGTGCGAGGGAGGGAAGTTTAACACAGCCTTCCAGGTGTTCGTAGTCCTCTTAGGTTTGACATTTTTCTAGTGGTTGTTGAACATAATTTTCAACTTCCTTCGAACACCAGAACTTTCAACAGGCATGCTTACTCAGAGATGGAAAGATTGACTAGCGTGAATAATCGGTTACACATCACCTGTGTGGGGGAAGAGAGTTCAAAGGAGAACATTGCTGAGTTCACAGATTTGGCATTAAGTCTAAACCCCTTTGAGGACAGGCCCTCAAACTTTTTGAGGTTGAGCCTGACCTGGATGATGAACACAGAGTTTCTTTGAGAGTAAAAAAAGCATGATTTGTTAGGGTAATCAGTCACACAGTCCAGAAACCTTCAACAGGTTTCTCAGTAATACTTTTGGTTTGAATTACAAAGTTAAGGATTATGTAAACTAACCAGCAAGTCACATTCAACTGGTAAACTGGCCAGAATAGTTTAAGTGAAAAATCTTTTATTATGACTGACTCAATCTAGATATTTCCTGTCTTTGTTACTTTTTTATAAGAATTTAAGGTCCTTACACACCGGGACCGACGCAAATATCAGACGAAATATTCAGAGGTGAATTTTGATGCGTCTGACTATAACATTAAACTATAATCCATAAACGTATATATTGAATGGATATGACCAGATCGAAATAAACTTCAAACTTCAAACGTACGGTAACAACCGAGACCTAATGGTGCTGTGACAGCGACGCGATTGAGTTTGAGACAGTGAAAATACATATGGTATGTTGTATCTGAACAGGTTAGCTTACGAGCTAAAGTTACTTAGCACAGATGAAAGTTAAAACAAAGACGTTTAGCAAACTGTTAAAGCACACAAACTATCCTTCAGGTCTTATCTTTGTAATGTTTGTGTCTTTAATCAAAAAGCACTCTGTTCTTCGACACGTAAACAATCAGCCGGTCGGCCATGTTGGATATACCATGTTGTGAATCAGACGTAGCAACAACACGCAATCTGATTGGTCAGAAGTGGACACACAGTATGCAAAACTTTAGAAAAATTGGCCGTGATCTGAAAAAATAAATGGCGCAATATCGCAGGACGGGAAAACGTCGCTGATGTGAACGCTTGTATTGACAGGATACGGGTTCGAAAAAATTATTGACGTCTGAAATAATGGCACGATAAAAATGGTCCTGGTGTGAAAGGACCTTTACACAGTATCTTTGAATTTTAGCAACAACACCCCATTTGACGACAACATTTTGGTTTTTGGGAAACCTGGTGGTCGGTTTGAACCTTTTCTGACATTCATTTGCCTGAGCAAATAATCGATCACTCAGCAAAACAAACATATGAACGTTAAATGAAAATGAGTTTTAGATGCGGCTCAAGTTCAGTAACGTAGGAAAGTTTCATTGCTGGGCTTTTCTACCCTGATACTTGAAGCCTGGTTTGAACAAATACACATAAAATTAACAAAAAAACAAAACAAAACTTTAATACATTCAAGTAAATGATGGCACAAAAATACAAACATACACATCTCATAAACTTTTCTGACGTAAATGTACATCCGGCTTGATGTCGTTTATCATATTACTTTATACATCTTTTATTATAACTGATTTGCAAACAGAATTGTACATCAGTGACCTAAAGGAAGCCAGTATAATCATTTCCTGTCAACCTGCTTTAACGGCCTTTACACCCACACAGGTATCTGGTTCTCTTCCTCTTCTCCGGACTTCTTCTCTGATAATCTCAGTCTTTTTGCGCCTGCTTTTGATAATATGTTTACAGAGGTTTAGTACCAGATAGTGGGGCCCATTAATGGCACTCAGCCCTCACAAGGCCAGTATCACTATCGTCTTTGCTAAACTGATAACATTTATAAGTGCTGACAACTATGGCATAACCCAGTGTCTTTAACTCTTCTATCAATTCTTTTAAAAAAATCCGTCTAAAACATGTTACCAAGGTAACTGCACATCTTAGATTCTGAGGTGGATTTTTAATGTGTATAATATGAGTAGAACGGCTGATTGAAACACAGTTTTCTTTCTTCTTTGTTGACCCCAATCTTAACCTCATTTTTTTCCCTTTCTTGATAATTTCAGATAGCTGGATCAAAAGCTTTAAATCCCTCAGGGCAATATTTTACTTATCCATTTTTATGTTTACATAATATCTATCTAAGAGAATGTTAATCCTTGTTTTTTTCTTATTCATTAGGAATTTATTGGTATTACATACCAATCAGCTTATTGCATTGATCAAGGAAATGAATCATTAGTTATTTTGAACACATCTGCTTTGTTGAAAATAGTCACTACAAGACAGAATCAAAAACAAAGAAAATTAAAAGAAGTCTTTATGAGTCATTGCAACAGACAGTTTTGAAGTTTTACTGAATGTTTCTGCTGCTTTTACCTGAAGTAATAATATTGCTGCACCTTTGTTTGTGCGTTATCTTAAAAATTCTGGATTGCATTTAAAAGAATATTGCAGCTTGTTACTAAAATTCAAGCTTGAACCTTAATTGTGCATCAGAGTATGCATTTGTGCATCTACAGAGTGGAAAAAGTGAGCTCAAACAAAGGAAACTTATCTGCAGATAAAACACAAGCACCCGTTTCATCAAAAAAAAAGAAAAAGTGTACTGCTCAATAAAACACTCAGAGTAAAAGTCTTATCAGCCAAATGCATGCAAACATCTGTGTGGGCGTTACAGTGGTTTTATATCTGTGTGTCTGAGGCATCATGGTTAATGAAACTTGCTCTTCACCTGAAAAAGGTCAGATAACAACCTAAGCAACAAAAAAAAAAAACATCATTTATCAATTATAGGTGAAGAAAGGGTTCTTGTTCCAGATACTGTAGGTGTTGTTGTTGTTCCTAAGTTAAAGTCAGAATTTATAAGTCTCTTCTGAATACTCATTGGACAGAAGGTGGTAATATAAGCGTCTTTAAACCCAGAGTTACAGAAGCAGTAAACCAGCGGGTCCAGCAGGCAGTCGATGTAAGATAAAACCATGAGGCTATCGTAGACCTGCACTGCTATGTCCTCCTCCGCTTGCCGTTTCCACAGCCGAAAACCTAGCAGAACTGCTCGGGCGACAGTGCAGGGCAGGAAGCAGATGGAGAAGACGACAACAACAGACATAACTACCCACACGGCCCTCCGCAGTTTGGCCTTTTCCCCCACCGTCTTCTTCCTTAGCCGGTTCACGATGCGCACAGTGCAGTAAACCAGGATGATGAAGGGAATGATGATCTGGGTGAAGAAGACCACCTGAAGGAAATTGATTTGAATTAGATTAGGAGCAGACCAGCAAAATTTAACAACAAAATATGGCACTCATTTAGAAGTACAAAGTGCTGCCATCTCTGTTTTCAAACTCTTGTTTTTCTGAACTCCTCAGCTGTCACCTTAAGCCGAAACATGTACGTGTGACACAGGCACTAAACTTTAACCTCTTCATTCATGATTTACACAAGGACAGTATTTTTGCAGAACATTAAAGAGGTGGTTGTTGCTCCGTGAAATCTCAAAGTAATTTCTAACCTTGATCTAAACCAAGGAACCTAAATTTAGAGGCAATGTGAGGAATAGAAATGGTTTCACTCATGTACTGATTTCCTTTCACAGGAGTAAATAAGGTTATCAGCAACAAGATTGATTATTGGTTCCATGAGTATAATTTAAAGGGATATTCTGGGGTGAAATTATTTTAGGGTCAAACACACCGTAACACAGAATTAGACACCCCCTCGAGAGATGAATGTTGCAGACCGCTTGCTCTTCGAGTTATACCAACTTTAGTTTCAACCGCAGGATCGCAATACACAGCGGCCTGAGAAGCCAAACACAAACCTCAACCAAAATGCCACACATAATGCTCAGAACAGCACCTAACCAAACATCCAGCAAACATCTTTTTAGCTTTGCCTGATTTCTTTAGCAAAGAGACTAAATACAGCTCACCACTCTCCTCCAGCAGTCGCTTGTTTGTACGGAGACCTTAGACGAGTCTATCACCGACTGCAGCGGGGTGACACAGCTCAAGGAAGAACATTTATGATCATTTCTTCATGGCAATGCAATCAGACCGAGACGCTAAGGCAGAAGAACTACTGCGTCTGTAGTGCAAAATGATTAATATTGGGATTATTACTTCAAGGAAATGATAAAGTAATGATCATAAATGTTCTTCCTTGAGCTGCGTCACCCCACAGCAGTCGGTGATGGACTCGTCTGAGATCTCTGTGCAAACAAGCAGCTGCTAGAAGAGAGTGGGTGAGTTGTGTTTAGTCTCTTTACTAAAGAAATTAGGCAAAGTTAAAAAGATGTTTGGTGGTTAGTGCTGTGGCTAGGACTCTGTGTATATGGTTGATGAAGTTAGGTGTTGTTCTGAGTATTATTTGTGGCTATAGAGTGGCGTTTTGGTTGACTTAAGTTGGTATAGCTAGAGAAGCAAGTGGTCAGCAACATTCATCTCTCGAGGGTGTGTTTAACTCGGTGTTGTGGTGTGTTTGACCCTAAATTAATTTTGTGCCGGAATATCCCTTTAAGCGTGTTTTCAAACCTGAAGAAATTTTAATGAATGCATCAAAATAACTTCAGCAGTACCTCTCTAAAGGTGTCTGTCACATCGTGATAAGGCGTCTCCACTTCCCGCCCATGGCTGTTGCAGCACTCGAATGTCCGGACCATGGTAGGGATGGTGAGGGGCAGCAAGAGAAGCCAGATGATGATGGAGATCTGAGGAGATTTCTTCAGCACTTTGACAAAGTTTCTTCGCCCGAGATGGACCACGTTAAAGTAGCGATCGATGGACAGAGTGATGAGGAAGGCGATGCTGGCCCCTCGGTTAAGAAACAGCATGGAGAGCATCAGCTTGCACACTGAAGTGTCCCTGCTGCGTCTCATACCATGATGGTAATGGTAGGCTTTAGCAGGAAGACAGGCCACCAGCAAGAAATCCGCCACCACAATATTGAAGAGGAAGATACTTTTATTTTTCCAGAACTTGAACCTGAAGAGGAAGCAACCAACAGGACAGTTTATCATCATTGTCAGGAAAGTCATTTAATATAAAGAAGAAACAGAAGTGCAGTAAAGTCAGTGACACAGAATCCACAAACATGTCTGTGTGCCTCCAGTCTTGACAGCTTCATCAATCAAACGGATGAAAAATTCATGCAGTCTTCCCTGCAGTAAGCAAGTCTGATTTTTTATCTTTTCACTATCTCATAACTGCTAATGTTACTTGCAGTGCATACATTACACTGGTGGAAAAATACACTGGTGCCAAAGAAAACAGTGGCTCTCTGCACGCTGGTCAGCGTTTGCCTGCTGGAAGCCCTCTCAGTGCTGTCAGCACGGCTCTTAGTCCACAGCACGGCATGTTCCACATCCAGCATGTTTATGACTTAATCTTGCTCAATCTGCACTTCAGGGAAAGAATTGAATTGAAATAGCTATTAAAGCTCCTGTGAGGAGTTTTCAGCCAACTGTGAAGCAGACTAAAACTTGCTCTACTGTCTTTTACGAGCTACAGAGGCTGATGAGACCATCAACAAGTCTGATAGTTTCTTTGCTGTAATCTTTAAGCCTGAAAACCCAGTACACGGGGGTTGGTGTCATACTAGGCAAGTAATGGCATGCCGATGAAGCAGATTGTTTATCACACTTCCTATACATGTACAGGACAAGATCTGCAAAGAGACAAGTTCCTCACTTTAAGGCTTTAAGTGGTGGCACTTTTTAAAGAAGCAGTGAGGCTTAGCATCTTCACTTTTCCTTTTTGATTTTAAATCGTTCTATGTCTGTCGGATTTTTAAATTGTTTTCATCTCTCCTTTTTAATTTTTTTTAATGTATTTCCTTGCATCTGTAAAGCACTTGGAATTGCCTTTGTATGCTTTCTACAATATCTACTCACACATCTGCACGTACAATCGTGTGCTATTGGTATTGTGCAATATTCATTCAATCTGGCACTTTACATCTTGGGCAGTAGGGTAATGTACCACACAACAGGCACTTTTTTCTTTCTTTTTTCTGCGTAATATTGGGCTATGTGCAATATGATGGGGATCTGAGCTCCCAGGCGGCTAGCACTGTGCACTTTAGCATTTAGCACTTGAGCACAATGGCACTTTAGTTAGCACTCCAGAACTTTATGATTCAGTGTGTGGTCCCCCAACACTCAGCCTGTTATTATTGTTTGGTTTGCATGTCATCTATATTGTTGCTGATATGCTCTGTGTGTTTCACTCCTGTTATTGATGTTTTTTTTGGTTTTATGTATTGACACCAACCTGCTAATGTGACTGGGGATGGAAATTAGCCATTTAGCTATAATCTCATGTATTTACATGTAAATGTTCATTAATGCATATTGTCCCATATATTAAAAATTCCTCAATCCTAAATTTTTCCCTGTATCAAAGATCCCCCTTTGGCACCCAAGACACTTCCTCTAAATCATTTTAAGGACAACTTCAATTCATATATAGTTGCAAGTTATTCAAAGGTTCCTCAAAACCAAAAAAAATGGGAAATGAAAACAGAAAAGAAAATAATCACTTTCATAGCTCAAACTTATAGTGATAAGAGTATGAGCACATCCATGACCATCACTAACTACACTCATACACAGTTTTTGTCAACATCTCCACCAACACGTAAGAATCCAAACAGGATGTAAATACTGTCTGTTTGTCTCGGCTCCCTGGAATAAGCAGGGATCTACAAAGATTTCTCTCTATAAACAGTCATGAAGCTGCAGTGGATGTGAGGAAAGATTTATCCAAACAGATCTTTTTATTGATTCCAGACAAAACCTGATTTGGTCAGAGAGTTGGATGAACACCACGAGCATGAGAACATTTGAATAATTGCAGTTTTTGGCAGAGAAAACAGTCGTCCAGGCTACAGAAGGCTCACCTAACAGTAGGTCAGAAGCATCTGCACTCCTGTGTTACAGTAAGTTGATATGCAGGAGCTGTATTTTAACTTTAGAGTGTTTATTTTAACACTTGGCATTACTGCAGCTTTTTGCAGAGAAGACAGACCATTATCTGAATTGTTAAATCATTTTGAAGGCCTTTAATCCTCATGAGCTGATGGGTCATCTTGAGGTCATTGACCATTTTCAGATGAACAGGATCTGCTAATTTGCTCACCACACCACCTTTCACTTTTGAGGATGTTTAAGAAGGAGAAGGTAGTAATGGATGATGTTTTTTTCATACATAAAACATGTCTTTAACTCAGTGAAGCTACAGCTGAAACTTTATGCAAGATGGCTCTACAGCTCAACTCTACAGAAGTGCCACACACACACACACACACACACACACACAATTGATTCAGACACAATACACAACTTGAAATGGTAACAGTTTGAGATTAACAACCACTTCTTGAGAAATTTCACCAAAAATAAAGCTTTTGTGTTAGAAAATAGTTGGATTCTTGGGAAGTAGATGTAACTGCCGGCCAAAGGGCAACTGGACCTCCAATGAGATCCAGATGTAATCTATTTGATTTTCTTGCAAAATTCAGTTGGGAGCCATTCTTCGAAATGCACAAACCTCAACTAACTAACATGTTGTACACAAGTCAGTCATCGAGTGTAAGGCTAAGGTTAGTGCTCTCCAAGTTGAACGTTTTTCCTTCCCTGAAGGCTTTCCCTAACCTCATTCCAAGCTTACGAGTTTAGATTTTACTCATGAGTACTCTTTGAGAAAGGAGAAAGAGTGACCGCAAAAACAAATTATTAGTTCACTCATAACACAGCTGGGATTGATCACAGGAGGTCAGATATTCCATGACCAGGGATTTTACAACTTCAACACTGGCACAGTTTTAGCTATTATTGCTTCATACAATGTCATTTACCTTCACTTGAAATCAACAGTAACTGTGAAGAGTTCAAGTGAAGAGTCATCCAGAATTCCCCTAAACTGCATTTCATTTTCGAGTACTGTTTAAAATCCAGGGGAAAGGTGATCACAGGATTTGTCATGATACCTGAAACAGTTAACTCATTTTTTTCAGACGAGACTTGATTGATATACTAACCTCCACTCGGTGACCATTTTTACGTCTGCTTAACCACAGCTTCTTTATCAGAAAGCTGTCAATCTTCAAGGTTTAGGTAAGTTCAAGCAGGAGTAGATGAAAGGCAACCTGACTTTTGAACCACCCTTGTGTGATCCCAACTTTTTTTTGCAGAACTGAGTTTGGAATCACTCCCAAAAGCTTCAAATATTTTCCATCTTGTAAACACCTGTTCCCAAGTTCAAGTTACCAAGATAGAAGTAATTCTTACATTCCTTATTTCAAGGCTTTCTGGGAATTTTTGCTGTCCTCCCTTATCTACATGTACTATGAAGTAAAACAAGTAAAGGGATATGCTTGAGAAAATGAGTTTCTTCATACCTGAAGATGAAGACGTAGAGGACCGACAGGTTAAGAGGCAGACCCAGCATGAACTCTCCCATCATCAGCCAGGAGAGTGTCTCATACGTGAGTTGATTGGGCACTCTGCAGTGATCAATTGTTGAATTTGTAGACATGTTTCTTTGGATAGGCATACCACTGATTGGAACAGAGCTGCGTCTGTTTCCACTGCAGTCCGAGAAGTCCCAGTGAAGAAAAAATCTGATTTATTTAACAGTGAAGAAACAAAGGCTGAAAGTGTTTCCAGACCGGCATCACCAAGTTGAATCCTTTGTTGTCCAGCTGTTGCCCAGGGTCTTCTTTCTGTAGAAACTGCTTCCCCTCCTCACCAGGATCCGTCAAATTCAACAGTCCTCTCCCGAGGGCTTTACAGTGACTCTGGAGCGCTGTCAAGACTCGACCAGCTGTGCCAAAACATGCTTAAGAAACATGCTCTGTAAACACTACATACACTGAAATCACAGACTGAGTATGGAGAGCAGAAAACCTCCTGTCTGACACTGTCTGACTTAGTTTCCTCTTTATGTGTGAGGCTGACACCGATGCTTCAGAGAGGAAGAATTTATAGTGAGCTGGAGGTGTGGTTTAGAGAAAAGTGGGCATATCTGACTGAGAAACAGCATGCAGAGATGCTGGTTTCAGCTTTCAAACTCAGAACTACTTCATGCACTCAACTATCATGGCTTTTTTCTTCCCAATCAATAACGAAGTAAAAGAATCTGACCTGCCCTGAGTGGTTTGTGGATTGGACAGAAAGTGGCGAATGGAAACTTGAAGGTGTTTTAGCAGAATGGGGGTAAATGCCTGTGAAATTCCTCAGGTGGTTGTCCATGTAGAGCCATCATGCCTGCACATGTCTGGGTTTATGTTTGGATGTTGGGATGATAGGAGAGAGAAAACATGGTCCTTTAGAGGTATATGACATATTGAGTTTACCCAGAAAAGACCAATCATGTTACACCTATCAGAGGACATACAGTATCACCTGAAATCAGAGCTGCAGCGAGCCTGAAGAACAAAGAGCTGTTCTGAATAGAGGTACTCCCAGAGGCTTAAATCCCTGCAGAGGTGAAGGAAACAGCTTTTTACAGGTTTATTTGTTCCCCAATAACACACAAAAGTAGAGACCCACTGAGCTATAGATGGCTATTAGACGTGTAGTTTTTTTTTAGACTTAATTTCAGCCGTCTCAATTCTGTATGTTTTTTGACAGAATTTAGATGTTGCACTTTAACCCATTATTCAACAACTATTTATTTCAAAAAGCAACTGTGAGTTACATAACTGATCTCCAAGTACTTAAACAAAGTAATTATGAAAGCCTTTAAGCAATATACTGTGTAGCATAGATATAGCCCAGATTTAGATTTAGTCTAAACTTGGTCTAAATTTAGACGTCTAAAAAACTTTCATTTTTAGACCTGTGGTAGCCTGATTTCAGACCAGTTGCTAGGCTAAATTTAGACGTCTATTAGACCTCTTTTAGACCAAAAAATGTTCAGTGAGTACTTTCCTCTTGTTCAGTGTGACTCATAGGGGGAATAAATAAATGGCACAAGCCAGTCTTCTCATGATTTCCAAGAACAAATAAGAACATCTGTGTGAAGTCAAATTGCAGTTTGTGGCAAATAACAAGATAATTGCGCTTAAAAATAGTATTAAAAATAACAGCCAGGGACTAAAATAACAAATTTAATGTAGTATTATGTTAATGTCTATTGATGAGATTAGTAATTTATAAATTGTAATTTTCAATCCCTGAAACTAGTGTAAGGGGGGAGGTTTCACCTGAGGAGCTGACAAAACACTCTGAAAAGGCTGCAATGCCCATAGGGGGCGCCAAAATGGACACAAAACAGAAGTTCCTCACAGAAGCTTTAAGATTCTTTGCTATTTTTATTTTTCTAACCAAGCTTTAATTATATTTATTTTGTTCTTAGCATGAGCTTTTTTGAACTAGTGTGATTTCTGGTGATTCTGCAGCCACTCTCAAGCAGACACCCCAGGAACCACAGTCTTGAGCACTTCTGCATCGACTTTATAGGTTACCACTTGGTTCACCTCAAGCCTGTCGTTCAGTTTGCAAAAGAGAGGGCAACAAATACAGGGCAGTACAATGCCAAAATGCTGTTCACTATCTTTTCCCACACATTCAGTTTGTAGATTTTAACACCTGTGAGGAATTTTTGATTGGTTAGGAAGCAGATTCAAATAAACACTGATGCCTATTTGTGATCTACTAAAAACCAAACTAGGCCAACAGTGTTGATTCTGTATGATGATTCCTGTTGCCTGTTGGACCATGAGGGGGCAGGTGTCAGATGGGTAAATTTATTAGTTATATCAGTTATTCCCTATGATGGGGTTCACTGTTAAAGGAAAGCATGATGAAAACTTCGACTTACTCATGTACTGGACAAAAATAGCGAAGAGATCAAAGGTTTTCAACTTTGCGGGGACCTTCTGTTAACTTGTGTTTTCTCTGTTAATCCTGCAGGGTGGAGAAATTGTGTAATTTTGATGGTATTCCCTGGCTTAAAAAAGACAGTCATGCAACAAACACTGCTCCAAACCTCCCGGGCAACATCATATGATTATTATGACTACTAGTTTGTGGCGATGTTGTTGAAAACAAATACTGACTGAGAACAGAACAAAAATGGAAATCCATCCCATTTTGTTGGCACATTCACCACCTAAACATGGAGCAACAGCAAATGTGGGTAGTATTTGGGGTTTCTGATTCTGCTTTGGTGTTTATATATATGTTTTTAAATGTAGGTGCCCACTTTGAACATTCTGTTCTTTGCATAGGACGACTGAATCCATGCAAAAGAAGAAGGCGAAGGATGAGAGCGAGAAATAACGACATGTTGCACTGATTTTCAGAAAGGCTGTATGAGGTACTGACGCACAGATAGTGACCCAAGATGCTCTGAGCTTTGCACCACTTCCTTTCGAACATAAGTTGGCCTAACATGCTCATACACCCCGAGGAAAAGCGGAACCGGGGTTCACTTGGAAGCAAACCAAGATCTTCATTTTTTAATGGACTGGAGTTTGCTTGTTTGACCCGCACCAGTTTTTTGATTGAGTGTTCACACCACTCCAAACGAACAAGATTTTACGAGGAAACAGACTAGGGTTTGTTGAAACAAAACAAAACAACCCCGGTGTTAATGTGATCTTAGAAGTGGTGATATTGTCCTGGGGCCTCATTTATCAACCCTGTGTAGAAAAAGTTCTGATTACTGTGCTCGTGCATGGTTAGGATCATTTGCATTCAGAAGCGCCTCCAATTGACCATATATGGTATGCTACATATGTGATTCTAAGATTTTTTGTGCATTGACTGAATGAAACCCATCTCTTTTTTCTGTAATAATTATATTTACCCGATTAAATGAATGTAAAAGGACCAAAACGTGTCCATTCTTACAACTGTTGACAATGACAGTCTGAAGTCAGTGTTAGTCTTTGTAATGTGGAGCTACATGAGCTAAAGACACTGAATTATCAACCCAAAGCCATACTTCATGATGTGGATGCTGGTTCTGGACTGGAGAAATTAAATCTGTAACAGGAAACAAGTTCCTGCTTGAGCTGATTTCATATTTTCTGGTTAAACAGCAGAGGGGGAACAGAGCTGCTTTGACTGCATCCTCCAGTTAAGTGGAAGTTTTTATTATACAATAGGATTAAATAAATGTAGGAGTACATCAGTCTTTTCTGTCACATCCTCCTCAAACAGGTTTGATTACAGATTTCAAATATACAGCAAAAAACAAAGAAGTGATGCCTCAAATCTGTGAAGTATCAGATTTATCTCTTTTCCCTTTCACAGATTCACTCATCTATTCCTCCTTTGTGCATAAGATGTGTACACAAAGTGAACGGCTTATTTTATCGGTGGCAGCCTTAAGATTCAAATCTAACTTCCCTCTTACTTTGTACCTTATTATGTTTGCATGCAGTAGCCTGTGACAGGGTTGGATTAGCTTTTAAACTTCTTGTTCCATTGACGTCAAACATTAACCTGACACTTTCTAACTCTGCTGCTGTTTCCCCTCACGAGCAGCAAACAAATGCTTTCAAACTTGTTGGAAGTAAAGTCATAACTGAGGATGAGGAGCATGCTTGCATGTCGAAGTCTCTCTAGTCTGTCGTGGTAAAGGTGTGATGTAATATTGCACATAAAACAAGCCACATTATGCTGCAACAGAACACGTCTGTACATGGCAAGAGCATTAAGACATGCAGTTGACCACAACAGAACACCCTGTAATCCACCAGTCACACACATTATTGTGTAGCACAGAAATAGCAAGAGCAGCATTTCTTTTTAAAATATCAGGATTGATTTTGTATCAGACCTTTCATCCTGGACCCCCTTGGCTGTAATATGTAACAACTCTGCCTTAAAATGTGTAAAACTATGACCTGATCTTAGGTTTTGATATTAGTCATTATCATAAATTTGTCTGGAAAATGTCAAACTAGCATCATTTTGAATTTAAGTGGCTGTTTTTGTTGTTGTTTATTTCCTTTTCTTAGCGCCTGAGGTAAACACAACATTTGTCAGAGAACATGGAAAGAATTTTGTAAGCCGCTCTTGTTGCTAATGTTACTCATGCCTATTTCTTCATATCCTAATTACAAAACTTTGGTTGACTTTATGTAAGGGGTGGTGTAAATAAAACTAAAATATGATATCTGCTGAAGCCTGGCACCAAGATTTGCATTTGCGGTGGTTGTTGCTAAGCAACACGGATCACATCAACCATAATCACCTTTATCAAACTCATCTTTGGTGCATGAGGTCAGCTTTCAGTGAGCAGGCCTCATGCAACAGAAAACACACACCGCACTTTTCAGAAGAAGAGATGTAAAGCAGAAATCTTCAGTTTGCCACAGCTTAAAAATAACACCAGTCTGGTTCATTGGAATGACCTTATATCAGTGTCACAGCCACAAATGGAAGGGCATGTTTTGTGGTTGAACAGGGGATCTGCCCAAATGACTAATTTTCTCTGATGTTTCTAAAGAAATTCAACTCAGCCAACTCACTTTCCTAAACATACTACTGTTTTTATAATACCGTTATGGTTAATGTGACGGTTTGGAGATAAACAAAAACGGAAGGACCCAAACTGCAGAACAAAAATTGATTTATTTAAAAGGAACTTAAAGAAAAGCAACAAAAACTTAATTTAACAGTCCAACTCAAAAATGCCAAGAAAAACAAATGGCAAAATCCAGAGAACTGACAAACCATAGGAAAACACTGGAGACAACAAACACACACTTTCACAATGAACCAACAAAGAAACAGGGGAAGACAAGGACTTTATATACACAGGGAAACGAGCAACGTGAGGCAGGTGAGATACAGATCATCACAGAGGAGGGAAAACTGAGGAAGTCAAACAAGACTAGAAACATAGGGAATTAACTACTACCAAATTAAAACAGGAAACACTGATATAAGGAATAAAACGCTGAAAACGTGAGGGAACCGGGGTCAGACACAAGCTGAAAACTCACAAGACAAGACTACAGGGGAACAGCAACAACAGGGAACAGAAACACTAGGAAGCACACAGAAAGTAAACTCAGATAACCAAACTCAGGGGAAACTAAAAACCTGAACATATCATGACAGTTAAACCTTTCATTAGTCTAGTTTAGTAAATTGGTTGACACTTACGAAAGTAACACAGATTCTCTCGTTTCTTCCATTGCTGTCACAGGATTTGGACAAAGAGTAGCAGAATAAGTAGTTGATCTTTTAGAGTCAAATCAACTTTTATACTATGAGCAGTTTGATTTTGGACTCAAATACTCAGAGAAATAAAAACATGTGTTTTTGTAGATTATTTAAACTATTTTTTGGATGTGGGTGATATCGTGGTGACAGTGTTTGTTGGCTTTAAGAAAGCTTCTGACACCATTTACTGTGACATCCTTCTATCTAAGTTGCCTAAATTAAACAATTTTCCAAGTAGGCGTTTAAAGAGTGTGCTTTTTTATCAACAGTCAATAGAACAATATATGAACACTGACTCAAGAAAGTCAGCTCCTTAACGAAATGAAAGGTATTCTCCAAGGCTCAAAACTAGGTCCACTGATTTTTAGTCTGTATATTAATGATCTGCCTGAAAGATGTCTGGTTGGGGCTGGTTGTCAGCTTTATGCTGATGATACAGTCTTATATGCTTCAGCAAAGACCCTCAATGAAGCAGCTGAGAGATTATCATCATGCATGACTGAGGTGTGTGAGTGGCTTTAATGAACATGAAAATGGCAGTCTTCATAACAAAAACCATTACAACCAGAAAACACAATGTTAATCATTCAAGGACCACTGACTGAAACAAAACTAACACAAGATTAAAAGGTTTTTAACAAAAGGAGACAACAGCAAAAACTGAGATGTGAACACTTTTAACTGTATTTTGATCTTCAACTCATTATTTTCATTTTATGAAACGTCACCTGTCACCTGTGTTTATTTACATCTAGGTAGTAGAGCATTATAGCGTTGTTATTGTAGCCATTGAGTGGAGCTATAGCTCCGACCAGTGGCAGGTGTCTGCATTATGCTCTGAACACAATATATGACCAGTCCTTTAGGTCTGCAGCAGAAATAAATAATAAATAACTGGTTTAATTAGTGCACATCTTTTCTCTTAGCAATAGACAGTTTACAATATTTATAAAACAACTATCAAACATAAAATCTCCTCCAGACTGGCTTTTATAACCTGGTTTCCATTGTATAGCATGTCTGAATCTCCTCGCCTTTCTTTAATATCAGCCCCATTGTTTTACAAAAGTGGCTTCTCCCCACAGCAAGCAAATTTACTGCCTATTGATGAATTACCTAATTTGAATGACCAAAATCAGGTGAATCAAAAATTTGTGTCTTCATTCTGCGAGTTTTGTCTTTTTGCACAGTGAAATTCCTGAACAGAATGTACCAGGTCTGAAAATGAACACTGTTTGCATTCCGGCGGAGCTCTCAGCATACTAATTTGACACTTTGAAGGCATAAAAACACCTTGCATGGAAACTTCTTCACGTTGTTCTTGCAGCATTGCACTCCTGCTTGAGTAAGCTGCATTCTTTCACAAACCGTGTGAAGACAGCTTCATGCATGTAACCATGCATGCAGTATGCTCATGTGCCTTTACAACATAGTTGTTCACGTGGAGTATTGATGCAGTGCTTCATTTCACATCACACTTAAGGCTGTTATTGATCTGTTTTTATAGTGTTTTGCAGTTGTGTTTTATGATTGTCTAGCAGAGCTGTTGTATGCAGGGTTTTCTGTAGTAAAGAAAAAGTGTTTGGCATGATGAACATTCATTACGTGCCCACAAAGCTTTCAGCACCTTATCTCTGTTCAGATAAGATCCCTGAGAACTTGTCTTTTCTCTGGTTTAAAGCAGCTCTTCTCCAAAAACACTCGACTTCCTGTCTAGATTTTTTCATACACCAGGTCTAAGTAGCAAGTTACTAACTTGCTGGTTTTATTACAGCTTGGACATCTTGTTTATTCTGAAGTACTTTCTAAGGGGCAGTAATGATGATGATAGTACACAGACATTCGGTGTTTACTCTCACTGCACTTGGATCAAGGTGCCCTGGAAGGCACGCCTCTTAAATTTATCATCATCTCTGTCCACTCAATGTGCCAAGAAGCATTTCTAAGCGGTGGTGTGGACTCTCTCCTCCCACTCACACACTGGCTCTGAGAAATTGAGCATCTTATTTCACAATCTGATCTCTAACCAACTCTCCTCTTTATCTCTTGTAGGTCCTACATTTCCTGCCTGTGTGCTCTCAGTGAGGATGAGTTGCCCGCTTATGATGGCTATCATGATCTCTGCTAAGGTACTGAAGGTGCTTTGTGTGTGCTAGTGCTCCCTGTGTATGATCAGAGGATGTTTTTAACTCATCATGTGCAGGTTATCAGACTTAATGCATGTTACTAGTAGTTTGCTGTTTTATCACTTTATAAGTCTGGGTAAAAATAAAACAACCTGTATTATTTTTATCACAGCTTTGTTCACATATGCCATACAAGTGTCATATTGCTTTTAAGCTCTTCTATGCAGATGTAAACGAACAAATATGACAGATAGCATCTCATAGCAGGGCACCGTTTGGTAGTACAGGAAATGTATTCAATTCTGAGTTTCTTTACCTTCTCCATCTCAGCGCACTGACATTCTGTCTCTTACTGCACAGTTTTGGAGCACGCAGTACCTTTGAAGTTACTCTCTCTTTATGTTACATTTACAAAATGTCCATTCACTGTCCCCCTACCTCCCCAGCAGTAGAAGGAATACTGAGTCAAAACCTGAGAGTCAAAAATGTTTTCAAGGAATCCAAACAAAAATGCGTTGGTCCATTAATCAGTCAAAGCAGCCCAGAACTGTAACATCGAACTAAAACCAGATGTCTCAGTAAGTCTTTTTAAAATTCATCTATTCAAATTTGTGCTTTTTTTAATCCAGATTCTTTTTAAAGAATTTTCTTTATTCCTACCAACAGACCTGGAAATATTAGAGGGCACTCTGATGAACTTGTCTAACAGAAAATATTTACACCAGAAATAACAACATGTACTATCTCGGGGTAGGAAATGTACTGCCTTGAAATATCTCCCTTGCAGGGCAAAACATTGTGATTTTCCATGATAAGTTTTTTTTAGAGGGGAACAGATTTTTAAAAAGATTTTAAACTTTTTTTAAAACACTGATCAAGATAGAACAACCCAGAGGTTTCCATGTGTTACCTGATCTCTGTTTCCACATGTCAGTCCAGCTGGTGGCAGTAATTCACCTACTCAAACCTAAGCTTCTTGTTTGCAAACTGCCAATAAACACGTTTAAGGAAAAGAAAGGAAAAGAGAACGTAGAAGGAGATCCATATAAGCTTTATTTGATCAGAAAAGAAGCAGTTTGAATAAGTGTGAAAAGTCTATCGCGGTTTGTGGTTTGGTGTTACCTTTCAAGGTTTCCACAGAAGAGAAATACTTTTGAATTGAGTCAGAAAACTGCCCACACATCCCTGGTGGGATTAATGTTGAAAGAGTTGCCATTTATAGTTTCCAAACACAACCCAAATGCAGTTTCTGGCTGTTTGATTCATGATAAGTGAATTAGCTTTCATGATTCTCTGACTTCATCAACACCGGTCCAAATTCCTCTCTTTTCTCTTTGAACTTTTGCTCAAGACTCATCTTATGACTCCTTGTTTTCCTCTTATCCAGTTCTCCAGACTTGTTGATATCATCATGTTAAGACACCGAAACATCATCCTGTCCTCACATGTCCAACCTGGGTAAGAGACGGCTTCTGAGTCCAACGGCATCACTGACACTTTATTCACGCAGACAAAACAGCTGATGATATCTGACCTACATCTCTTTCAATCACATAGAGACCTTTATGAAAGATCTGATAAGATTCACTCACACAAAAGTAAGTTGAAAAAATTGCATCATGTCCCACAGGTTTTATTACAAACCTAAATGCTGACATGTCTTACTTCCAGATGGGCTTTTACAAATATTGTATGTTTATCAACTTCAGTGATTTCTGTATGTTTTTCCCAACTTTTAGATCCAGGTTGATTATCAGATTTAACACATTAAATCTCAGTGGAGTAAATACATTTTCATTAAATGATTTTTTCAAAATGCACAACAAAAGACCAGAGTAAAGTGAGAATCTTGCATCATCTAAAATCAACAGAGTAGGCATTGTTTAACAGATACTTAGCTCAGTAGCAGGACCTCATTACGGGTTTTTTAGAATAATTTGAGATTTTTTTTAAGTCATAAACTTATGATTGAAACTCTAATGTTACAAGATTAAAGTCATAATGTCTTATTCATTCATTCTTGTCAGAAAATGATTTTACTACAACTTGATTCTCTTAAAATGTGACTTAAAAGACATCTTGAAAATCTTTAAAAGATATATTTTTTTAAGAGTGGCTGTGTAATCTGTCTTTAAGACAGGCCACACTCAAATAAACTTAACACTAGATAAATGAAGGGCTAAAGATACGGTGGCCCTGAAGGGTCAACTGCATGAACATTCACGCAACAAACTGAAGTTCACTAAATGCTACAAAATTTTAGGAAAACAGAGATAATTTAATTAAATTCAATAAAGACAAACTTCTTAAAGTCTTAAAGTATTTCTGTTTTTTTTTAAGTCAATTGACTTAGTTCGGATTTTATAGAATATTAATGCAATTTTTAAAACTTGTTTTTATGTTTCAAAAAATTCTTTTGTACGACATATTTTTTTGTAATTCAGTGTTTTTTTTTTTGTTTTTTTTTTAGATGACATTTTTGCAGTTTACCTGCAGGGCCTCAAACTCATTTCAGATAAATATGTGTTAGCAGAGTTAACAGGATTACAGAGCCAAACAAAAAGAAGTTTAAAGAGACATTGTCGACTTAAGCCAGTTCCTACTGCATATCTTTGAGAAAGGGGCTTTTTATCTAACAAGCTTTTTAACTTATTTTTTTCACAACCTTTGTCATGGCCTCTTGTGATCTGTTATTTGTTGTCACCTTACAGGTTTTACACCCAATCAAGTTTGACATTTTTTAAACATTAACTTCACCTGGGGCCACAAACATGAGATCAAACTCAAGTCTGGAGTTTGTTTCTGAAAAGGTTTCCTCTTCTCCTTTTTCAGGAGCCTTCCAGTCATAGCAGTTTGTCTTGACAAACAACTCCCACTCTTTATCCCGGGACAGAAGTTTCAGGATTGCTTAAGTGTACAGTGACTCACATCTGAACTTTCTGGGAATGTTTGTGAGGCAGCAGAGTTCAATCAGGTGAGATAATGCTTTTGGTTTACATTTCTTTCAGCAAAATGGAAAAACAGGAAACTGCTGTTAACACCTTCACATCAGTGTTACTGTGACTTTGGGGTATGATATCTAAAGCATATACTGGGGCATCAATAAAAAAATCAAACAAACCAGGAAATAAAATCTAAAACAGAATTATGACCAAAGTTTTACAAACACAACACAAGTTTTCTGATAAATGCTGTAAGTAAAAGTTCAGATGATGTTTCATTCTCTAACACATCAATAAAAAAGCTCCTTTTAAGCAAATAAGCAAAGGTAAATTTATTATACACGTACTCAATTTAATCCTGTACTCATTTTTGTAATTAAAGCGTCGACAGACAGATATAAAGCACATGTTTGCAGTAAGCGTTGATGCACAAACACTGATGCAGACTTTGATTGGACAGCTCTGCATGAGTCAAATTTATGCAAATGAAATGGTTCCCTTTTGTGCAGCAATTTTCTTTTTTATATTGTTGTTTTACTCCACTTATTCAATAACTGCACCTCTTATTTTGAGCGATCACTATGTCTTTTATCCCCCCTGGCACTGAGGTTGTGAGCGAGCCTCAGGGGGCACACATGCTTTATAAATGAGCCTCCTATCCATTAACTGTGAATGTACATTATGTTGGCGTACAAAAATTCTGCATCCTTTTTTCTTTTTTCTTTTTTAGACATACTTCAATTTAAAAGAAAAGACTCAGATTTGGGTCAGTAAGGTCAGGACCAGTCGCAGTGTTTGTCTTATTTCAGTTCATACTTATTTGTGACCGTTAAGCACGTGTCCCTCCCTTCACTGTTCAAACACTTTTGTGTGTTTTCAGACACTTACACACTGTCAGTTGGCAGATGACATTTGCAGAAACAAACATTGAGTAAAGGTCAAAGCTTGCATTTGTGGAAGTAGCAAATGCCTAATTGAAGCCCCATATTAGGATATGTAGACTTATTTTTGACCCTTAAGTCCACACTTATTGGAATTTTAATCAACGAAAAAGTTAAGCTGGGTATCTTCTGTTTTTAATTCAGCCCTCACAGGAAGTCGCCTATTTCTCTGAGCTAAAAAGAGTTTCAGTTGTTTTTTCACTTGTGGTTAATCATTATCTTTTATGCCTCACGACATAAAAGTTGCATAATTTTCCACAACGAATGTCTCTTTGTATTGTTGCGCCATTTCGAACAACACTGTGACAAACACAAGGCGTTGACTTTCTTTATGATGAGTTTTGGACTCAAAGGTGAGTAAAAGAAATCATGTGACAGTCTGCTGTTTCACCGGGATTTAACCTGTTACAGTAAGACGTCTATTTATAGGCAGACAGTGAGCCATTGTTCTGACTGCTAATGAAGTCATCAAGGTGAGAGGGATGATCATCCTGGTGATTTATGAGAAGAAGTCTGGGAAAAAAGGAGATCAGGCTGCTCACGATCATGACTCATAGTTTATGTTTCACAGGGAGTTCAGGGGAATTCTACATGTTCAAGACTTTGATACAAGACTTTTAATTTGGTATGGGATAATGAGGTTTATCCGATTTTGCAGATGTTTAATCTTTATCAAACAGGCTTAAAAATGGCGTTTGGGCATTTAAGTGAATGTTTTGCTCTGAGATGTTGGGATGCTGCCATAACATAATGTATAGAGTTGACATTTGGGCTTCTAAAAGAATAAATACATTTGCTCTGTGTGACATTTTATTAAGGGCCCATCACTTTAAGGCTTCTGTTCATAGAGTAAGGTAACTGTCCGGATCTTATGCATTGTTTGGATTGTGGTGCCACCTGTGGACAAGGTATGTAGGGTGTAGACTCCCTTAGACTACTGTAAAGCCTGGGTTATATTCAAGTCATAGCATGACCATAGCAGCCTCTGCCTTGTACACATCGCTCTGCAGTACACCATCTAAACTAGGACTTTCAAACTGAACAAGCTTTGACAATAGCCATTGTTTTTTTGTTTTTTTTTTTTTTTTCAAAGGGAATTCTGGTATCTTGCTAAAAATAAACACAGGGTAATAAAGTGTGTTTAGGATGAGGATATGAAGAAGAAGCAGCTGCTAAGAAGCTAGCTGTAGCAAACCTCAATGCAGTTTATTCATCTTATCACCAGTCCCCAGCTCTGCTACGTTCTCTGCTTGTTTGTGTACATGGGCAATGTTGAGCAACAGTTGGTTCAACTGCTGTGCTAATAGCGATGCTGGAAATGTTAGAGGAAATATGATACCGCGTAGCTGACTGATCACAGATTCAATGCCTGAGTATAAATCAGGCTTAAGAGTTTTCAGTGGTATCTTTACAAGATCGAACCAATCCTCTTTTTCTTTGAGAAGTTGGGACATAATCTAACTAGAGAAGCTGATCCTGGATTGCAAATAAGTAAATTATTGTAATCCAGATCATTTTGATCCAGATGGAACCTTGAGGAAAAAATAAGGTCCCTGGTAAAATGATTGTCAGTTTTCGGAAACATGCAACCCCAACCTCAGAGTAAATGTTTCCACTATTACTTTTCTCCTTTTTTCTTCTACCAAATTAAGGTTGGAAAATAACTGCTGTATTTTACTTAAACTATGTGGAAAATTTTCGCACAGGCCGTGGAAAAACATACCAGATTTTGGTGAACGTCCAGATACACCGCACAAAAATGAAATGATAGTGAACTTTGAACCTTGGGAGACATGTGAGCTCTTAAAGTGCTCCTGTACTGACAGATTGAGTTAACAAGAAATAATGCAGGACAGAAAAAGCTCTATAAAATGATCCCTCATCTCTCTTTATTCAGAAAATAAACAGTTATATAATTCAATAATAAATCAACATTAATATTCAGCTTCCTGTATGGGCCTGTAGGATTGAATCTTATGTAATAGGTCCAAATATTTTAAAGGTCAGTTTTTTGTTCTCGTCCTGAAGGAATCTAAGTTGAAGAGAAGTTGTCAGTAGAAGATAATTTTCCTGTCTGGATCTCTCAGTTTTGGATGATAGTTGGTGGTGTGATCTTATCTTTCTCAGCTTTTCACACTTCAAAGTATTTTTCATGGTCCTCACTCATAACTTATGTTTCTGTCAGGGATAAACAGAGAAACAGATGTGCATACTTGAGCTGAGGGCATTCCCCTCAGAAATAAACTCATGTCTCTCGTGATAAAGTTCACCAACGCTGATACTTAGTTACTACTGTGCACTATCTACAACACAACAACCCGTCTATAAAAATTGTAACTGCCCCCTCTATTTATATACAGAATGTACCTCCTTATGAATTCTATTCAACAGTCTATAGAAAACATTTAAATAATCTCAGTTAAAGCACTTTCCTCTTCAGAGCCCCCTTTTTGAAAATATATACAGTTCTGGGGCACTTTGTCCATCACAGTTAGTATCTGTCAGTTCATATCCTCTGTTTTCTGTGAATTTCAAATCATATTGTTGCGTTTTGGATTTGATGTATTTCCTGTTGAGCTGTCAAGAGGCTCTGCACCGTCCCTCACCAAGAACGGGAAGTAACTCGAAAGATAAAGCGCCTTGAACTTGGTGCTACAGAAGCAGTAGATGAGCGGGTCCAGCAGACAGTCCATGTAGGATAGGACCATGAGGCCGTCGAAAGCCACAGCGGCTTTATCCTGGTACGACTCGCTCCATTCCTGCACCCGGGCGATCAGCAGAACCATCCTGGCGATGGTGCAGGGGAGGAAGCACAAGGAGAAGACCACCATGACGGAGGTCACCAGAAACACAGCTCTCTTCAGCTTGGTCTTGTCCCCGACGGTTTTCTTCCTGAGCCGGTTGACGATGTGTACCGTGCAGTAGACCAGGATGACGAAGGGGATGAGGATCTGAGTAAAGAAGACCACCTCTCGTAGGCTGTCCACCACGTCCTTAAAAAGGATACATTAAATCATTATTTGTATTGACAACATATTTTGTTGACCATTGATTTTTTCAAGATACATTCTGGCCACGATAACTTTACTGCTGGTGAAACTGGCTCAAGTCCTTCCAGCGGATTAACCCCCAATTTCCACCGCATCCAGAACGGCTACGAAAAGGCCATACCTGCCATTTGTAGCTGATCGTAACCATTCAAGTCAATGTGTCAATTTCTACCGGCTTCTTTCAGTTCTGCTGCAGATTGCCGGACTCCGCAGCTGATCTTAAGAGTTCGATTTTTTTCTGGACGTCAGAAAAAGCATGCCAGATAAATTCAGCATAGATTAACTCATGCTGGAAAGGAAGTTGGGCATAGACCCAAAAAAAACATCCGGCTTCTTTTCAAAATACAACACTGTGTTGCAGGCGGATTGTATCTACTGCTTGTATGGTTAGCCTCTGTGGCTAAAGACAACTTGTTATTGCGCGATTGCTCGTGAAGCCGCGGATTCTTATGAGTTCTCACAATTCCCGCTGTCTGTAATCTGCCACGAAATTTGCCTCACTTACGGATCTGCTAGGAATTGGCATATGGCGAAAATCACCACCTTTCCAGATGCGGTGGAAATCCCGGGTTTTACTGATGGAGGACCAGTCTTACTTGGTGTTTTAAGTGCTCAACTCATACATCAAGAACCCCCTGTTGTGGGGTTTGCTGGTTGCCTTTGCCGTACGTCACCCCCAGCTTTAAAGTCTTTGTGTTTTCTGTCAGTTGTCTTTTCCAATAGAAGCAAAATACTCCAAAAATAACTTTAAAAAATGACACAAACAAAAAAACGGAGTAACAAGGAGTTACACTGCAAATACATGCAACTGAAACTGCAGGTAAAACTCCTCCACAAACCCGTGAGGCAGCATTGTATGACTATTTTGCTTTGAACAATAACTGAGAAAATAACTTCTCATAGTGAGAATGATGCCTGTTTTCTGGGCTGTGTTGTGAGGGCACAGTCCCCAGGGAAAAGAAGTTTTAGAGCAGGAAGCCCTGAAGCAAACACGTTCTTTTTCTGGTCGGACTTCTATGCTGTCAGTGGGAGCAAAACAACCGGAAAGGATCTTGATTAAAAGTGTATTCTGTTTGCTTAAATAAGCTTCCACATGATGCTTTTGAATTATGTCCGGAAGAACAAACAAATTTAATTTTAACCAAAACAAGACCTGGCTTTGTGAGGAGAATAGAAAGTCCCTGCAGCAGGTTATTGGATTAGAAAGGGTTGATCAAGTGCCAACAGATTTCTGCTAATTTGCTGTAAATACTTTTGAATATTTTGAATGTGATTTATGCATTTCTATAGATTTTTTTATAATTTATTGTAAGATACTGGATATTTTGCCTCTTTTGGCTGCAATCAGTAAACGTAAATGAAACCATCTGTTTATAGGAGGAGCTCAGCGTGTGGTGAAACTGCAGAAAAATTCATAGACTTCCAAAATGCACTGAAGGAATTTGTGTTATTTGTAAGAAACCACAATGTAGAGATTCTAGTGTTTGACATTTGGTAAAGAGAGACTGAATCTGTAGGTTTTGACTACAACTGTCAAACACATAGGAGTAAAAAAGTGCAATATTTCACTGTCAAATACAATGAACAATCATATGAAATCAACACTATTAGCATGAAAACAACAGACATGTTTCTATTTGTGGAAAAAAAATTCACAGTGATAGGGGAAATACACCTCCAGGAGTGTCTTAGGTCTCACCCTAAGGTAGTTTTCTTTTTTCGTGAAGTCCTATTTTAGCTTCACTTTGATGCAAAAACCACCAAAAGACTGTTTGGAAAATATCGGTATTTTGCTTGCAGCATACTATTTCTGTACCAAACTGTGGCTCTGTCATGAGTGGTGCAGTTTGACAAACTCCAGGTTCGACACTTCTTAAATTTAGTGATACTTTGTTCTCTGCCAGGTCAAAAATAGCTCTGTAAACAGTCTTTCGGAGTGGCAGCCTGGGATGTGACAACTTCCAGTGGCTGCTCTGTCCTCGCCACATTCTTCATCTGTCATCATACTTGTCGGGCTCTTTATCGCACACATCGAGCCAGTTAATTTCCACATCTTTGTAATCTCCTTATTACTAAATGCTGAGTAACAAATAAGTTCTTCTTTTTCGTGAGAATTGTGGATTGCGTAAGAGAGAGTGATGCAGCTTTTGATGTCAATAGTGACACTAAAATGTGCAAGCTCAGCAATTTAGTTTCCACATGGTCACAGTTGGAGTGGAGTAAAATTTTCCAGGCTGAATTGTTTGTTGACTGCTTTGTCAAGTCTGATCTCAATCACAGTATGCACAGATTTGAGGAATCCAAGTTATGCATTGTCAAAGTTTGCACAAATCACACATGGAGAAAATTTTACCTTGATCAAAGCGTCGTCTTTGGCGCCATCGTTCTTGTGGCTGTTGCAGCAGTCAAAGTTCTTGAGCATAGTAGGAATGGTGAGGGGCAGTAGAAGCAGCCAGATCAGGATTGAGATCTGTGGGGATTTCTTAAGGGCTCGCAGGAGATTCTTCCTACCCGGGTGCACCACGTTAAAATACCGATCTATCGAGGTCACCGTGAGGAAGGCGATACTGGCTCCGCGGTTCAGAAACAACATGAAGAGCATGGCTTTACACACAGTGTCGTTCCCGCTTCTCCGCTCTCCATGGATGAAGTTGTACGCCTTTATGGGCAAGCAGAAGAGCAGGAGGATGTCAGCCAGCACCAGGTTGAAAAGGAAGACGTTGTTGGTGTTTGATTTCCAGAACTTCAGCTTGAATATGAAGAGATGGAGGACCGATGCATTCAGGGGCAAAGCCAGGATGAAAATCACAATCATGACAGCTGCATAAAACTTATACAGTGCCTTGTGTGTGGCTTCACAGTCCTCAATGAGCTGGTACTGAGTAGAGTTCGCCATTCTGATCATCCCATTCATTTGTGAAAAAAAATCTGTTGATATCACACACAAGAAAAAAATTAAATCTGCCCTACATGCATGGAGCAGAGTTTTCTTTTCTATACTGAGAAGGAAATCACTTCACACATCAAGTCTCACCTTACACACAAACACAAAAATCCTGCCAAACAAGTTTCCTTCAAAGTCTTAACTTGTACTCCTTCTCTTTAGATCTTGAATTCTTCTCTCAGCCCTCGTGCGTGTCTGTGTTTTCAGAGTTACTCAAGCTTTGTCCTCTGTTTGGTGAAAGCTTGAGTTGCAGTTATTCCTCCAGAGAGCAGAGCAAATGGTAGCTGCCTTGCTGTTCAACCTTGTTCTCATATTGTGGCTCCGCCTTATATAGCCCGAGGAGGTGAGTCACCAGCTGCTTCTCCACAAGATCCAGGACCAGCCTATATTATTTAAATGACAAATACTTTGAGCTTTTTTGTCAGAACTGAAACTAAGAGCGGTTAAAGTTCAAACTAAGCATGATTACTGACACTTTTTACAAGGGAATAAGTCTGGAGAGGGAGTGCGCATGAAGCCCTGACAAGCTCAGGCTGATGTGGCTTTTGACTGACAGCCAAACATATGAGAGATTTTATGGAAACATTTCACCTCCCTTCAAAAGCCAGCAGCTGCCTCTTGGTGCAATTTGAGCGTTTTGCTATCAAAAGGTCTCAGAAAATCCCAGAAGCTACTGTACTGGATGGCCTACAGTTTCTCATGAATGACAGCTGCCATGTGTTTGAGCTCTTAGCTCCCAGGCTTACTGTGAAACTGCACGTGTCCTAATGTTAAAATCAGTGAATTTCTCCTTAGAGTACACAGATGTGGATCTCTGGGAATTAATGATATATCTGTTAGTGCTGCTGTCAGTGTTTTATACTATGTAAGGACAAGTAAATGGGGTTGCTTGGAATGTTATGTCCTCAGGGAGGAGGAGAGGGGGTTAACCCAAGGACTCACAGTCAACTCTGCATGCCATGAACTGTGCATGCTTCAAACTCCTTTTCTACCACAGATGCAAGTCCAGACAGCTCTGCAGGTCCAGACTTTCGGCAGGGACATGTTTCAGAGAGGAGGAGAGGATGTGAACTCTCTTCAGGTCTGATTTTATGGTTGAAAACATAAACATTAAATATGAAGACACCTCACACAGTAGTCTGCATAATAAATGAGTATTTATACAGTTTTTAGGAACACTTTAAGTGCCCCTTTAACGGCAGCGAGATTTTAGAGCCACGTGAGCTCTAATCAGGCAGAAGAGTTGATTCACATTGATAAGAATGCACAGATACATAAGCAGAGTTTCAGAACTGATCTGTGTGCGCCCTGTTCGAGATAACAGACTAACAGGAAGTGATTTTGCATTTACAGACCATAACAGCTGACACATAGGGTACATCTGATAATAACAAAGGGTTGTACTGTCGCAAACACAGAAAACAAAAACAAAAACAACAACAAAAAAAGAGCTGAATCATCTGTTTTGTAACCATTATTTACTTTTAATTTTGATTCTTTTTAATTAAAAAAAATCAATTTAACAAAAAATCAAGTATTATTGAGCATTATTGTACTTAACTGAAAGTATCTATGAATGACAGTTATGTAGTGGGGATGATTATGAAGGGACAGAGTAGGTGTTACCAACTGAATCTGATTAATCAAAACTAGACACCAGGCCGAGTTGGGTAGACTTGTATTATCATTATAATTATTAATTTTGTTATCATTATTGTAATTATTATATGTAGTAGTTGTAATAAGTGTAGATGGGTGTTTTTGTCTTTGTTTTTTTATTCATGTTGGGCTGTGCAAAAAATCACAGATTAATTAACATGGCACCATGAGCAGTTGTAACATCTGAATTGCAAAAATTTGTATTTATAGCAATTAGTAAACACCTTAATGAGTGGTATCAGTGTTTTTTTTACTCAGCATCAACATTTTATCCATCAGATAGAGGTTAAGGATTGTGTCCACACTTTACCACCCTTTTAATGCACTCAAACATAAATATAGCCAGCTGTCTGCTGACCTCAAATAAACCTGTGATAATTTGATAATAAAAAACAGATTTTTATTAACTATTCCATGCTTGTCTATTTATTGATTAGCCCCACTCATCTTTGCTATTACAATACTCAACAATGTTATTGCATATTGCATTCTTTTCCCTCATTGAGCAGACGTACCGTCATGTTCGCCAGTCAAAGTTTGGGAGGGAGGATTGATCAATTTTCATAGAACTGTGCATGAATTACATTTCCTGTATTTTCTTTCATTGCGATAGATGTTGTGAAAGAAAGCTTTGCACAATATAACTTTTTTTCCAATATTTCACAGCCCCAGTGTCATGACTGGGAATTGAAAGTAAAACCGGTACAACAGGCACTGGGGCTGTACGTGAGGTGCCAACATGCTCTACTAACAGACGGGACCTGCTGCGTGTTGTAGTACCGCTAAACTGTTTACCTCGGGTCCTGGACTATGTCACTTTATGCTAGTTTTAGAAATCTTGCAAACATTGTGTTTGCTGGTAGTCTGTTGGCATCTACAGTAGCACCACTGCTGTTTACTTTTACATTGACTGGGCCCAATTTGTAATTATCTGAAGTATTTATTTGCATTATATCTGAATTTAATTGGAAGGATACGAGTCAGCAGGAGCGTCTGTTTGTGGGCGGGGCTTTCTGGAGCAGAGAGAGGAGAGGAGGAGCTGAGGGGAAAACTGGTTGGGAGGGGAAGTGTTTACTTCAACATTTCTCCCCAAAACCTGGCTCTTCCTCAGATCCTGCCTACCCCACCTTTCAGTTAAAGAAAATAACACTGTTAGCATAATCAGCTTTGATTTCATCTCCACCCTCAGGGTAGATATCAGACCTGGTTTTCATCACATCAGTATACCCCTACTGTCTGCTGTCTCCTGAATCTATCTTGTCTTGGACTTTGCCTTGCCAGATGAGCTCTTTCTCAGTTTGTTCGCCCCTCGCTCTTACAAACCAACCTTTGACCTCTTCTCCCTCCCCTGTACCGCTCTCCTCAGACAGTAGCGTCATTGTTTGTTGAGTTACTCCTGTCATATGTAAGAGGCTGAGGTGTAATTGATGCTCTGCAGTCAGGTACACCGCTCAAGCATAGAAAGAAAGTAGCTGCCTGGGGGATTAGTTTACGTAACGCAGAGACAGTGGGGCAGTCAACACAAATAAAAGCAGTTACCATTCGCTTATGTATCAAGAGAGTAGAGGTGATTATTATTAGTAGTAGTATTGAATTTCCCTGAGGGAATAAATGAAATTCTTCTTCTTCTTAATATAAGCTTCAGTAAAGTCATGTTTATATTTGATTGAAAGAAGAGATTGTACTGCAGTTATCTCTGTAAATTCACTGTAGGGATGGTGAATGGATGGTCAAAAAAATAAAGTATTTCATGGGATTTTTAAAAGTACCTCATCTTTTTAAGGTCTTTGTATGTGGTTTACAATTGTATTTTACTGAAGACCTGTAGTTTTCATTTATGTTCTTTTGCTATCACTTAAATGTTGAAGTATTTAGTCAACTCATAATTCAAAAAATGACTAGATAAAAGGTTTTTGTCATGTATAATTAATTGTCCACTGATGTTTTTCTAAACTGTACTTAGTATCAACAAACAGCACTAATGTCTGATGTCAGATAAATTTTGTGTTTTAAGCAACAGTAGGGGAAAAAACAGTCCATTTACATCAGCGCTGAGAATAAACATTTTGTCTGTACAAAAAAATGTAAAAAAAAGAATTAATTAATACTACAAGGTAGTATCAGCTTGTTTCTTATGTTTGAATCCAGCCCCCCTTCTGAGGCGTGCAGGTTTTTCATAGGGAGTCTAAAATCTGCAGCCTGTCAGTCAGATTAACAATCAGACGACTGTTCTCAGATTCTACAGCCAACATGAGACTCTACTAACACCTACTTTACAGTTATACATGCTGCTATAACTCACAGTACTGCAGAGACTTCTCACTTTCATCCATACGTCTCACAGGAGGCTGAGATGTTTGGCTCTCGTCATGATACATACCTTTGGCTGAAGCTGAAACTCTCATGCAGCCTCTGTCCTGCAGGTTCTCTGCTTCTTGCTTTATCTCCAATATGGTTTGGGTTTTGAAGAACGACTGTAAATACCAAAATACTAGCATACAGGCTGTAAACAGAGATGTAGACCAGGACTAAGCGAAATCCTACAGATTTGAGAACTAGTGTCTCTGATCTGTCTCTTGATGATACCCCAGAGAGTTTCTACGAGGTTCAGGTTAGACTAGTTGGCTGGTTTATCAAGCACAGTAATATCAAGGTCAGCTGGTAGTTTTGGTGCTTTGGGCAGGGTCCAGGTCCTGCTGAAAAAGGAAATCCATCTCTATAAAGCTTCTCAGCAGATAGAAGCATGAAGGTCTTTAAGGGATATTCCAGCATTAAATTAAGTTAGGTTCAAACACACCGTAACACAGAGTTAGACACCCCGTTGAGAGATGAATGTTGCCAACTGCTTGCTTCTCTAGTCTAGGATATTCTCTAGCCGAAATATCCCTTTAAATTCCCCCGGTAGACTTCAGGCTGTGTTGATTCTGGACTTGATAAAATCATAGACTGTATCTAGAATGGACGCCGTCTGCCTCCCCGCTGGGTGAAGCCACCGCGAGAACAGCACCCTCTGGTGACGGGCTGCAGTACAGGTCATAAATCCAGCCTCCTCAAGCAAAGCTTATGGGGCTGTGGACAAACTTTAGAAATCAATTACACAGAATATAAATATTTCTCCCCCCTGCTTGTGATGTTGACATGTAGTTATTGTGAGACTAGTTTGTACTCAAGTCCTCTTTTTTCTGTGCAGCTCCATTTCAAAAAGTTATTAGGGGGTTCATGTTTTTCATGATTGACACTTGATACAGCCTATGGGTGTACGAAGATTGCGTAGCTCACCCGTGGTATACGCTGTTTGAGCCGAGCGTCATCACAGCAACTCTTGGTGACTCTCCCGCCCAATGCATGCAATGCTACTGGGCAAGTGGTGAAGTGTGTACAACGCTACTGTGCAATGTTGGTTTCAGGAAGTGGAGAAAAATCGCGGAAATACTGAGAGCTTTTTGGTTTCAAATCCTTATACTGGCGGAAGATTGTCAGAACGAAGTTGTCCATAGTATTTACAATCTATAGATAAAACACAGTAGACCAACAGCAGCAGACGACATGACACCCCAAACCGTCACAGACTGTGGAAACTTCACACTGGAGTTAAAAAGCTTCATCACACCCAATTCTTGGTGATTAAGACAGCAGCTTCTCCTCTCGGTGACCCAGAAACGATAGATCCATAAGCCTGTAAATATTGTGACTCCATAGTTTTATTTGTTTACCATAAACAACAGGAGTTAAAACAGACTGTCCATCCTCCACCCCCCACATACTGAACACTCTGTACAGTAACAGACCGTCCTGTGTTTGGTAAATGTTTTTGTTTTATTTAAACCATATGTCCCTGGAGGGCTACCGTTGGCTGCCGTGGAGCAATTGCTGTGGCATTCATCTGGCTGGCCCTGCACTTCTGTTTGCGCAATGGGTTTTCCACTGTGGCTGGAGTCCCACACCGGTGTCCCATTTATTATCTCCTTATCAAACTTATCCAGTTAGGCAAACCAAGACGTGAGGTTGCAGTGCCATGACGCACGACGGTGTTTGTGTTTGTTTTATGGAAAAGATCCTTTGTGCTTGCTCGCTCCATGAAGAAAAATGCTGAAGTTCGTCACACCCTCTTTATCCAGTTCATTGTAGACATTAAGTGGATAAAATTGCCATCAGGACGAGAATTTGTACAGAATGTAATAGTGGTGTGTGATCATAGTGAACTCATCTTAAACAGACTGAATATGACTCTGGAAGACAGATTCTTGAATACCAACTTGGACATGGGCCTCTTCAGTCATTTCTCAAAGATGACAGAGAGCACGGGGTGAGGGCATTTCCAGGATGGCCAGAAATAATCTAAAGGCCTCTGACCAGCAGCAGGCTTCCCTCAGTCCGCAGCAGCTCAGAGGGACATTAACCTCTGTCTTTCAGAAGCTGTCCTCTGCCCCGTGGATGACCGTTCAAGCTGAAGGACCGCAGCCTCAAACCCTACAGTCTCTGACCTCTCAGCTCAAGCATGGCCACAAATTTAGGTCTTTACAAGACTTCTGCTCTGGTTTACATAATCCTTAGACACTCCAGAGAAAGACCCGCAGAGAGATCCAGGCTGGGCCGAGGTTTCTCCCCTGATCTGCAGCCAAAAACAAACTTCAACACTCCTCCCAAAGTAAAAACGTCAGACTTTGCCTTTTCAAGTAAAGGAGATGACAGATATTCACTCAGCTGCAGACCGAGGGACAAAAAGCTTGCCAATTCTGAGAAAGAATAAAGACCTGATAGAAATCCCATTTGGCGGAGAAAGAGCATAGATATGAATCTTTTAAGAGAGACAAAAGCAGAAATAATGAATCACTTTTTAAGCCAACAGCGCCTGTCCAAAAGTCTGTCAAAGAGAAAAGGACAAGGTAACATAAAATGAAAACCCAAGGTAAAACTGCTGGAAAAACTGAAGACTACCACTGAGTGAAAGGTCAGATAGGAGTGAAAGGAGTGTACAGAGAATTTCACTTTCTCACTAATTTCTGTCAAACACTTGGTTGTAAATGCTCAGTGTGATCAGGAGATCTCTGGATTCTCTTCTGCTGTTGAGAATTAAGAGCCAATCTAAGTCAAGTGCTTAACACAGTCAGGTAAAGAGTTAACATGAATTAACAGTTGATGCAAACTGAAGCTGCACTCAGATCAGCTACAGGGTTTCCTCTTTTACTCAGCATGGGCTTCACCCTCATACACACTCACATCATAAAGTGTTGAGTGAGCTTTTAATGCAACCGAAGTTTCAATTTCTAAAAAACATTAATTAAACACTCTCTTAAAACTCTGGAGGTATTGGGGTGCTGTGCCCACTAAGGTGTTTTTCTGTACTGGCAACGTTCACATCCTCGACTTCAGAGCACTCTAAAAACTGTGTTAAAGGTGGGGTAGGCAGGATCCCGTTAAAGAAGCTTCTTTTTTTGTGGTGTATATACAAAAAAGCTTTAATATCAGTCAATAGCTATTAGTTATTGATCGCATTTGGTAATATAATGATATCGCTGTGTTTTGTTATGTCTGTGTAGTCAAAATTTAAAATTTTTTGAGCGCCCCGATCTTTCTGAATGTAAACAAAGCCATTCTCTGCCTCCTCCAAACTGATTGGTTGTGAGGCAGACGCTGCTCCCCCGAGTCGTTCACAAGCACAAACAAAGTTAGCGTGCTACAATATCGGACAATAGAAACCAACCAGAAAGTACAGAAAACACAAGCAAGAAAACAAAATAAATACCAGAGACTCTGATGGAATAACGGGCGCTTAAAAATTAAGGTAGACCGGACAAGAGCTAAGAACCCAGGTCAACATCAGCATAAATGATGGGGGACGCTTCGGGATCTTACAGACCCTGTAACCTTTCTGCTGGACAGGTAAACCACTTTAACAAAGTAAACCAAGTGTCTGTAACAGAAGTGTTTCTTGTCAAACAGGACCTGTTGTGTGTTGTAATGCCACTACACTGTTTACCTCGGGTACTTCTCATGATTGAGGATTTTTTACTTGTTTTCTATTGTGGTAAAGTCTTTGTTCATGTCATATTGTTACAACATTTAAATAAGTCACCATTATAGAGGACCCTTTCTCCTCCTCCTCCTGCATGCTCTACCCATACCTCAAGCTATAAGAGTACATCCATCTCTGACAGTCTCCCACTGTAAGATACATGTGTGAAAGGCCATCCCAGGAACTTTGTAAAGCTAAATTCTTGAAATAGTTTGGATATTGTCAGGACTTGATGTGTGCATGGGTCTAATGTGTCTATTATTGTAGAAACTTGGCTGGGAACCAGCCTGGTTCCACCACCACGGATCGATGAAAATAATTCTTGCAGCACAAATATACACAAGTCTGGACACCCAGAAGCCCACAACCAGATGTGTATGAAACAAAGTCCCTGGATTATTGCAACAGCATCCCCACTTTGAGGGACAGCAAAGTTTCCCTTGGGCACGGACTAATCAGGAAGTTATTATTAGTTTTAAGACCGTAAATGACCACATGGAGAGACTCTCAAGCCGCGGTGGTGAAACTCCATCCTCAAACTGATGAAACAAAAACATGTCATCATCCCTGCTGAGTGCAGAGAGCCAGGTCCAGGAAGCAGCACAGGCTCAAACTTGGTCAAAGGTCACAAACAAGTCACAACAACAGCAGCTTCTTGTATTTGTGCGCCAAACAACACAAGCTAAGCCTCAACACCTCTCAGTCGCTGCACATTTCCCATGCATTCCTCCTAAAGAAGCAGCAGAAGAAGAAGTGACAGCAAGGACCAGCACAACCCATCCTCCCAGTGTCACCATTTTCCCAAGCCCGCAAACGCCTCCTCCTTGCCTCTGCCTCTAGGACTCTGAATTTAACTTATCAGAGGATGATAATGCCACTGAGGCTGAGGAGGAGGAGAAGGACATGTTCTCAAGGATCCAGAAACCAAAACAGGACAGGAGACACAGATCTGGTAAAGGTCCCTGGCAAGAATCCTTTTCCTCCAGCTCCAAAAGAGGTTAAAAAAAACTCCAGATGAAAATTCTGAAAGATAACATACTGGAAAGCGGCAGATACTAAACCAGTGTTGACCATAAAAGTCACCATGAATCCCCTGCTGCATGCTTTTATAACTCACAGAGTAATGCCAGCAATGCCTAAATGTACCAAGATGCATTGCACACTTGGGGCATCGACCTCAGTATTGCTTCCTTGTATCTCTTGGATGGTGCACTCTGACTTGGATAAATAAGCCTGAAAGCTTCTGCGAGGGATGTCAAGTTTCAACCCCTGCTTAAGACTCACACTCTTAGAAACTGTTTCCAGGGAGACATGGATATCAACACTTCAAATGAAGCTGTCTGTGCTTGCAGTGACTTAGTTGCTGTTTTTATTTTGTGGCTGGCTGTCCCAAATATTGTACCTAATATGCTGGAGCTGCTAATCTGTGAATTTAAAAGATATAAATGATATTTTCTTTACAAACATTGCATTGCAGAACGTAAACCCATTTGTTAATATCTACACGTATGCATGCTAAGCTTTATTGACTGAAACTTAAAGAGATGTTCCGGCATAAAATTAATCACGGTCAAACACTGAGTTAGACACCCTCTCGAGAGATGAATGTTGCCAACCGCTTGTATCTCTAGTTATACCAAAACAAACCTCAACCGAAACGCCACTCTATAGCACATGTTTATGATCATTACTTCATGGAAATGCAATCAGACCGAGACACTAAGGCAGAAGAAGTCTGCAGTCCAAAATGATTAATATGGTGATTATGACTTCAAGGATAATAAATGATAAAGAAATGATCATAAATGTTCTTCCTTGAGCTGCGTCACCCTGCAGCAGTCCGTAATGGATTGGCCCCAAGTCTAACTACAATCAAGCGGCTGCTGGAAGAGAGTAGGTGAGTTGTGTTTAGTCTCTTGGCTAAAGAAATTAGGTAAAGCTAAAAATAAGTTTGGTGGCTAGTGCTATGGCTAGGACCCTATATGTACTGTTGATGAAGTTAGGTGCTGTTCTGAGCATTATTTGTGGCTATAGAGTGGCTTTTTGGTTGAGGTTTGTTTATGGCTCCTCAGACCGCTGTGTATTGCTATCATGCCGTCATTACTAAAGTTGGTGTAACTACAGAAGCAAGCGGTCTGCAACATTCATTTCTCGAGGGGGTGTCTAACTCAGTGCTACGGTGTGTTTGACCCTAAATTAATTTTATGCCAGAATATCCCTTTAACATTACATGATCTAAAGTAACCATAGTTGCAGTTAAAAAGAAAATTCTGGAAAAATATTTCCCTTGTGTTGGTCTTAAACCATACAGGTTAATGTAGCCAGCTTCCAAAACTCGTGATTCCCTGTTTGTGTTGTTAACTGCAGGTGGAGCATTCACAGTGCCTCGATGCAACTGCAACACACCCTTTCAGCGTGCAGGATGATTGACAGGTCATTAAGACTCACTGTAGCTGCAAGGCAAGCTTAGATGAAGTTTACAAATAAAGGATATAAGCAGACAAAGGTATAAAAGGGTTAATCTGTTCTTTCTCTGCCTTACTGGTACTAGAGCCTGCAGCACAGCAGGTAGAAGGTGTGTTGAATGTTGAACTCAAAAACCATGTCAATCCCAAAGATGGCACAGTGACTACAGTATGACGACATGTGATACCCATGAACTATGATTATTGTAAAGCTCACTCTGGACTTCTTTTGTCATAAATTAAGGATTTCTTTTTTTTTGCAGTGTCACTCATTGCCATCAATGAAACTGGCTTTTTTGCTGCATGACTTTCTTCTCTTGAATCAGTCTTTCACTTTCACTGTGCACACGTGTTTGACACCGTAATTATAGTGCCAGTTGCACTCCCCTCCCATTGTGATCTTATCACAGATTGTGATTTCTTAAGCCTGCAAATAGATCACAAGAGAAGTTGCACAGGTCCACTGTTAAGTCAGTCCATTTGAATGATTGCATATTGAACTGAGATATGCTTGCAGATTGTGATGTTGTTTTTTCCAAACATGCCAAAACAAAAGCTTTCCTACCAAAACGTTGGGCCCATAAATATTGATTTGGCAGCTTCTGTGGTATTGCTTCAACTTCATCATGTTTCTCATGACATCATTTCTCTGTTTCACAACACCCCCTCTCCTGCTGAGCTCTTTACCCATATTAGATTGTTTCTGGTAGACACAAAGTGAACTGCTTCCTTGTGAACTCACCGTGTGCAGCACATGCAGTAATTGTGTCAGATGGCACTGCTTTGATCATATTTTAGTGTTTTGCTATTCATTGAGTGTCTTCACAAGCCAATTAATACCTCCCCCTCCTGCAGTAGCTTATGTTGCAGAACAGGTCCCACCAGCTTTACACTATCTTTTACATTCAGTTGGTAAAGGGGGCTTAGATACTAGCACTTCAAGTAACACTCTCCAAACAAGCGTGGCATAAATGTGAAGCAGGATTTTTTACGCCTTTCTGGTTACTTTTCGTCGGTACAGGTTTCATGATTGTACATGTGGCTGCGAACAGGAATGATCTGCTCTCACGCAACTAATCTGGACATGACTTGAATAACTAAAAAGGTGTTTGAGTTAACTCTAAATACCAGATTGTTAATCTTCTGCAAATTAAACGTGATGATTCACTCTCTGCTCAATGTGTGCCGCTCATATCTTCTTCTTAATTACTTTGTGGTTTCTCCCCCCTGGAACGGACCTGGACGAGTCTCTGCCTGTTTTTCAAGTATGTATTTCATCTGCTGCCTTCGTGCTGGAAATGATTATCAGAGTCTCTTTGGAAGTCAGCGACAGGAGGCGTGGTGCATTTGACAGCCACAGAAACTTGGCATATCAACAGTGTAAACATTGTTTTTTGTTAACACCGAATGACAAATGGAGGTGGACCAGGAAACTTGAAAAGGTCAAAGGTCCTTTTGCCAAGATTTCAAAGCCTACCCAGTGAAAGATGAATATTAAAATGTTTTTTTTTCTTCTGGTAAATCAAAGTAGCTTCAACAAACCCACATTTCAAGATAATACAATGTCATATCCAAGTGAGCCAAAGCTTTGATATCTGGCTATCTGCAAGGTTGCAGAACAGCACAGTGCACATATTGACATGTCTCAGCTTGCTTTTGGTCTAAAGTGCTCTTGCAAAACAGAACCCAATCCTCAACATTCTGTTAAATAAAATATTTTATACATGATTATCTTAGCCAGTAACATGTTTTTTTTTGTTTGTTAGTTTTTTTTTTTTTTTTTTTTTTTGATGAATCACTGGAAAGACAAAGATTTTTGGGATCAACTAAAGATTTCAAAAAATGGCTGAGATTGTATTTTTCCATTTGATTAAAAGGAAAACACTTGCTAGTGATTGTTTAAGATAAACTGTTAATGGGTGATAAGAAAAATGTGTTTTTAAATTGGAGAAGGAAAAAGTGATATCAGCCTTTGAGGGCTGATGCAGATTTGTTGCTGATTACGTCAAAATGTCAGCTATCAATCAGCCTGTTTAGTCAATCGCTCTGTCTCTGCTCTAAATGTCAGATCAAATAGATCCACAGTAAAAGGTTCTGCATTTTTCACCTCTACCTGTTGAGACTGTGGGAAATACACAAGTTTCAGTCTCAAGCTGGCAGGAGAGCCGATGAGAGCATCTCCAAGTTATCGTTTTCTACAAAGTGATGCAGCAAATATCAACAGCAAAACTAGGAAGACAGTGAGCATCCAAACTTATAATGTCCAAATTTGTGATTTGTTAGTAATTCTGTTACATGCCGAAATTTCAACATTGTCATGAGTGCACCAAAAAGCAGAGTGTAGACAGTTTGATTGATTTACACCTGTAGTATTATTCATGTTTATGTTGTTTTTCAGTGAAATGTTCCAGATAAAAAAAAAAAAAAAGTTTTTTTTGACCTGTAATGAGCAGAAACAATCTGTGATTGATCATTTTGCATTTTGGTCTAAACTGAAAGGAGACAAAGATTTTCCACTGTCATTTGCTTTAAAATGAAAATGGTTCAAAAAGAAGCTCCTGAAACTAGTTCAACTTCACTGGTGTAGTTTATGACACATAAATGACACACCACATTTGTCACTTTTGAAAAGACTCAACTGAGCTTGACGTTATTTCCTGTTTTCTGAGGAAGACTCCCGTCACCAGGTGTCATGAAGAGCCGTTAAACACATGAAGTAAATCTGTGCAATCATTTCCAAATAAGCTCCTACAACTTGGAATCATCATGAATCACAGACGGCTACGTGATTTTGAATTGGTGTGCGCTTGTGTGTTTGTGCATGTGGGTGTGCATGTGCTCAGACCCTCAAGTGGCAGATGGATCAGGAGCACAGAAAGAAAGTTGTGTATTTGGATGACAGATGGGAAAGCTGATCTAAGGAAGCTATCAGCTGAAAAGAAGCTGAAAGATATCACACAGCGCTGTCCAGTGGCCATCTGCAGTACTGCACCAGCACAAACAAGCACCAGGAGAGACAAATGAAGGTAAAACATACTCAACAAAGTGGCTGAGCTAAAAAAAATATCCCCTTAAAATATATCTTTTACATGCAAGATGCCTATAAAACATAGAGGAGTGCCTCACTGCTGGATTAACCATTTGTGCTTAAACAAATAAAATAATTGTTATTCCATACTTCCATTACAAACTGTTCACTGCAGATTATCATGAGCACAAACTCATTATCTATGATCATACCATAGAAGGTGAAGGCCTCTCTGTATCATGCCTTAAAAAGCAGTTCTGACTTTATCTCTCTCTTCAGTTACACAGAAAAAGTGGAGTCTGTATTTCTCCCATTAAAAAAATGATTTTTTTTTTTTAATTTTCAACACATCACCAACACATTTTGGAGCTCTACTCTCTCATATTTGGCCTCATGCAAAAAACATTTCTGCTTTCCACGGTGTTTCAAATCAGAGTCACTTTAGACTTCTGAGTGGTTTCTTTAAAGTTAATATTTTTGCAGCCAGCTGATATATCTCACCTGTTCATGAGGAAAAGAACATTAGTGAAATTTGATATTAGCATAAAACTGGACAGAAGGCTGCCTGTAGTAAGGAAAAGCTGCAGTCAGTGCTGAATGGTGATTCAACAAGCAGATGTTCAAACCCTGCCGTTTCTTCACGTTATTGAGTTACATACTGTATGTTGATGCACAGCTGTTATTCACTGTATATTCTCTGTGATGTTCTCATTGTAAAGCAGCCAGAGTGATGCAATGCCAAGGTAAGACTGGCCTGAGTGATAAAGGAATCCATGCTGCCCTCCACTGGACTTCAGTTCACTCTCAGGTGAGCAAAAAGTTTTAAAAACAGCACTGAAAAAATGAAACTGATTTTGTCATGTCTTTTTAATTGAATGCTTACTTGTTTATTTGGTTCACAGATACTCATTAAACAACATATTTCTGTTATTAGTGTTTTTTTTTTTCCAGACTACAACTCTCAATGCTTGTTTCTGTTGTTGAGAAGAGAGCTCACCTTTGTGTCCGCTCTGTAAATCATGTCAGTATCAGATTATTCAGGAATATAATACACTGTTAAGTGGTCTTTAAGCACCCTGACAATAATTCATGAGGACGAACAAAAGATGGTGTCAAAGCTCTGACTAACCTCATTACATGTTCAGACAGTGCAAGTCGATACCCTCTCTGTGTTGATTCTGTCACTGCCAAAACTTGATTTCACCCAGACGGCTTAAAGGGTCACTGGCATCAATGAAATAAACATGTTTCAAAGACAGGGGAAGTGAAGGCTGGGATTTTAAAAAAGTGCTTTGTTTTAACTCTAATAACTTCTAAAATAGAACCAAATTTATATATCATGTTTCATACACAGGGCAAAACTACGTGCTTCATAATTACAACATATAAAAGTACCAACTACAGGAAAAATCTCATCTACAAAATACAGAGTTGGATATTTTGCTCAGTGTTGGGGCATCTCTGAAGTCCCCAGGTAAGGAGTTCAGTCAACATAAATGCCAAATGTTTGATACTATTCTATCAGACAGTTCTTGAGAGTCTAATCAGGTAAAGTATCACAGTTTTAAAAAATAATAATAATGTTAACTCTTCTACTTGATTCCCACTGCATGGAAAATCATTAGTGTTAAAGAGCTGCTATCTATGCAGACTATTTGCAAACAAGCTTCTCTGGAACAAGCCAGTGATCCGTCTCATGTTCTGCAGACAGAGTTTGAGCTGCTGCCCTTTTGGCAGGACGTCTAGAGTTCCCCGTCGCAGACGTGACAAATTCAAATATTAATTTATTCCTGCATCTATTAACTTTGAAATGAGGGTAAGGTAAAGCCAAAAATCTAGAGTTGATGCTTTGCATTTTCTGCACTGATATTGGTAACAATATAATGTTCTGTATTTTTTTTTTAATATTTCTGAGTTGCTGATTGGCATTGATTGATTTGTGCAGATATGGACCTTAAATTAGTTTAGCTGTACACTCTGCATGGTATCATGATAAGTATTGCATACAAATTGTTTTTTAATTGTTTCATGTTAAAAGTTGCATGTTGTATGTTGTTTTATGGCTGCAGCGTGGGTGGAAAGGCAAACACAAACATCAGACAATGAAGCTGTTTTTATCTTCTGTAAATGCTAGAAGCAGTCTCCTCTGCTTTGAAGTTGTTCATGGGATGGTCAGGAGACCCTTGCCCGTAGACCTCTGAGTTTTATTTGATGTGCAGCTGGTTAGCACGTCTTCTTTATTTTTAGGATCAAAGCCATTTGATCCCGGGAAGCTGGTGAATGGACCATTGAAGTAGTCTAGTCAACTTGATATAAAAAGATTTATTTATTTTTCAGTATCTGGTTATGAAAGGAGGTTTTGCGATGTTTTTATGGTGATAAAAGGATTAACTGATTGGAGCTTTTGAAGTTTAATTAAATTTTTTGCTTTATTTGAGCCAGCCAAGGAATTGTGCTTCTGAATATTACATGGAAGTGGAAACATATACAAATAAAACCATAGTGGCCCAATTTTTGAGCCTTGAGGAACACCACACAGGAAACCCACTTTATTCAGGTCATAAGCAGAAAAGGGAGGGTTTGAATGGTGCGCTGGTTTATCTCAGCAGTTTAAGCCTCTGTTTACAGAAGCTATTTTTGCTTGTATTTGTTCAGGACAGCCTGAGTGAATGAAGGGAAACATGAGGAGATAAAGAGGGATTGACATACACCAAACCATGTCGTGTTGACCCCTGTGTTGGTCCCATAACCTTTGTGACTGTAGCCTTCAAAATTTGGATACTTGCTCTATCAACTGAGCTAAACCACAGCCTTACAGAGGAGCTCTACATGTTTTGGCCTCACTTCTGGGGAGCGGTTATATTATCCATTTTTTGTTTTTTGACCATCTGTGTGCGATGGCTCAGAAAGGATTAACCCTGAGGAGAGGACACTGAGGACCCTGATGAAAGCGTTAGGACAATCTACAAACACAGACAGCAAGAAACCATCATTCAGGGTAGAAATATGAGAAAAGGACAGTTACCTTTTAACAAAAGAAAAAAAGAGTACCATCACAAATTGTTCTTAAGACACTGACTGATCAGTGGAGGATCCTTTGGCCCCCACAGCAGTGAATCAAAGTCCTCTTCACCATCCTTGTCCTTCTTCACCTCTTCCTCTTCTCTACTTCTCTTCTTTTCTGACTTGGCCAGCTGACCTGTCAGCTTGTGAAGCTCCCGTTTGATCACTTTAATATCTAGTTCATGTTGTGAGGCCTTCAGGGTGGCTGTGTTAAATGGAAACGTGCGTATGAAGTCTCCAACTCTGAGTGGGGGGACATGTTTGTTTAGTGCTGTGTTACCATCAAAAGAAATCCCCTTGGTCCTGTTGGTCCTTCTGTGAAACAACAAAAACACAGTTATTGTTGGAAAAAAAACATAGCCAGTTTCACTATTCAAACCAAATCAAACAATGTTTTTACCAACATTTAATTGGAGTGGTATTTACCCTTTAACGTCTCGGAGCTTCCAGGGTGCAGCAGAACATCGGAATCCCAGCTCCCTCTTTGGGATTTCATGTATTATAGAGGAAAAGTCTGTCTCTGCTGAGAGCTCATTCTCAGCTTCTGTTTCAGGTTCTTCACAGTTTGTAACCTCAGACTGGCAAAGACTTCCGTTGACCCTCGTCCAGGGTGCAGGAGCTGGACCCGTCTGTCTGTTTACCACCGACTTGTTTGTCCTTGAATGTGGGCCAAGTGTCAGGTTTATGGTCTTGTCGGTGTGTGGTTCGGTAATTATCCTGCCTTTGGCTTCTTGTATCTTGTTTAAGGCAACAGGGGGAAGTTGTCTTTGATTGTTAGCCAAGAAAGAACTCTTCACGGAGTGTCTTTGGTTTATCTTTTGAATATGGCCTGTCATTTTGAGCATAGGAAGTGTCTGGGTATGAATAAACTGGCTTTTCTTCCTTTCCTTTTTAAACTTGGTTTCCTTAAACTTTGGGAGCACAGGCATTAAAGCATCTGGTGAGTGGTTAGCATGAAAACAAGACTTCTTGTGTGCTTCCCTTTGAAAAGCCTTCACTCTTAAGCTGTCAACTAATGTATAACTCATTAAATCAATCATATCACCAATCAGTCTTTTCTTCACTGTGATATCTGCCTGGCAGTCCAGAGTCAACGCTGGGCTGTAGTTGACTTCCAGCAGCCATGGTTTGAAATTTACGTCAAGGAGGATATCAAAACCGAAGAGCTCCACACAGTTTGGACAGGAAGGTACAGATGAAGCGATTGTGAGCAGGGTCAGAATCACAATGTTGTTGATCCTCTGCCATAAGAGATTCTCGTTGATGTCTTGGCTGTGGAGAAAGTGCCTGAACTTGCTCATCGTCCACTTGCATCCTTGGCCCACTCTCTCTTTCTGGGTCTTATAGAACGGACCAAACTTGTTGATGCTGGTGTTGGTGAGATGAGCGTACAGGTTCTTCAGAGAAGAAAGGTTGTACTTCTCAGTGGCGAATCGCACCAATCCTTCTTGATGGATGTAAACAGTTAGCGGGTGAAAAGTCTTCACACATACGTAGATCCTCAAGTCAAACTTGTAGCCGGAGATCAGCAAAGGGTCACTGATGTACCTCTGAACAATTACAGAGCTGTCGTAGACCAGGTCCTTGATGTCCTCAAAGATAAAGATCCCTCTGCCTCTGGAGAGATCCACGGGTTTACAAATCCAGTACACAGATGCTCCTCTGGTCAGACGCAGTTTGTTATACTCAGGCAGGAATCGGGTGTAGTCATTAGGGAGGATGAAGGCGGTGGGACTGAAGTCATAAAGCGATGAACCTAATGTGGCTCTCATCCTCCTCAGGTTGCGTGCCAAAAAATCCTTAAAGTCAATCACAAGTAATCGTTTCAGGGTGTTATCATACAACCTGGTGCAAAAAAAATAAAATACTTTTCTTACCAGAACAGCTCTTTTTTTTTTACCCACACTCTACAGGCAGTGATTTCTTTAATAATGCAGTAAGTTTGAAGATATCAAGGTTACCAACTTTGCATAATTACGGGCTCAGCTCACTCAGTTGACACACAGGCACACTGTAGCTGCCTTAACTCCAACTTTTTGCCTCTTGTTAGGTCAACCAAATGTTAAGTTGATTAATTATGGCCACTTTGGTGACCACCATCATTGGGCTTCAAAACTACTCTTTGATAGCCAATGGCTGATCATCAACCCTTTTCTATTTTGGAAGATTGAACTGACCTCCCAATAAAAATCACAGACCTGTAGAGTTCTCTGAATACACATGCCCTACTGAACGTAAACATCAAGTCTTTGACACACTCACCTTGCGTGTGATGCCAGTCGTCTTGGGATGGTGGTTGAGTCGCTGCCATGGCAACAGGTTGAGATAATCTGAGTTCTTAAAGGCGGATCCTCTCCAGTACAGGTTCCAGTCTTCCTCCTCTCGTTTGTCTTCGTCATATTCCTCCCATCCTCTCTCCAGCAGCACCTCTCTCACCAGATCAGGACCTCTGTCATGGAGTCTGAACACCAGGGATGCAGCCATACAGATTCAAACACTAAAGAGACAGTAGAGAAACAAGGAGAAGCAATGCCAATGCCTTCTTTGTCTTTGTGTGAATCTCTGTGCTGGAAAAATTTATAGTCCTTTGAAGACATCTTCAAAAGAAAAAAAAAAAGATTTCTAATGCTCATTTTTAATGCTTCAGTTTAAGGGTTGGAGGCTCAAAAAACAATATCATAACTGACCTTCAGCTGCACCACCTATCAGATAGCAAAAACTTATTTATCTGAGCTCATCGTGTTCTTTTAATGTCATGCACTTTGAACTTCCTTTATTTGATCTTAGGTATCTCTCCTACTTCACAGAAGTCAAATTTCACACTCAGCTTATTAAAAAATTCCAGGCACGAACAAAATCTTGTCTTGCAGGAAAAACTGGTCCGAAATATGACCTACAGATGCTCTATGGAGGAAATAATTACACAAAGAGGTCATATAAACATCACCACACCTTCTCTGGAGCAATAAATCCTGTCCTAATGAGGTCGGAGGCAGTAATGTGGATTCCACCTTACAGCCGTAAAGCTCAACAGTTCATGTCTCACTGCACTGAGTTCATGTGTGAGGTTAAGTTTTAGTGCGGTAAATCTGAGAAGCCCAAACAAACCTGACACTTCGTGTCCCCGCCCACAGACAGAGGGATCACACTGACACGCTGCATGCCGGTTTACTAACAGACACCTAAGCGGATTCAAGTTTTACATGCTGAACCTCACCGCTTCATTATCTGACAGTATTTACAAAAGAAGGGAAATGAAGCTGTGTGTTATGGATGGACATAATAGCAGCTGTTCACTTTTTAAAAAGCCAAAAAAAACATGCAAAAGAATTAACACTAATTTCTCCTCAAGAAGTTAAACATAAACTCTTGAGGCAGTTCCTGCAAGACATAGTGTACCTACATGAAAATGGTGGTACTTCACACTACAGTTTTCGCAAATATTAGTTGCACACCCTCTAATAAAACGCAAATGTTCATGGTCTTACCTTTGACTGCAGGGAGCACATCAACCAACAGCCAGTTTGTCTCTTGCTGTGGATACAGTAGCTGATTTCTGAGCTCCTCCTACTGACTCTCACAAGCAGACACAAGAGTCTAGAGTCAGTCCAGCAGGTTTTTACTCAAACAGCTTCATTTGTGCTGAACAATGGCTGTTGAGTGAATGAATGCCTGTGGCAAGTCTGTGTTGCTGTTTGCCTGCTGTTAACATAGAGATAGTAAACTATTATCAAGTCCTTACATGCAGGGAATGGTACAAGATGCAACCAAAATAGCAAGAGACAGATATTGTTCTCTTGTCAAAGGTTAAAAATGCACACCATTAGTATTTCAGGTTAACTATTGACCAAAAAGAAAAAACAAATGTTAAATTAAGATCATGAAAGCACAGCTATGTGAAGAAGTTTTATTTTCATAGTCTGGAGATGCCGGATCCATCAGCCGGCTCGTATGGTGGATCTGGAACTGTTGCCATTCTCAATGTTTTCCTTTCGTAGCAGATAAACTGGACCAATAAAAATCCTTCATTTAAGATAACCATGCAGGAGCACAACTTTAATATATTCATCAACAACTAAGATAGTAGCTTCCACCACCAAAAGGTCTGTTGAATCAAGAAATGACCTGGCTGCAGACACAGAAGACCTCTGCAAGTTGTGCACATTAGTTGTGGATACATAGATTGGAATTTTTGTTCAGAAAAATTAGGGGAAAAAAGTCAAAACAGAAATTGACGTTTAAAATTTTATTAAACCAACAAAGAGCTCGCTCAGTACCATCTCATCCGTTCATCTGAAAACAGAACAATTACAAATATTAATGGAATATTGTTTTGTGAAACCTGCAGATGATAGTATTAACAGTGTGATGTATTGAAGGACGTTACCACAGTGATAAAGTCTGTTTATTCTCTGTATGTCCAGGTGAGTGAGATGAGTCCTCTGACCCATTTGAACTCCTCTCTGCCGTGGCAACACGGTCGGTCCTCCATCTGCACTGAAAAAGTACCTGGAACAAAAGAATGGGTAATATTTTTTATCAAGGCAGAAAACTATTTTTCTATGACAGCAGTATCTTGGCTAAATTTCATGGGACAAAATTATGAACTTCAAATTCATATACGGTTTGTGTAAGATGATTTGTGACTTGAGAGACAGGAGGACTAGTAGTGACTCACTGTCCATAGTGCATAATGGAGTTCACGTCATACGGCAGGTTCAGAGTGTTTCCACGTTTCACCTTGAAGTTCTTTTTCCTGGCTTTAGACAGAAATGTTCATTATTATAACAGTGCAGGCTTTTCAAGTCATTGAGACACATCTCAGTATTTCTGAAGGCTGTCTGTCCGTCCATGAGGAGTTTACCTGGGATGATACTCCCCCACTGTACACTGATGTATTGATCTCTGTCGGCACGAGTGTGTTCATGATGTAACCCCAGAGCGTGAATGATCTCATGGCAGAGATTTCCCACGCTGCACGACCGAGAGTAATACACCGGCTGAGCTCCTCCACGACAACCAACAAAGGACGCACAACTGGAAAGAAATGGCAGGGGGGAAAAATGGACAAAAAAGCCTTTTTTTAATGCTGAAAAATTCAACAGAGACTTTTAGTATTCCAGTGGACAGTTGTATATCTGACTTTGTCTTTGGCTGCCAGTCTTTAAAAGATTTTAATCTACTTAAACTGTATTGCTTGCTTCACAGGATTTTCCTTTATCTTACCTTATTAGAGTTGTTTTAGTTGCAAAAAAATCCACCTAAATTGAAAAGTTGATATAAATTGTCTCTCTTATGTGGCTGTTTTGCTAATGGTGATGTCTGTTATTAAAGGTGATTGTCGGCTGAAGATAACAACTTCCTGCTTGGGTTTAGAGTAGATATTTAGGTGGATTAACCTATCAAAACACATTTTTTGTACACATCTTACCCGTTGCCGTTCTTGAACTTGAGGTAGTTGTATTCATAGGTGCGTGGTTTGAAGCGAATACAGGTGTAGTCTGAAATCATCCTGAAGGCAGCGTGGATGTTTGCCGTTTGATAAACTGAAGGTAAAAAGATTAAAACTGTTATCAGAGTTTTTATTCTACTGTTGATGCAGAAGAGTTGGTTCAAAGACAATTAACTCACTCAGCTCATCACTGATGGTGTATGGTACGACTGCATCCAACCACAGGGTCTCCACAGCGTTCCTGTCTTCCTGTAGGGTTAAAGACTTAGATTTGTTCACCACTGCACAAAAACTGGATCTATTTAACCTGCAAGTTTCATAAATAGTGCTACAGTCAATGTGTTAAGATGTTTCATATCAGTGTTGCACTTTATTTCTATATATCCTAAAATCTATTCATCCTGGGAGGACTAGTCCTGATTTGATGTTTTTGTTTGATAATTGAAGTCCATCATCTTACTGGAATTAAAATGTCTCCCTCCTGGACAATCATGTCCTCTTGAAGCTCTATGAAAAAAAGGGGAAGTATTGACGTCTGTACATCACATTTGTATTTAATTTAATTTGTATGTTTCATGTTTACAGTTTACCTTCTAACGTTTCTGCGTTGATTAGTTGTGGATTAAGTTTTACCACAGCCTTGCCTAGAAAAAAAAAAGAAAAAAACATTTCTAAAAAGAGAAGAAATCTCTGAAATTTGAAAAGCACTAGTTAAGAGCTGGAGCTGTGATAGTTTGGGTGTTATTTAGGCAGTGAAAGAAAATTGTAATGTACTGATGTAGAGATCAGTAACTTTATTAATGATCAAATCTTTTTCAAATTTCAATCTCTTCAAATTTGAAAGCAAAAAGTTCAACAAATGAGCACCAACCTGGGTCCTGATGAGTTGCATTATGGGTATCATTTGATGGCATGTCACCGGCTGGAAAAAAGGAAATGAGCGTTTCACATTTTTGTATATTTTGATTATTTAACATTCTGCCATTTATTTAACAAATTGTTTCTGTAAACAGATAAAGGGGAATTGAACTGTTACAACAGAATAACTTTTTCAGATTAATTTTGTTCTGAGGGAGAAATTACATAAATCAAAAATAACAATATTTGGTCAATAATAAAAAGATGAAGAGGAGATGGTTACTCTGTCAATTCTGCTCAACTTTTATTATCTATTAAATTCTGAATGTACGACTTTAATCTGTTGATTACCTGGCGGTGTTAAATACTTGATTCTGATTGGTTAAAACCTAACAGTTGTTGATCAACAACAAAAGTGACACCAGTGATAATGTAATCACACATGTCACATGAAATCAGTCTGCGGTAGAGTGCAGTACATTTACCCTCTGCCTGTTGACACTGTGGTAAAATGGTAGTGGTTAAAGGTTGTGACACCTGTCTCATTCATGTCTAAAGTTAATGTGAAATATAGAAAATAAGCTGATTAATGTTTAAACTTGACAGTAAATCACCAGTTCAATTGATTAGACTGACAGGAAACAGTTTCCATGGATGCACAACCAATCAAAAGTACTTTTATAAACTGTTTTCACATTTTTTAGCACATAAAATCATCTTTAAATCAATATTTGTAAAAGTTTGCACAGTTTAAGCAAAAGCCATGGCAAACAAGAATGTCTGATACTTTTGTGAAATAAATAGATTTTAAAAAGGCCATCAAATACATAAAAAACTCTCAATTATTGGTGGAAATGTAGGAGTTCCTCACACTACTCTTACATTTAGAAGTATTCCTAAAAAGATTAGAGAAAACCAAGTAAGCACCAACCTGAAGCTGGACTGGTCGCATTGTGGGTGTCATTTAAGGGCAAGTCACCAACTAGAAAATAAAAAAAAGTGTGATTTTAAAAACTAAAACCCTTGTATGATCAGGAAAATGTTTTTATTCTGATTAGTCAAAGTGTGTCACATACATAAGACATTATTTTTAAGCAGATAATGTCTGTCAATCTTTTTAAAATTCCAACAATTTTAAAAGTACAAATAAATGGACTGAGTTTTACGAGTCTGTATACACTAAAAAATTAACTGAATCCTCAGCATATTAAATATTATCATCACTGGTATTGAGAATAACCAATTAAAATTCAGGTAATGTCAAAGAGCACCAACCTGAAGCTGGAGTGGTTGCATTGTGAGTGTCATTTAAGGGCAAATCCCCAACTGAGAACAGAAAAATCATTACATTTAAGAACCCTAATTTTTTTTTTTTAATGAAAAAGATTTGGTTTTGACCATGTAATGCAATCAACTTTCTATAGAAAAATATTGGTCAACTCCTTCCACTTTTCTAATGAATAACACATGCACAAAAAAGTGATGCAGACCTGCAGCTAAACTCAATTTCTCTTAAAATCCAGTGAAATATGGGTAACATTCAGAGCCATATTCATTTTATTCTGGCCATTATAGCAGCTGCAAAAGATGCAAATAAACCCAACAAGCAACAACCTGGAGCTGCAGTGGTCATGTTGTGGGTGTCATTCAAAGGACCAATGCCAACTGAAAATATAAAGAAGAAAGAAAAAGAGATTGTATGTTTCTTTGAAAGTAAAAAAAAACAATAACATTGGCTGTGTATGCAAAGAATTCTTTGTTATTTTAACCTCTCACATGTGAGAACTACATGGACCAAGCACCAACCTGGGGCTGTAGTAGTCACATGGTGGGTGTCATTTAGGTGAACAGCAGCTAAAAAGAAAATTTTAGTGACATCTAGGAAATCACAGGATTACTTTTGTTCATACTGCTAGGAGAGTTTATTTTGCACTGTAAACATGATTAAAATAGACATAGGTATCTATATTTTTAGGTATAGCTTTACCTACACGTACCTGGAGCATGAGTTGTAGCCTGCTGGTTTGGCTTTACTGGCACTCCACCAACTAAAGCACAAAGAGTGAATAATTAATCCTGATATGTTGAGATTATGAGCAGTATGAAAGCAACAGTCTGTACCTGTGGACACACAGATGAAAACCAGAAACCACATCGTGCAACTAAGCAACAATTTGGACACTGCTCGTGTTGGCTGTCTGACTGATAATGTAATCAATAGCAGAGACGCAGACAGGTGTGAACGCTTCACTTTGATTATTCCTATTCAGTTTCAACCTAACCTGTAGAGGGCACCGTTTAGGGACGATCAAAGTTCAGCTTTACATGAGAATTACTATATTTAGAATAAACTTAAAGACACATTTGTTTGACACTTAAAATCACACTTTTAGCTGTCTTTCACTCCTCTGGACATTTTTACATGCATACTGTGGAGGATGAATATTTAAAGTAATTTCAATCATGGTGACATATGGCCCAAATTAAAGTCTTTACAAAGAGAATATGACAAAACTTTCTTTAAACTAGTTTTGAGCTGCTTTGGTGATGAAAAAATGAACAAGAATAAGAATAACTTTATTAATCTCTGAAGGGAAATTCAATTGTCTGTTGTCTCACATAAAATGTCTCAAAAGGTTATCTATTATTTACACAAGACTTAAAAAGTCTAATGGCTGTTGGTACAAAAGTTCTTCTGAATCTTTCTGTCCTGCAGTGAAGAGAGAGGAGCCGTCCACCACCACTGGCCCTTTGGTCCATCAAGGTGTTGTGAAGTGGGTGATCCATGTTCTTTAGAACTAAACTACTCTGGGCACATTGAAGAGGAAGAACAAGACATATCTGAATAATACCAGAGAGGACATAAAGTTTCCTCATTCTTATCAAACATGCTGTACAAACACTCAGGCTGGGGATACACACATGCAAAAACAGAATCACATGCAGACACAAACAAAAAGCACACATAAGTATCTGAGTGGCTCTTCGTGCGACGCTGAAGGGCACCTCCACCACGAAAGTAAACATGCATTTCTCCTACAAATAGTCCCATTTTCCACACGCCAATCTGTGCAGGGACTTAAAACCAGCAATTCTCTTGTTCATACTAATATTAGTTCACTGAAGACTGAGCCACAGACTTGATGTGATTGCTCTTTTAATTTTGACTGTAGAGTGGCTGGTAAAAGAGCAAACTCATCCTGATTCTTAAAAAACAAAGCTAAACTGCTTTGTGAATAACTAAAAATATCGCTGTGGGAAAATATCTCACTATTCAACACTGTTTACACAGCTGGACTTGAATGAATCAACACGGGCTGCTTTTACTGCTGCCAGTGATGAGTGACTGTATTTGCAGTGGTCTATGACTACCACTAGAGGGGAGCAATATGACACCTGTGACACTGGAGCTCAAACTTAAAAAGCCCTAAATTTTACCTTGAAGGATAATCTACTGCATTGTTTCAGACTGTGGTTTTATTTTCCACAAAGTATAAGTGATATTGAGAATGTAGTCTCACAAAACGTAAAGGTAGAAGTTTCATGGTTTGAGGTTAGAGATAAGAAGTTATTCTTGCTGATTTAGGAAGGTATAAACCTGTAAGACATAATCCAGGGCTAAAAGCGTAGCGCTTCACAATGTCTGGCTGTATGCCTGAAAGGTGCTTTCAGGTGCCACCACACAAACTAGATACGTAACAGGTAGAGCTGCATACCTGTTTTTCTATGAGTGAATAGTTTCTATTTTTCACCTGTCATAGGCCGTTGAATGACTGTGTTACTTTTGTCCTCTCATGTTGCATTTAAGTACCATTAACACCCAAGAACCATGTTGTCAAAAAACATTCCTATTATGTTGATGGGAGGGGTTTTGTTGGTTTCATTTGGCAGATCTACTGGTTGTAGCAAACATTCTTGCAAATTGGCAGCCAACAACAGGAAGTGGCACTTGCCCAAACCATTGAACCAACTATTTAATCTACTGAACTCTACAGTGAAATACTGTTCCACATCCATAAGTTATGAGGGCCTTAGCAATGGTAGTTTTCACATCCTGGAAGTAACCATAAAGCTAGGGATGAGTCAAAGATAAGTAATGGTTATAAAAAAAATAATAATAATACAACAACAACAACAACTACTACTACTACTACTACTAATAATAATAATAATATCAATAATAATAACAACAATTGTAGTAATAATAATAATTAAAAAAACAAACAAATAAATAAATGATAATATTATTAATAATAATAACAACAACAACAACAACAACAACAATAATAATAAAAATAATAGTAATAATAATAAAGATAATAGTAATAATACTACTAATAATGATACTACTACTACTACTGCTACTACTAATAATAATAATAATTTAAATAATAATAATATTAATATTAACAACAACAACAACAACAACAACAACAACAACAATAATAATAATAATAATAATAATAATAATAAGAAGAAGAAGAAGAAGAAGAAGAAGAAGAAGAAGAAGAAGAAGAAGAACAACAACAACAAGAAGGCATTTTATTTATAGGCGCCTCTCATAGCACTTAAGGTCGCCTGTGTTATGCCAAGTAAAATCCATAAAAGGGAAGACAAAAACCGGAAGCTAACAGAGACTTTTACCTTTGTCAGTGTGCATTTTATTGTTTTTTTTTTTTTTTTACTAAATACACAACCTGAAAACTTCTTCCGTCATTGATGCAGCAGCGTAGTGCCTTGTTTCTACAGTTTCCCACAGACCATGAACGCAGCCTCACTCAGCATCATGAGAGTCATGTGATGTCCTGTCATGTGGTGCAGTCACTTCCTACTGATTTGGTCCAGAGCGGAGGGACTCTGCTGTATCATGTCGTCTTAGTTAGCTTTCACAGACAGTATTTACATCTATAAACATGTCATTTGAGTATAAACCTGATCGTGGATCGCCTCTGAAGCTGGTTCTTTGGTTGGTGGCATGTTTGGGATGTTTGTTGCTTCGGTTCGGAGCGGCGGATGACAGCAGTAGCAGCAGCAGCAGCAGCCTGTGGTATCAGGACCTCTGCAGGTAGCAAACACACCTCCAGCGGGGGAAACGCATTTCACCAAAGATCTGTTTAAAAACATTCATGATCGGAGTATTTTATCCTTTCATACAGAGGGACAGTAAAACCAAATTCAATTCAGAGATTTGTTAGGTTGTAATTTAATTAGCTTGTTGTCAGTCAGCCGGTATAACACGAGCTATGACAATAAAAGAAGGTCCGGTTAAATTTAGCTCATAATCGATGAGTCAATCAGCTCGTTATTTCGGCCAAAACATTACTACTAATAATTCAGCCTATTCTGCTGACTCAAACAAGGTGAAGTTGACCTTACATGACATTAAAATAGTTTGAAGGAATAACACCTTTAAACCAGCTAGCTTGATTACACTGAACAGAAAGAGTTGGCCAAGTGTTTGAGATGGTCTCGTGCCCAAAATTGTGTTCAAATGGTCTCGCGCCAGCCGAGTAAACGGCTGATTTTAAATTAACGGTCGTTTATTTCGCTAACAGCTAGCGTTCCGTTGAGATTATCAGTTAAGGCTGTTGCGACCTCAACATAAAACCACATATCTGCGGACTGCTAACTCAAACCTTCATAAATGAAACTGAAAATATCCCAAATAACCTCAGAATAACAAACTGTACGACCTGTTGTACATCTACAGTTTATTTCTCCTCCACTGGAGCTGTTGTCTAACTAAGCAGCTGCTATGCAAATATTGACTTAGCAATAAGGCAGTAATGATAACCCCATAACTCAACCTGGAAGGTCAGGTTTGCTGCATATCATTTCCCTGTATTGGTAGGAACTGCTTTGTTAACTCTCGCTGGAAAAATTACTGTCCCCAATAGATTTTCCCTGAGTAGTTCCAGAAATAGTTAATACTCTCATTTGGAGATAACATAACCTTCAGTTAAATTAATACAAAAGAAGAAGGTATTTACTTGAAGGTTAGATGAGTAAAACAGAAAAAAAATACAGTTAAAAAATATAAAAAACAGACTTCTTTTGTTGCAGCCTCTTACCGTTTTCTCCTTTACCACATGGAGCTGCTCTCCTGTTGTTCATAAACAATCAGAGCATGACCAAGACGGTATTTCCAAAACTAGGGCACTTCAGAGGTTTAAATTTTTACTCATTACCCACATGGTGGCAGATATTGTGGAACAAATTTTGCAGGGATGCAGAAAGACCTATCCCATGTAAACTGTGCAACATTTAAACCAAATAAGGGTACTCAAAAAGGGAAAAGAGCATCTATTACATTATCATACATCATGTCATCCAATTTTATGTATTAGCCTGATGATTATGTCAGTTCTCCTCAGGTGGAGGGAAGCTATCACTCATTGAAAGTTCTTTGACTTTATCTTACAGTCATTTTTTATGTGTGAATTGTCTAGCTATATTACACAGGTTGTTTACTATCTCCTTGAGTCCTTTTGCTCTTCTTTATTTTCTACAAGTCTTAAAAGAAGGATGCTGTCTGTAAAATTTTGTATGTTTACTGATTATCTTTGTCTTGCATTTGTGCACCACCCTCCACGCAAATGTTCAGACATAAAACATAATAAAAAAACAATAATGGCCTCCACTCTGGCCATTACCTCTGCTCTGTAAATCAGAAAATCAACAAGGACATATTGATCCAATGCTGCAGGGTTGAGACCCAGTACAAGTCTATTTCTGTCTCAGCATGTGCATTGCCAAAATGATTGTCCATCTCTCACATCACCTTCTTTACTAAAACATCCTTGTTTCTTTGTGTTGCAGTTATAAATGGGAGGCTATAGATCAGGATAACAAAGTGAGCTATACATTTAAGCTCTGCGAGTCTTCACTATCAACCAACTGTGGCTCCGACACTGCTGTCTGTGCTCGGGACCTCACCACTAACACAGACCGGTCTGTAGGTGAGTACAATCACTGGGAGTACCCTGTGACACAGTAAAGATTTTTACAGTTACTTAAAACATCTCTTATCAGCAACAGTCTGTTGGCGAGATAGCGACTTAACACAGTTAAGACAGTCTGCTGCACTTTGAACATCATGTCTGTCCCCTGTTATAGACCTTTATATGGGAAAAGTTGCTGCTTTGAATACAGTTTTGCAAGAAAAATCACCCTGTCACCTTTGTCCCAACCAATGTACAAGCTCGCTGCAAAAGATTAAAGAAATAGTAACCCTTTTGACTTGTATCTGGCAGAACTGTTGCGCAGAAGAACTTATTTTGCTTCACAAGAAAGCAGCCCAGACTCTAAAAGTTTATGCTAACCTAAAGATTTAAAATCAGGTTTTATGGCAAACTATGTTGTCAAGTTTCACATTTATTTTTGACCTTTAATATTCATGCATAACACTTAATGAAGTGAGTTTATGTAACACGTATGTAAGCAAATACTGCAGGTCCAGAATAATGGATTGGATGAAGACAATAAAAATATAGTGGTGATTTGAAAACGGTTCTGAAAGAATAACCGTAATAGGCAGGATCTTTGTACAGAGAGTTCCTTGTATAAACTATAGACGGAAGTTGACAAGCAAATATTTCCCCAACAGTCTGATATAGACACTGACCAATTGATTTGCACCATAGAAGTTCTGAGTACTTAGTTCATGTTTTTGAATAGCAAATAGGAGCTTTTTTCTTTGTCTCTGGTGCATCCCCATAAAACTAAGGATTCAAACACAGCAGTAATATTCACAACCTTTAATAGCTCTGCATAAAAAAATCTACGGCTTAAAGGCTAATTGATTTCAGCAGATGTGGTTACACAGTTTTGGTTAGTTTGGCCACGCTAAATTTTCTTCTGTGTGAAGCATGAAATTAACTCAAAACTATCATAACAGCAGCTATCAGTTGCACTTTTATGTTTTACGAACCGCTTTACACAAAACATGTGCTTTCTGTGAAATGGTGAAACTGTGTGTTTTAGGCCTACCCCCTCCATCAACTTCTACCATATTGGCCTGATGTCACTATGAAGTCTAGAGGCTTATTTTGTGGAGTTTATCAGCCCAGATGGGTGGTACATATACCCCGGTACTTAACAAGAATTCTCAGGAAGTCTTATTCTGGTTTGAAATGTAGAAATACCCAATTTATCATCCGGAAGTGATATCTCATACAAAGTGGCTGTCTTTTTTCTCATTAACCAAAGGGCCTTTAATAAAACACACAAAGACACAATCTCTTCATCATGTATTTTCAGCTGCATAGTCTCCTGTTTGTGTAGATATTAAAACTCCCCACAAGTGACTTTGTTATGATAGGTGAATCCCTGCTTTTGGTTGGTACTTTTAAAGTAACGAGGTGCATCAAACATCCAGAAACTCAACCAAAGCCCTCCTGCTGACATGAGGCCTCAGAGGGTTTCTCTAAATGCTGAGTGAAATGATGCTGCAGAGAGCTCTATTTGTGCATTAGCAGATCTGATCTCTGTGCTGATGGGGCTAAATGTGCTGCTGCCACTGCTGCTGTGTGTCAGCAACATCCACATCTTTGTCCTGGATCAGTGAGCAAGAGGTCCAAAAGGAGCTGCTCTTTTCGCAACTCTCACTCTCTCGAGAGGTTATAAAGCCTCTTTCACACACGAACAAAACTCCTGAAAATAACCCATTGGGTGTTATGTCTAAACATATTATTGGCCCTGACACTATCGAGACATCTTACCACAGGCCCTCTGGTAAAATCCCTGCAGAAAGTCAAGATATGCTGTTGTTTGAATACAGCAGATGTAAGTCATTTACATTCTCAGGGTTCAAAGTGAGCGGGTGGAGTGAGTAGAGTGGCTCTGCTTCTAATTTACTCCTCATCTTGGTAATCCGTCTGTTGTGTTTGTATTGTGGAAATATCTTCATACATGTTGTCGAGATATTGACCCCAAAACAGAACCGTTACTATAGACAACGACTCCTCCTGTGTGTGCTCCCCAGCTAACTACATACCTGAAAGTATTCTCAGTTATAAGACAACGTTGTGAGTCATGAATGTGAATCTAAAGTCGCAAATTAAGGTCTGAGAGTATCCTGAAATTACCCCCCAAAATGTGAAGTCCTCGCATAAAGGGGCCAGGGTTTTACCTGCATGTCAATCCACAGGGCTGGTGCCTCTGCCTCATTTCTTTCCACCACTGGCCCTCATTGGACTCTGTTTTTATGGAGACTTACGCTTTCCCAGACAGTCTTTGGTGAATTTGGCAATTTCTATCTCCAATTATGGCATTACAATGATGTAGTGGTGGTTGCGCCAATTTGTAAACAGTCCAGAGCTCCACTGATATTGCCAAGGAGGAAATGCAAAAATGTCTCCACAGAGAGTGTTTGTGTTTTTGCACTCTGGGCAAAGGTGTACCCACCAAACATTTTACCAAAAAAAATGAAATTTAATGGGAATAAATATTCATTCTAGATAAAAACCAATGTTAAAAAATGCCCCTTTGCTTCCGCAGTTATTCAGACTCCATAAATTCACAACTTGAAAACAATGTTTGGCTGAGCCAGTAACGAGGTTATAATTGCACATGCTTGCACAGAAAAATTAGAGTACCACCTCTGCTTAACTTGGAGCCAGGGAAAACCCCTAAGGCCAATATTTTCTGAGTGGTTGGGGTACTAAACTTAGGAGGGGAGTCATATAGAGCTAAACCTCATGGCCTTCATGGCCTTTTCCCCTGTGGTACAAAAAATGTCTTCACATTTTCTGAATCTTTTTACGTTATTATGTGCTGTAGACGATATTTTATGTTGAGTAACATTATTCACATTGTCTCTCACAGAGTGGTGAACCTTTTCCCATCCTTACGTCAGAAAGATTCAGCCTCTCTTTGATGTCTCTTTCGTACCCAGTCACGCTTACTAACCTGTTGCAGATTAACCCCAATAACTTGGAGATGTTCTGTCAGCATAACAGAACTACTTTGGAGCTGGGGTTGTATTTTGCAGAGTTTGTTGTCTGGACTGAACCTATTCTTGTGAACAAACACTTGTTTGCTATTGTTCCTGTATCGATCAGGTTCACTCTAATTTAGTTCTGACTCATATTTTTCCACCCCAGATCACACATTGACTTCCCCTCAGAGGAGCACCCCACAGTTTCAGAAACCATAAATTAAGGGTTTCTTTGGCCTTGAAGCAGCAGACGTGTTTGGGGTACATCAGAGAATTGTCACTTTTAGAGAATACCTCACAGATTAACTCATTTTGAAAATAACTGACAGTCCAGGCCTATACGAACTAAGAGTACAGAGGCTTTTTACTTTGAGATATCCTCATCTCTCAATTTCACTTACATCATTGTCTTTGATTTTGACCTTTGAAAGACGACAGGCTGCCAGACAGAGTTATTTCAGGGCCAAACAACAACAGCCAGCCCTGCAGCCACAGGTCCTGACCTTCCTCTTCTGACAACTTGGTATTTAGTCGCAGCAGAGTGTCACCGTGCTCAGGTTTCTGAGGACTGAAAACTGCAGACTCATGTTGTTGTCATACAGGAAATTTCTCCAGCTTGTTTTGTGAAGAAGTTCTTGTTATAGTTGAGTGATTTTCTACAACACAGTTAAGGTGTACAGGAACTGTTTGGAAAACAAGCAGCAGTGTGGTCAGATGAGTTGGAGTTTAATCATTGTAGCTGACTTATCACATGACTGCAGGACACATCATCAGGCAGAAATGCTCATAAATAAACCCCACAGTCATGCTCTGCTCTCTCTTTTTTCTCTCTCTCTCTGCCTCCGTCAGGCTTTGTCAACGCACTCTGGTTGGCTGTACTCAGAATAAACACATGATCCATCAACCATATCACTTTTGCTTCCTTAAATCAACATCTTTGGTGTCACAAGTTTTCATTTTAATGTAGAAGTGAGAAAAGATGCTCCTCAGTCACATGACTGAGTATGAAAAGGTTGTATGAGAGAGGCTGTGGTTAAAACAGGAAGAGCTTCACAACTCTGTGAGAGACTGTGCGAGTAAAAAGTTTGACAACTTCAGAAAATGGTCCGCAAGAAGTTAGGTATTATAATAATATTGTTCATAATAACAGTGAAAGGTGCAGAGAATCTGGGAAAATCTGTGGAGAAAAGGCACAAGGCCGAGAACCAACAGTGGATAGGTGTGATCATGTGGTACTGCGTTTATAACAGACTGCTCTGTAGTTGAAGTCACTGCATGGGTTTTCAAAACCCACCATCAATGGACACAGTTTGTTGATGCATCTATAAATGGAGATTAAAACTGTAAACATGCAAAGAGTAAACTATATCTAAACATGATCAAACATGCCGATGAACACAATTTGACATTCCTTTTGGAAATCATGGACACTGCGTCCTCCCTTCTAAAGAGTCATATTTAACATTTAGGCAACAGTACTTCTTAGTGTATTTTTTTAGAAACACAGAATTTTAGACAAACTTTCAGAGTGACTATCAACACATTCCCAAAAACAGAATGTAACTGTGTGTTAAAGGACATACAGTTGAAAAAAGTGCAGCAGGCTGGAACATCAGTTCAGTCTGAACAGCCTGATGATTCAGACGGGCCGTCCTGCAGTAGCCGTGTTAAACAGTGTTAGTGGGTCACAGTGTTACATTCTTACATTCCTTTATGGTCCCTTTTGTGATAACAGGCCAGTTCTAATCAGAGGGGGCAGGGACAGAGAAACACGCCACACCAAGCTCACACAAGTTTACCGAGGAATACTGAGGAATTAAAAGTCTGTGATTTTTTAACTTCACATGTATACAGACACTAGAGGAGCAGAATGAGGTCATCAGAGGAACAGGCAGACACACAAGTCAATTTTAGTACAAAGGGGACAGTGTGGTCAGCATTTGATCCAGATATCAGATTTTTTCTGAACTGATGAGCTTGTTTTGAACAGCTGAACCTCCAGACATTATTATTTGTTAATTATCCACACCAAAGAGCAAGTTCTACCTTTTCTCAGCTATTAAGTTTAGTAACACATTCACAGACGTTGCTTACTCTCAGTATTTAACCTTACTGTGTCTCGTTGGAGGTTTCACATTCAGAACATTTCCCACTGCTGTCTGTTTTTATTCAGATGATAAATGTAGACTTAGCTGACAGCAGGGTCAGGGTCGCTCATGATATTACAGCAGGGGCAGAGGTTTATCTGCTGTGTTTGTGAGTTTCAGTCGTAGGTCAGAGGAGGTTCTGCCAGACTGTCTGCTGAGTCTGAGAACGACAGCCTGACTATATTTGTATGTGTGTGTGTGTGGGGGGGGGGGCTTTCAGGAAACATTCATGTGTGATGTCCTATTTTTTGTACTCCAGTTGCGTTAGATAAACTTTTTAAGTCAATAAGTGTGTGTAAATATTCGAGCTCAAGTCGAGCAACTCCTGATGTCGGGTTCACCGTGCGTTAAAGTTCACAACTTTAAGATGAGGGTCAAGAGAAGTTTAAATTGCGAGGGAAACTTGTGGGTTTTCTGTGCCTGATCCTAATGGCAGTTCTCCTTTTACGTTTCTGTAATAACCTGGAGTGAGGTGATGTGAGAATGTATAAGGAAAATAACCTTGAACAGGTTGACTGTGAAGTTTATATTGAGCAACTGGTACAAACCCTGAAGAGTGGCGCTCAACAGGATGAATCAGAACATCAGAGACTGAAGAAGAATGAATTTGAAGATGAGAGCAGTGAGAATGTTTGCACTTATACACTCAGCGTTGCACTTCTCTTATTACATCAAACACCAGCACAGCAGAGGCACGACTCGCTCTCGCCATCGCACCTCTGTGACATTTGTACTGACAGGAGGATGTTGCACAACAACCGACAATATGAAAAAGGCTCCAACAGTGGATATCTGCAGGTTTTGTAGACAGGGCCTCTTCAGTTGTCTTGAATTGTTCAGGTGTGCTAATGTGAAAGAGGCCTATTCAAAATATCTGCTAATTGTTTGGGTGATTATAAAGAACCTTAAACTCACTTTTGCCCTGATAGAGAGTTGTTGTAGCATCTTCATCAACTTACAGTGTTACAGGAAGAGATAGGAGAATAATCATGTTTGGCTTTTGAGTCCAGATTTCAAAATCAATACTTTTTATTGCTCAATTGCACATTAGTTCCAAGCCCGATGGATACCAAACAAAAAATAACATCTACAACAAGCTGACACTTGCAGCATGAAAGAAAAATAGCTGCAGTTGTTGGTGTTTGAATAAACATGGACAAGTTAACTTATCATCTCATTTATTTCAGCGTTTTCTTGACAAATCTGCTCCACACTGATATTTTGCATGTCCACAACTGACTACAACTGACTGTCTTTGAGTTATGGGTGTTTAAATATATTTCTGATCAGTTATTTGACTCTTGTTTTTATCACACAGGTGAGCTGTCCCTGCAGAGGCTCTCTGGTTTCGTGCTGGATTTCAACAACACAGTAAAATGTCCCGAAAGCAACAACAACATCCAGACCAGCATCAGTTTTCAGTGTGGGAAAACTATGGTAGGATTTCAACACAAGAGACTCGTCTTTTTGGGAATTATTGGTTCTCAGGCTGAAAGATTAGTTTGAAAGTGCTGGCCTGAGGTTAGAAATTCCTTATTGGAAGGATAAATCTAGAGCCGGTGAAGTCAAGCAAACATTTTAGTCATCAAGTGAGATTTAAGCGAACATTTAAAATGACTCAGAAATGAAAAACAAAATTGATGTGTTTCCCTCGACTGCTTTAGAGCTAATAAACTTGGATCACTGCGAAGAACAAATTATTGTCCACCAAGTTATATCCGATTCCGAAACTTCCATACAGGCTTTCTATAGTCATACTGGAAATATACATGTAAATATATCTTTATTTTTATTTATTTAACCTTTATTTAACTAGGTTTGTCCCATTGAGATCTGAGGATCTCATTTGCAAGGGAGACCTGACCAAGAATGGCAGCAATACATAGTTAGAACAAACAGTCACACAGACTCAATACAGAATAAAAATGTGAGGAAACATCAGTTGAAACAGAGACATTCTGAGTGTTTGGACTCCAGCCTTTTAACTGCAGATTTAAAAACGGTCAAAGACGCCAAGTTTTGCAGCTTAAATTCAGTCTGCAGATTATTCCACGCAGAGGGAGCAAAGAACCTGAAAGCCTTCTTTCCCATTTCAGTTCGGACTCTGGGAACAACAAACTGTATAAATCTCAACGATCTCAGGTTGTGTAATCCGTCCTTTAAGATCAATAAGGAGGAGAGGTAGTCTGGAATTCTTCCAAGAATGCCTTTGTTAAATGAAAACGTACCAATGACCAAGCCGATGAGTACTTAAAGAAGTCCAACTGACTCTGGAGTATTAAGTACAGCGATGAGTTAAAAATCCACAATTTGTTATAAATCTCAGAGCTCCATGGTAAACACTGTCCAACATTTGCAGACTCTGGGCAGAGGCATTCATGTATAAAACATCACCACAAACAAGAAGAGGTAAGAATATAGACTCCACAAGTCTCTCTTTAACATTAAAAGAAAAACCGGACTTGTTTGTATAGTAAAAGCCTAGTAAAACTTTCAGCTTTCTAACAGCATGCTGAATATGTTCTTTAAAAGACAAGTTTTCATCCAGTAAAATCCCCAGGTACTTAAAAGAAGACACAAGCTCAATTTCTTGACCGTCAGTATTAACAATCTTCTCTGACAGTGTTTCTTGTGATGCTCTTGTAGATGAAAACAACATGAGTTTAGTTTTCTCCACATTAAGCACAAGTTGCAGCTCCCTAAGCTGATCTTGGACCAAATTGAAAGCATGCTGAAGATTTACAAAAGCCAGCGCAGGTGTTGGTGCACAGCATGAAATGGCTGTATCATCTGCATGCAAATGAAAATTTGCATTTGGAACATTTTGTTTCCAGGCAGTCGATATATGTTGTAAATAAGAGCGGTCCCAGAACAGAACCTTGAGGCACACCCTTGTGAATTTGAAGTACCTCCAACAAGAGGCCGTCTGACTGAACAGCCTGGCAGCGTCCTAGAGGACGTTTCCAAGCTAAACAAAGGCCAGTGTGAGCTGGATTTGCACTGTAACTGTCACTAAAACCTGAAGCTTTTCCATCTATAAAGACCCTCCATGAAGGCTTGTAACCACAAAACTGTAAGTGACAGTATAACAGCAGCTGCTCTAACACAATCCTAATCTGTTCATTTAAAGCACCAGAGCAGCCGCTGCAGTGATGTGTGAGTGTCCACACAGATCCGCTCAACAACAGAGCTGCTTTGTTTTGAAAGCAGACGGCACAGTCGAATACAGTGTTCTTTTAGGCTGACAACAAATACAACATGTCCCGGTCACAATAAAGAGGCATGGTCTCTTTAGTCTTCCCTTTGATTAGTTTTGGATGAAAAAACTACAATCAGTGATTTCCTGCCTTTAGGATTTGAAAAAGTCAACTCGAGTTCAAATCCTCTGTCACATAGTTCACAGAGTAAGAATATATCATGTAAAGCTGTGGTTGAAGGTTTTTGTGTATTATTCTCTGCTGACAGGTCTGAAAACAAGCTTTACTCGGGTGTTAAACTTGCACCGTCATCACTGAGTAACACTGAAGTAACAGCATGCTTTGCTGTTTTCAGTTATTTGTTTGCACCACATTTGACTTGCAAAAAATTTGAAATTTAAGATAAAGCCCGTTTAGTTTTTATAAACTCCCACTTGGCTCACATCTAAATGAGACAGAATGAAAGTTAGCTCTCTGTTTTCGTAGCTAACGTGTTAGACAGATTCAATTTTAGTTTTTTTGACACCAGAAGCAGGTGTTTGCTCTCAGCTGCTCTGAGTTTAAGGAAATGGAAACGATGTAGGACAATGACAGTCATCTGCCGTATATTTCTGCTTACTTGAGTCAGTGGTGCGTCTGTGGTTTCAGTAATGACTGAGAGGTGAGGTCGTGTTCACTTGTGTCATTTCCTGTCAAGTAACAAAGAGGAGTTTCACAGACAATATGCGCTCTGGTTTCAGAATGTGAAGTGGAGAAATGAAAGTTAATTTTATGGAACAAAAAGTCGTCTTGTGATTGAAAACAGAAGTAGTAGAGCTTTCTCAAGATGTCTTGTATAAATGACATCACAACTTCTCTGCACTGGGTATAATTTTGATCCCTTGATACTAGGGCTGTAAAGTCCCAGTCAACTGGTCAACTTATTGGTAGATCCATGCTGAGTGGACCAAAATTCTGATGTTAAGTCGATTTTTGGTTGAAAATTTCAGGGTTTTAGTCGTTCAGCAATTTCTTTGACTGATTACAGCCCTACTTGATACATGAGAGAGGGATGAACAGAAAGAAAGAGATGGACAGAGAAGCAGACAGAGAAGCTTGTAGTCGAAGCAGCTGGAAAGCAGGATGTCTGCAGCAGTGATCCAGAGGAACCTAAGGCCTGATGGAGTTTAGGGACTCCCAGAGAAGACTGTGTTTTAGTGACTCTAATGGGACATGATGATTTAAAGTCAATCACACAGACAGAAAGAGAATAGTGAAGGAGGGAAAGGTGCCAGTCTAAACCCATAGCAGCATAATTAAGAGGAGGCCCAGGTCTGATCCAGCTCTAACTATGATTTTTATATTATATCACTCAGCCTTTATATATTGGCTTTACTTGGGCTTGTTCTTGATGTTGGGGTTGATAAAGTTAAAAATAAAAAGGACTCTAAGACCAACAAAAAGTGAGATACATTGGCCGAGTTTTTATTTGTGTCTGTTAAAAAGATGGCAAATGTCCACAAAGAGTGAAACCCTCTCACATCTTTAAGAAAGTAGTTTTAAGGAGCACTTGTTCAGGCATTGAACCTCTAACCTCTTCAGGAGCATTGTGTGTCTTTTTTGGCTGAGCTCAGCTGTAAATCTTGTAAATCTTGTGAATCTTGGTGGCACCCTTATTGAGAGGTGAGCTTTGAAGTGCCAGTGCAAAGTGAGTAAGTGATTTAAATTAAATGATATAAAAACACAGGATTATTAGTCAAAAATCTTTCCTTTTTTCTCTCCTCGGGCAGAGCTGCTTCACACACATACACACCCTTTTAAAGTTATTCACCCTTATCAAGATAAAACTTCCTCATGTTTGTGTCTTTGTGTCCTGCAGGGGACCCCGGAGTTTGTGGCTGAGTCTCAGTGTGTGCATTATTTTGAATGGAAGACCTACACCGCTTGCAAGAAAGGCAAATTCAAGCCACACAAAGAGGTAGGTGGTGGAACATCCGATCAACAACCGGCTAACTGACAAGAAGATTTTGGGCGCAAGTAAGACCGAAACTGACGCATGCGTGTGCTGAGGTGTGATACCTGAGAACAAAGAGGTGTTTGGGAGGAAATTGACTCACTTAAGGTTATTCAGAGTTATATCAGAGTTTCCTGTGTACTCATGTTAAAAGCATCAATTTAGGAGAGGTTATTTTAGGTTTTTATGCTTTATGGAATATCATGAGTGACATCAAATAAGGAACAGATAGTTTAAAAAGTAATAATCTGCTGGATCTTGGACAATTGTTCAGGAGTTTTTCTAAATTGAGGCCAGTATATGTCAGTATTCACTTGAAGTCTCCTCTGTATCCAGGTGCCCTGTTATGCATTTGACTCAGACGGGAAGAAACACGACCTCAACCCTCTGATCAAAACGACCGACGGCTACCTGGTGGATGACGGTGACGACAACATCGACTTCTACATCAACATCTGCAGAAGTCTCAGTGAGTGACCTGAACGCATTGATGGCTGCTGCTTTGACATGGACAATATTCCAGTTAGAAATGGTTTGAAAATGCTTCACATTATTGGGTATGCTGGTCACTTTGCTGAGCAACGTAGCTTGAACTAGTCGGTGGGGTGTGACTGGTCGAAGGTAGCTGTTTACGTTGCTACACAGTGAAAGTACAGATGATGCTAACAGATGCTAAAATGGTAAAAACATGTTATTTTCTGTGTGAGACGGAGGAGTGTTGCCTGTTACAAAATCATGTGTACTATCTAAAAGTATTTTTGTCTTAGTTGGGTGTAGAGATGCACCGATTCATATTTTTTTCAATCCAATCCGATAAGCGTAGTGTATCGGCCGATATTCTATAACGATCCATTACTACTGTTGAATGAGTGAACTGCATACCTTGCTCAGTGAGTGAAGGCATCAGGCTTGACATTCGCCTTGTTAAAATCAAAGGTAACAAATTAATACAGGTATAGATTTACTTAATATTATTTATGAACAAATAATAAACTGTACATTAGCACACAGCAAAAAGAAGTAAGACTTTCATGTAAACATTTAGTGCAAAAGGAAAGGCAGATATAGAATACAGATCGAACAGAATCGCTGTGTATCTGTGTGTGATATTAATTAAAATATAAAAAAACTGGATTGGAATGCTTGATCGGAGTCATTCATCAGATATCTGAACCAGTTAATCTGTCAATATCAGAGCTGATACCTGATCCAAATATCGGATTGGTGCATCCCTAGTTGGGTGCCATTCTATGGGAAACGCCGCTCTACTTATCTACAATCAATCTTCAATGTTCATTAAGTTAAAATATATTTTCTTAAAAATTGTTAGTTTTTTGAAAACAGAAAATAAACTAGAAAGTAAGGCAGGAACTCACCTAAAAAAATAGGTTACATTTAGCTAACCCTAACCCTGGAAAACAGGAACACAAATGGTATAAAGACAGTAACTCATAAAATCAAAGATTTAGAAATCAATTAAGTGGTGAGTCTTAACTGTGTAACTTCCTTATGAATACAAATGTCCTTTTTCTTCTCCATTATGCTCTTTCAGACAAACCAGACAAATCCTGTCCAGAGGACTCTGCAGCCTGTCTGGTCACCGGTCATGGCACCTACAACATGGGCTCACCCAGCAAACAGCTGGAGCTGCTGTCCAATGACAGGTATCCTCAGGCTTGTTCTGAAACAAGCTGTTGGACTGTTGCTGAGTTTTTTTTTAAACTCTGGAGAGTCCAGATTGTGTTTTTGATTTTTCTTCATTCAGCTTTAAAATGATATAAATCTGTACAAGAGAAAATATGTCTTCTGTATTCTTTCCTCTCTAGACTGAGGTTACAGTATGAAGTCAGCGCAGACTCAACTCTTCCAGAAATCTGCAACGGACACCATCCTGGCGTCACCATCACGTTAATCTGTCCATCAAGCAGACACTCGGTAGGTCTCACACACACTTGTAAGACTTGGTTCTGGGCCTATCTTGATCTCTGCTGCAGATATAAAGGAAAGCTCAGAGTGTGCTTTGCTAAGAGTGTGCTGTGGCTTCTCAGGGCAGCACTCCGAGGATGATGGCAGAGTCAAACTGCCGCTACGAGGTGGAGTGGGTGACCGAATACGCGTGTCACAGAGATTACCTGGAGAGCCACACCTGCAAACTGACCAGCGAACAGCATGACCTGTCGATAGACCTGACACCCCTAACCTTGAGCTGTAAGTTAGAGATTTTATCTAACCTTTTAAACCTTTAACCTTTCAGGTCCAGTTTGTGTGAAAGTTTGATCATAGTCTAGTTTGGACATTATTTTTGATTTAGGATCCAGCTGAGATAGTTTTTACATATGTTACAATTCAAATCATAGAAAAGTGATTGTGAAGCAGAGATTAGGGCGTTTCCCTCTCCTATAGACACGAGAATACTTCTCTTTTGGAAATATTCACGATTACACACTCACCCTGCAAGATTTATTGGGTCATAGAGCCTCTTTTTTTATCCTACAGAGGAAGTAACTCAGTGTGGAAACCTTTCTGACCTTCTTAGTTTTGACAACTCATCTTTAAAAATAGAAAAATGTTTTCCATCTATTTTAACTAGTACGGATTCAGGCTGGACTGTATCTGCTTATGTTAGTAACAGGGGTTTCATATACAGCAGCTCACATTGAACCTGGTGGCTGTAATTTGTGTGATAGTGTTTTTTTTAGATTTCAGAATTTTTGAGTCATTTTCTTACAAGAATAAGTTTTTATAAAATCTCTTCTTACATTACAAGATTGGTGTCGTATTTTTCTAAAAATTAAGTCTTATCAAAGCCATAATAGGAGGACATTAAAGACATCATATTATGAAAATAAAGTGGTGATGAAGTCATAGTCTTGGTTTACAGTGAGCTGCCTTTGAGATAACGCGACTCATGGAGCATCTCGTTAGCTTTTTGTTTTAACCCTCTATTGTCATTCTGTGATTGTGTGTTTAGCTTCAGACCCTCCGTACTTCGCACACTCCGGGCCTGAGAGCGGAGATGAGAGCTACATCTACTACCTGAATGTGTGCGGAGAGGTCTCCACCCAAGAATGTGGCTCCGGATCGATATCATCCTGTCAGCTGAAGACGTCGGGGACCATGAAGAAAGTGGCGGGAAGATATCAGAACCAGACTCTGCGGTAATGATGTGGGGATGAAAGTGTGTGTGCTTGTGTGAGGAGAAAACAAACTTCAGGCCTCTAAATAAAGGCACTAGTGCTTTTGATTTTTCTCACAAGAAGACTCCCTGATCAAGTTCGTCCAGTGGCGGCTGCTGGTCTTTCAAGGAGGGGAAGCTCATTTTTCTGGCCTACATCATAATTGTATTTGTTTATTAGTATGTAACAGAACAGAGTCGCCAAACACAACGGCAGTCGTTTTTAACAAAGACAAAAGTCGCTGAGGATCGGTAAAGTCTCTGGAGCAGTTAAGAACAACGGAATAAATGACTTGGAAAATGCTCTGGTAGATGTTTTATTCTTCAAGATCGCTGATTCGCTTGTTTAGCTGTCAATCAAAAAGGATTTCGCCTCAGACAGCTCATCCAATCATGAATGCAGAAGCTTGGAGTCCGGGAGAAAGTCGGGACCGCCCTCTCGCCATAGAACTCCAGTGAAGCTTAGCTTCCATTGGGCGGGACAAAGTCCAGCATTTATCCAATGAGCGTCTAGTTTTGCTGCTGGAACAACCCACTTTAAGCTTGAAGTCAGCAGAAGCCCAGCGTCCGACTGTTTGAAGCGCTGAGGCGCTGCGAGGATGAATGAGAACGAAGTTATGCCGGTTACCTGTGATTATCAGCTTCTTATCACAGTGTCTGAGCAAAAGTTGAGGGCTTTCTAGTGCGTATTTAGTTAATGAAATGTACACACAGCCGTACGTATTTCACCACTTTTTCTTTTTTTGGGGGGGTGACATTTTAAGGGAAGCCGAGCTTCCCTTGCAGTCTTAGAGCAATCGCCACTGAGTTCGTCTGATTCCAGTGGATACTTGCAATAACCAATGGGAGGAGCAGATCCAGTCAAACATGGCAGCTCACCTGATGAATCTTTTCATATCATACTTTTTTAAAAACTCTTTCTCCTTCCCTCCTTTCCTGCCCTCTCTTTTTTACTTTTCTCTTCTGCAGTTACTCAGACGGAGATCTGACTCTGATCTACCCAGACGGCGACAGATGCTCCAGCGGTTTCCAGAGAATGACCATCATCAACTTTGAGTGCAACAAGACTGCATGTGAGACAAGTTACAAAAGACTGTGCACATAATCAACAGCTTTATCTGTTAGTTTGACGACATCTGAGAGTTGTTTTAGAAAGGACAGAAGGCCTTACAAGGTGCACAGTGTCTGACTCATCACAGCAACAGGAAACACTTCGTCTCTGTTTTTGCATTTTCAAAACATTGAGTGTCATCAAGCTAGCATCAAATGTCTCGTGTTTAAAGCTCCTGTGAGGAATTTTTGGGGTTCATGAAACACAGTGATATTCATATTCATGCTTTCTCATGACATCCAAAAACATAAAAGACTCGCTTTTCTTATTTTTACATTTTTAAGAGGTAGGGGTCTGCCAAGCAGCTGAGCAAACAGCCCTATTTTTACTATTTCCATATAAAATATTTACCACAAATGACACATTTGACTCTCAAATGTCTGATAAATCGATCAGTCCTGATTGTTTTCTGTGTTTTCTGCAGCTAATGGTGGTCGAGGGGTTCCGGTCTTTGCAGGAGAGACGGATTGCACTTATTACTTTAACTGGGACACGGCCTTCGCCTGCGTCAAAGAGAAGGAGGATCTGCTCTGTCGTGTCAGAGATGGACACAAGCACTATGACCTCTCACCTCTCACTAAATACCCCGGTGAGTTTATTTGTGTTAAATTAAGTTGAATTTTATCATAGTTGGGAAAAATCTTTTGCTTATCATTCATCTTTGTGTCTGTTTTTGCTGCTCCAGGGTCAGAGGTCAGTGGGAACTGGGAGGCAGTGGATGCTAAATCTCCTCAGCCTGACTCACGCTACTTCCTGAATGTCTGTCACAAAGTCCTGCAGACAGGAGACGCTGTTGGCTGTCCGGTTAATGCCTCCATCTGTGCCATGGGTAAGAGGAGGATTTCCAGAAAGTAATAAAAAGGATATTTTTACACCATAAAATGTCATGATAGTGATGCTGGAGTCAAAAGGTTTTATAGCTCAGGGGATGGTTGTTGATTTTCATTCTCTGACATTTAGTTTTATTTACGGTAGTAATCCATTGATACCACACAAATGCCTTTCGCTATGGTTGACATATTCTTTCATAACACCAAACATGAGCAGATAAGAACAACAAGAGCATCAGCCTGGGCAGCTTCCTCTCATCTCCTCAGAAGACTAAGATAGGAAACGACATCAGGCTGGTGTACTCCGACGGAGATTTCTGCAACAATAAAAAGACGAGAATCCAAACGATCCTCACCCTCAAGTGCAAAACAGGTGAGTTCAAATGATTTTTTTCTAATATCTGTTATTTTCTTTTACACTTGAATCACTTTTTCTGTCTCGTGTTCTTGCAGGAGATCTGGAGAGTGCTCCTATCCTGCGTAGTGTTTCAGATGACGGGTGTGCATATGAGATGGAGTGGTACACTGCTGCTGCCTGCGTCCTCTCGAAGATGCAGGGAGACAACTGCAAAGTGGAGGACCCCCAGGCTGGTGAGACAAATACACGTACAACTCCTATCAGTGAGGATTCTGACTCAAGTTTTACTCAAAGGACACCCTTTACACTCCAATTTGAGAAGATATAAGAACACAAAAGCTCATATGTGCGGTGTTTACATCTCAAAATAACAATAAAAGCAGAAAAAGTCAAGCACCTCCTTAACCCCCCACCAAGCATCAGTAGTTGTTTTGGTCCTTTTAACCTCCTATCAAACCACAAAACCATGAAACAGGACAAAATATTGTTTAATAGTTTGTTTGGCTGTAAAATAAAACTCTAAAGTCAGAGCCTGTTTTTCTAACAGCAGAAAAAGCTGATAAAGCTCACTGACTGTCACACCTCTCAGTCACATGAGAGCTGTTAACATCAATGTTAATCATTAAGCCTTCCCCCTGTGCTGCCATCTAGCTGCAGCTGCCTGACCTGCTCCCATTATTCTCCGCTCTATACTCTTGATTTATGCCTAAAGTTCTGTATCCTCCTCCTCTCTAACCAGCTACTGTCCTCCACAGAGTTTTCCTTCGATTTGTCTCCTCTGACCAAAGCCAACGGAGGTTTCTACAACCTGACCAGCGGCAGCTACACCTACTACATCAACGTCTGTGGCACGGTCACGGCTGCCAGCTGTCCTGCAAAGGCCGGAGCATGCCAGGTGGAGAAAAGGTGAGGGAGGCAAAGCACATGAACACACACATACAGTCACTTTTGAGTGTGACCAAGCATATACTGTTCATGCTCAGAAAGGTTGGATCAATATTTGTTTAGAATATCAGCCTGCAGTTATACTCAATGAGATAGTAAAACATTATGTCAGAGGGTATAAAAATAAGTGCAATCACAGGTGATCATTATCATTATTATCATTTATTATCACATTCAGCCCTGAGTGAGAGAAGCTATAAAGGCTGTCTTCAGGAACTTTCACAAGAGCCAAAGAATAAATAAAAAGCACCAAGTTTATCTGTATAGAGCGCTTTAAAAACAAACAGGCTATTCTTCGTGGTGTCATTTTTTTGTCGTCTACACAGTGTTTTTAAAGTACTAAACAAATATACTTAAGTTGAAGTATAGTTACCTTACCAGAAAATGACTCAAGTCAAAGTGAAAGTCTCCCATGGGAATTCTACGCTCGAGTGCTTCGCCTGCTTCAACTTCAGAACTAGCTAAGCCTAGGCTAGCAAACTAAAATGGCTAATTCATTGTCTTCACCCATAACATCTTAAATAGCCACTGAATTCCCTTAAAATTGTTATGCTTTTATTTCCATATATATATATAACACGTGGACCTGCTGACATTATTTGTTATAAAAAATCTAAGGGTCTTTCAGATTTTTTTGGCCAAATCTAAGGAGGAAAGATTTAGAAGTCTCCTTTGTTAAATCAGGCTAATGGGTATGTTCTTCACAATCAGAAACAATCGTTCCTCTTGAAGTGTTATGCCCAAATAAGCACATATTTTTAGGTGGGTGTAGGCAACAGCTTAGAAAAAATAAATGGACACACACACAGAGGGGCACACACACACACCACCACCAATCACGAGACACAATAGTGCATCCTCCTACAGTCAAGAGGAACTTAGGACAGAAGTTGGGTATGACGATAACCATCACACAGACACTGGACATTTAGGTGGGTGCAAGCAACTGCACAGCCTACAAGCAGCTGCCGACATGCCCGGGCTTGAGTGACTGATTGATGATGACCAAACACAATGCAAATCAACATAGATAAAAGGAAGAAAGAGTTTTTTCCCCCTACCCGCTGTCATAGTAACAAAGTAAAAATAGTAGCGAAGATGCTTCTGTGAAATGTAGTGGACTTAAAGTATACTTTTATTTTTAGAAATGTAGTCAAGTGAAAGTAAAAGTTGCAGGCACAAAAAAAACTACAGTAAAGCACAGATACGTCAAAATTATACTCAGGTACTGTACTGAAGAATTGCTACTTACTTACTATACAACACTGCATCTACACTGGTGCAAACACTACACCAGTCTAAAATGCTGACAGTGGCAGAAGTGGAGATGACTTTGGTCTCTGTATGTTCCGTCTCTGCATCACTTCAGCTCCTGGAGTCTCGGTGAAGCAAACTCCCGCCTCTCGTACTACGACGGCCTGATCCAGCTGACTTACAGTAACGGCTCTCAGTACAACAACCAGCAGCACACCCTCAGATCCACAATCATCTCCTTCCTCTGTGATCCAGAAGCTGGAGCTGGAAAACCTGAATTCCAGGTAAAATCTCCTCCCTTCCTCTTTCCCTCCATTGTTAAAGCTGCTTCTGTTCCTGCTGTGTTGTGTTGATGTTCACAGTCCTCTGTACTGAGGCTGTATCTAGCTTTTAGATGAAAACTGTGTTTGTTTTTGTACTCCAGATTGAGGACAACTACACCTACAACTTCCGCTGGTATACATCCTACGCTTGTCCTGAAAGGCCTCATGAGTGTTTGGTGACAGATCCTGAAACTCTTGACCAGTACGACTTATCCAGGTAACAGAAAGATACATCCGGAGTAATTCTTTATCAAATCCTCAAGCTACCAAGATTCAATCTCCTCATTTTATTTAATCTTCATCTCTATCCTCCAGTTTGTCACGCACCTCCTCAAACTGGCAGGCCATGGACATGACTGATACCCTAGACCTGAGGAAGTATTACATCAACATATGCCGGCCAATCAACGCTGTGCCCGGCTGTGATCGCCACGCCTCCATCTGCCAGACGAAATACACATCAGGGCAGGTGTGTAAAAGTTTGAAAAAATACAACAGTGTAAAAATAAAGTTTTGTTTTCTGTGAAACTGATCTCAAAAAGGTAATCATTATTGTCTTCTACGATTATATCAAAAAGCTCTTTTTTTATTCAACTATTTAAGTCTGTAAAGTAGTTTAAGAAGAGCTGATTTGACAGTTTTTAAATCTGCTATTTACTGCCTTCTTGAACTTTCAGCTGGTAAATAAAATGGTGAATGGAGTAATAATTGTATCCTCTCTTAAATGCGATAAATACGCTGTTTCCTCCCCTCTCTCCTCAGAGCTCTCCAAAGGAGGTGGTCTCAGTCAGTAATATGGGAATATCTAAACGTGGCCCGATCATCGAAGGGCGTGACCGGCTGCTGCTGGAGTTCACAGACGGCTCCACCTGCATGTCAGACGGCCAACAGCTCACCTACACGACACGCATCCACCTGGCCTGCTCTAGAGGGTCTCTGGTGAGTCTGCAGTCTATAGATAAGACTGTCAAGGACATTGTAGCATGTTGGCATAAATGTGTCTAAGATGTGTCCCTGTTTGTGCAGTCAATGGGCCCGAGATTCCTGATGTACCAGAACTGTACCGCCAACTTTAACTGGGAGACCAGAGCAGCCTGTGCCATCAAAACCACCAAGAACAACGTGAGTTACACGTGTATAGTGTAACTCACACTGAACGTGTATTTGCACACTTAAAAACTTATAAAATCTGTGTGATTGTTATAAAGAAACACACTGACGTAGTTTTACATTTATAAAGTCGATATATTTGTGTCTCAGAACTGTGCTGTTGTGGATCCAAACACTGGTTTTGAGTTCAACCTTCAGCTTTTGGCCTCTAAGAATGGATATAAGACGACTGCAAACGGAAAAGACTTCCTGGTGAGGCATTTGATCATCAAATTGTGATTTTCTCGTAGCATATGGAAAAACATACAAACAATTTGTTTCCTGTCTGTAGTGCATAAGTTGGAGACCTATTAATATGAGGACTAATTTACCCAAAGACTGAACAAAAACCCATCTTTCTTCTTACCACCTTAAAGGTGAATATCTGCTCAGACGTGGCAGAATGTGGACAGGGCATGGCGGGCTGTGAGCTGGATGAGGGGCATCCGGTCAGTCCGGTGGGAGTGGAGAAGACCCTCCAGTACTCCACTGATGGTCTGCTCAAACTCACATATAAAGGACCCCTGGACACTCCCACAGGTGAGACAGATATGACATCTGTTCAGATTTATGATTGTTTATGTTTCCTGTGATCAGATCAATTAAAATAAGGAATATTAAAAAAATAGATTAGTCTCTGTCACCTCTGTGCTGTCTTGATGATGTTGCCTAATTTCACATGGTAAAGAAATCCACATTAATTCATAAGAAACATAAAAATCAGTGTTTTAAATATAGTTGAGACATTGAAAGGATTTCTTTTTGTCTGTATTTTATTTACGGTGTTTCAATTATTTATTGTCTCTTTCATGAGTCCATGTTTTAGAAAACCATTGCTTTTGATTTAAACTAATTCCACATTCTCGCACATAATTGACCATTTAGACACATGATGGTTGTTAAGCTACAGTGATGGAAAATAACACCTCTAAACGATGGACCGGCTTATTTCAATTTAAAAACTCCCTTTCAGCTCAGGAGATTAGTCAAAAGTAATAAGTACTTTGTGTCAAACAGAATTAAAATATCACTGAATTATTTCAAGTTTAAGCTTCCACCATTGAGCTGAGCTTATGACCGCAGCTAATCAGATTGGTGTCAGCAAGCAACTGCATCATCAAAAGCCGGCAGAGCTCTAATCTGAAACTGCTGTAGACCTGTGGATTTAACAAAATCAGAGTAGGTTACTGCTGAAAGGGTGGCAACTGACTTCAGATCAGCCAACACTGAGGAAAACTTAAGCTGAAGGCACGTCTTCAAGTGGGCATGTGATCTCTCTATGGCTGGGAAGAAGTCAAACTCATACCAAATTAGAATGAAACAGAGAAACCAACCAAACTGGAGCTCCTAAAAAAACGAAAATGTAGTTGCACCATGTTGACACTGATTTGACATTTTGTACATGCACTCCTAAATATTACAGTGTTACTCTCAAAAGAGACCATTTCAGAGGAGACTGGTTGAGCATGGCATAGTAACGGAAATGATCAATCTTGAAGTCTTAAATCATAAATTACACATCTTTGTCATTTGATTCTGAAGTAAAGACAGTTGTGGGGATTTCAATTTGGACTTAAAACTGTTTGAAAATGCAAAATAATGGCATTCAAACATGGAAGAGTGATTAACTGTTATCCAAAAGCCAATCAAAAGCTGAATCCTTCCCTTTTTGTGCAACACCTTCTAAAATAAGACGTCCAATATTGACCCCTTTTTTTGCATATATTTGCTTTTTTCCATCAGCCACTCGGGACACCTTCACCATCAACTTCGTCTGTGATCCGACCTCTCACCCCGGCTCTTTGAAATTGGTGCAGGAGGAGTTGAGCACTTTACCGCACCACGTGGTCCATAATGTCCTCTTTGAGTTCTCTACTGCTCTGGCTTGTATTCCTGCTCCTGTGGACTGTCAGATCATCGGTATACACACAATCACACAAACACACAAACACTCTCAGGAAAGTTATTGTAAAATGTGCAGATATCTTCTTTTTCCTGTGTTTGATCATTTACTTTTCTGTTTCCGGTAGATGCTCACGGTAATGAGTACGATCTGAGTCACCTGATCCGGGACATAGATGACAGCCCTTGGATCGCCATAGAAACAGATGCGGTCAAATCACGCAGGTTTTACATCAACGTCTGCAAACCTCTTCCTCCTTTGGTCGGATGTCCAGGTCTGTGCAGGCATATTTATCTCTTAACTGAATCTAAATACATATATGATACATATATGAGTCTTAATACATCGTTACCTGTACAGGTGAGGCAATAAACTGCAAGCTGCTGATCCTTTGTAAGAAAATCATGCTCAAAAAGGTCATCACACGGTCAGAATTGTAATAAGTTTGACTAATGTATTTTCATATGTTCGCCTCTTTCCTCCAGTGGGTCCTCTGGGTGCTTGTGGAGAAATCGATGGAAAGAGCGTGAACCTGGGGTACGTCCAGTCCAGTCCTCAGGCTGCGGACGACGGATCCATCAGCATCGTCTATCAGGGCGGAGATCAGTGTGGTTCCACGTCGCACTACTCCACACGCATCATCTTCCAGTGTGACGACAATCCAGTGAGTATCACCGTTTCTGCTGTGGCCCTCTCTCTCTCTCTCTCTCTGCAGTGCTTTGTTTTATACTAATGAGGCCTCATTACAGATTGAAAAAGACAAAAAAAGCAGCTAAAGCTATTTACTCAATTCAAGAACAGAAAGAAGCAATTTCTTTTCACTGCCTCCCCCAGGGTCATTTTGATTGCAGTGTGTTTGACTGTTATGTAAGCACTAGTGTTTTCCTCATGTGGGTTAGGGTCTGTCTCAGTCTGTGCTTTATGTTTTCTATCAACACGACATCTGCTGGGCTCCCTTCTTCAGTCAGTTTGTGTCTCGATTGGCTATCGAGTTGTTCCACGTAACAATGAACAAACTGAGCCATCCTTGGACATCCTCCCACTCATAAGGATTTCTGATCATGTTTAACATTTACAGTTCCCAGTTTGATTGTGTTTGTGTTTGTGCTCGCAGGGCTCCCCCTTGTTTGACCGTAAAGACGGCTGTGAGTATGTCTTCATCTGGAGGACGTCAGAAGCCTGTCCCATCAAGAAGTCCAAAGGTGAAATCATCATTTTTTCACATTTAAGCGCTTATATTCAAAAAGTGTTACAGATGCATCATATCAGACCGTGCTGTAGTGAATTCATAGACGAACATAACTGCTGATTCGGTATGAAATCAAAGAGGGGCGATTATTCATTTCTGTGTTGTCCGATCAGGTGATGACTGTAAGGTTAGTGACCCCAGAAGTGGCTACGAGTTCAACCTGAACTCTCTGAAGGGTCAAGATTACCAGGTCAAGAATGATAAGTACATCTACCACCTGTCCATCTGTGAGGGTCTGCAGAGGGGCGTCTGCACCCACAAAGACACGGGCTCCGACTCTGTCTCCTCCTGCCAGGTGGACGGAGACAAACACAAGATTGCAGGTAAGAAAGTGTTCAAAAAAGAAAGTAAAATGTGTGAATTTGTGCCATTATTCCTGTTTTGTTTTGTTTTTACATGAATTTGTGATTATGTGTTTTTTTATGTGTGTGTTCAGGAATGGCAAACCAGGTTCTGAGTTACGTAGGAGACCAAATCATCCTGAACTACACTGATGGATCGACCTGTCACAGAATCTACAACAGAACCACCGAGATCTACTTCTCCTGCCACCCTGACCGCCATCCTGTGAGTTTTACTCTTGTTTTTCCTTTCCACTTACATTTTAAATTTGGAAGAACTACTTTGATATCTGTGCTGTAACTTCAAAAACTGACAGCTGTATTCAGCTTACCTTTAACATGAGTGATATAAATGTCATTTTTATGACCTTTGTCACACAGAAATGTAATTAAGTAGTTTAAGCTCCTGTGAGTTTTTGATGTTTAAATTAGACTGAAATGTATATAACTGCTTTTTCAGGATATAAAAACGCAAACAAAACCACTGGGATGAAGACTTACTATTTTTATATCTCAGTTTTTAATGCCTGAAACCGTTTTAAGGGGGCAGTGTAACATCACAACAGCAGTGCACAGTGAAGTTGAGTTTTATTCTTTAATTTCTGAAAATGTAGAAAGTCTTAAAACCTACGTCTCAAATAGTCTTATAGGGTTTTATTATAGGTACTTACTTATTAAACAGGAGAGGGAAACCTCGATCTAAAAGTACCTCAGTCCTGTATCTTTGTGAGCTGTCTGTGTGCTGGTTTGTCCAGCAGGGGGCAGTAATCTCACATCGTTTAGGGGTAAAACTTGAGCCTTGCAGTTTACATCATTAACTACTGAATATTAATTATTCACAGTCCTTAATAAAGGTTGGTAACTGTTTAATTTGTTTGTTTGTTCAGGGAGCACCAGAGTTTATAAAGGAGACGCCAGACTGCACCTACCTGTTCAGCTGGCCCACTGCTCTGGCCTGTGTCCCGGTCAAAACAACCAGCTGCTCCTACAAGTAACTATCTCTTACCCTCACTGTCATCACCCTCTTTTCTTCCTCCTCTTACATTCCACACTCTTTGTTTTATCCAGCTCTCCCCCTTTTTCTTTGACCCGTTTCTGTTGAATCTGTCAAACCTGCTGAGTTTGTAGCAGCTGTCCAGATAAATTCACAAACCTCAACAACATGTCAAACATGATTTTCATTCTCTCTGTGTTTTTTATTTTCCCAGTGATGGTCAGGGTCACTCATACGACCTCTCTCCTCTGGCTATGGAGTCTCGAAACTGGGTAGTGGAGCCCTCTACTGAAGACACGGGGAAACAGTTTTACATCAATGTCTGCAGGTCACTGGTGCAGCAGGGAGGTCAGTGAACTTTTATACTCTTCATTTGTTGAGCCGCTTTGGAGGAGCAGCATCAAACTCTGAGTGGTTTTACAAGAACATTTTTATAATCCCATTTTCTCCAACTGTTATTCTATTATCCCTCCGGTTTAGATAAAGTTGGCTAAACTTGATGCGATTAAGCACTTGAATTTAAAAAAATCGTATTAACTTATTACCTTATATCTTATTATCAGGTTCTTGGAAGTGTCCCTCCAGTGCAGCATCCTGTCTGAAGGTTGGAGATGACTATGTTAGTCTGGGCCAAGTGGGGTCTGGTCCAACGCGGGAAGGAAACATCCTGAAGCTGCAGTACAGCAGCGGTCAGACCTGTCCTGATGGACGCCGCAACAAGACCAGCATCATCCGCTTCAAGTGCGACAAAGACAAAGTGGTGAGTGATGGGTACTAATCTTTGCATTGTAGGCTTTAAAGGACAGTTTCAGATACGTCGGTAAGTACATTTCAGAGACCATGCAAAGAAACCAAATAAGGTGTGTCAAAGGGCTGTATGGTGAGAAAAGGTGTTTTTTCTTCAAGTTTATGTTTCAAAATGTGTTCTTGTCTGTCGTCCAGGACTCCAGGCCCACTCTGATCTCTGCCATTGAGGACTGTGTGTACTCCTTCCTATGGTTAACAGCTGCTGCCTGCCCTCTCAATTCAGTCCAGCATGACGACTGCAGAGTCACCAACCCTGCCACAGGTCAGAGCCCCTCCATACTGAAGTTATCTGTTCATATATGTTACTGATGTGTTTTTATTGTTTTACTGTCCTGCAGCGATCTCAGTTTGTACAAATGCACATAGTTCTTTAAGCTGCAGACGTCACAGGCTTTTAAAAGTAGTTTCTCCTCTCCTGCAGGTCATCTGTTTGATCTGACTCCTCTCAAAAAGGAAGGAGGTTACACGGTGTACGATCATAAGGACCACAGGAAAATGTTTCGCATGAATATCTGTGGAAACATGACCAACGCTGGATGTAGCCCTGGAACTGGTGTGTATATCAATCCTTGTATTTAGCCAATCTTTTAAAGAATAAACAACTCTCTGTCTTTGTCTGTGCTCAAATATTAAGATCTCATTTATCGTCACAAAACCTCAATCTGTGATAAACTTTAGGATTACAAAATCAGCCTTAAAATTTAAGAGTAGCTGGTTATTGAGATGTTTTTCTCTGATTTTTGTCCTCAAGTTTCATGTTAAGATATTCATCATGTTTCATTAACAAAAACAAACATAAGATGTCCACAATGACTGACCTGCAAAACTTCGGAGGCTCAAGGGTCACGAGTGTTCGTCATAAAAATTTCAACACGGGCACACAGGAATCCTTTAGCAGGTGGAGTACCTCCTGTTTTCAGATTGTAATGCTTCAGTGGAATAAGCCTTTAACTTTTCAAAGCTGCAGTCAAAAAGGAATAAATCCTTTCATCGTTTTTTTGGTGAAAATTCATTTGATATAGATACTGTTGTTTTTTAGATTGTATATACTTTTATCAGATAAATTGTTTCCATTTTTTCTGTTTTTTCCTTTAAAATGGGGAGGAGCAACTTTTTCAGTATTTTACTGTCGGATCTGATCCAAAGCATAAAACTGGAAAACACGACAAACAAACCCACTTGAAAGAAACATTTAGGATCATTTTTGGTCTAACTTTATATGAGCCTTCCTCCCAAAATGCATCATAAGCACATTTATAAAGCCTTTTAAATACATCTGCAAGGCTTTATAACAACAGTTATGAGTGGTAATAAGCATTTATAACAGCTGATAGCTGTATTAAAGCATTGACCACAATGCCTTATAAAGGTATGTTTTATAATGTATTATACCTTTGTGCAAAAGTTAAAACAATGTCTTTTGAATTTTAGGTTTAATAACACGGTATAACTTAACCTGGTTATGAAGATTAATTAAGAACTCGTCCTATGTATCTTTAAAAAAAGTTAATTTCTTTGATTCTCAATTCAAGCAATATCTTACGAACACAAACATGTCAAAGCATGACTCAGAGCACATCATGTTTTCCAACAACACATTTATTAGAACTTATTTGTTGCATTTTTCTATGGCTGTTTCAGACAAAAATGCAAAAATAATTTTTTCATAATTACATTTTTTTTTGCATTGAGGTGTAAGGCATTATTTACCTTTATTAGACATTATGCTCACTAATAGCGCTTAATTAAAATTGCGAAAATCTGTCTTAAATGTTTGTTTACCATTAGGATTTTTTTTAAAGCCCCAAAAATGCCTTTAAAAAGCTTTCAAATGAGGTAATGATGCATTTTAAGAGATGAGGTCATAAAACATGTTATCAGATTCAAAGGTAAAGAAACCTTTGCAGCACCAGCAGACAGCTCAATAATGTCTCTAAGAATATATACAGTACATGGAGAGACAGGGAGGAAAAAGCTCACCTAGGAGAGTTTTGCAGATTGCATCTTTTGAAGTCAACGAGATAAACAGCCAGCAAGGAACACGGTTTTCAAGAACTGATTGACTTTTTCTTGTTACTGTTTACTTTGTCTGAGTTCAGATGGTTTATGTAACACCATGAATTTGTTTCTCCTCCTAAAGCGTAATGATAGACAGATTATAGCTTTGCTTCGCTAATGATTGACAGGGTTTTCCTCAAGGCTTTAATGGACCAACAGAAAACTGAAAATCACTGAGAGTGTGTTTTCAAATCTTAATCCAGTTTATAAAATTGTTAAGACCAAAACTAGACTAATATATTTTTGTCAACTACAACAGTACTAAGACAAAAAATGACAGAAATGCTACCAGAAATCATAAGTCTTACTTCATAAGTCTAAGATAGAGACACTAAAATAGCTTCTAACTGACGCTGATTTCAACATAGAAACTATATCACACACTCATGTATCGTTTCATTATTTTTATCACAAGATGACAGTGAAAATCAACAAGTTCAATCATCCACATTTTAATACAATCTGAATGCATTGTGTGTTCCAGCTGTGTGTATCAAAGATGCCTCTACAGCAGTGAGCGGTGGCCAGGCGAGCAGGAAACTCTTGTACAAGGATCACGTTCTGGAGCTGACGTACGAGGGAGGAGATCCATGTCCTGCAGATCCCACCCTCCACCACAAGACCATCATCCATTTCATCTGCAGGTACCTGAACCTTAACCTGTCCCGTATCAGTTCCTTCCACCTTGTTCTTTTTACTGCTATTATCTTCTTATACTTCTTATACTGAATTTTTGTCTGAAAAGGCATGATTGTTTTTACAATATCTAAGAAGCTTGTAGGTAAGCAGTGATGTCAGTTTCGTGTAAAGTTAAACTGATATTCAAACATCACAGTGAGATTCTTAGTGGCTTCATTTCCACAGTAAAAAACATGGAACAAATATTTGTTGTCATTAATTATTCATACATTCATTTAGCAGATTACATTCATTTCAATGTGCCTCAAAGAACATGAAGTAGATCACGACAAAGCCGGACAGCCTTTCTTTGCTTTCAGCCCTTTTCAAATATGTACCCTGGAGAAATTCAAGACGATTTCAGGACAGCCTGTCCCAGACATTTTCCAGGGTTTCCCTTCTCACTATGATTATTTCTTGATTATTATCCCCCCCGGTACCGTTCCTGTGTCTGCTCACCAACTTCTTGCAGAAATGTTACCCGGGGGACTGATTGAAAGAAACCTGACAAAGTTGGTTGTTAGCTTTCCAAGAAATGTCCTGAAATTTCCATGAATGTCTTGTATGTGTAAAAAAGCTTTTGAGGTTTATTTTAGTTTTTCGAAGGCTTGTGGGTGATTTTTAAGTTGAATAGTTTGAAGAGACATCATTTAGAACTTTTGAAATGTACTTCTGACATGAACACTGAAAAATGTTCTGAATCGTACTTTCTGTTTGTGCAGACCACCAAACATGGACTCATCCCCTCCAGAGCCCGTTCTCATTGACTCCAAAGCTGAAACCTGTACACACTACTTTTCTTTCCACACCCCTCTCGTCTGTGAGCAGACTGTGAGTATTTATTTCATTTCTTTTCTGAAGTGACAGTTGGCTGAATGAAAAAATGAACAGCTACAAAATAAAAACTGGCCCAAAGATTCCCTTAAATATCTTGGTATTAAAGTCCCCTCATTATTAACAAATCTATATGGTGAAAACTATTACAAACTAGAACATCAGTAGAGACCTGGACTAGTTGTCTGCTGCCTCTTTGTCTTTGTTTAAGTGCAGTCAAGTGTAAATCTACTCTTTAAGTTTCTTTACCCATTTATGTCATCACCTGTCGATATTCCCAAGCCTAGGTTTGATAAATTAAACAGGATTATTTCAAAATGTATGTAACAAGAAGACCAAAGATTGGACCGAAAAACACTCTATTTCAAAAAACCCGAACAACATGGATTCAGGATCTTCTGGATACAGGCCAACCCACCCTTAGTTTAAATTTTTACAGAGGCTCTTTCGATTTGCTGAAACCAGCTTTAACCTTACCATCATCTTTTTAAGTTCATGTTTCGGCCACCAAAAACTTGGTCGCCACTTGGTATTTAAATGATGGGTGTGTTTTGTCAGGAAATGTCCCTCCAATATTTCTCTTATTTTCTGTCGATCCATCTTTTCAGGTAAAGTGTTCAGTCCAGAACGGCTCTGCTCTCATAGATCTGACTCCTCTGATTCATGCCAATGGATACTACACAGCAACAGGTCAGTCCAACTTATTAAAGCTTATGACTACATAAGTATAGAAAAATTTTGATTGCATCAACTTCGGCACAGAGCTAAAAGAGAGTCTAAATCAACTGTTTAAATCTGATCCTTTAGATGATGCAGTGGACCAGAGTGATGGATCTCCAGACTTTTACATCAACATCTGTCAGCCTCTGAACCCCATCCCAGGGGTCACCTGTCCACCTGGAGCTGCAGTCTGTATGGATCCTGATAATGGACCTCCTGTGGTAAGACAGCAGCTACTTTTCTGCGCATTTAAACATATCAATTATCAGATTATTAGGTTACTTTATTTGAGGTTGAGGATGGGTCCTTCATTCTGTATGTTTAACATCGATGTTTCTGCCTTTCAAAGGACATCGGGCGGACCACGAACGGCCCTGAGCTCAACAGTGAAACAGGAGAAGTGTCCATCACTTATCACAGCTCCACCAAGTGTTTGTCTGACCCCTCTCAGAACTACACCTCCACCATCATCTTCACCTGCCAGAGAGGCCCGGAGCTGGTCAGTCCAGACTTTAGTTTCCGTGATGATACGTCGTCGCGCTTTACATGTGAATGCATGTTTAGACCGGTCTCTCTCTCAGCTGTCTTATCAGTGAGCTTTTCTTCCATCACTCAGGGCTCTCCACAGATGCTCAGGCTGCAGGGGTGTGCCTATTTGTTTGAGTGGGCCACTTATATAATCTGTTCGGACGCAACGCACACCAGCGGCTGTCAGCTCACAGACACACGGCTGCAGTTCACCTTTGACCTGTCGGCTCTCTCGGGTGAAGTCCAGGTGAGCTCTGTCTGCCCACAAAACAATATTTATATATTGACCTATTTTATTCTTGATTGTGAATCGTTTGTTTTGATATCAATAAAAGTGTCAGAATCAGCTCAAGTGCAATTACCGGTGTTGTTGGGAATGATTTTCTGCCCTGACATAGAAGAGTGCAAAATGATTCAGGGTCAGTACAATCAGTGATTTTCCATCAATCCTTTTTTTTTTTCACTGCACTGTCATCCTGGTGCTCCTCACATACTGAGACTACTACTGGGCTTGGTTTCCAGATTTAATCCAAATAAGGATGATCCTGATTTGGACATCCACTCTTTGCTTTCTGAGATTTTTTTGTCCCAGTCTTTTAAGGTAAAACCCGACTTAACCATCTAGATCCATTTTCAAACTTTAGGAGATTACCAAAGGCTTGCTGTTGGCCTTGTGCTCTAAACACACCTCATATCACCTTCAACCTGCAGCCCTTTTCCTGTGCGTCTCCCCGTATCTCCTTCTCTCCACTGTCATGTTTGAAAATATCATGTTTCTGATGATACATTTTTCTCTGGATCAACCCAATTTCAAAACTCAAGCCTTGACCAGATCAGATGGGTTCTAGACCCCTGATCCCAGTACGAAAAACATTAACTGGAAGTAAAAAGTGGCATCTAGACGTCTCTAGTGTTGAATTAGTTTGTCGGATTTCCTGTCCCACTGTGGTTCTGGTAGAAAAACTTGCCTGAGTGGAGTCTCTGTATTTCAGGTACCAGTGGGCTCCAGCACGTACCACATCAACGTCTGCAGCTCTGTGGCAGAACCTGCCTGTAAGAAGGGCGCAGTGTGCAGAGTGTCTGGTTCGGGTCCAGGCAAGTTAGCTTATTCATTCGGCATCAGCAAAGCCATGACGATGGACTTCAGACATGAGGAGCAGGCGGTACTGATGCAGTACGGAGGAGGAGATCCCTGCCCACCAGGTAAGCAGAGAGCCAGTGAGTAAAAAGTGAAGTGTGACACTCGTGTAAACACTCTGGGTTGGAGTCCTGACAGGTGAACTGTTGTTTGTTTGGGTGTTTTAGTGACGGACAACGGCGATGCGTGTGTGTTTCCCTTCGTTGTCATGAAGAAGTCGTACACAGAGTGCACCAAAGACCAAAGAACCGATGGCAGGAAGTGGTGTGCCACTACATCCAACTATGACACTGATCAGAAGTGGGGGTACTGCCATGAAGGTGACAGAAAAGATAAATACTGAGATCACAGCTGTTGTTTAAAGTAAACAAAACTCTTCAGAAGTATATTGTATATCATCACATGAGCAGTTGTATCTCCTTACTCTCTTTCTTGCAGCCACTGGTAAGCGACAGTCCTCCATATTGTTCACCTGTGACCAGTTTGCAGGCAACGGCTCCCCTCAGCTGCTCTCTGAGACGGCAGGTTGTTCTGCCACATTTCAGTGGAGGACCAGCGCCGTTTGTCCCCCGAGGAAGATGGAGTGTAAGCTCGTCAGCCAGCATCAGACCTTTGACCTCCGAACTCTGTCTTCCCTCACTGAGCCGTGGAAGTTCAGCCACAAAGGAGACGAGTAAGTAACGAATTTCATGTCATTGTTTCGGCTTTCTATCACCCACAATCCAAGTGGTTTGGGAGTGCACAATGGTACATTTAGCTGGTATTTGTCTGACAGTACTTCAGATAATGAGTCCCTCCCTTCATCTCCTCAGGTATTATATAAACTTGTGTCAGGGTATCCACGGGGGGTTACCAGGTTGTCCAGAAGGAGCAACAGTGTGCCGACGAACAGCAGCGAGACGGACTCAGACCCTGGGCCGGGTTCATACACAGAGAATGAGCTACGCAGGTGAGAGATGAAGCGGTACACATTTCGTTTTGCTCGAGCTGCTGGAAAACTTCGCATAACTGTGACTACAAATTGACTCAGAATGAAACATAACAGTGCAGCCTCTCAAAGTTTGATTTGTTTGAACCCCACAGAGGGGGTCATGTGAGCTCTTTTTTTCTGCTTCATTTGACTCTCACAGCTGTGTTTAGACTGTATGTAGAGGAAAAGTTCATGATCACGGTCTCAAACTGCTTCTGCAGATGGAAAAATCTCTGTGAGCTATTCAGCGGGAGACGAGGTCTGCGGTCACGGAGTGAAGGCCAAGACTGTGATTGAGCTGAGCTGTGGCTCCACGGTCGGACACCCAGCACTTCTCAGGTACAGAACAGTTTCCCCCCCCTGACAGGTTTATCATTTCAATCCAACAAGAAAAAGAACATTAAACATCCCGATGTGACGCCACACCAGAGTAAAAAACTCTCACTTACAATAACACTCATTTACTCTTTGGTTTGTCATTTCCAAGCTCCAGTTAATCCCAGAACTGAGTGTTTGTATTTTAGTTAAACTTTCTCTCTTTTAACATCATTTAGGTGCGGTGCATTGCAAAAGACCAGCTTGGTGTTTTTTTTTATTTCCTGCCATACAATAGTTGGACTTTTTGGATAAATATGTAACATTAAAAACCCTAAAAGGTTTTCAGTTGTTTGATTACAGCCATTTTGTATTGATCCGTATCCCTCAATAAAAGGACACAACCTTAATATCAGGTGCCGGTTAAACAGCTGTGGTTCACTGAGATTTGAAACTTCAAACTAGAAAGAGCTAAATGCTAAAACACTTACACAAAACAAAGGTAATGATATATACACAACACATCTTAAATGAAGGACTTTTCATTTAAACCAGCCACGTATCACTACTTTCTTTAAAAGCATGATTGTGACCGAATAAGAGAGAAAGGTTAGAGGTGCTGAGGCCTCCCTGATCTGCAGCTGTGCACAGCAAGGCTGCAGCTTGTGTCCTCAAGTGCCGTCTTCTGGATAACAACGGACAAAAACCTGTCTGTGCATTTTATATTTGTGTTTTTGTTGCTGCTGTGAAGGATGCAGCCATCTTTTCAGGTGACACCAGATCTTTCAGTGTTTACATTATCCTTCATTAAAACCTCAGCTACAGATCTTATAGTTTTGTTTTTTTCTCTTCATTTTGGATTCACACGGCAGGTTTTGAAATGTTCAGTCTGTTTAACTGTTAAAAAGTATATAAACCTGATATGCTTCTGTGTTTGTGTGAACAGGGTTGATGAGGCTACATGTGAGTTTGTGATTAGCTGGGAGACTCGGTTGGCGTGTGCAGTAAAGCAGCAGGAGGTGGAGATAAAGAACGGGACTATACAGGTTCCTGACACAGGAGCCAACCTCAGTCTGGGTCCTCTTTATTTCAGGTAACCCCAATGTACACACTACACCTGTGTCTTTATCCTCCTCTCAGTGTACAAAAATGTGCATTTTGGTGCGTCTTTAACAATGAAAGAGAATTAATCGACCACACTGAATTGTTTCCTCTCTTCTGACCCTCCTCTCAGCCATCATCAGGCATCTGGAGACCTCCGACCCAACGGTGACAGCTACATCTACCACATCCAGCTCTCCGGTATTACCAACAACTCTCTGCCCAGCTGTTTGGGTGCAAACATCTGCCAGGTCAAACTCAATGGGCTGTACAGGCGCAGGATCGGCTCCTCCAGCAAAGCCAAGTACTACATCAAAGGTAGTTTCCCCCCATATTTTAAAACTTAAAAACTAAAAAATGAAGCTACCACAATCTAACAGAAGGCTTAATAAAGCCTGAAAACGAGTTCCACGTCATTAGAACTGGTTTGCTCTGTTTTACACACCCAGCATTAATCCTGTGGCGTGAATCCTTCTTCTTTTCCACCAGGGGGAAACCTGGATGTGATTGTGCCCTCTGAGTCTCGGTGTGGACGTGAGAAAACAAAGATGGTTTCATCCCTTATCATGTTCCACTGCAACCCCTCAGCCGGCATCGGCATCCCCGAGTTTTTGCGGGAGACGGACGGATGCCAGTATCTGTTTCTGTGGCACACCAATGCCGTGTGTGGGCTCATGTGAGGAAACATTGTCACCGTTCACCTTAACCCTCCTGTCGTGTTCAGGTCAATTCTGACCGATTTACAACTTAAAACACTCATAAATATTGTGTGTTACATCTAAATGCCGTAAGACCTTATGATATCCTATATATAAAAGTTATAATCGCCACTTTCAATAAACTTTAAGTGTTTTTGGCAACTTTGGTACATCTGTGGTGTTCCCGTCAAAAGTGACCGCCATAGGAAATGAATGGGTATCCCGACTATATTCACCCATCAGATAAGAAATTATCCCCATACACACACACACACACACACACACACACATTTCAGACTGAACTATATTTTTGTGGGGTACATATCTCTTTCCCACGCTTATGTTCTGACCCTCCCATGTGAACCACCTCCCAAATAAACCAATGTATCATATCTTCACTAGACTAGACAGATGTCTGTTATGAGAACCCCATTCGTTCCCATTCTTTTGTGCCTAGCACCCACCCACACACACACACACACACACACTCACACACACATGAACCACCATTCAGTTGAATAATGTATCATATCTTTACACAGACCCCCAGTATACAGCTTGATATTCCTCTGTACTCCTTCGTATTCTAAAACCTGTCAGACAGACTCTAGACCTGATTTTTGAAGAAGATTAAGCGGGCACTGAGGTTGAAGCAGAGATAGAGGAGAGTGTCTCAGAAGTGGAAGACAACCACTTTTGATCCAGACTTTGAGGGGACTGACCAGTCAACAGATTGAGAGGAAGAAGCACCTAAAGAACAGGCAGCGGAGGAGACACTCCAGTCCAAGAACGGAGCCCAAGAGTAAAACAGGACGGAGGGAGTAGAGCAAGAGTGGAAAACATTATAAAGATGACGTCAGGGCCAACATGGTATGCGGCATCTCGTGTGAATGACATCAAGTCCAGCTTACAACTCTTTTTACCAGAATCCATCGAGGGAATTATACTGGAGATGGACCTGGTAGACCGCCAAGCCTACATATGTCTGTTAATTCCAGCAGGAGTATATCACTCAAACAATGAGGCTATAAAAAGTCTGTGGAATGCAGAGTCTGGCAGGCCTATATTCCGCCCACGCATGCGCATGGATTCACATGCACACACTCACACACTCATAACTTTATGTAAAAGGGTTTGGTTTCTGGTTTTCATTTTGACCGGGAACACTAAAGTAAGGGAAGGAGGAACACAACCGGAGGGTTAAAGGACTCGTGTTTTCATCCAGATGTGGAGAGGGGGTTTAAGGACTGGCAGAGATATCTAAGTCGTGTTTTTTTGTCACCTTACAGAACCGTTGATCCTCACTCATACGATGAGAGCAGCGGTGAAGTTCCAGCTCTTTCCAGGCGGACTCAGGCTGTGGGGATTATATCCACTCTCCTGTTGCTGGGGCTTGCAGTCTGTCTGCTCGGGCTTCTGCTGCACAAGAGAGAAAGAAGGTGAAATCTTTGAACAAGCACAGATGAAGTCAAAGATGTTTGCAGAAGCTTTGCAGGATTCTCATGAGCTCTCGTCTGTCTTCTTTTCTCATCTTCCTAACAGAGAGCTGGTGATCCAGAAGGTAGCAGGCTGCTGCAGGAGAGGAAACCAGGTCTCCTATAAATATTCCAAAGTAAGTTGATCCACTAAACTAAGAGATTCAGACACTTTGATTTAACTGTAAGTCATAGTTGAATTAAGCTGTTATCGCCACTTATCAGAACAGACAATGTCTCGAAACTTAGAGTTCATACGAGGTTACTCTGCAACTCCACAGTTCACGTTTGCAGTCAGAGCGACACATGTAGTGTAGTTCCTGCACATATTACCATAATATCTCACGTGTTACTGCAAAACACATGGACTTACATCATAGAGACGGCTCACTAACCTGCACATGCACCTAGACTTTTACAGAACAGATAAACTGTCAATGATTGTTTTTGAAAGTCTAGCAAATGTAATAATTTCTCATTTCTGTGTCCGTCAAGAAACATCTCTTCCATCTGAAGCGAATGAATGTGTTTAGAGATTGGTGACCCTCAGCACATTAGTGTTTTTGTTATAGGGTGATTCCTTAGACTGTAATGCTTTTATTTTCAAATATAGGACTTTTTTTTGCAGTTGTGTAATTAGAGGTTTTTTTTGCAAATGTAGCCTGAATATAAGATCTGCAATCGTTTCCACTAGGTCAACATGGATGAAGAAGGGGGCGATGAGGAGATGGAGTGGCTAATGGAGGAGCTAGAAGCCCCTCCGTCATCCTCTTCCTCATCCTCCCACAGGGGAAAGAGTAACCACGGTAACGGTCACATCAAAACCAAGACGGTGAACACAGACGGGCTGCGCTCGTTCTCTCTGGATGAGCAGGAAGACGACAGTGAGGACGAGGTGCTGAGTGTTCCAGGGGTGCGAGTGGTGAAATCGTCTGGACTCTTGAAGCCCTCCACCGTCCATCGCAGCGCCTTCCTCCAGGTGAGCATCTCCTCAACATGAACCTATGAAGACACTTTGATATATGTACCGAAAAAACCTCTCAAGGGCTTCTCGTTCAGCAATGTGTATCTGGAATGCAGCTGTGTAGCTCTTTCCGGTATCAAGAGGAGTTGGTAGTCTGCTCGTTGCAGGTTCAGTAGTTGAAAACTTTACAGAGATCTTTTAACTTTCAGGAGGAGAGCGATGAAGATCTGGTCGGCCTCCTGGAAGAGTCCGACAGGAAGCGAAAGAGCAGCAAACCACGCCCCTCAGGCCTTAACCAGGGTAACAACACGGCAGCCAATAGGAAACGGGACGAGGATGACAGTGACGAGGACCTCCTCAGGGTGTGATGTCACTTCCCTCCTCCTCCCTCCTCCTCCTCTTCATCCATCCAGTCTGAACTCTTCTCTCTCAGTGAATGTCTCCGTAAAAGCAGCAACGACGGCGAAAAAAAACCAACAACACATTGAAACATATTAACGAATGCAGAAACCTTTCCTCTCTTTTGGGGTTCTTTTTGGTTGGACTGCACCTTTACTCGACCTTCTCAGACTCTATCCAGTCCACTGTCTACAGACTGTCGATGCTAGCACATGGGTTCTTATTTATTGATAGCTGATTATTTAAATTGTTTCTATTTTTGCATATTTCTGTTCAAAACTAAAGGAAATATTTTGCTTCTGTAGAGTTCCTTAAATCTTCTCTGGTTTTTCTAATACACTCCTAACAGGCCTGCTGGGGCTTTACACAATGAGGCATGTCAGTGTGAAGAAGGATAATTCATTGAAATGATATCTTTATTTTCTTCTAGGGGGTTTAAAATGAAGTTGTGCCATTGCTTTTGCACTTTATGTAGCATTAATTAACTGAGAGTAACACTGTCCACATGTCTCATTGAAGATAATAATAAGAGAAGCTACTGTTTTAGTTGAATTTTTGTTTGTTTTTTATATGCGCGTTGGCCTGTTAGGACTGTATTTTGTACCGTTTTTGAGGTTTAGAGATGAAGTAGCTTAAAAGTGAAGCATTTTGGAGCAAAAATCATCAGCTTTTGAAAGAACTAAAGGAAGACTGATTTAGTCGGAGGCAGGGAAGAGGTTGTTTGACGCTCGTGTTGTTCCTAAAGGGAATAAAGACAGCCATTTGTCTTTTCTTGCTGTTTACAGTCGCTACAAGAGCAGATATTTCTCTGTTCCCCGTTCGAAGAGAGAGCGCAATGCCTTCCTGACGATGAATTCACTTCTTCATCAGATTGATTTGTTATGTTTTGATCAGAGATGTTGTACATAGGCGATAATGTTCTATAATATGGACGTTTTGTTTGTTTATTGTCTGTCCTCCTCACGGGTGTTTGTTTTTATGATTATTTAAATGGTTGTCCGAGCTGATCATGCGTTGAATCTCTGTTCTGTGTGAAAGAGAGGTGGCCTTAAGTGTGAACGGACGGACGAGGACGGAGGCTGAAAGTCGAGATGTTAGTTTAGGTTGTTTGTTTTGAAGCTCCCCCTCCCAATGAAGCCATATCTCTAGAGTCCTTAATGTAGGGCCTTTTCTCCTCCTGCTTGCACCTGTCATGATTTCTAAAATCTTGGTTTTTGTTTCCAGATCTGCACCAAAAGTCAGACATAAACTCCCGGTGAAGCCATGTTTATGTGCCGAAATCAGCCCATTTTTGCCAAACGCATGTTGTGTATCAACAAACCAAGAATGCTCACCATTGATTTATATTTCACCAACTTTCTGCTTCATCATGATGGTTTTACTCAAGGATAATGACAGGGGATATTTAAAAATGTTTACACTCTTTAATGAATCAAACTAAATCCAGTGTTTTCACATTCTGACTCCGCTCACACAGTAGAAACAGAGTATTTGTGCGCCGTCCTACCTGCAGGTACATTATTTTCTCCCAGCCAAAGAAGTCGGAATAAAGATGAACTTTTTTTACAACTTACACAACAACAACTAAAGTATTTGTAAACTCAGAAGTAGCCGAAACTTTTCACTGTTAACTTTAGTTTTTCTTATGTTACTCCTCGTAAAGAGTCGAAACAAACTTAAAGTGCAGTTGCTGTAACTTAAATTTTTACGTTAAGCCAGTGTGAGTAATTATGTGAGTGTGTTAGACTCAAAACAAATCAAGTTTCCACAGATCAGTTCAGCCCACTTAGAACGAATGTACGACCAGAGGAGAGCACCTTCAAACTTTTCATTTGATCATGACTTTGTTTTCAGCACGAGAGGGAACCGACAGTAAAATCCCTCCTGGATTTTTTTTTTTTTTTTTTCCAGTGTTAAATTCACAGAAACTCAAAGTGTTAATGATAAATGATGATGTCTTTGTTAAGATCTCCAACCAACCAATCAGGATATTTGTAAGTCTTTGTACACAAAATGTATTAAACAATATTTTGTAAGTCCAACTTCTAAACAAAGAGAAAACAGAAGGATTGAAATATCCTCATCAGGTACTTCAACTGGAGACGTCAGTGTTCAAACAGGATTTACTTAGAGTTTCTAGTTGTTAGACTCCAGCACCATTGTAGAGTTAAACTTTCCTCTGGCTCATTAATCCAACATTAGGAATATCTTTTCCTCTATTTACCAACAGTTAATCTCCAGCATTAACTGTATGAAGGATGGATGACACACCTCCTAAAAGTGAAACCAAAACATCCCTAACTGACATCTTTCTCTGGTGGGACCACAGCAGTGACATCTTGCACCCTACGCTAACAAAGACAAAGAGATTTGTTTTTACTAATAAACTTTATATGAAAATTTAAGTTAATTTTGAAGCTTCAGTGAGGTGCTGTTCCTCCTTTACTCTGCTGATCTGGAGCACAGAGGAGCTGTATTTGTCCCCAGAGCTGTCATCATCTTGGACATAAATCTGCATGATAAAAGCGAACTTTAATAACAGAAATATGTCTGTTTTAACTTTGATCCATGTCCCAACTGTCAACATGGAGGAGGCAGTTTTTATGACCTAGTCAGTAGGGGGAGTTCTGCATGTTTTGGCCTCACTTTTAGGGAGCTACTGTTACATGCATTTTTCCATATCGTTCTCAAGCGTCTGAGCTTATTGCGTTTAATCCCTGATATATAAACCTCTGCCTGTGTTTTTAAGACGTAGCAGCTCCACTTCTCACAGTAAAGCAGACGGTGCTATGAAGTACGAGGAGCCCTTTTCCATCTCACCGCCAAAGTTTTTGTGACAAATCTGCATGGTACGGTCCTGCCCTCCTCCTTTGTGCTTCTCCGTCTACCCTCGAGCAGGAAGCTGCTGTGACACTAAATTAACGTCTGAGATCGGGGTTAAAAGTTAAATTAAGAAGTGGACAAACAAACTTGGAAAGCACAAGAAACTTTTCTGTGACAATTCGGTACAATGGGAGTTCATTATTATGTTTGAGTTGGTGTAAGTTATGTTGTCTGGTATGTTTATCAGCTCTTTGCCTGTTTTCCTATTTAAAAGAGACATTGATGTAAAAAATATTGCATTATTTGAATAAATAAGATCTGCTGTTTCTCACTGCTTTTGTTCTGTGACTGAAGAAGGATAATAGAGGAAGTCATGATTTGAGATATGACTTGGAGACTTGTGGTGAACGAGTTTGTGCACACAAGACAGCTTAGCATAACAAAGTTGGGGTGATGAAGCAGTCTGAAAAAATGAAACAAACACTTTGTAAAATCCTGTGTGACCTTTGAAAGTTGAGTTTAAATCTTTAACGTCTTGCAGGGAGGATAATGGCGATTATCATCCTGGTCCCACCCCTTCTGGGGTCTTCATGTCTAACAGACTCCCATTTAAATGTTAACTGACTGACAGCATCACTGACTCTGTGCAGATGTGTCTATAAACCTAGGACCATGTGTCCATGTTGTTGCATTTATTTTAATAACTATCCTCAGCATTGACACACCCAGTCTGACGTCTGGGTCAGTGATGGTAAACTGGCTTTAATGCTCCACTACTTCATACGTAAGACTGAAACGTCTGTCTGAAGACCTTTGCTCCTCTGTGTCCAGTTAAAAACCCAGAGAGAACAGCATGTCAGCAGTCACTCTGGAGGGAGGCATAGCAGGAAGGCTGTAGATAAAAACAGCTGTGTGGAACAGTTTATTCTAAGAAGACTAAAAAAGTTGTAACACCTCTGCAGCCATGACCACTTTTGATGACATTTTGGAGGAATCGGGGCCATTCGGCCGCAGCCAGAAGCGGATCTTCGCCCTGTTCTGTCTTGTGTCCATGCCCTGGGCTGGTGTGTACGTGGGCATTGTCTTTCAGGGGTACACCCCGGATCACTGGTGTCGGGACTCTGAGGTGATGGAGAGGAGGCAGACGTGCGACTGGAGTCTGGCTCACACTCGCAGGCTGACGACGCCACTGGTCAACAGCTCTGGAGCTCTGCAGCCGAGCAGCTGTGAGCAGTATGACCTGGACTGGAACACCACAGCGCTCACCTGTGACACACTGGAGCTGGACCTCAGCAAAGCCCCAACAACTAGCTGCAAGAACGGCTGGGAGTACGACTATGAGGGACGGAGATCTTTCGTCACTGAGGCAAGTATTGTGATCAGGCTAAATCAGACTTTTGATATTTGTAAATGAAAGCAAACTGATATAGTTGATAAAAGAAGGTCAAATGTACCAGTTTTTAAGTGTGTAATAGCATTGTTTTTGTAATATCAATGCATAAAACACAAATTAAATATAAGAATGAAGCACATTTAAGAACAGCTGCAGAAATGTTGTATGACAATGACAGGCAGGAAGGTTTCAATACAGTCAATTAAAGTAAAGGAGCACCAACATGCACAACAATATAGAAATACAGAATGAAATTTCATTTTCAAGAAATAAAAAATAAAAGCAGAGTAAACATTTTAAAAGAACTGACATCCCAAAAATGTCTGACATTTTTTTAAACATGCAAATCCAGGAGTGCAGAAGAAATGCAAATTGTAGATCTTAATGCAACTTTGTGTTGTACTTTGTCTTAATTTCAAATTCTCCTTCACATGCAGGTGCAATCAAGATAAAACGTTTTACACTTGTGTTTCTATTATTTGTATAACAACCCCATACGTCTCAGTTTCCATGGTTTCCAAAACAAATGGCTTTGACAGACACAAATGCCTCCGAGCAATACCTACACATCAGACATAATAACGTTATGGTCATTTCTTTGTGTTTCCCAGTTCGACCTGGTGTGTGCAGATGGATGGTTGGTGGACATGTACCAGGCCACCCTCAACGTGGGATTCCTGATCGGGAGTATTGCCATTGGCTACCTGGCCGACAGGTGCGTCTGTCTCTGATTGGCTAATCTACTTTTATTTATGCTGTGATCAGTGCAAACAGAATTTTCTGGTACATTTTATATTTTTGAAAGGTTGATTTTAATCTTGGTCAGCTATGAACCTAAAACTGTAACACCCATCCATGTCACATAATACCAGAACTTTGGGTCCAATCCAAATTTTTTAATTAGACATGAAAATAAAAACCCGACTGCAAATGCTAAAAACTTGCAGGCATCGTAAAAGGGATGTGCAGGTTTAGTTGACTTGATTTCATCATTGCAGGTCTTAAATATCAGTCATATACTGCAGATAAGCTGTAGTACTACTGCCATGAGTCAGGAATATAGCTGTAGATGATGGTTATAGTGCTATAATACTCTACTACCCGGATGTAAACAAGCAACTTAAACTGGTATATAAGCATGTAACTGAATTGTTTAAGTGTTTTCTAACATTTGAATTAATCAGTCAGTGTAATTTTCTATTTAAATTCTCTTTAAATGTAAATATATGAATATAAGTGGAACATAACCACATAAAAAAGCTCAAGCTGAGTGTTTTTTTTTCACGTGTTTGCGTGTCTCCAGGTTTGGCCGGAAAATGAGCTTCCTGATGTCCAGCCTGCTGAATGGAATCGCAGGAATCCTGGTGGCTATTGCTCCAAATTATGTTTCCTTGCTGGTTTTCCGAACACTGTACGGGTTTGGTGTGAAAGGAGGCTGGGTGGCAGGATACGTGCTGAGTAAGAACCCGGTTTAATTCTGCAAAGAGATTCACGATGTGTACAGTCAAAAACCTCTGATAGTAATCTGAAATGCCTCTCAGTCACAGAGATTGTCGGCGTGGAGTACAGACGCACGGTTGGAGTCATTTATCAGATGTTCTTCAGCGTCGGCATCCTCTTCCTCCCTCTGCTCGCCTACTTCATCACCGACTGGCGTTGGCTGCAGGTGGTCATCACCTTACCCTACATATTCTTCCTGTCCTACTACTGGTGAGACACACCCCTTTTCACATCAAGTTTTGAGAGGATCAGTCTGCCTCCCAAGATCAGGCCTGCTGTCTTTGCTTCATGAAGTTTTGGTATTTACAGGTTCATCCCAGAATCTCCAAGGTGGCTCCTCTCTCAGAACAAAAAGGCCAAGGCTGTGGCAATCACGGAGGCCATAGCCAAGGAGAACAAGAAGACTCTGTCCAAGAACATTGAGGTACAAATATTTCCTGAATTATTTACACCAACAGAAGTTTCTCTCAACATGAAATTTTTGAGTGTGCAACATTTTTGGAGGCATCACTCAGAGCGTATTTTTGATCCTTCAGACTCTGGCTGATGATAACGCGGACACTAACACTGCCTCCTTCATGGACCTGATCAGGACTCCAAAAATGAGAAAACACACCATCATTCTCAGCTACAACTGGTGAGGATGTTTATTTAAACTTATAACTTCATAAGTTCACTACTTATCTATGCATTTTTAAACATCCCACCCCTTGCTTCGTCCAGGTTCACCAGTGCTGTGGTCTACCAGGGTTTAATCATGAGGTTGGGTATTCTTGGAGGAAATGTGTACATTGATTTCCTCATTTCCGGCCTGGTGGAGTTCCCTGCTGCCTTCCTCATCCTCTTCACCATCGAACGTATCGGCAGACGCCTTCCTTTCGCCTCTGCCAACTTCGTAGCCGGAGCCTCCTGCTTCATCACGGCTTTCATCCCTGACAGTAAGACTTTGCAGACAGATGGAAATTTAAGCAGGTTGTTATTTTCTCTCTTTCTCTAACACTCGTTTTTGACCCTGCAGGTATGTTCTGGTTTAAGACAGTAGTGGCATGTATTGGTCGGCTTGGGATTACTATGGCCTTTGAGATGGTGGTGTTTGTGAACACTGAGCTCTATCCAACCTTTGTCAGGTAAACTTAAACACTAAGACTTGTGTTTTGAAGAGATGCACTTGTAGAGCCTGATTTGACCTAAGCTGTGATTTTTCTCTCTTTAGGAACCTAGGAGTGTCAGTTTGCTCCACACTCTGTGATGTCGGAGGCATCGTAGCACCGTTCCTTCTCTACAGATTGGCTGTAATCTGGCTGGAGCTCCCGCTCATCATCTTTGGTGGGTTTCAGATTTAAATGCTGGTTGCATTTAAACTGCATTGCCAACATTATCAGTGAAAGCCCTGATGAGTTATAAAAGTTAAAACTATGCGTCCTTATTTAGGGTCCCTGGCTTTCCTGGCGGGTGGTTTGGTGCTGTTGCTTCCTGAAACCAAAGGCGTGCCGCTGCCTGACACAATTGATGACATTGAGTTCCCAGACAAGTAAGTTTCCAGTCTCAAATCATGAAATAGTGAAACACATTTTTGTATCATCCTAGGCATGTACAGCTTTGTGTGTGTGGATAAAGTGTATGTATCCTCTTGAATACTTATTCTCAAGCATTATGCTGATGACGCTATTATATTTTTCTTAAATCTTCAATTTTTTTTAAATTTTGTTATGAAATGGAATTTTAAAAATGGTTTTATTTGCTCTGTGTTTTCAGGTTGATGGAAAAAGCTGACCTGAAGAACCAACAGCTGACCAACCTGCTGCCAGAGAAGAACGGCATAACAACCAACAAAGTTCCAGAAACAGTTTAATATCCATGACTGCAGTATTTATTTATTCTTCAACATTCATACTGTGAACTATTAAGTGTTTCATCTGTTTTTCTTTGTTTCTGACCGTGTGGGCAGTCACATAGCGGTTAGCTATGAACCTTATTAACCATAGTGTGTTAAAATTAAGCTTTGCAGAGTGATTTTTGGTCACTTATATGTGTCCTCGTTAAAATAAGTTAAATGAAAGAGTGATGGTTGGACTTTTGTGTGTGTATGTTTTGTAATTATTGTATGACTACATTATTAAATTATTAAAGATATTTCTTCCATTGAGTTTTGACTTTCTGTGACTTTTTTGAAAGAAGTTTGATACACTTTTATCCCAACGTCAAGTCATTCTCCAGTCATTGTTGAACTTGCATAGTTAATGTTATTTAGTATTCCTGATACAGTTTGAACAAAGCATGAAACTGTTTAAAAAGGGGGGAGGGGATATGGGGGTCAAGGCTCAACCCCCGATGTGCTGGTCTCCCAAAACCACCCCTTGACAGGCACATGTGACTGCGATATCAGATGCATCTTTATCTTCAAGGATTCAGAGTAGATAATAACTACAAACCACCTTGTTAAATAGGATCTCAAAAGATTCTTAGTGGGTTAAGTTAAGGATTTTAAACTGGGTCTATCTCGCAGTCTCCTGCCAACCAGACATGAGCATAAAACCTTCAAAAAGAGATCCTATCAGCCGCCTAAGCCACTTTTACTGGCTCCTTTGGATGAAACTTATTTGACAGCTTGTGTCTTGGATTTTATTCTTTCAGTTATTACCCAAAGCTTGGAGACATAAGTCACAGTTGTAACTAGGGTTGACAAGTAGACTTTCCTTTCAAACTAGAAATCCATTTTATCCTCATCAATGAACAAGGTCCTAAGATCCTAACACCCAGCAACTAAGGCCACGTTCACACTGCAGGTTATGATGCACAATCCGGATTTTTTGTTCAATTTTAACTTTTTGTGCAGTCGTTCACATTACAACAACAAATGCGGCATCTAATGTGAACGGAATGCGTCCATGAAGTGACCTGCATGCGCACGAAGCACAAATTGCTTTCTGTGCCTGTTTGTGGCTGTGTCCGAAATGAATCACTCAATCTAACCCCTAACCCCCATATGGGATTTTACTATATAGCTGACTATGTAGTGAACTCAATTACCGGAGGTTTCGGACACTACATGGCATGATGCAATGCATGACGGGATGCCCACCACCAGTGAGTGACCATCGGATGGTCACTACATTTTGCAATGCTTTATGGGAAATTTTGAGTCGCCTATATAGGGCACTGGAATTGATTACTGAAATTTCGGACACCCCTAAAAATGGCTCTAACCCTCATGTGGTCACCTATGTAGGGGTTAGGGATCCATTTCGGACACAGCCTGTGTTGTCGAACAATGGTGACGTTTGTTGCATATTGATGACGTATAAGTCGAATGAACGTGACCTGAGCGTCCACACCGCAGTCACATCGGATACATATCCGATTTATATCCACATACAAAAGAGGCCTGGGTTGGATTTGAAAAATATCTGAATTGCACTGTTCACACTTACATGAAAAAATCAGATTTGTGTCACATGGTTAAAAAAATCGGAATTGACCTGCAGTGTGAACATATCCTAAGTGTAGGGGCCAAAATAAATTTGTTGAGGGCATGATTTCTACTTGGACACATCCGGGGATCGGCTCTGAGGGGTGTGGTTTTGGGATGTTTGGCGGGTTATTTCAAAACACCGCTGTAGTTAGAGACGACGAGTTTTGCTAAGCTCTGATAATTTTCTGTTGACCGTTTATCTCTCATCCTTCTACCCTCATTTCATCATGTCACTTTTCAAAAGTTTGGACCTGGATCTGTTTTGGACTGCAAGTTTTCTGTCCTTTTTGAACAATAAATCACCTTTAACACTCAACCGGACTGATGAATTAAGCAGTCGCAGATGCAAGCGCACCTAAACCCCAGCGGCCTTTTTGTTGATTCCCTGGATTAATGGCATGGAGGCGGACAAAGCCTATGGATGGATTGGATCTCGGACTTTCGGATTGAATTTGAACAGTGATTATTTGAATTTCCTCACTTCCCATTTTCCTCTGCTTCAGTCGGAGACGCCACGATCACTGCCGCTGCGGAGGAAATCTCACCGGCTGAGAGCAGCTCTTCACAGCCATCAGAAGCGGTAGGCCTGTTTTCCCTCTGTGTATGGTTTAAAGTTTGAATACAGTGGGTTTGTTCCACGGCCTCGGTTGTGTTGAGCATCATTGTTGTGATTGCTGTGGTCGGCGGAGATTAAGCGTCTGTTTGATTGACAGCTTGTGGCGCTGTGTTGGTGGTGCATAGAGCAGCAGAGGTTGGAGGCGCAGCGCCATTACGCGCCGGTGTGACTGACTGCTTTGTGAACCATTGTAAACGCTGTTCATTCACACGCTGATTCTGTGTGTTCTATGGCTGAAAGTGATGGCAAAATCAAAAATAGTGGCAAAAGGAGTGAGACAAATGAAACGGAAGAAAGGAGGACAATGGTTAAACTTACAGCCAAGGCTATGACCCACTAAATGGTGCCAATGATGATAGAAAGTCCAAATCCTAGCCTTTTCCAAAAACTGAAGGAAACATCTTTGCAACCATGGTGACAGTTGCAAAGAAAAGAAATGATAAAGGAACTAAGGAAAGGAAAGTTTGGCTGCTGCTCTGAAAAACTGTTTGTTCTTTGATGGTAGACATGATTTGTGTCTACCTTCAAAGATGTGTTCACAATTGGAAATGAGGACATATAATGAGAAAATTGCACATCTAAAGGAAAATGGGGTGTGTTTTGGCTGTCTGTGTAAAGGAGATATCAGCAAAGACTTTAGAAAGCGTCTACAATGCAACATATGTGGTTTAAAGCACCCTAGCATGCTGCATATCCACCAAAGAAGGATTCAAAAGGAAACCCTTCATAAAAAGGCACCTAAATCCAGTGCTGTAGCTTCTGTGCTGACAAGTCGTCTTACTGGGGCCGATGAGGATAACTGCAAACTTTTAGTAGGGCCTGTGCAGGTCAAGGCTAAGAAAAGAAAATTGAACAGTTCAGACATAAGCATTTCTGGACCCTGGTGGTATCATTTTGCACACTGGGGCTTATGAATAAGCTCAATCAATCAAATATCAAAGTCAAATATTCTCCTGCAAACAATGGGTCAAAAGAAAGTTGTTGAAACTAGTTAAGTCTCAGGCCTAGAGGTTGCTTGACTGGACAGCAGCAAATTTTGTGATCTTCCGGCATATATACACAGAAAACTATACCAGTGCACAAAGGAAACCGTCATAATCAAACTGACATAAACAATTGGCCTCACCTTAGTGACGTGCATCTTCCAGAAATTGACTCTGAAATAGAATTGCTGATTGGTTCAGATGTACCAAAGGCTCTGAAACCATTAGACGTCATCAGAAGTGTGGGAGGGGGTCTCGCCCGGGGAGTAATTTAGTCTAGAACTGCCACTGGCTCCAAATATGCATCCTGTATGCAATACCCAGAGTTGCTCTACAGAGCAAATAGGGAACTTGCTTAATGCGGATCCTGTATGTTTTCGGCTTTAGAGATGCTGACCTAGCTTAACGCTACAAACAGTCCCTGAACCTGCTAGAAACTAACAGAAGCACATCATCTGCAAAAGGCAGAAATAATATTTTTAAGCTCAGATACAGGAGATCCTTCCCTCTGGGGATGTGCCTTCAGATCCTGTCTGTAAAGATCACAAACAGGACCTGTGACAAGAGTCTAGCCAAATATGGATATAAATGTGAAATAAAAAGGACTAATGAAATGATTTAGATATACAGTTAAAAGTCGAACAGAGTAAATTCATTTAGGGACATGCATAAATATATATATAGACATTTTCAGATACTTGTCCATCGACAATGCATTTGGCATGCCATTTGACAGATATTAGCAGCTTGTGTCGAATATTGAAATTAAACTTTATCCCTTAAAATAAACCTATAGATCTCTGAAAAACTAAAAAAAAAATTAGTTCAGACTAATTCATCACACTCAGCCCATTTGCAACCATAATAAAACAGATTATTACCCTGATTTTTGGTCATGTGGCTCTTGCAGCAAAATATAGTGTTAAATAACATGCATTAAGTTTAGAACATAAATGTGTAGTTTTTGTTTTCTCCAGCAGATGGTGCCATTTACCCACTTTCAGCTGGGATAACAGCAAACACCTCTCCTCGAGACTGCTGGGGCGTTTATTCCGCCGTGAAATATTTCAAGGGTAACATGCAATAAGTAAGGGTTGTTGCTTAACTTTCTTTTACAAGAATAAAAATAATCAACGGCATTTATGTTACGGCAACTACGAAGCCTATTACAATAATGAGAGTAATTCAACAACTTCATCATCTGTGATTCCTCCTGCAGTCAGTCATGCATATAATCTTCAGAGGTCATAAAATTTAGCATTACTGGAGTGTTTGTGTTACAGGAAGTTCACTTGTATTTAAAGGTATGGTGTCCAAGTAGAACTGTAATCATATACCTGAACATTTAAAATGTATCACTGAGTATTATTACACTTTGGCTTTTAACAACTTAAAGTTTTGCAGTTTTACACACTTGTAGTATACAGACTCAGTTTTAGTTTGTGCTCAGCAGGTCTGATCAATGATTTCATAGCTCTTCTGTCTTTTTCTGTTAAACTTAGTCAAACAGTAACAAGTTTTCACCTGAACTCTTTTAGAAGCTTTTGTTGGACAAGCTCCCATCAGGGAAGAGGAGAGTGAAGTCAGTCTTGTCATTAGAACAGACAGATTCCTGCACTGATGGCGACATTTGATGACCTCCTAGAAGAGGCCGGGGGTTTTGGCCGGAGTCAGAAGCGCATCTTTGCCATACTCTGCTTGGTGTCACTCCCGTGTTCAGTTGTGTATGTCGGCATTGTCTTCGAGAGTTTCACCCTGGTCAGCGGCATATAAGGAAAGTTTTGCTGGAAAGAGACACAGACTAAATGTGGGGTGGGTGGACCAGGAGAACCGTGTGATCAAAGTATGTACCTGCAGTATTACCTGGCTGATTGAGGCATTGCCCTGTGATTAAATTGGGCAGCAGGTGATCCAGATGAAGACCTGATGGCTGAAGGTCATTATGTTTTGTGATTAATGACATTTGAAAAAAAATTCAGTATTTTTTTAACTGTAAGTGTCCTGATTAAAGTATAACCTAAATGATTTTTTAAATTCAGTAAGCAGTTGAAATTAGGTGGATTATTTACTGAGCAAGTCTGTGTGCTATTTACCACCTGTAACCAGGCAATGTAGTTCAACAGGCTGAACTCTGAATAGAAGTGAAGTGAAGTGAACAGAATGTAATGGAATGGAATGTTTTAGTAGAGAAAACACATAATAGAATAAAGTTGAATAGAATTAAGTTAAATAGAATTGAGTTAATTAGAATAGAAAACAATAGAGTTGCTTTTTAGTCATTCTCACACTGTAAAAGAACTTTAAAAATTGGAATCAAATTATTGTCCTATAGACAGAAAGATAAAATGACCCTGATTGGACCCTGAATGTCCACCGGCCCTGCAGTAAACAGCTTGTCACTGGTACTATGAGAACTACTCATTATTCAGTTTGGAGTGTCTGTGAAACATGCAGACTCGAACAGCTGATCAGTGCCTGCATACAGATGACCACGTATGTTTGCAGTATATACAGACTTTGTGGCAGAGGAAAGTGTAGAAAATCTCTCAGCAGAGTGTACACTTAAATGGAGATATATGTTATGGTCCGAGTCTCTTAATATAAATTAAGTTATGCGGTACCCTCGGCCCTGTCTACGGTAAACTGTAGCCTTGTAGCTTGTGTGCAGGCTCTCACAGCATTTTGTCATAAAAAAGGCCAAGCTAACCGCCATCCACTGTGGTCAGTGCACTCACTAATGAGAAAACTTCCACAGCCTCACATTAAAAAAAAAAAAAGTCCTGTTATTTCTTCTTCTCCCCCTGAAGCTTTTCTGTAATCAAACAAAAAATCAGATACCGATCGAAAAATTTACTCGTTAGTAAGAAGATTTATATACTGTGTTGCTCATTGCCCTATACTTGGGGTTACTTTAAATTAGACTCCTCCCTGGTGCATACTCAGTGTACAGTAATCTCACAAGGTCACAGTCATTTGATCCTGAATGAATGGTGCGCAACAGGAACCCAAAATACATCCTGTATCTATTCATGCATGAAACCAACGCGAGTCCAGCACAAGTTAAGACCAAGTGTAAGTGTTTATTTCCCTCTATAAATGTTACTAGGAGCTGTGACTCACTGATTATTATGCTGCTGCTGCTTTGAGCTATTAATCTTTGGATAGTAAAACATACTGGTCAGTGTTTTTTACCCAGCAGTTGTGCATATTGTTGTGTTGTGTAACCCTTGTACACTTCAAGCATACAGAATTTGTTTTGGCTTGGGCTCAGCAGGTCCATCCAGTGATTGCATAATTCTGCTGCCTTTCTCTGTTTAACTCCATCAAACAGTAACGGGGCTCCAGCTCCACTGCAGTTTTAACTACTTTGAAGAGGCTCCTTTTTTTGACCAAAGCTCAAAATCTGCTTCGCTGGTGAGGAGGAGAGTTCAGTCTGCCAAAGCCTGTAAAAAACACTGCTAAGATTAAATGTTACTCTGTGATTTTTAAAGAGTTGGACTTGTTTAGATTCTCAAGAACTTTGGATCACTTCAGTGATGGCGACCTTTGATGACCTCTTAGAAGATGCTGGGACTTTCGGACGCAGTCAGAAGCGCATCTTCGCCCTGCTCTGTATAGTGTCATTCCCATTTTCAGGTGTCTACCTGGGCATCGTTTTCCAGGGATATACCCCGGATCACTGGTGTCGGCACTCTGCTGTGGTGGACAGGAGGCAGGAGTGCGGCTGGAGCCTGGCGCACAGTCGCATGCTGACGGCGCCGCTGGTGAACATCTCTGGAGCTCTGCATCACAGCAGCTGTGAGCAGCATGACGTGGACTGGAACACCACAGTGCTTACCTGTAACACACAGGAACTGGACCTGACTCACCTTCCTGTCACCTCATGCAAGGTGAGCTCTTTAAAGCTACTGTTAGAGAATGTTTGATAATTTAGCCATCTAACTGTTACTGGTGGAAGATGAACATTAAATATGTGCTCAGAAAAATTCAGCAATCTTTGCCTTTACCCTGACTTCAATGCTGGATTTATTCTCATTTAGGACTATATTTCTGTGTTGTAACAGATGATTTGCAAATGTTTTCCTTTAGTGACAAAAAAGTTATATAATATTGTTGCAGTTGAAGCACAGCTGGATAAACAGCCGGTCTAAGACCCTCTGAGGAGTGAAAAATTCTCTGGCAGGGGTGTCTGCAGATTCTCAAAAGGTCAAAGACATCAATATAAACAGGGCGGATTTGAGTACAGCCAAGATTCAGTCTTTCTTAAATGAGCCAAGCCGGTGTTAGAATAAACACAAGGCTCGATCAGAAAGGCGTTTTTAGGTTTGAGCAAATTTACCAAATCTTCAACTGTTATTTTGTTTTTGTCTCTTAGGATGGCTGGGAGTATGATTATGAAGGCAGGAAGTCCTTTGTCGTGGAGGTAAGTGGTTAGATTTAACACATTTCTGTGTCTATGCTGTGTGTTGCATGCCAAGTGAAAGTAAATAACCTCAGATTCCCTGTCTGAAGATGAGGGTATCCTGTACCATGTAACCTTTGCCCTTCTGGTCTCAGTTTGACCTGGTGTGCTCAGATGCATGGTTGGCAGACTTGTACCAGTCCACTATCAACCTGGGCTTCCTTGTTGGCAGCTTTGCTTTTGGTTACTTTGCTGACAGGTGAGGCCCTGAGCTGTCTTATCCTATCATAACAACACTACAACACTTCCTGCTGTCCTTTACTTTTATTCCTCTCTTGCACCCTCCTTATTTTCACGGACTTTTTCTTCATCTTTAATATCTCTAAATAGTCCTCCTCATGTATGATATTAAAACAAACGCCCCTTATTCTAATCTTTTGCCTTATGTACCTTTTTTTCACAAAGGTTTGGCAGAAAAATCAGCTTCTTAATGTCCAACATACTGAATTTTGTTGCGGGGGTCGTGCTGGCTTTGGCTCCAAACTATATCTCCATCCTTGTAATGAGGACCATCTTAGGCTTTGGAGTCAAAGGAGGCTGGATGGCTACATATGTGCTGCGTAATGACAAATTTTAATCTTACAAGAACTCAGTTTTCTCTCACACATCAGATGAAGTACACCTGCTGTACCTAAGCTAATCTGCCTATCAGTCACAGAGATCGTTGGGGTGGAGTACAGACGAACGGTGGGAATATTATTCCAGATGTTCTTCAGTGTTGGAAACCTCATCCTCCCTCTTCTTGCCTACTTTGTCACTGACTGGCGTTGGCTTCAAGTTGTCATCTGTGCACCCTACATCTTCTTCCTGTTCTATTACTGGTGAGTTATTTTTTCCAGTTCTGTACCTTTTACAGGAGTTTTTCTTTGCTTTTTGTTACAGTGTCCCATTATTGTTATGGAAAGACTATTTTTGTGCCCGGCTTGGCGGAGGGTGGCACACTCCGTGCAGTGGTATTTTCATCTGGCGGAGCCCTGCGCACAGCCAGTTTGGTATTTTTGTAGACTGAGGTGCACCGAGGTCCCCCAAGCTGGGCATGGTGGCGCGGTAGTGGGAGGTGTCGACAGAATCGGCTGGCGCAGTGACATTTTCGGGGACGCCGTTGGAGTAGAAAGTGCGCTGAAAGCTCGCCGATTCGAACATGGTCAGCTTTCAGCGTAGGCGGAGCGCAGCTGGTCTAGTGGTATTCTAGTAGACCGGCGGCGTAGTGCCCACGTTACCGATACCTCACCACCAGGTTTAAACAATGTCAGGCACATTTCAATTCAAGAAATTATCAACAACAACCAATATTCTGAGTCAGCACATTTAGATCTATATAGATATATTCTGATCTATATCTGATCTGATGAGCGCGTTTGGCACGTGTTTGGACACACAACCTGACCGAATCTACACAGCTGAAACCGCATTAAATTAAATATCTAGTAAATAAACACACATGATGAAGTTAACAAGATATGTAATTCGTCTCCCTCCTTTTTCTATCTTCCTCTTATTTCTCGCACAGCTCGACCTGGACATGTCTCCGTGTCCTCTCCCTGTCCTGCTGCTGCGGCGGCTAACCAGATGATTTGTTTCAGTGATCAGATGAGTTATTTACTTTAAGCCTACATATTAGGAATATTATAATATTCAGTTTTGTGAGGCAAATTTATTTTATATGCCAACATCTATGAAAGAAAGAGCCAGGCCACGGAGTGCGATGCGTCATTTACACACAGATGGTTCCGATTTTAATGCAATATTTGGAGTTTATGTTGTGATCTGTGCGCTCAACCCACCTTTGTGACGTGAGGTTCGAATGTGTGCAACTTTATGTGAGTGTCTTTATTTGTGGAAAAGGGTGTTTGTCTTACCGGTGGGTACAACATTACGCACACCAAATCCCTCTTTGCTTATAGGAGATAGTGTGCAGGACACCCTCTGCAGCGCTTACAGCGACTCTTGATACAGGGGCTGCCTTCTGTCGCCATCGTGTGGCATTGCTGTCTTCACACATCTCTTGATCTCTTCAACTACTTCACAAAATTGTAATATGCCTTGTCGGTGGTGGATTTAAAGGTGAGGAGAGGAGCTAATGTGATTGGTTAAATCCACTCTACACCTTATCCCCTCCCTCATCCCCTTCCGCAACTTACGCCGCTGGGAGGAGCTGAGTTAGGGAGGGGGGATACTTATGTCGGGCTGCGCCACTCACCAAAATACCAAACTGTGCTCGGGCACGCCTTGTTGGCGCAGCGGAACTGACTTACGCTGTGCCTGCGCCACACCATAGGCGAGGCACGAAAATAGAGCCCAAAGAGCCCAAACCTCTATTTATTAGTTAGACTTGTGGGTTATGAGACCACCATCTTTTATGTTGCTGCTGGTAGTAATAGGTAATAAGTATAACCTTAAACCAACTCATTACGTTACGTGATGTTACATCACGCTATGCTATGCTACTTTATGTTACACTGCATTTTTTATCACACCACTTTGTTACGCTACTTTATGTTTCTTCATGTAATATAACATGACGTTATGTTGTCTGAAGTTATGTCACATCACATCATGTTACACATTGTTACGAAAGAAACAATTTAATATGATAGAATATGATACAATTCAATTTGATAGCATAGGATATTATATAACATGATATGATACAATACCATGCACTACAATATGATACAGTAGCAGAAAATATGAAACAGCATGTTTGGATACTGTAGAGCAGGACACTACATGATACAGTACAATACTACAATACAATACTCATTAAACAATTCCACAAGATATGATTGGATTTGAACTAAATACTGTCAACACGAAACTACTTGACAGGGTATGATACAATAGAGTGTGGTCCAGACCAGCTTTATTTGTTCAGCGTCTGTATACAACATTTGTTGTGAATTGGTGCTACATAAATAAGACTGATTGATTATTTGATTAAAAATACTATTCCATTAGATAAAAGACAAAGCCATACAATACTAAAGGTGACAAAAGTTTTGCCTCTGTTTCTCTTTTTTCATGTCTCAGGTTTATTCCAGAGTCTCCGAGGTGGCTCATCTCACAGAAAAACACTGCAAAAGCTCTAGAGATCACTGAAGCTATAGCTAAAGAGAACAAGATGAAATTCTCCAAGAACTATGAGGTTAATCTTTTTTACAGTTTTCATAACATTTGAACTCTCCTGAAAGAAAATAACATTTTTGCTGTGTTATGTCGGGCACCATGGAAAAATCTGTCTAAAAAAAGCTAGATCATGATCATTTGTTTCAGACGCTGAGTGAGGACGAAGCTGACTCCCCCTCTGCCTCTTTGCTTGACCTGGTCAGAACTCCGAATATGAGAAAACACACTTTTATCCTCATGTTCAACTGGTGAGACTCTTTTTATAACCAAAAACTTGTCTTCTAAAACCAGCCCTTAAACATCTGAGATATTGATGATCTTGCTCCCATCTGTACAGGTTTACAAGTGCTGTGGTTTATCAAGGCCTCATCATGCGAGTGGGGATAACAGGAGGAAATGTGTACATTGATTTCCTCATATCTGGCCTGGTCGAGTTCCCCGCTGCCTTTCTCATCCTCTTAACCATTGAACGGGTCGGCCGACGTCTTCCCTTTTCCTTGGCTAACATCGTAGCCGGAGCCTCTTGCCTCATCACGGCCTTCATTCCTGATAGTATGAAAAACTTCAAATGTTAATGTATTCATTTTTGTACTAAATCAATGTGATACTGAGTGCAATTTGATTCGTGCACGATTATTAAAATCAACATGGCAATAAATCTTTCCATCATTAAGATACGACATTTCCACCTACCCATAGCAGAAATCCAGATTTATCAAGATTGTACACAGTTCTGTAAATGCACCTCTCTTCCCACCCTTGCAGGTATGTTCTGGTTTAAGACGGTGGTGGCCTGTATTGGTCGGCTTGGGATTACTATGGCCTTTGAGATGGTGGTGTTTGTGAACACTGAACTCTACCCAACATTTGTCAGGTGACAACTCAACTCATCTTTCACATTTAGGACACAGAAGCTTTGAATATGCAGAGAAATGTGAATATCTGATATGAATTAATATAAACAGGAACCTGGGAGTGTCTGTTTGCTCCACACTCTGTGATGTCGGAGGCATCGTAGCGCCGTTCCTGCTCTACAGACTGGCTGTTGTCTGGCTGGAGTTGCCGCTCATCATCTTTGGTGGGTGTCTCACTTGTTGATGATAGCTGTGAAAGTGTCTGAGCTGCTTTAAATAGTAAAAATGATCTGTGTTTATGTAGCACTTTCTCTAGTCTTCTGACCACTCAAAGTGCTGGTCTCACAAACCAAGTAGCGTTTGTGGTAAATTACTAAATTGTATTTTGTAGAATCTCACAAAAGCTGTCGGTCTCACAAGATGAGTAGATTTTATGGTAAGTTGTTATGTTGGACGGTTCTAGCTGATATTGTAAACACGATTATGTGTTGTATTTGATGGCGTAGATCCCAGAGGGCCTATGACTAATCCCTAAATATTAAACGATCCTGCATTTTAAAGACACGCTTTCAGGTAAAACTGTTTCTAGATTCAGGTTAATATGGTAGTCTGCACGGGAAAAGGCTGCAAGCTTGTTAAAATTGTCTTTTTGATCTATGGATCAAAAAGCTGGTACCTCAGCTGCAGGTCATTGACTTCCTAGGACCACCATATGTAACTCATTCAGTCAGTGTTTTAAATCTTTGCTCTGTTTCATGCAGGAGTCGTCGCTTTTATTGCTGGAGGTTTGGTGTTGTTACTGCCAGAGACCAAAGGAGTGCCTCTCCCTGAGACCATTGATGATATTGAGTTTCCTAATAGGTGAGTTATCTTCTCACTCGACACAGTTAAACAAAGTTTATCCAGCAAACTGATGGGAGATGGTGGAACCAATATTTTAACCTTTTTCTTCAAGCAGAAGTGATAAAAAATGTCCAGATCCGGGGTGCCTGAATTCTATTTTTCTAACAGTCAACATCACTATTTACAATTTCCTCCTTTTTTTAAGAAAAATTATCATTAAAGAAGGAGTCGCACATGCTTTCCTTTTCACTAAAGTTTCCTTTAACGCCAAAATTACACTTTATGCAGATGATACTACTTTCTATTCAAATGAAGGATAAGCATGTATAAATAGTCTTTACTACTTATCAAATTGGCTGAAACCTCTGAAAAAGGAAGAAAAATAATTGTTACCTTGCCATGCTTTATCAGTAAGTAATTTGCTCCATATAATGTTTCAAAAGCAAGAATAATAAATCTGGAACAAAAGGCGTGAAGTGTATCGTATGGATTGACCTTATCTGCATCAATTTTCTACAAGATACATTAAATTAAGAGGTTATCTTTTGTGTTAAAGCTGTTAAATAAATAAAACATATTAAAAGATAAATAAAAATGAAGATACTCATAAAATGCAAAACTATGTCAAAATCAGATTGAATATGTTAGTTTGTTGTGAAGTTCTAAGGTATAATAAGATGTATAAAATGAATCTTTTCAAACAATAAATTTGTGTAAACCAGGAGTTTTTGAAGAGATCTAAATAAATTCTGGTGTTTGATATTCATTTTTTAAAATAAATGTTTCCGTTTTAATTTCCAGGAAAAACCAGGATCTTGCAGAGAAGCAACAAAAGACCAAACTCTTGAAATCAGAGCTGACGAACAACAAAGAAACAACAACTGTGTGACTGTGTGACTTTGTGCATGTGTTTAGATTTTAATATTTGGATGCAGTACTGTATGATATCCTCTGCAAAAACATGAAAGCTTTTTTTTTTTTTTTTACACATTTTCCATAAAGCATCACGTCCCTCATTCCTTGGTATCAAGTTTTATTTTTTAGCTCACAGAGAAAAACTTCTTTCACATTCCAACACCGACACCAGGGGGAACAAAAACCTCATTAATACAGGTTACACCAGGCTGCGAACAGATACAAATGTTTAGGTATCTTTAAATAGCACAGTGAGCCATTACTGTCTGTGCCTGCTTAGCCATCATAGATAAAGATGAATGGTTGATGTTGTTAATTGGCCTGAATTGTTCTCTGAATCCAATCTACAAATTTGGAGACTCGAGCGTAGACACCAGGTTTCATGGCGTTGGCGCATCCCAGACCCCAAGATGTCACCCCCTGCACAACAAACTTGTTCTGGGCGTTACACACGAGAGGACCACCGCTGTCACCCTGCAGAAAAAACTCGTGGTTAGGTTCAGTTACAGTACAGCAATTTACAACACTGCAGCCGCATAGATACATGCTACTCAAAGAGCCCCTCTCAGTTACTTTGTAAAATCCTCCCTTATTACCTGTTAGATTAAGGATTGTCAAATTTTGATCAAATGAACACCAGAGGCTGTTTCAGCTTAGTAGAAAACTAAGTTGCCGTAACTGTCTGAAAAACATTAATTTTGTATTTACTATCATCTGCATAAATTATGGGTCAAAACAGCCGTCCAAGGTGAAGCCAAAAGATTTGGAGCTCCCCCTGCTGACTTGCAGTAGTCATTGCAGTCTGTTTTTTCCTATGACAGCAACTACTACTGGACTTGTTGCTCTTTTAATGTCTTTACTCATTAACTTAATAGGTCACTGAGGCTGTAATAAAGCCTTATGTCTCAAAATAGGCGGAGAGAGATACACAGTCTGTATTGCACAGTCTTTTGGTCTCTATTATCTCCAAACAGCCATAAGCAGCCCTGACAGTATGGTTTTTTAAAACAGCCTTCAGTCTCCATAGTTTTTGGACCTTGTTTACCTGGCAGCTGTCTATTCCTCCCTCAATGTTTCCAGCGCACATCTCGTGGTCTTTGACTCTGCCGTTCAGGTAGGATGGACGATTGCAGATCTTGTTCTCGATCACGGGGAAACCAGCTTCTTTCAGGATGCCATCACCTCCCGTACCTGCAACACACCTCCATACAGTTATCACCATACAGGTCAGAGATATTTGGAAATTTCACAGTAAGGTTGTTTTTAGGGTATTTAAAACATGTTAAAGAGGAGACTGTGCACATACAGCCTCTTAAATCTAGCGTGCTATGTTACATATGTGGTCAAAGTACCCTAAGTATTGATTACCTTTCCTGCACAACTTTCTGTTGAACTTTCTTGTGTCCCTGTGCAACAACTCCTTATGATGTGGCAAAATATTAATTATTGTGAGATGTATTTATCAAATTTTTACCCTTTTTCTGACTCTAACACAAGCTAATACCCTGGCTACAAAGGCTGCCATCATTTACAGTACCTTGAGTTTCACCCCATCCGGTAACGTAACACTCTGTTCCACTGGGGACAGTGAAGTCCTTCTCTGGTAGACAAGCCGGCAGGACTTTGTCATTAATAAGAGCAGGACTGAAACACATATACAGAAAAATATCACTTTCAGAGCTGGTGTGAAAATTTTTAAGTACTGTTTGTCAATAATCAAACAGTTATTGGCCAAGGGAATCATATAATTATTCGATTTATTAAATTTTGCTCTCCTGAGTGCCCCCTGGAGTAAACCAAGAAATATTCGAGGGGTTTCATTGTTGTTTATAAATTTGAAGGGACATTTTATTATCCATGACAACAAATTCTTGCTGCAGCTGGTTTGCCAATTGTAGGCACAGTTTAGTGAACTGTGGGTACAGATTCCTGGATCATCTTGTGCTTGAGCACTTGAGTCAGTGGAGGAATCATCAGAGTGGTACTCACGTCTGCAGTTTTAGCAGAGCAATGTCAGCTCCATTGGGTCCCATCTCTATTCTCTCCAGGTTCCTTTCTTGTTTGGATGGCTCATTGGCTCTCTCTGTGTGGACACCTAGATAGACCTTATAAGCAGAAGGACGCCTGGACCTACAGGGACACATATTTGTAGACATACGTGCTTGTTATTCAACCTTTGTCAGGACAGGATTTGGTTTTTATTTATTTGTCAGTTGTTTCTCTGACCTCTCCAGGCAGTGTGCAGCAGTCAGGACCCACTGAGGGTGGATCAGAGTTCCTCCACAGAAATGAACTCCTGTACTATAAGCAGGATGGCAAGAAATGTATAAAAGTTAGGCAACACAAACACACTCAGCTGGAGTAATGTGTTTTTTTTTCTTTGGTGTTAAATGGAGATAAGGAAGTGTAGAGGAGGCCAAATTTGAAATACTGATGAGTTATTAAAAGTTCAAAGTGTGTGTGGACAGGACAGGAAAATTTGCTATTCACGCCAAAATTGTTCATGCACCATGCTTAAGACATGTTAATTGTAGCCGTTAAAATGAGCCGTTTAGAATGGGTGTGTATGTGGCTCTCAATAGCCCCGAGTGGACACTTAAGGAATTGCAGTTTTTGACACCGCCACACTAGCTTCTTATTTTAACACTGGAGGTAATGGCTTGAATATACAGGAATAAAACTAACTCTAGTGCCCTCAACGAATCTTACCATTACTTAGCTGCAATCTGGATGTAAAATTTTAGACAAATTCAGAATAAAAATGAACTTTGTGCAGAAATTGACTGTTAACTTTTCCACAAAATAACAGCTGGATATTTATGAGGATCTCAAACTGTGGCTAAGTTCTTGTTTGCCCTTGTCTTTTAAAAAAATATATATACATTTATCTCAGGCCTCTTCTTATTCTGTTGAAATATTGTGTAGTTGATGTACATACTTGGTGCGGAGGCTGATTTGCCAGGGCCATGAGTGAGCTTTAGACACGCAGCCTCCGACAATACGACCAAAACAACGCTTTGGTTTAGTGACTGGGGAGCCGCACTTCAGACCAGCTGGAAAAGAAGAAGAGCACATGAATCCAAAAAAGACATGTTTCAAACTTCTTAATTATTGACAAAATATAGTTTGAATTACCCATCAAAAATAATCAAGTCATAGTGGTACACCCGCTTTTCAGAGCATCAAATAACCCGTACAAAGCAAACTTCTGAGATACTAGTATTATGAATAAACACACTGATACAATTCAGCATAATGAGAACTAACTCTAGAGACGTAAACCATGTTTGAGGAAAACTAAAGTTTGACCCATGTCCCATCTGTCAATGTGGAGGAGGTGAGCTTTGTCAATACTGCAACCAGTCAGCAGGGGGAGCTCCAAATGTGTCAGCTTCACCTTTTTTTTTTTTACATACAATCAAAGGTTTGTTGTACTTGACTGAATTTACAGAGAATAATTAAAGGTTGAGAAACATTTTTGACACACCCATCAAAATGTTTAAGGAGATTAAAAGTCAGGCTGTCTATCATTAAGTTTACGTACAACAGTCAGGGATCTGACAGTAGTCCCATTTCTTGTTCGTGTCAGTTGTGTAGCACCAGGGTCCGTTCACGTCACCGTCTGGGTTTCTGCACATCTGACAGAAACACACAGGTTGAGAGTTACACCGATAAGCAGATTTGTATTGTCTTACTTACTCTTGCTGGTAGTTTTAAACATTTTGTGAGACTGTAACTTGTTTGTTGCTGTGTTTGCACTGATCCTTTGACACACATTAAGTCTTATTAGATAGGTTTCTCTGCTTAAACACTTACATTGCCGTCCAGACCCTTGGTAGGGTGACTCTGTGGGGTGAAGCTGTTGTGTTGGTGCGGAGTCTGAGAACTCCAGGCCTGGCATGTCACTCCCAGTATGGTGATGGAAGTTGGACCCCGGTATGTAGCCCCATTTCCAACCTTACAATCTAACACAGCAACAAAGACAAAGGATGAGGAAAAAACCTCACACATACCCTATAATGTAACAGTAACACATACTGAAACACATCAGGATTTTACCTTCTGGTGTTGGGCCTTGGGTGGGGCCAGAGGGGGGCTGGGGTTTGGGAGCTGTGGTGGGTGAAGGACTGGTGCCACATTTCTCCAGGTTGCAGTACTCCCAGCGGGTTTTGGGGTCTGTAGTGTAACACCAGGGGGCCCTGTCTCCATCAGGGTTCCTGCACAGATTCCTCCTGAGGTCCCTGTTGAGAAGAAAAAACAAAAAACTTTAGGAGAACTGGCCTCAAAATAGTATGTCAACAACATTTATTCATTTTGTGTTGATTCTGACATTACCTCAAATTTTCCTAAATCAAGTTAAAATATAAATATTTTGATGCTCACGCGTTAGGGAAGGCCTGTGGAGTTTTTGCATGTCTGTGAGGAGTCATGGAGCTCCAGGCCTGACATTTCTTCCCACTGATGGTTTCCGAAGTTATCCCACGATAACTGGAGCCATTCCCCTCATAGCAGTCTTCTTCCTCTGGGGGAATAACAGCGTCATCTGCAATAAGAGATAAAAAAAAAAAAGTAGGCTAAATCCTAGATGCACTTTCAAACATCTATCACAGTTTCCAATAATTCTTTTACATTTGAACTCAATAAAAGGCAGGACAGCAATCTTTACATTTTGTATACACTAGTAAGACAAATATTTTTTAAATTCATCGGTCATATGGGTACAAGTGTTGTAATTATTTAACCCATCATAATGCTTGCTAATAGTCTAAATATGTCTCTCTCTCAGGTGATCAGTGTCACACCTGGTTCAGCGCCGCAGCTGGGCACTCTGCAGTATTCCCAGCGGGTCTCAGAGTCTGTTGTGTAACACCAGGGCATCCTCTCATTGTCAGGGTTTCTGCAGTAGTTGTTGTCTAGGCCCCTGAAGAAAAAAAACAAAAACAAAAAGACCAGCAGGTCGTAAATCTAAACATTTGCGGAAAACAACAATAAATTTTCTTTGTGTAAATAAGGACAAATTGAGATTGTTACTTGAATGCAATTTGCAGGGATGCAAATTTGCGTCTGCAGTTCCTTTACTTTTTGTTGTTATGCAAAATACTAAATCACAAGTCTGGTATTGCACAGGTCTAATAAAGTGGTTCCTACTCAAGGAAAAAGGTTTGTTTTTGTGGTCGTGCGATCTTTACTTGCAGGGGTAGTTGTCTGGTGTGCGGTTGTGTTTGTGCGGCGTCTGAGCGGACCAGCTCTGGCATGTTTTCCCTGACTCTGTCACAGCAATCGTGCCTCTGTAAGCTCCACCTTCACCTGTTGCACAGGTCATCTCTGGGATGATGGTAGGGGGCTCAGATGCTGAGAACAGAAGCAAAAAGAGATGGATCCAAGAAGTCAGAGGAAAAGAAACAAGTTATGATGTTAACAAAGTGTTTTGTTTCTTTATTTTTGCACGTACATTTCCATTTTTTACTTGATGTCTCATGTTAGTTTAAATTTTATTTGTAATTAAATTTAATTCTACCTAAGACCATTGGGTGGAAAATAAAGAAGGTTATATTCCAATAGGTAGTCTCCAAAAAAACGAAGTAGTTTAACGTAGTCTGTTTAATAAAGGCAGTTTCTGATGTATTTTCTTCATTCCTCAGCCCAACTGTGATGGTCCAGCAGCAAGAATCAGCCAACATTATACTCCCCTCTTTGGAAACATGATCCAGTGACTGAATTTAGAGGTCTGAATAAAGGGTGAGTACGTTGCTCAGATGTGTACTGACCACAGCGGGGTATGGAGCAAAAGTCCCATCGTTTGGACGGGCTGGTGGTGAAGCACCAGGGTCTGGGGTCACCGTCTGGGTTTCTGCAGTAGTTCTCTTCAAGATATTTCTCTGGAAGTCTAAAGAAAACAAAAAAAGCATTTCTAAGTTGTGTTCTCATTTATTTATTACCAGGGTCATTTTGATTAATATCATCGTGCAAATCCTGTTTGCGGCTTCTGGGGTCTTACGCGCTCGGGTTGTAGCCATGGTTGTGTGGTTTCTGGGAGTCCCAGCGTTGGCAGGTGTAGCCAGTTTCAGTGGTGGAGACTTTCCCCCTGTAGTCCTCACCGCTGCACTGTATACAATCCTCTGTAAAAGACAGAAACAACACATCACACAACCTTTTTGTATTGGTATTCCTCTTATGTCGCCATAAAAGCATAGCACATGTGCTTACAGTTTCTGTTCAGTGTCTCTCCTCTTGGGGGACTTGTTTTTGTCTTGTATCAGTAAGTTGGTTGTCTTATTTTCTTGGCTACATTTGCTGTGCTTTCCTCCTAAGTCAGTTTGCATCCTGACTGGGGGTTGCTCCCCACCCTGTGTTTGTGTCTGCCTGTCTTCAGCGTGATGACTGGTTGTAAATATTGAACATGCTTTGATCACCTTGAATCAGGACAGCCTTGATCGTCTTCCAGGTGGGTCAGAGGAAATAAATTACATATAGCATACCTCACACCACAGGAAATTGTGGCAAGACAATGTCTAGATCCATCAGATAATCTGGCCTTGGCTTGGCTAGATAATGGTTCTAGGATGACAGATTGCAGCTCCTCTTTTGGGGAGAGGGGGCTGTCTACAAAACTGATGCACGAAAATGTACGGATTAAAGAAAAACTTCTAAATGTATTTATTCGACTTTTTCATTTTTACCTGCACAGCTCTGTACATTGCAGTGTTCCCAGCGTGTGTTTGAGTCTGTGGTGTAGCACCAGGGTCCCCCTTCATCTCCATCAGGGTTTCTACAGAAGTTAGACTCCAAGTCTGCTCTTGGGTGGGTCTCGGGTGTGAAACTGCCAAAAAACACATCATAAATGTCTATGCGTATGTGTACAGAGTGTAAAACTATTCATATTAAAGCATTATGATAAGCGAATACACACTTTGGCTTGTGTGGGAAACTGGCTTCCCATCTCTGGCATATCTTTCCAGTTTTTGTTTTGGATTTTGTTCCTCTGTAATCTGTTCCAACCCCATTTACACACTCCAGGAGGTATCCTGGAAAAGGCAGAAAACAAGATATTGCAGTATAAAACAATGACAGTAATTTCCTGGTGAACATCACGTATGGCTAACTAACCCACTAAATTTAAGTTATGTATGTACACTAGGGGTGGGAGAAAAAATCGATTCACATAAGTATCCCAATTTTTAAATTGATTTATTTGTTCAAAAATTGATTTATTTGTTCAAAAATTGATTTATTTGTTCAAAAATTGATTTTTTGTTCAAATGTAAGAATAAATCTTAAAAACTGACTTATATGTGATGTTTAATTTTTGGGGAAATATTGTTCCTGGAATAGTCAGTAGACAATCATAATCATTCAACTGTTTCATTGGTGTTACAAATGCAGACTAAAAATCGAAAAAATTAACAATGTCGTAGAATCGCAATTTAAATCGAATCGGCATCCAAAAAATCTTAGAAGAATCAAATCGGGAGAAAAGCATATCGTCCCAGCCATAATGTACAGGTGCACACTGAAAATAGCACTAAAACAACTTCAGCTGCTCATAAACTACAACAGTATTTACACTATTGTAGACGTCCAAGTATGACTGAAAACTGGTGAGATGGGCAAAAGGACTATCATGTTAGCAGGGGTGAAAGTAGGATAAGGTTCTTGCAGGTACTGTAGCCGTAGGCTTTGTACAAGAGGAGCACACTCAGGTATAATGAGGTGCTGACTCGGATGCCACAGTATCATCATCAGCTGCATCCCTCTTTCTCTTGAACATAAAATCAAATTTTCTCTGCATTTTGATTTATTTCTACATTAAGATTGAAGCAGCTCTTTAAAAGTTCCCTCCCTCCGCAAAAGGCGTAGGGCGGGCCCCAGTGCCTAGGCAACCAGCGTCCAATCAAAAGTGTGCACTGAGCGCTCCCACTTCTGGAATTTGTCTGTTTGCGGAAGCAAATACGACTCACTCACAAGCAGCATGGTCCTGTCAGATTATTACGGTTACACCGCAAAATGCAGACTGATGTTTGGCAACACGGTAAGCAGCAGCCTAGCCTACATATATTGCAGGGGTGAAAGTTTGTGTACTGTTGCGTACCGGCTGTAAACTGCTGTTTATGTCTCCCTGGTACGGCGTACCGCTACGTACAAACTTACTTTCACCCAGTGCTGGGCGATATGGAAAAAAATGTATATCACGATATGGATCATTTTATATCACGATAACGATATATATCACGATATAGCTATGGTATGCTTTCAGTTCTATGAAAAATTTAAGTGTATACAGCTGCACTAGTACAGTACCAGTACAAGACCAGCACTTAAAACTAGAAAAATGTATAAATAAATACGTGGCTGAAGTGCGTTCATGTCTGTGCTCACCCAAAGTTATGTAACACTTACAGAAAACGCTGATAGTGTGAGCCGAAGCACTCCATAATAATAATAATAATAATAATAAATTTAATTTGTAATGCACTTTACATTTACAAAAAATCTCAAAGTGCTACAGTACACAGTAAAAAAAGAGCAGCAACAATAAAAAAAAGCAATAGAATGACAGTCACAGATTAGCATAAAAAAGAATTAAAAAAAAATAAAATATATAGAGTTGCAATGTAAGAGGCAAGGTAGTAAAAGCATAAAGCATAGAGGAAAACTAACCAAAGGCTTTATTAAAAAGGTAGGTCTTTAGGGCTCTTTTGAAGAGGTTGTTCACACTGCTAGATGTTTCTCCTCCAAAGCTGCTCTCTGCCTCCATCATTGTTTACTTTACTCTTGAAGCACGTAGCAAGACCCGAGCATGAATCCGAGCGCTTTATTCGCCTATCAGGGGCAGACAGGTACGGTGATTGATTCGCCACGACTCCAGAAATGATTGAAAAACTACAGAATGTCACAAAATTACGTTTCCTCGCTGCTGGCTTGAAGGGTAGAAATGCGCAGCCGCGCTCCCAGCTGACAGGAAGTCAAACCGCTGTTGTAGTTCTTTTGTGTTGCTAGCGCGGTCAAGAGTGTTTACTCTCACTGAGAGATGACTACAAAAATGGACGCACCTGTTCATCTGGTTGTTAAACACGGCTGAAAAAGATCATCTTTTCATGCTGTTCCCGCTCCTGCCCACTCCCGTTGCTTTTTTCCCCGTCCCGTCCCGATCAAGAGATTAATAAAAAAAATGACTCCCATCCCGCGGGAATCACGTGACCCACGGGAATTCCCGAAAAAAGTCATCCTCCACAGGGAAGGTCCCGGAGCAGATGAAACAGGTGCCGGAGCGGCTGAAATAGGTCCCGGATCCCGCTCCGACTTGCTCCGGCACAAATTAAGCACTGCTTACAATGATCCCCTCACGTGTGTAACCCAGGTAACCCGCAACGGCGGGAGACGCTGGACATAAAGAGGGCACGTAAAGCGGCGTCATGTCGCAAAATCGAAAGAGAAATGCAAGCCTACATGTCAACGCATCCTTTTCTTTGTAAGAAAATATTGTTTTCTTTCCCGTTCGACACCAAATACACTTACTGAATGTGTAATTATTGTTGTTGTTTCTATGAATCATCTGATGGCACAAGCTCTACGGATTAAATACAACCTATCGCCCGAAACGATAAGAATAAAAATGGCACGATAGACATTTTCTATCGTGCCAACGATATATATCGTCCTATCGCCCAGCACTACTTTCACCCCTGCATGTTGGAAGAAGAACACAGGACTGACCATTTTTTTCATACAAAACTGCGCTGGTTCTGCGTAGGATGGTCTCTACTTTGGAGTTTGCTCCTGCTGTCCAACACTCCTGGTCCTTTTCAATGTACATGAAAGCTCTGTGAAAACAGAGTTTATTACTTAGCACAGTATGCTTAACCTTGAGTATGATATTTATATTGCGTCAAGAACAAATGCAAAATGACTTACCTGCATGTAAAAGCCGTCTCAACTTCACATTTGGCGGCACAGTCAGCTGCAGTGTTTACTGAGTATTGTCTTTTATGCAGGGCAAGGATCCACGCACCACCAGTGCGGGTGTATCCGTCCACCTCAATCCCACATACTGAAATCAGGAATAGATGAACAGGTAAGTGTCTGAATTATGAAATCTTAGTTATCGTAAACGCATTAAAAAATAACATTTATAGCTCCAGACTTATTCTGGTCTTATGGTTTTAAATCAATCAACAAGAAGGTCAAACGAGGGATAAGGAAAGTAAATGCGATAAACCCATTCAAAGTTCATAAATTCATGTATAAAGCTGTTACATAGGGATTGAAATCGTTTTCTCAAATATTACAAATTGTAAAAAAGAAAACAAATATATAGGCATGTGAAGTGTAATAAAAATGAACAAGTATTTTAAACACTGGTGGTAACAGTTTTTAAAAGGTAAAACACAATACTTTATTAGCTAAACAGCTGGTGAACAGTCAGAGGAAAAAATTCAAATGTGTACAAATACAAATATACAGAAGTTAAGTTCATATACTATATAAATATAAACTAAGAAGTAATTAAAGTATGTGGGGCATGTTTACCGTTGTGAAAAAGCATTGACTAGACGGCAGTATATGTTGGTTCAAAACTTGTATATATCACATACACTAAAAGTGTCTGGTACCTACTTTAGATATGCAGACTACCTATGCTATAAGCACTTATGCCATGACATCATGGATGCTGGCTTCAGGACTGTGTAACAAAAAGCAGTTCAGTAGAGAACATCGTGTCCATGATTCCCAGGAAGAATGTCAAATTCCGATTCATCTGTTATTAACATTTTGGACAGTGGATGTGTGCAGTCAGGGGGTCAGTGGGTGCTTAAAAGCAGTTTTAACTGCAAAGGAGGGCCCTGCAGGAAAAACTGAGGACCAGATCAGAATTCATCATCTCCACTGTCAAATATATTCTTAGAGAGCAGTCTAAGTTACATTTTGTATATTCCTGTTCTGTGGTTTAATCATCGTTTAACCTCCCCCCACAATGCAGTTTCATCATCATTCAAAAGATTCATTTACTAAAGCAATTGAAATGTAGATAAAGTTTCTGAGAGAGCTGCTATCATAGATGTCTGTCCTCTGAATGCATCAGTCTGAGGGTCTTGGACTTTGAATTGATGGCACAAAGATTAACATGTGAACTGATGACCCTGCAAACCACAGAAGAGGCAGCAAATACAGTACAGTACCATCTGAGGCTTTTATCCCAGATTAAACTGTCTTATTGATCAGAGAGTTCGAGAGCTGTACATGCGTTTATTTCTATCTGTAATGGACTCGCTCAAAGAGTTAGAGAAATGTTGCTGCTGTGCATGAACACATGAGCCCTTTTCTTGCTTTCCTAAACTGACTCTTTGTTCATTTTATGACTCTCATTGCTGGATTTTAGATCTGTAATTATGTACACTGACTCAAAGTCTGCTGATGAGCTGAAGTGCTTTTGTTCTTGGTCCTCAGATCAGTAGAATTGTTCTCTTAGTAGAAGTTTTACCTTAACCCCATGTTTAAAGTTACAGAGGCCTCAAAGTTTTGTTGTAACTTCAAAAAGAGATGACCAACTTTTAGTTTAACTGGTCTGCAGTTAATATACTCACACAGGTAGGCACAGTTAAATTGTTGAATTGTTTTTGGAAGCTGTATCAAGTCCTCCAAATTGACTGCAAGTCTCTGTAATTTACTCATAATTTCCTTCTTGTATGTTCATTAAATAATTAAAAATAGGATTAATTATACGCTGTTGTACTTTCTTATATTCTCAAGCATTAGTGTAAAAACAACAACTTTAAATCATAGCTTAAAGACGTTGTTATTTCTTACCAGTGCCGATCAGGGCCCCCAGAAGGAAAGCTGTTCTGTACAGGTCCATGTTAAGGCCCCTTTTGCTAACAGCTCATAGTCGACTTCCCTGCAGAGGTTCCTCCTGGTATATTATTGGGCTCCTTTTGGCCTGTTGGGGAACAAACAGAACAGCTCAATCATTAGTCAATCATTATCCTGACAAGGACGGTAAAAGAGCAACAGGTCAAAAACCTTTCTCCCATTAAAAAAGAACATTTCATTTTGGATCAACTTTGCAATGTCACAGATTCAGGTTCATTGTTCCCGTTTTGTGTTCAATAGTAATGACGTGGTTATTATTTTTTTGGAGGCTGTTTCATTCTTACTTTTTTCCACCCCTGGAGTAAAAGACTGTTGAGCCTCTTAAACTTCTTTCCCTCTGCAAGAACTGATTTTGTAGATGTGCCTCCCTATAAACTTTGACCTTTCTTGTTGTCATGCGTCATTTACCGTTATCAAGATGCCACTTTGTATCTTGATCACTTCACTGTTCAGTTTGTGCAGCATTTGTGGTTTGTGGATCCTGTGAGGTTGTCTTTAAGGTCTTGCTTGTTCCTGTGTTATTTTGTTTTGATATAAAACATTTTCAATCCTCATTCAGATGGTGATTGCTATGTGCTCTACATCAAATCAATATATTTAGTTAATCTTCAGCGGAAAGGGACCAATGTCCTCAACTGCAAACATGTGATTACAAAACAATTTACTTTAGACTCTTCAGTTTGTGTAGGAGTAACTTTGTTCGCTTTCGCAAAACAGTGCCACAGTTTCTAAGGAAAAGAAAGCTTTAAGCCACTTCCTATAAAATTTCAAATAAATGTTTTCAAGAAAAAAACCTATAACAGCTATAAAGGAAATGAAGTGTTCATAGCACTTCAATGTCAGGGTTCATTCGTAACACATTTTTCCTGATGACATTTAGGCCCATAACTGGCAGTTTTTTTCCACTTCTGCCTCTCTGTGTGACTGAGACGACCTGTCAGCATCTCATCCTGATGGCACGAAATTCAATCTATGTATATGATGAGCTGGATGGAAGGGAAAACTCTTTACCTGTACACATTAAGTCAAACTTACCTCTAGGGAGCAAAAAGCAGCTTGTTCAGATGGAGAAAAAAAAAACTCTAGTGTGTAGCAGCTTCGCCTGTTTTTGCTGAGGTTGAGCCACACAGATAAAACCTTGAACAATTGTAGAAAATGTCATTTCAAAGTTTAAGAACAGTACAAGTATTTTATTGTTTACATCATTCAGAGGTCTAATTAAGTGGAACTGCTAAAAAGTTTGAAATGCTGCACTTCTGAAAACAGATGATGAAGTTTTCACTTCAGCTGTACAAAGCCTTTAGTGCCAGTATTTGTGAATAAGATGTTTAGGCAAGAGAAAGGGGCATAAACGATGACAAATGAATGTGTAACAGCTGATTCAGATGTATGCAAACAACACCAGTGCACAGTGATGCTGTTTGCCTTGCAGCACAGTTTCTGTGTATTTAGCTCGTATGTGCACAGGGTTGGCTCACACCAAAGCCGTGTCATCCATTTGTGAATCATTATTGAATTATTTGATCCTATATTCCTGTATTAAAACCATATGCAACAACTTTGTGAAATAATATCCAATCTTTAATTTTATAGTATTTAACATGCCTTGAATATTAAAAAGAAGGAAGTGGTTCCAGTGTTTTAAAATGACACGATGCCATGAAACCAAGTCTTTTGAGCCTCTACTGGAAAAGTAGGACTTCTGTTATAACATAGGCAAGATTATGAGCAAAAACAAATCCCAAAATAATAAAACAAACAAACAAAAAAGTGAGGCTACTGCCATTTATATTGAGCTCCTGTTGCTGAATGTGGGCGAATGTGAATCCGTAATACTCCTAAATAGGCTGCAGGAGGTGCTATTGATCACCAATTTTTAAGAGAGCCGAACACCTTTAGACGAGTCCATAACTGTTTAAGTTTACAACAGGGGAGCATAAGATAAAAGAGGCAAAATTCTTGTCAAACTTTAAAAAAGGTTTGGATAGACTTAAAGTAGAGCAGAGTGGATGGTTGTGCACTCTATAGACATGGAACTAGGTTTGTGTTTGTGAATGACTGAGTAAAAAGCATCAGTGAGAAGGTGAAGGGGAAGAGAGTGGTTGTTGTGTGCAAAAGACTTTGTATCAGCAGATGTTTTTGCAGGTAAAAAATAGACATCACAGCAGTTTCCTGTCCTTAAAGCCTCCATTACCTCTGGAGTTCACCCACAGTGAGGGAGCATACTAATCTAGAACTGGCTGCTTGATATTAACATATACTGCCATTTCTAGAAGATGTACTTCCTTGACTTTTAGAGATCAGCCTCAGGTGGACACAAGCAGATCTGCAGCTTCCACAGGCCGAGGCTCTAGCTTGCTCTTGACTCTCATTTTGGCCTCCTATCTGACACTTTGTGTGGCGTCTTTAGGATGTTCCAGGTCTATTTCTGATTTAAAAACATAAAAACACAATCTTCTTCTCATTCTATTATTATGAAACTTTTAGACAAGTTCATGGTGTGTGGTTGGCTTTTAATTCCTCTTTCAGTATCATCAACGAAAGTGTTTTCTCATTCTCGGTGTGTTAATCATATTTTAACACATATTGGATTTTTTTTGTTTGTTTTTTTGCCTTCATTTGGAAGAAGGCTCTCATTTGAAAGGTGTTTTTTTTTTTTGTTCGTTTGACTGCGACTTTTCTCGTGCAGAGAATGAACAGAATAGTTGAGCAGAAGTCAAGGATGAGACGGTGTTAAGAATCTAAATGAAGAACTACTCATAATGACACCCATAGTTTCAATCAACTTTTTTTCTTCTTATAGGTCAAATAATGAATCGCTTTGCCACAATAGTCTTTGAATGTTTAATTTGAGTCATTTGCTGAGGCATCAGTAACTTAACACTTTCAATGTAGCTTCTTTAAAGCTTGTTAATGAAAAGAGTCCACATTCTCTGTATGAAACTGTTTTAACTGATACTCCATCACTGCCGATATGATGAAGATGTGTATGTGTTTGAATGTTCTCTTTTAATTTGTCTGAAACTATGTGTTTGCTGTCATTCTTGGCCGGGTCTCCTTTGAAAAGGAGATCTCTGATCTCAATGAGACTAACCTGGTCAAATATCGGTACATAAAATAAAATAACATAAAATTTGGGTTTTGTACTTATGTATTTTTTCTTTTTTCAAAGGTCAGGCACTGACAATCTGTCTTTTGAAAGTGAAAATCATGATTTGATTAATGTCTCAGAAAAGAAACAAGAAATATGCGAGTAAAAGGGAATTCTGAATGAGCTTTTTTTCTTTTCCATTCAAAGCGTGTTAAAGGAGTTACACCGGTGTCCTTGGGAGATAAAAGATACTTTCCAAAACTTTAATCAAGCAAGCATGCAAAGCATGAGAAGAACTTTGAAAAACTCTGTTAAGCCGTGAAATAAACTTCAAATCTTGTTAAAAGTTTGATCAGCTAGGGTTCATCCACTCTTAATGCTGGATGTGTGACAATACACTCAACCCTCGATATGAGTCAGGATGCAGGGTTCAGGATACGAGTAAGTCTTGATTTTTTTAATGGATGTACGTGACTCTGTCTATGTTTAAGCTTAAAAGAGGAGATTTCTTCTTAACACTTCAACTGTGATCCTTTAATTTCCACTTATTGCCCAGCTTTCTTACTCATTACCAGGCTGTGTTTAATGCCTGATTCTGATTGATCGAAACACTATGTGGACATCTGTTAGCCATGTCAAATAGGGGTTGACTGAGGTAGCACTTCTTATTGGCAGTTCATGAGACTAATATTAAGGGAGACAAAGTGGTGCAAGAAAATAGACCCAGATGGAAGGACACACCAGCGATGGAGCCAAAGTAGTACAGCTTTTAATTGATTTATTAATTTTCTTAGCCATCTATATCGTACAACTCTGGAACAGATTATTAACCAAGAGTTGAATCCCAGCCCCTTTAATCAGCTGATAACTGGTCTATCCTGGACTTTTTAAAACCAGGAAAGCAAATTCAAAGTGTTCTCCAGACATTAATGGCAGCCTATTAACCGCACCGAAAATTAAAGAGGGGGTATCGTGCTTTTTTCTCAGACTCTACATTTTCTATCTGATTCCCCTTTAATATCTTTACTTAATTTTCAGATCAGCCTCCATCTAAAACGCTTTGTTGTAGCTGCTGTCTCTGTAAGGCCTAACCCTGAAGGCCCTAACCCTAATCCCCCCATTACATTTTTTGTTGCAAATGTGGGAAAAAAATCATACCAGCCATTTAAAACTATACCAAATGGGTAAATCATCCTTGCGTCTGCATTGCTACAGAAACAGCCTAAAGGCAAAAAAAATAATGATGCCAAGGCAGACTCGTGAAAATAACAAAAAGTGCAGTGAATAGAGAGATAGGCCTGTAAAAGACTCACAGTGTCCAGTTTCCTGCATACTTGTTCTTATTGATAAGAATTAGCATGTTCCTCATGGTTCATTTGAAAGTGCAACCAAGCTGCAGTAAGTTTGGCGCCAAAAACTATATGGTTGATGTTGCTGGCATGCATGCTTTGAACTTAAGGTACCATCCAATTGTCAAGTGGTAATGAGACCACATGTTATTCAACAAAGAGTGGGTGTTAGTTTGATTCAGTTTGATTGTGGTATGTTGGTCCTCTGTTTTTTTGGCCTTACTTTGTTGTGTTTGTTGTGTTTCCGTCTTCAATCAGCTTATCCCATGACAATCTTCCTAGCTAATTAGGCAAAGTGAAATTACTCAACGCACGTCACATCAATCTGAGAAAATAATGTTTTTATTCTCAGTCGGTAGGAACCAGAGGAATCTTTCATAACTTATAAAAATCATGACATAATGTTGCCAACCCACTTTAGGATTTACTATTAACATCACTTTTTTATCATTTCAGACAAAAGCAGCGCAGACACGAACCAGAAGGGGGATAGCTGTTTGAAAACGCGGCTTCTTTCTATTTTTCACGCCTGTGTGCAATACTTGTAAAGCCCATGGGTACACAAAGCATAAAATACCTGTAGTGTGTGTCATTTTAGAGATGTGTGCTAAATCACACATCCCTCCAAACCTCAGTACTGTACAATGGTCCAGTCAAGGGCAAGTCACTCAAGCAATGCTTTAATCAAAGGAAAAATGCTTTCAATTTGGGGAACAATGTTTTAAAAAAAGGGTTGGACAGTTTGCTGTAGTGGACTTGAGCATTCTGCATCATTTTTCTATCCATAGAGATTGTAATTGAAAACACACAAAAAGCTGCACTCTGAGGGAGAAATACATGAGGCCTTTCTCGCCTGTAATTCAGAATGACCATGACAGGTTTCTTATTTAAAAGGCCTCGGACTGATCAGAAGAAAAAACATCAGATTTGAATACACAGCCTGGTGGTGAAACTCTGGTTCATTGTGTCATAGATATGTAGATGTTTTAATCTTTTACAAAAAGCTCATGATAACAAAACTCAAGAGAACATAATCACAGAAAGAGATCAAAGCTGAGTTCAGATCAAACGCGTTTGACACAGAGGGAAAACTGAGGCAGATTTGATGATTAGATGGGGCATTTGTGGCACAATGAAAGGTGGAAAACTATGAAAAGTCAAGATATACACACTTTAAGTCCAAAAGATATCATGAAGGTTTTTGTCAACGCTTTTGAGTCCTCTGTAATCCCTTAGGAAGGATAGAGATTGACCTTTCTGCGAGAGACTGCATAAGCAAATACTAAAGTAATTTCAGAATTTCGTTTCTTCCCTCTAAAATGTCGAAGAATGTACAATTGAAACAAGTGCAGAGCTCAAATGCAAGGATCTCTGATAATAAAGGAAGGTTTGAGTGGCCGTGAAACATGCTCGCCACATAATTGACCCTTTATAAGGTTAAAGAAAACGTTAAAGTAAGTTGAACAGTTTCTGTGAGTTTTGAGTCAAATTTTAGAAAATATTTAACACCTTTTGTCACATTGAATGATGTTCTCTGACTCTGATTGTGTCAAAAACTCGCAGAAGTAAGATATTTTTTAAGATTCAACTGTTATCGCTTATTATTTTGCTCTGTTTTTACAACACCGACAGATTTTTATGCCCTGTTATTCAAGCGGGTTGACACTAACACTGTTTTTGCAACCCAAAAGACAAGATACCGTGTGGTTGTTTTTACCTTCTTCTTTATCCCTGCCAACGTAATAAAAGACAAGGGCATTAAGTAATACTGGATTGGGTGCATGCTGGGTTTTGTTTGACCTCTCTTTACAAAAAAAAAAAAAAGATAGTCCACAGAAATTAAAATGTGTTTTTCAAGGATACTTTGGCCAAAATAGCAAAATAATTATACGAACCAACAAAGACCCAAAAGTGAAAGACCTTAAAGGGTAAAAGAAATTCAAAGAAACATAAAGACACGGTAACACTGAAGTAGAGCATACATCTGTGATAAACTGTGTACATGAGTTATTAAAAATAAGATTAATTCTTTCAGAGGAATGAAATGAAACCCTGAGCAATGCAGCTGCAGAAAGCATCCATTCTTCTTTTTTTAAGGTGAGAGGGACATCTCTAAATTGAGGTCTGGCTTTGGGATATTGATTGAGTGGTGAACCTTGGACACCACAGAGCCCACACCTCTCGCTCATCTCTGCGGGAAGTATTGTTGCGGTCCCACTTTATGGAAGCAACTGACCTTCAACTTGCAGAAACATACAACAAAACAGATACACTTAGCCTCTCTGTGAAACAATAAGTGTGTTATTATAAAAGCTTCATGAAAGAAATGAATGGCTATGTTTCTGCGTTTGTTTGGGGGGGGAAAAATATTACCCAATGTTGTTTTTGAAATGAAGAGTCCATTAAATCCCCATTTGGAGGACAATTGTCTAATCTTAGTTCCAAAAAAGATGAAATAAGCTGCAGAGTGTTTTTAAAGGGTGGTCAAGGTGGGGTTACACATTCAAGCAAGTGGGTTTACATTCAGCTTCATATTTGCAGTTTGAGTCACCAGCAAATGAATGTCCTTAAAAAAAAAAAGCTCTGTTTTAAGCACTGCAAAGTTCATGGTTATGTCTTTTTATTATATCTGAGGTAAGATTCACATTTTTAAAGCCAAATCCTACCAGCTCAGCTCCAGTCCAATGTATATTTTCTGCCAACTCATCAGGGGGCCCAAAACTCACTGATCAAGCATTTTGATTGGACAAGAGATGAGTTCAATAACTGTTTGTAAGACAAAGTATACAAACACACAGAGCTGAGGTTTGTGTTGCTTGGCAACAGTCTAGGTCCATCAGGTCTTGGAATTATTTCTGTCATCGGATCCAAATGAAAGACCTGATGAGTGAGCTATAATGTATGGTGAACAGGCGGTTACGACAGATCTAGACAAGGTGAGCCAGGGTCAGATCTGAGATGGTTAAAATTAGCATGACTGCCTTATCTCTACATCCTCCATTCTTACTCTGCTATAAGATGAGACATACACGTCAAATATAGAGACAGGATAGAGAATATCGGTCTTGGCCAGCTATCTTATATGCACCTAACATGGACTTTGGTCCTGACTGACGCTCTAATTCTGGTCTCTTGGTTAGTAATCTCTTTCATTTGCCCAATCCATTCATCACCTCCCAGACTCCTGCCAGTCCGTACATCACCTAAACTCTGTTTCTATCTTGTCATAACAACTTTACATCGTCTTTGAATGAGTAACTCTGTTGCTAAGCCAGCAACAGTGTAATATCAGCATGATAGAGGGAGAACTGTACAGCGCCATAATGCAACTTCAGTGTCGTCGAACCCTTGAGTTTCAATTTGATCCTGTGGCATAAAATGTTGGTGTCTTTGTCTGCAACTTTTACATGATGTAAAAAATGTTATTGTATTGGGTTAGTCCAGCAGAACCAGGATTTTTAAGACATATTTAATAATGTTGGTCCAATGGAAGTCACATTAAGTCTCTTGGGGTCAGGTTACCAAACTTGGATAATGAGTTGACTGTGATCAGTGAAGTTGAATCAGGTTTGAGGCTTTCCATGACGATATGTTTTTGATTGGGATACTCTGAGGAATCTTTAAAGCTGCTGCAATGAGAATCAAACCTTTTTTGTGATTACATTTTCACAGTATTTGGATGTTCAGTCGCAGCTTTAACATGCAAGATTGATATTCGGTCTTTTCCACTTCCTCCACCAGCCTCCCATCTTTTGTTGTTTCAAGAGGAACACAATGCATCTCCATATAGACCAGCACATACTGTATACAGCGCTGCACAAATATGCGCACATGCACACACAGGGTCCAGTGTACGGAGTCCAGCTGTCTCCGTCTCTGCCATTACTGTAAGAGAATACCCCGGGCCGGCGCTCTAACCCACTCCATCAATCTCTCTCTGTTTGACAGGAACTATGCCCACCTGTTCTCCCACAGTCCACACGCACACACGCAGAAGCCGTGGCTCAATGCACGACTTCAGGTTCGTGTTGATGGGGCTCTGATTAGGTTTGACTACTATCAGTGTTCATGTGGTAAAAACAACTCATATGTCTTCAATTGTTGAAGCATCACCTGCATGTTTGTAGATATTTTGAGACACATGGAGAACGAGTGGTTAAATCCTGCTTCTATACCGAGATATCTTTCATTTGTAGGACTGCACACACTCACTATTATGCATTAGTTTACTGTCTCTTTAAGATGACCAGCATTCTAGAAGCCCCCTCCACTGTAACTTTGCCACAATGTTGAAAATCGAAGAGAAATATCCACAGTTAGAGCTTATTTCTCCCTTTTTTGATTTCTTCTCCTAAGAAGCTCTAAGGTCTGCATTTTAAGGAGTGTCATTGGAGTACTTTCTCTGATTCATGTCTGGTACTAGCTCTCAACGTTGGACCTGGCAAATTCAAAACTTCTCCCCGTTGTAATTTCTTTAAAGATAACTTTTAAAGCCTCTTTTCATACCTCAGATATTTTCTGTAGGATGTGGGATTTGCAGGATTTGAACCCATGATCCTCTGATCTCTCACCTTTAGGCTCCTCCTGCCCCCGTCTAAGTTTTAAAATAATCCAGACAAAAGAACGGCCAAATCCTTTTTAAACTCCTCCTTTGACTCAACTTTTTTTCTTCCCTTCTTTTTTTGTGCGGCCATAGATCACCTGTCCAACCAGATTTGCTCGTCTTCACACCTCACCAATCACTCTTCATCCCCTCCTCTTTCCCTCCCTTCCTTTTCTTTACCTGTTTGGTCCTCAACTCTATCCAGAGCGCGCACACACACACACACACACACACACACACACACACACACACACACACACACACACACACACACCCTGAGGCCCCTAATGGTAGTAGGACTCAGGAAAGAAATGCAGTGTTTGTGGGGGAGGGGAGTTATGGTGTTAAGGGGTTCAAGGTGGGTCTACTCTCAGGTTACCTGTCCAGGTAGGTCTGTGTTTGTTTAGTGTTAGTCCGGAGGTCCGGGCTGAGACATGGAAAGCTCTCTCTCTCTCTCTTTCTCTTCTGTGATGATGTTGACATTTCTAAGAGGTGATACTTAATCTGACTATCACGAAAAACTCAGTGGATCCATAAGTAGCCCCAAAACTTTTGCTTGTTTGTGTTTCATACTCTCTCAGCTCAGAAATAACCTGGCAGTCAGTCTGTCTGTGTGTGTCTTCAAAAATAAGTTTATAGCAATTTGATGGGGTCTATCTAGTGTCCGGGACAAGACTTGTCATTGTAATGTTGGCAGAGGTTCAGGCACAGTCAAGGCCGAGCTTTCACTGCCTCTTGGAAACATACAAACAGCTGAGCCAGGATGAGACCTGTTGGGTGCTTTTATAGGGATACATGGATTTTATATGGATAAAGATTTGGGGACAGAGCAAAGTTTTTGTCTATTCAGTTGAAGTTCTCATCCCTGCCATTCTTATCTTATGTGTTAAAATGCATCTTTGCATTGAAACTGTCAGGAAACAGATAAACTGGAAAATTAGGGATAGACACTGCAACTGAGTATACTTAAGAGAGAGAGAGAGCTCTCTAAAACCTGGAATTTAAGAAAGGAGAATCCAGATTTAAAGTTCCTGGTTGACTTGTCTTCTTAAATGGTAAGAACAACAATTTAGAAACTCTCCATTAGAGGTTAGATGTAGTGCATGGACAGTTTGCAAAAGACAAGACATCAGATGAGGCAGTTCAAGCAAGTCAGGGTGCACGCACACTAGGAATCCAGTACGCAAGCACTGGATTTAGCACTTAGCACAGTACACTCTCTTGGAAGATGTGGTTTTCCGCAAAGACCAATTACTTATGCATGAGCATGATGTACAAACACGGGTACGTGATGTGGAAATGACATGACAGGGATGTCATCGTGCCTCAACTGTCATTTAAAGAATAGTGGCAAAGAGTTCGACTTAACGCAGAGGTCGAGTGTTTCCTCCAAATTTGGTCGGACACAATTTTCCGTATCTCTTCTCTCTACTCTCCTGTTTTCTCTCATAAAGTGAACAGCCATTCCGGTCCAGGATTGAGGGATTGCCCGAGCAGACCCCTTTCTCTGGCTCTGACTCCCCTGTCCTCTTTCTTAAGTCTTTACCTGCACTTTCTTTATTCTCTCTTATTCTCTCTCTTCCCCTAAAGTAAAGTAAAGAAAAAGGGGGAAGTAGGGAAAGCTAACCCAGGATTTCCACCTCATCTGGAACGGCTCTGATCCGTAATGGTGGCGATATTGGCTGTACACCAATTCCTACCAGATCCGTTTGTGAGGCGAATTTCGTGGAGGATTACAGACAGCAGGAATCGCAAGAACTCAGAAGAACCCACGGATTCACGTACAATCACGCGATAACGAGTTGTATTTAGCCACACAGGCTAACTTTTTAAGCAGTAGATTGTATCTTTCCAGAGGAGGAAATCTACTTCTAGACTCATAAAATCAGCATCTCCCCATCCATGGTGTCATCGGGATGAAATGCTGTCTATAAACCTTTCACTTGTTCATCCCCACCCGTTTGCATGGTGTGAAATACGATCCGCCTGAAACACGGAGTGTTTTATTTTGAAAAGAAGCCGGATGTTCTATTTTGTTTCTGTGCTAGACTTCCTTCCCAGCACGGGTTAATCTGTGACGAATTTATCCGCATGCTCCGGCATCCAGAAAAAATAGAATTCTTGCGATCAGCTGCGGAGTCCAGCAATCCGCAGTGGAACAAAAAGAAGCCGGTGGAAATTGACACATTAACTTGAATGGTTATGATCAGCTACGATCGGCGGATACGACCTCTTCGTAGCCGTTTCTTTTAATTCATGTGTGGGTGATGTGATAACATAGAAAGAGAGCAAATGATTGAAGCTGCAGAATCATGTATATAAAAACTGTGGATTAAAGCTGGAACGATCATTTTTGTCCACAAAAAGCACTTCCCTTCACTTCCTTTCTCGTTGAAACTGATGGAAATCAAGCATGTGGGAAGTAAACACCGTAATCAAAGTCAGTCAGTGTGTGTTCAGGGGCTGGATTTGTGTTACTCCACAGCTGACAGTTCTGACAGTGAGACCCTGGATAACAAGAAGCACAGCTGTGTTTCCAGCCGACCACAGCCCTCCACTTGAACACGTTGGGCTTGTTCATGCTGGGTTCATGACGAGCAGATCAGCTCTCTAAATGACTTTTTGTTCATGCAGCACCTCTATGTGTTTGTTTAAACAAGTTTGAGTCCAAACACTCACCTGACATTTGGAGAATTAAGAAAGACAAACTGCTTATGTCACTGACATTTGGTTATTTATTCTTCATAATGGTTTTCCAGCATGTGCACTATTCACACACAAGCTGTGTTTAAAGTTTTGGCTGATATTTTGATTCGATATTTAGAAAAGTTGTTATAAAACGACTGAAGTTATTGAAGATGAGAGCCTCAAAATCAAGTATTATTGTGTGCAATCAAATGTAATCCTTCAAAGTTACAGTTCATTAACATGTAATTAAGCAGAAATTACATGAAAATTACAAAAACACACAGATCAGGAGAGCAATGCATTTATTGTTGGGTATTCATCAGCATCAAAAGGTATACTTTCATATGTTAGAGTGCTAAGTTCGATGCAGATATGGCTAATTGCTGGTTTAACTGAAAAATAATCACAAACCATTTCAAAAAAGACCAAAATGATGGTATTGCACCTCTTGGAGCTCCCGGAAACATTGCCAAAAGCTGCTGTTGCTCGTTTACCTGTTGGCGTGCATTTTTTCACGACGATAAAAGTTTTTGTCAAAGGTTTTATGGTGTAAATGATTATTTTTTTCCTTTCAGTGTGTCATCTTTTCCCTCTTGACTTGAGCTTTTTCCTCTTGCCACAGGAGCTGCAGGATTTGAAACGTGGGGAATGTTGCAGAACAGAGCAGGAGGATTCACTCCGCTTTGTTAAAGGGCTGTTCCGCTCCATCTCTCCTGTGAACAGTTGTCCAAGGGAGGAGAAACCCGATAGCTTCACTTAGCTCTGATCTGCTCTACCTGCAGAGATCACACACGCTGGAGGTCGGCAGGATGGAGGGCGAGTGGCAAACAGGTATGGATTTAGACAGGAAAGTAAAGGTGGATAATTGTCTTACCTTGAAGGGATGTTTTATGCTGTTCTCTTAACATGACATAAATGTCTGGCACATACCAGACTCGTGCATCAAGTAGACAACATGAACTGTAAGTGGTCTTCAGGTGCTTCTGCTGCATTTACGAACACTTATATTTTCAGCAATTCATATTCAAACATCTTATCCTTCATCTATTGAAAAAAAATCCCACAGAGATACTTGAAGAGAAAAAGAAATTAAGCCATTATTCATCCTGAATGTTGATTTTAGATGGTTAGATCACAGCAGACGGAAATATCTAAGAATGATTTTTTCAATCAAAATCTCTCTTTCCCTTTTCTATCGGCTTTGTAGAAAAAAAAAAACACTGAACATGTCTCAACTTGCTGTTGGTTTCAAGACCCAAAGAAGAGTTTCTGCTTAAAGACAGCTGCTGAGCGGCTCTTGGGAACATAGTTGATGAAAGCAGTGAGACTGATTCATAAAGTAGATGTGGCAGAAAACCTAAACAACCCGCAAAAGAAAGCTGGAAAAAAGTGAAAGCTCAGTGTACATAACTTGCACTTTAATGGCGCTGTCACTTTGAGACCCCTGAGGTGTTTGTGGTTATTAAAGTCCTTCTTATCATGAAAACATAAACTAGTATAACTTTAAAACACAAGGTTAATGTTAGGCCTGATGTTTGGCCACAATTTCTATCATCCTTCCATTAATCATCCACCCGTAAACCCATTAACCAATCCATCTATGATCCATCAAGCCATTCAACCAACCAATCAAACATCAATTATACAGCGCCAATTCACAACCCTACTCTGTATGTAAGTACAGAATCAGACTGAATCCTATCTTGTCAGATCAGACCTACTCCCATCCATCTTCAACCACATTACTGTAGCACAAGCCATCCATCATTTAGTCACCTATACATCCTGATTTCTTAACAGCTATAAACTCATATCTCTTTATTCATCCGTCCATCTACCAGCTGGAGTTTGTATCTGTGCAACATGACCATTGAATAATAACATGCATGTGCCGTGATGCTGCTTTCTGTGAGAGAAACCCAGAAGACAGTTGAGGAGGTGAGCTAGGTTAGATGGTTTTGTCCTGTCAGTCTCAGTGCTTGTAACGTGGGGGGCACACATGGACTGCTGAACTAACAGCACCAGCGAGTCTTTACTTTCAGAGTCTACATCTGCAGTGCATCTACATCATCCTAATGTCAGAATTACTTCAGTGTTTTTTATGTTGTAATACAAATTATAGAAAAGCAAAAATTGCAATATTTTTATCAATGTCTTGCAGCCGTACTGTCCACCCCATCAGCCAATCCATCTATTAATTCATTCATACAGCCATTCTTCCATCTATGTATCCATCTACCTGAACAATCAACACAATTTTAGCATAAAATGTAATATTCATGAAGAAGGACTCATTTTTTACACAACCGACAACTCAAGTTATAATAAATAGTTAATTTTGTTGCTTATAATGTGTTTATTTTCCGTTGAGTTATGAAGAAAAGTAAGGAGGGAAAGCTGACCTTTGGATGCCACTGCCTACAGTATCTTAAAGTGCTGTTTTTGTTTTCATAAGCCAAAGTTTGTGAATCAGAAGCTCTCATCAGATTTCATTTTTGGAGGAGCTCTTGCGCTGAAAAGCCTGGTGACCCCTGCTTGTTTTATAAATTAATGAAGAACACTTAACTCAGGTATTTAAATTTATCAGGTAACAAAAAGAAAATCATCTTTTTTATATTCAAAATGAAATATTCTGATTGTTAAAGCATAAAAAAAACACAGCACAAACAAGCACTTTTTTCAGTCAATGAGTATTTTTGGTTTCCTGGAAGTAAAATGCTCAAAGGCCAGCATTCCAGCTAATTACTATAATACAGAATAAAGCATTTAATGAAAATAAATTGATGAACCAAGCAATCCTCTCTTTTCTGTGTTTTGATTGAGGGGGAACTCTTGTCCTTAATCTCAGCCCTGAATTTTATACAATTAACACAGCTTTACACGTTTCTTTTCTGCAAGCGAGATGAATTAACTCTTGAGTCTTTGTGAAAAGAAGCTTTTGTTTTTGTAGTGTCAATTGCTCCAGAGAGGAGAAAGGAGAGAAAAAAGAAATAGAGGGGAAAAAAGAGGGACGTGTCTTGTTAAGCACAGACGTGACAGAGAGAAAGAGAGAGACAACACCTCTCCATCCTTTTCATATCTGTCAACACTTGAGTCAGAAGCTGATATTAATCTACAGCTGTCTCACTCTCAGCTGAAACTAATTCACACACAAGCCATGGAGCTTTCTGAGAAACAGAGCATATGGATGAAATGAAATTGTTCCTTTTGTTTGACTGTACTTCTTTTATCTTCGTCTCTGTATTACCTAGTTTCACTCACCTTCAGATTACTGTCAGTGCGCTCTGACTGCGCGGATGGTTTATCAGCCAGATCCTGTCGAGTGTGGTGGACCCCCAGAGTCCAAAGCCACAGCTTCACTGGGTAACACTGTTTCCTGTGAATAGGTCAGACCTCTGGACAAAACACATGTTGCATCACAGACGTTCCAGGTAAAATAAAATAAAATAAAATAAAATAAAATAAATAGCTAAATGCAAATCTGAAGTTACGGATTACAGTACGTGCAAATTTTTGTGCACAAATCTACAGGTATTTTTCCGCACATGCAATAATGTAAACAGGCTAAGTCCTTACCAGTAAGCCAGCCATCACTCACCACTCCACTCTCCAAACAAGTGCCACTTATACTGTTGTGTGGGTGAAGCTATTGCGCATCCCACTAGTCCCTCAAGCCAGAGCCACATATTGATGAATGTCTGAACACCCATACGTTTTCTTCTGTGAATGCTCAGTATAATTATAACTGTGTAGAAATCGCTGATCTATTTGCTCACAAAGTGTCTCACACAGTGGAGATCATATTCCCATCTTTACTGTTGAGTGACTCAGCCTCCCAAGCATGATACTAATCTGCTTCAAATAAACCAAATTAGTTGGAAGATGTTCATTTTCTTTTGTTTGTTTGTTTTTTGTTTGTGTAAGTATAATGCAACTTTTTCAGTGTTTTGCTGTCCCTGTCTCAACATTTTCATACATTGCTAGCATCAAATTTAAGAATGAGCATTTTTCAGATTTCACATTTAAATTATTGACCTCGTACCATAATTATTTAAATATGGGGTTTTACTTATTTCCAATCAATCAGAATCTTTTGGGGTTGTATTTTGGGCTTGATATGCATTGCAGTTGTATCCTGTAGACCAGAGTATCCCCAGATAATGAAAAGTATTGTCAGATATATAAATGAAGCATAGCGGTAGATCAGGCAGGTTACGGAGTCAAGCTAAAGGCTACAGTCAGCTGATCTTAAGCCAGCCCTCAGTCAGCTGATAGCTCAGGTGATCACCCTCTACATATTCTGTTGGCTAATGTTAAAATGGCACCCTATTTAAACTGCTTCTCCTGCCTACTCTGCCTGCTGCAACCACTCTGCAACCCACCTCCACCCAAATCCTCCTGTTTATGTTGTGTCTGATCTTACCAGTGTCATATGTATTGTCGCTGATGCTTGCTCTACTCTGTGCGGGGATTTTTATTTATTTATCTTAATCAAATTTATTTGCTGCTGCTTCTCTGCCTGGCTCCTCATGTATGCACATGAAAGGGAGGGGAGGAGCTCTCCCCTCTTAGAGCCACTCCGTGCAAGCGCATGGAAGGGCAGGGTACCCTCAAAACAGAGCCATACCGCCAAAGTAAATATGTTTGCTTGTAATAAATAATTAATTTTGACTCAAGGGATCCTGACTGAAATAGAGATTCCAAGCAAAATCTGTGCAGTTTTGAAATTTCAGCATAATCATGTAAAAGACATTACTGGTTTTAATCAAAGAATTCAGCAACACAAGCTAAGACTGACGAAAACCTTGACAAAGACTTCTCAAAAGTTTTTGTGACTAAAATAATGAAATACCTTTCTTTGACATTTTCAGTTTAAAAAGTCATTCTGGCTAGCTAGACAAAAAAGATCTCCATTTCTAACATTTCTTAAGATCTGATATTGTTTTGATTTTGTGAACCATAGTGAGACTCTTTTGGTCGTTGGTGTATCTGTCAATATGCAAGGATGGCATAGCTATTATTTGTGACAGTGACGGAGTTCAACCATGCAACTATGAAGAGTTTACAAAGACAGGAACCGTCCTGTTCTAACTATTTTCATGTGTCCTTGATGTCCTGAATGTTACTTGCTTTGCTTACAGGAAAATAAGTTTTAGTTTGAGATCACAAGACCTCAACTTTTTAAAACCAAAGAGAACAACCTGTTTAATATTTTTGTTTTTTTGAATTAGTGTCCAAAGAACAGGCAACTGTGGTGTGGAAATTTAAAAAAAGTCATCTCCTGCCCTACATAAGAGATACTATAGATATTACAACTGAATCATCAGTCTTTTTCCACAAAGTACTTTTGTTCAACAGGATGTCAAATTCCTTGTATACTTGGAGGGGAGCATAGAAAAGTAGTCAAAATAAGTGATGTCAAACTTCAGGTGGGTCTTTTCAGTGGGTCTGCATCAGTTTAATTAAAAATGACCAAAGTTTGTGTTTAGCATATGATAAATTCTTGGTATATATATTTGTATCTTATTACCATAGCACTGCTGTGTTTTAACAGTTGATTCTGATCGGCTGATTACATTTTTCCAATGTCTGCTTTTTCTCGATAGCAGACCTTTGTCACCAGCTTTAACCACACTAACATTAAGGTGAATTTTTATCGTATGAATCTGACAAAAGAATTCTGGTAAATTTGACCTTTTTCTGGTTACTGTGGGACTCAAGAGTAAAAAGAAAACAGTTCAGTTAACAGGTATTTGCAGTCAGTACATATTTTCAAAAGCTTTGATTTTCCAACTTTTTTTTGTTGCATTTTTAGTTACCAGACAACAACTGGTTGGGTTCCACTCTTGGTAGAAAAGACAGGTACCAGTTTCTACTCGCAGCATGTGTGAAAACCAGTTTAGTTTTTCACCTTTTCAGCTAGTGGTCATCCTCACAAATAACCCAGAGGTTGTGATCTGTATTCGGTAATGCATGCAAGAGTGTGCATGGGAGAGTGTGTTTGTCAAAGCTGTTGATGAGTATGACTTTGCGCGGTGGTCCTCTTAAAGAATTAAGAAATCATGGTCCCCTGTCAGTATAACAGGCATGCTTATGTGTATGTTTGGTGCATTTGTCAGGACCGTTGAGAAGTTAAATTTTAAAATTGACTAACGTTTTAGTTGGCCCTAATAATGAAAAAAAATTAAATGTCAGGGTCCTGACTTAGTGCTATAACCACGATATGTGTTAGTCCACTACAGTTATTGTTTCAGACCTTTTAGCTGCATTTATACTGGTCCTCCCCAAGAAATTCAGGAGATCATAGTCCACAGTTAGTCATAAAAAAAGATTCGAGTGTGAGAGCCTCAAAGTTTTAAAACTGACTACAAGTTTGTTTTGTAACCTTTTGCATGCATTCATTGTGGTTTCTCATTCTGAAATTAAGAGATCGTGGTCCACAGTTTGTGAGAACATGCGTATATTTATGTGTGTGTGAGTGTGTGCCAGTGTTTTTCCTGCATTTATGGTGAATCAAAATCAAGAAATCTTGGTCCTGTCTTTGTACTATAAACATGTGTGTGTGTGAATGTCTGAGGGTGCGTTCACTGAGTTGAGGAGCAGTTGTCGTTGACAGCTGCATGGGAGTAGGGAGAGAAGGAGTCAAGTGGCTTCAAATAGCCGTCATTCTCCTCATTCATCAGAGGACTCCTCCTCCCTCCCCTTGGTGCCCCTCTCCTGCTCAGATACTAATAGCATAAAGGTAATGCTTTATTTACACTGCCATACAGAATTTCTTAAATACTCTGTTTTATAATGTGTAATTTAATAATAAACAAAATATATACTTTTACAAATGCCAGTCCATAAATTCATTTGAATAAATTGACAAAAAACAGTAACTGTATTCAGATATCTGAATTGTTGTAAAACTGATTTGAATAATTTGGCATGGTTGTCATATTAGAGGGTCAGTTGGCCTTGCAGGTTAAGGGTGCCCCATGTATAGACACTCCTCCTGGACTCGACTCTTTGCTGCATGTCTGCCATGCTCCTCTCCCCACATTTCCTGTCCCTCTACCACTGCTCTGTCAAGGCAAAATGCAAAAGAACTCTGAAAATTTATCATTATATTGTTTTGAGAAATTTCTCCCAATTCTATAGTATACAAACCAATAACTGTGCTGTGGTAAAATATACATATTGCCTCTTTGCAAGACTTAAGTTTCATCCAGGTGTCCATCAGTAGTGAGTATGCACAAGATGCATATTTGAATGGCAAAAAGTGCCAATATGCACAGAAAGAGAGAAATATAACTTAAAGTTTGCCAGTTTAACTTCAAAAAGAAAAAAGACAAGTATAATTTTTGTTTTTTGTATTATTTTTGCGCCATTCATTGGCTTCAGTGTTGACCTTTTTTGAACAATAGTATAATTTAACTCTGCTCCCATTAATCAAACTAAAAGTATGACTTTTGACTTCTTTAAAACACTTGTTTCAGAATGTTTCTTTGTCTTGGGACATATCTTAAAATTATAGATTTTGCTTGTGAAAAATTCTTAAGTTCATATCAGTTAAAAAGCCTCAGAAACTGTTTAATTTAACTTTTAATGTGCCATAAAACAGTAACATTGATACAGACAGTTTACATCGTACCAATACTCTATGTAAACCAAAGTGTTTGGACTCTTGCCATTCACAGTCTGGCAGATTCTTGCTGTGCGGCCTCCTCAACACAAGTACAGTCCTCCCTCCAGCCATAACACCCCCAGTGTCTTTCGCCCAGTTGTCCCTGTGAAGCACCTCCTGCCAAGTCCTTAAAGCGCTTGTCTTTGGAGCTCAACAACACGTGTCTCTGTCCGTCTGTCCCCAGACTTTTTCAACTTTAGGAATGTTGTCCCTGCCTGTTACAGAAGCACAAAGAGTTCTGTCTTTGTCCACATCCGTCAAGATCAGATTCTCTTCCTCTTCTTCTTCTTCGTCTCTGTGAGTCGACTTTTGTTTCCACACTCGCTTTAGATCCGCGTTGTCAGCTTTCAGCTCAGCAAGGCTGTGCTGCTGCTGCACAGTCCACCGTAACACCGAGCTGCAAGTAGACCAGAAGCAGTTACAGCACAAAACTGCCGTCTTCAATTAAATTTCAGTTTCTCTGTCAGTCATCCCATGACAGCAGCAGAGCAACAGAGCAGAGCAGGAGTGAAGGAAAAGAGGCTACAGCTGAAGTAGAAGTGAAGAGGGGGGACTCTAAAACCAATACAAATCCTTGCTCTTATCCTGTGCCTGCAGACCTGAGAGAGGAGCAAAGAAAAGAGGAAGGAAAAGAGGAAAGCAAGAAAAGGGAGATTAGAAAAAGAAGTGCAAATGTCTTGTTGATAAAAGCAGGAGGAACTGCCCGAGGCAGAGGAGAGATGAAAGCTAGACGGCAGCAGAAAAGCAAGTTGACAGCTGGTGTTAAGGTGCTGATTGACAGTCAGATTGTTGGCTAAACCTCTCGAGGTAGGTGGAAGCAAGATAGACGAAATAATCTCTATTTGAATCAGGATTAATGTTGAAATTTCACCACACAGTTTTTGATAGTTTTTTTTTTAAATGCTGTGGGATAAATGGAAGTTGGATGCACACTTAAGACCAATCAACTGACTTAATAGTAATCCTTTATCAACCTTAGAGCAAATTATCCTGAGAACATTAAGTTTACAGTGAAATAAGTTAAGCTTAATGTAACATTATCTCATTTTACATATATGATAGTCCCATGATCAGTGCCTGGTCTGGTTTGCTGGTCCTTGTTGACACCTAGTTTCTCTAAACTTTCCTTCCTCCTTTTTAGTTGTTTACTATCAAATGTTGCCAGCACTGATTGGTCCACATTAAAAACACACTGAACGAACATTCGACCCTTGAACTTTGAATTCATTTCTGTTATTTGGGTTTTTGTTATTCTGCATATAAGATAAAACCAAATTAAGTCGAAATCAATTTTAAAATTTTGTGAAAACATGTTCTGTGGTTTTTCCAAAAAGCTTTAAGTAGTTCTTATGTAAAGCAATTGATTTATGTGCACTATTAAGGATTTATAGGTCAATCTGCAGATGTTAATATTCATATTTAATGTCCTCTTTTTTATTTTTTGTTTATTTTTCTTTGAAGGCAGTTTTAACATTGTGCTGTACTAATTAAATCTGGAGATTAATTGCAATGTTTCCATCTGTAGCGATGCATATTCAATCAAGCGGCATGGATTTCTTCACCGGACATACACTGTAGTTGACAAATAAAAGAGTGGCATTGGCAAAGCGTCAAAAATCAACTCTGAGTCTTAAACTGAGACCAAAGGGTGCCGTTAGAGGAAGCATTACGGTCCTTAAAATCTAGTGTCTCGCCTACAAACTCCAAACCCATTTGACGAACTACTGGTCAACAAGTAGCCTCATACTGTGGTGAGGCTTCAGCTACAACCACTGCATAATCAATTTTCTACCTTTGCCTATACTTATTATATAACTCTACGTTTAAATTTTTACCAATGTCTAGAGCCTCTAAATGTGGCGTGCTTGGACAGTAAGGGTCCAGTCTACTCTATAAAGGGTTGCGCTTCAAGAAGAATCCTGTATGACGGTGGACACTAAACGTACACTCACCAGCCGGACAAAGATAGTCTTGAGAAATGGATCAAGAATACTATTATTGTCAATTGTTGGTAGTTTTGCCTGACCTGTTGGTGGACTTTGCTCTTCATTTCAAGGCTATTAATGTAATGATTTGGTAAATATCCTTCACTAGCTAGCAAGCCAATCAAGTTTGTGTACCTGTGTGTAAAAATTAAGGTTTAAGAGCAGTTGCTCGAGAGATGCCATTTCGGTCTAGCAGTTTAAACTACAGGCCTCAGTTTACAAAGCTGGTGGCTCGGCCTTATTTCCAACCCTTTACTGTCGTTCTCCATTCTCCGACAGTTTCCCGCTCTATCCACTGACACGTCCTCTTATTAAAACTTAAGTTGATCCAACTTAAAAAAAAAACATAAGTACCTGTGTCCATGTTGAGTCCAATCTCTGAGCCGGCTCCAGTGAAAGCGCCACTCCAAGACGCACCTGACCCCGACTCCCCCTTCCCTCCCAGGTCACATGGCGACCCACTTGGACCTGAGACTGAGCTGCTGGACGTTAGACGATGATGCGGCCGCACTGACGGCACCAGCAGAGAGCTGTAACGTGGATCAAACGCCGTGCCGTACATCTCGTGAACGCCTGGACGTGAGTATGCAGATCCCTGGCTGCCTATAGCTCCTCCTAGTGAGTAAGGGTGGTGATGATGGTGGTGGTGATGTGATGGGTGCCAGGCGTCAGGGCTGGGCTGGTGGAGGTGGCTGTGCAGGGAGGCGGAGGAGTACGGGTCCCCGTGAAAGGGGAGGTCTGTGTGGGGAGCTGAGAGAGCGCTGCCGAGCGTGGAGGAGACGGACGGCTGGTAGGAGCTGTTCCAGAAGGACGGAGGGAAACTCCTCTGACTCATAGGGAATGATCCGTCTATGAGGACAGAAATACAAACATCTATTAAATAAGTAAAAAGCATTACCAGGCTAACCTTCAGTGAAGCGTTAGAGCAGGTTTGGTAAAGTTACTGTCTGGAAATCTGAGGCTGGAGCTTCCTAAGAGTCTTTAACTGTTTACCAAATTCTTTTTGCTAAGCGAGGAATAAGGACGTCCCGATACTCATCTTAACTGTCATATCAGAGCTGATCTTGCCCATTTTTCAATATGTTTTCTGCAATTTGAGCCAATGTTGAGTTTACGTGAGCTGTTATTGAGCATGACTTGTAAAGAAGCCAAGAGCACAAGTTAGTTGAGCTGTTTCAAGACATGCTCGACAGGAAATTTCCAGAAAATTTCAGGATCTCTGACCTGAAGACATTAGAGCAGGAAATCCTAAGTTAGGGGTATTGTTCACAATTATCTCAGATACCTCATGATCATGCAATAGTGACAAAGATGAGAAATGCAGGTCAGCAGTTGATGAAAGTTTTCCTTGGATTCACCAAAATATTGTAATTAGGCAGACATCGTTCCACCATGTTCTTATTATCTTCTTGAATAAATTAACAGCTATATTTAAAATAAGGATTTGATTTAGTATGATTTTACTCAGCAACCTGTTGGTACATAGTCTGATGATACTCGATCAGGAGTAAAATGTAATAAAGTTTTGGGGAAAAACTTCAAAATATTCTCTATTTTTTAAAGAATCATCAATTATCAATAGAAACAACTGTACGACAGTTTCATAATCACACCAAAAATACTCAATAAATCAATCAAAATAGTTTATTTTCTCTTTGTGTCCATCAAAGGACAAAGTGCCCAGAGAGCTTAGAAAACACATTTTCTAACATCAGCCTTGTCAGAGTGACACAAAGTGACAGCTACTATAATTTACATAGATGTTCATTAACTTTCAAAGGTAGAATGACATCATATATAATCTGCATTCACTTGAATCATAAACCAACAATTATGCAAACATGCTCAGACTTTTAAGTGTGATCCGGTTTGAGTCTTTCAGTCTTCAAACAACAGAGGTGACATTGTTATTCCTCTGTTGAGCCTTTTCTGAATGTTTGAGTGTTTCTCTGGGATCAGGTGAGCTGTTATGGTGTGTTTTCTTAACCTATGACAATAGATCTGAAATGTTTGTACTTTGGATTTGAAGTGATTTTGGAAATAATTAGGCTGAAACACTGATACCCACAGAGTGCGAATTCTCAAAAAATTGAACATGTTTATGTAACACTTAAACACGTCTGAAACAACCGAGTTTGACTTTATTTGTATTATGTAAAATACTTTTCATTTTGATCATTTTTTCTGAGAAGAAACTCTCTACTTCAACTCCTAAAGTTGTAAAGTTTTATAATCATCAAACTCTGGATTTAGTGGATTAAATATGTAAAACCACTATAATCTTTTTTTTAATATAAAACTGTCCTATTTTAGTAAGTCTCACTGACTTTTTCATCTCACTTTCTATCTTTGAATTGTCCCTGATCTGTCTCTGGTTACTCTTCTGTATACACATCATCTCTACCAAATCGTATTTAGTTCTAATAATGTTAAAAAATTAAAAAATGCAGAGGAATTAAGTCCTTTTTTTCAACTTCAGGACTCCATTTTACAAGCTGCTGTCCATTTAAAACAATCAAAAACATAAACATTTTTTTTTAAAATAACTCCACTATTTTACTGAGGAAACTTACAATAAAAGTAAACATGGGGGCTGATCAAATCATATCAGATTAAAGCAACCCTCACTTTTTCCTGCATATTTTAACTGATTGAGTCTTTACCTGGGACCACGACGACTCTGGTTACAACTGTTAGAAATAAAACATGATAGAAGTTCTCAAAACTTTAGTTTTTCATTTTTTATTTAAATGCAGAGTATTCAACCCTAAACTCACACGAAAGCAAAATGTTCTGTCCATACAACTAATATTAACTGAAAATGTGTGATACTGGTTACAAATAACTGCATAAAACTACAGAAATCACCAACAGCTTTCAACCCCTTTGACAATCAGGACTGATCCTGAAAAAAACCTGCCACAGACCTGCCAAGCAGCAAAATAAATAATGTCTTCATAACAAGAAATCAAGCTTTGTTATGTTGAAATTTTGAGGGATAAATTCTTCTTTTGCGTCATATTTCCCACCAAATATTGAAAAACTTAAAGCACATGAATAAAGTCTTCGAAAGTTCAAACTGACTCATTGTTGGAATTTCACTAACTCTACTAAGTTAAAAACAATATCAGACCAACTTTTCATTTTCATTTGAGAAATCAAATCCTTAATGTTTGAACTTTTCCTCTCTAACAAACAAGGACAACACCAACACACACACTGATAGGAAGTGCACACACAGATCTACACAAACATACACATACACACACGTGCACACACACCTCTTATGGCCTTGTGGCTGGTAGAGGGGGAGTATGCGGTCGTGTGGCTGAGGGCTCGGCTGAAGTGCTCATCCACCACGGCGCTGATGTCCCCCTGGAAGTAGGTGAAGAGGACGCAGCGGGAGCTCAGGTACTCAGCCCCCGGCGGGAGTTCCTTGTCCTCCTCTTTGATCACCGGTGGGCCCGAGGGGCCGAGCCGGCTGCCGCTGTCCTGGGGGTCCTGCATTTTGGAGTACAACGCCAGTTTCTACGTAGGACAGAAAGGTACATAAACAGTGGGTGGTTATAATGCTATTTGACATTGATCCATTTATACTGGTACAATGTATTTTTTTAATATTAAAAATAACTTTATTTACATGCACCTACAGTCTTTTCACTCTAAACTAGTGCAAACTGGCAACTATCACTGCAAACATCAGAGTATGTACAGACTTAATTTTGAATATTACAACTTATGTTTTTTTTAATCCAATAAAAATCTTTTCTCATACTTCATGTAACTATCATTAACAAGTGTACAGTGGTCTTTAACTTATTAAACCTGATATTTCTCCTCACTCTTAATCGGACACAAACTGCAAAACAAATTTGTTCATTTTAGAGTTTCTGGTTGTTTTCAAATGAAATAAGTTTTGCCTCATTACTTTGGCACACAAAGACCTGAAAAAATTGCGCATTTATAATTCATACATTTGTTCACATAACCATTCTCTAAATAAAACATGTATCATTACACATTAATTTTTTGTTAGCACCTTTTAATCAGAATATTGTCTCATAAAATAAGAATAATACAATACATCAGACTTACTTGTGTTGCTTTTTAATGTCAAATTTGTGGTTTTATAATAAAGTTGTTCGAGGGTTTTCTTTGTGAGCTCTTTCAGACCTGTTTGAGGTCCTTTTTTTCACTCTCTTAAAACCTCTCGGTCAACATTCAGGAATATTTCACATAGTGCCAAAACTCACTTTGTCCACCACATAAACAGACTCTGAATCAGTTACAGCCTTTCAAAAAAATTGTCCATCCAATTTTTTAAGTTTAAGTTATTTTGAGCTTGTCTAATAAGAGTGACATGTTTTAGGTTAAATGGGATTATTGTACAAAAACCATTTTACTTTTATACAAAACCTCAAATTTGGCACTAAAAAAGCAACACCAGTGAGTCTTATCTTATAACTCATCTCTTAAATGATAATTGTGCTGTTGGAAAAGTTGTCAAAGGTAAAAAAAAAGTTCATGATTGATTAAATCCTTTATTATCGCTGTATCCCTTCAGCACTGCAGCTTTCGGAAGAAAATGAAACTTCAGATGAACAAAATCCTTGAAGATTCATTTTCTTAAGTAGTTACTGAGCATGAAAAATGGAGCCAAGCTTTTCTAAATTAAGCCATCAAAATAAGGACTCTTTAAAACTTTTTAAAAACTTTCCCAAGAACTAAGCTGAAGGATAAGGAGGTGTATATGAAACACACAATCTCAGAACTTGGAGCTGAATCAGGATTATCTATTTTTAAATTTAAAATATATAAAAGAATAAAAACAAGACGTTCCCTTGAGTTTTGAAGGACTGAACTTAGTGTTAACAGTTGAAATGGACTTATAACTCCCACTTACTGTCTATGTATGTGCATGTGTGTGTGTAATTCCTTTGCTGCAGCTAAGGTGTACATGCAGGTTAAAGCTTTAGTGGTGCGTAAATCACGTTTATAGTAATTTTAATATTTTTTGTAAATATAGGAAGTATCTATACAAGAAATGTTTGTAACTATAGGTAAAGCTGAGTGGTGTACAGGACTATAGGGGGGACATGATACGTTTTGCTGATCTATAAAGATAAAATCCGCTTTAGTCGCTGTTTCTACACCTAAATAAGTTTCATTCGCTGCCATCTGGATCTCTTCAAAGTTTTCTCCGCATCCAAACAAAAACACAAAGTCGACCACAGAGTCAGATCCACTTGAAACTACTTTGAGGTGAATATTTGGTCCATACCTGGTGGTGATAGGGGCTGTAGGAGCTGAAATAAGGCTGAGGACCAAACACTTGGTACATCACATCCAGGCAGCTCATGGCGAAGAAAGTCACGGAGAAGACCCAAGCTTCATTTAGAGCGCGTGCAGACCGAGTGAGAAGGAGACGGAGAGGAAGCGATAATCCAGGCCGTGAAGGACACAAGTGGACAGAAGAGACGCGCTCTGTGCCGCGCTCTTTACGCACCAGACTGCTGCCGGACGCATTGAAAGGATCTCCCTCCACCCTCCTTCCTCCTCCTCTCCCAAACACACCCCGCTCTGACGCCTCCCTCCCACCATGTGAAAAACAAAGGTCCTCCCACTCTCCCACCTTAATGGCCTTTTAATCAGAGGAAAACATAATGTCCTCAGAACTATGTGCAGTAGCCTGAAACACAAATTATTATCCAAAACTTTCCAGTCTTGTTTATTCTCAGTTCAAAGTTTGAATAAATTTGAGTTTGCACCTTTGCTTGCAGTTATTCCATCATTATTATGGTTCAGTAGTAGATCATGTTTTGCACAATACATACAGATGCCCTTAAAACAATGCAAAGAACAAGTGTTATACAGCAGACTGTACACATCATACCATGGGTGATGCGTAAGCTTAAGATAAGGTATAACAAATTGTAACTTGATATGAAATGCACATAGATCACATGTATTGCACAGTTAACATTTTTATTGCCACTGCATTGTTCATAATGCAAGGTAAATATGTACAGCAAAAATCTATATAAAACAGTAGATAGTAGAAAATATGTAATAAATGATGTAGATTGCACAATAATTGTTGATTATTGCACAGCTGACCATGTATATCGTACACTGAATGTGCATTTTGCATGGATCATGTAAACTGCATCGTTAATGAGGAATTCTGACCAGCAGGTAATGAATATCAGGCAGCAGGTATCATAAAATGTCCATTAGATTTATTATAACACATGGTAGATAAATGTATCGCGAGGAAAAAATATATGACGCAGTATTTCATGTATGTTGGACTGTAGATCACATATTTCATGATAAAGTGTTTATGTAAGATGCAAAAATGATCATTACTTCAACATTACAGAAAATGTTAATTTAACAGTAGATAATGTTTAATGCTCAGCAACTTATTATTGCATATAATACACACCATATAGTATATGCACCATACACTAAACTGTTCAAGGGATCATTTATATAGCAAGGAAAGCTGAGAACACTGCATGGGAGATCAGAGATGTCACAGCACTTTGTATAATAATTACTGCAGTTAATGATGCATATTGTACAGTAGATAGAGAATAACATACAGAGAGATTGTATATTGTGTGGGTAGAATGTCATATATGCTTTATGGTGGGTAATTTAAATTGCACAAGTGATGTATTACACTGTTAATATGTATGGCACCAGAAAATATATTGCGTATTGCCCCGTAGATGATGCATGTTGCAAAGTCATTAATGTATAATGCATATTGAATATTGCACAGTTGATAAGGTATATTTATGAGAGATTATGTATATTGCACATTAAATAATGAATGTTGCACGGCGGATCTTGTCAGTGGTTCAGTATGAGGGGAGTTGTAGATCATGGATCATGCCCAGCTCATATATTGCACAGTTGCTAAATGGACCTTGTGCAACAAGCTCCTCTAAACTGATTCAGTCACTTTATGTACGAGATGTTGATTTTGAAATATTGTTTCAGATGTAAAAACCCAACACAGATGGGTGCAGTTGGGTTTGCAGTGTTCAGTGTTTGCAGAGTTGAAGCATTTGCAGTGTTTGTAGCTCCAGTTAAGAATGTAACAACTGGCACTTACTGCTAATTGAATGAGTAAACATATCAAAGCGACCAATGAGTGGCATGTGATGCTATGAAGTCCTACAATTCCTCAGTGGCCTCCCAAACTCTGGGGGTCAAAGGTCAAATAGTTAGCCCCGAGTTTGGTGCTATTAACAGAGTTCAAAGGTCAGTTTATGGCAACTAGTCTCACACTTGTCACCAAAAGTGTACCAAGTAAAAACTAAAGGTTGAAATGAGCGTCTTTGAGTCATTTATTATGTTTATTTTGGCTTATAGATCACTTTGCTTTATATTTAAAGAAACCAGAAAGTAAAACTCTTTAGTTTTTGGTGTTTTGAGTTAAACATGTACAGATTAAAACAGAAAGTTAACTTTTTTCCTCTAAAATCTGCTAGCTGATTGAGGAGATAATTATATTTTGTTTTTTTTCAGGATGATAAACATAAACATGGATGGAGAGAAGTATGTTCCATTCAGGTATGCAAACATAAGTTGGGGGCTTATTCTGCAAATCTCATGAATATTCAGCCAAGCTGTACTTTAATAAACATGAAAGGCATAAATGCAGATAAATAAACCATTATGTTATTACCATGTTTTTCTCCTTGTACCTCTAATCTGCTATTCTGACTTTTGTCATTCTGGCACTCGCTGTCCTTTTGGCTGACCCCTCCAACAACCACAGCACCTGTTCCCTACCACAAGTGGAGCAGAGAAGCTATTAAAACCCAAAATATCTCCCATTGAAGTGCAGCTCAGCTCATCTCACAGGCACTATTCAAACATCGATCTGTGCGTATTATGGAGCAGGAACCGCCAAGGTTCAACGAGGAATTTTCAATCAGGACTTTCCAGCATCTGCTGACATTCGATGGATTTGAGCGAAGGACGCCACAAGAACCTGCTGCTCACAGTCTCTACGTGGGAATTTATTTCATTAAAAAAGGAACAAACACTTTGAAAGTATTCAGCTTTTTTTAATCTCTTTTTTTAGGGCTGATCCATTCTGGTCGGAAATAATTCAAAGATAAGCAATTAGTCCTTCGGGAGTTGGTGTTCTTGATAAAACTTCCCTGTAAGTTTAAAAAAAAAAAAAAAAGAACTTTATCGACCCCTCAAAAGTGCAACATTTCTCCTGCGATGCACTTGAAACATACCGCAAGCCGAAACCCACTTCTCTCCTCAATTTTTTTCAACTACACCTCACTTTTGAGTATTTACACTTTACTAAAAAATCTCAAGACATTTTTGTCCTTTTTGTGTTTGTAAAATACCTCATTAGACTTTTCAGGGGCCACAATAATCTAACAAATCCAACAAACATCTCACTTTAGGACATTTCAGGCAAAAACAAAACAAAAAAAGATCAGAGTTCATTAAAATTTGTAAAAAAAAAAATAGTTGTGAGCAAAATTTGAATGATAAAAAACACTTGCTTTGTTTGAGTCTTTGCAGCATATTATTGCACATTATCATCTCCTCTATAATGTTTAAATCATAGACTGGACAGTCAAGTGTAAGGATTTCTTTTTTTTTGGTGCATATTTCTGCTCAAACACTGTGACTTAACAGAAGGAAAACTGCAGATAAAGTGCTTCCTTTGAAAATTCTTATTAGGGCCCGAGCGTAGCTGCTAAGCAGCTGCGAGAGCCCTCTTGTTCCTGATGGATTCTTCTTTCGTTATTTTTCCTCCGCTTTAAACTGGAAAATGGCCCACTTCCCACTGGCGAAAACTCAGGAAATTTGGCAGGACGACCGGGCCTGGTGAAAAATTTGATATTCTGAAGTCGCCCAAACAAAAAAATGAAAAATGGCTCCATAGCGCCCCCTATGGTGAAAACTCACCTGATGCCTGTATGCTTTGTCAAAATGACACAAAATTTGACACACATGTGTATCTCAATAAGATCTACAAAAAAGTCAGTGCGGGCGTATCTGTCAAATGTACGGTTAAAGGGCTATTTCGCATTTTTTGCCGATCCGCACACATTGGAATTTCGCTAACTCCTCCGAAGGCTTTCGTTCCACCGGCACCAAATTTGCTCAGGCCAATCTACACCCCATGGCCATTAAAAGTTGTACAAATCATGACGCTGCACCCCACGGTTTATGTTCTAGGGGGCGCCAAAGATAACCCAAAAATCCACATTCTTAAAAGTCTTATAACTTTTTATTTTTGTCCTCACTGGCCTCCAAGTTTTCTAGGATGATGCTATGTCCATCCATCAACACATGTGTGAAGGAATTTTTACTCCCCAAAAGAGCGCCCCCCCATGGCAGGAGAAAAAAGTCAAGTTTTTCTTGTCCCCTAACATGAAAATACACATTGTTGAGTGTCACGCCTAAACGCTTTGTCATATTGACACATAAATTGACACACACGTGTATCTCAATAAGATCTACGAAAAAGTCAAAGAGCGCGTATCTGTATAATGAACGGTTAAAGGTTTATTTCGCATTTTTTGCCGATTCGCACACATTGGAATTTCGCTAACTCCTCCGAAGGCTTTCGTTCCACCGGCACCAAATTTGCTCAGGCCAATCTACACCCCATGGCCATTAAAAGTTGTAAAAATCATGACGCTGCACCCCACGGTTTAGGTTCTAGGGGGCGCCAAAGATAACCCTAAAATCCAAATATTTAAAAGTCTTATAACTTTTTATTTTTGTCCTCACTGGCCTCCAAGTTTTCTAGGATGATGCAATGTCCAGCCATCAACACATTTGTGAAGGAATTTTTACTCCCCAAAAGAGCGCCCCCCCATGGCAGGAGAAAAAAGTCAATTTTTTCTTGTCCCCTAAGGGGAAAATACACATTGTTGAGTGTCACGCCTGAACTCTTTGTCATATTGACACAAAAATTGACAATCATGTGTATCTCAATTACATCTACGAAAAAGTCAAAGAGCGCGTATCTGTATAATGTACGGTAAAAGGTTTTCTTTGCATTTTTTGCCGATTCGCACACATTGGAATTTCGCTAACTCCTCCGAAGGCTTTCGTCCCACTGACACCATAGTTGCTCAGGCCAATCTACAACCCATGGCCATTCAAAGTTGTACAAATCATGACGCTGCACCCCACGGTTTAGGTTCTAGGGGGCGCCAAAGATAACCAAAAAATCCACAGTCTTAAAAGTCTTATAACTTTTTATTTTTGTCCTCACTGGCCTCCAAGTTCTCTAGGATGATGCAATGTCCAGCCATCAACACATTTGTGAAGGAATTTTTACTCCCCAAAAGAGCGCCCCCCCCATGGCAGGAGAAAAAAGTCCATTTTTTCTTGTCCCCCAAGGCGAAAATACACATTGTTGAATGTCACGCCTGTACGCTTTGTCATATTGACACAAAATTTGACAATCACGTGCATCTCAATAAGATCTACGAAAAAGTCAATGCGCGCGTATCTGTAAAATGTACAGTTAAAGGGCTTTTTCGCATTTTTTGCAGATTCGCACACATTGGAATGTGGCTTAGTCCTCCTAAGGCTTTCGTCCCACTGACACCAAATTTGCTCAGGCCAATCTACACCCCATGGCCATTCAAAGTTGTAAAAATCATGACGCTGCACCCCACGGTCTACGTTCTAGGGGGCGCCAAAGAGGACCCAAATATCCACATTTTTAAAAGTCTTATAACTTTTTATTTTTGTGCTCACTGGCCTCCAAGTTTTCTAGGATGATGCAATGTCCAGCCATCAACACATTTGTGAAGGAATTTTTACTCCCCAAAAGAGCGCCCCCCATGGCAGGAGAAAAAAGTCCATTTTTTCTTGTCCCCTAAGGTGAAAATACACATTGTTGAGGGTCATGCCTGTACGCTTTGTCAAAATGACACAAAATTCGACACACACGTGTATCTCAATAAGATCTACGAAAAAGTAAATGCAGGCGTATCTGTCAAATGTACGGTTAAAGGGCTATTTCGCATTTTTTGCCGATTCGCACACATTGGAATGAAGCTAACTCCTCCTAAGGCTTTCGCTCCACCGGCACCAAATTTGCTCAGGCCAATCTACACCCCATGGTCAGTCAAAGTTGTAAAAATCATGACGCTGCACCCCACGGTTTAAGTTCTAGGGGGCGCCAAAGATGACCCAAATATCCATATTCTTAAAAGTGTTATAACATTTTATTTTTGTCCTCACTGGCCTCCATGTTTTCTAGGATGATGCAATGTCCAGCCATCAACACATTTGTGAAGGAGTTTTTTCTCGTTAAAAGAGCGCCCCCCCATGGCAGGAGAATAAAGTCAAGTTTTTCCTGTTCATCGCTCAATGGCTCAAACGCATCGCTCTCTCGGCAAAAGCGAAAGGAGGAGCAACTTGCCATTTGGATATATCTTAGCTGTGTTTGTGCCCTCACTCATGGTCCAGACTTTTTTCAAATAGGACATGGAGTTTTTCTGCAGCGAGCGTTTTGGTAGAAACTGCGCCTCCCATTCATTATAATGGTAAATGACCACAGACAAGTGCGCACACCATCTTTGGACCTTGAGTGTGACGCGATTGGGTGGGGGAGGCGGTCGCGCTGGGGGCGGCGCGACACGGCTCGGGCCCGCCAGTGCCCCACCGGGGCCCTAGTTCTGTTTTTGGTCCTTTGCAGGTTTGCACCACCGTCATACAGCATTTGCTGTGCACTTGACAACTCTCTTTTAATCTTTTACATGATATATAAGATGTGCCGTGATTTGGGTTAAATCGACAGAAATGTTTTTGTTTTGTTCGATTGAAACATCAAGAATCAAAGTAACATTAATGCTGAATTCACACATGCAGAAGACTTCAAAACTTTTGAGTTTTTAGGTTTAGCTGCTGGAGATTTATGCAGATCTTTTTTTATAACCTCTTGACTTACTTTACTAACCTCTGCCCCTCCTCTGCATTCAGCAATCATGAGGAAGTTGCACAACAACTAAAAAAGGAAAGGCTGAAGCAACCCTGGACAGTAAGGAGTAAAATGATGAATTTCTGGGTGAATAAACTTGGCTCACAAATTTCACGTACCAACTTAACATCGACTACTCAACTAGATTTGATACTGAAAGGACGTCTTATCACTTTTAATCACAGAAAGAGGATCCAGTTTTATGAGACAGCCGTCCAGAGAGCTTCTTTTTCCATGTTGTGTATACCAGAACAGCCTCCTGATGGCACATTTTTATACTTTATTGACTCATAAGGGCATCAAGAGGGCACACAGTCATGTTGAATCCTTCAGAGGAGCAGATACTAAAGCAGGAAGGGCATTTAAGATTTTTCATCTATGTGAAGAGGCACTTCTGTGGTGAGTTTTCAAACATCAGGGCACCAACCAACATTATTATGAGACAAAATCATCCGAGTTTTAAGACAGAGAGTTACTCTGAACAGCAAAGAGGTCTGTATGTTTGTCTGTGTCCAAATATGTACTTCTGTTGCTTTGTCCACTGAGTATGAAAATCTCTTTCCAAAGGGGCTGAGAAAATTATCACTCAAACGGAAACTCTGGTTAACCCAACAGTCTTTGAACGTATCATGTAGGACTGTAAGTTTGTTGGGCCTTCAATGAGGGAGTGACTCACACGGACACATTAACGCTTTTGAGCACAGAGTCAGCAGCTCGAGCATGAGGAGGAAACTGACTCTGTACACACACACATAGCTCATGTTGGAATGTGTTCAGAACCACATGCTTGTGACTGATCCTGATGTTTTGTCTACGCAGTGACACAGAGTATGTTTCGCTTCAACACTGAGGATGAAAAAGTTCCTGATTTTGACTGTTTGAACAAATTCGGCCTGCACGTCCAGTGTCCTGAATCTCCATGTCTGAGTGACCAAATTCCTTATCCAGCAGCACTTGAACAAGATGCAAGGATGCAAGGAATTAAAGTGAGGACATGTATATAACTCTGGAGTTATCCTCTATTTTATTGATGACAGTTTAGCTCAATATTTGGTGCTTTATACTCATGTCACACAGTTTTATCACAAGACCTGATAAATGTTTCAGGGCTCTCCTAAGAATGTTCGGGTCCTGCTTTTTCATGGTGATGTGCACTGCAGCATCTAACCAGTGAGGGATGTTTGATTTGGGGCTGTGTCTCTCTGGAGAAAGACCTTCACAAAGGCTGCGTTCACGTATCCTCTCCCCTGATTTCCCTCCTCTCTCCTTTCTCCTCTCTCCTCAGGGCAATGTTGTAAGGGATCCAGGGCACACCGTTAATCTAAAGTCTTAGTCCTGACCCAGAAACAGCATGTCTGACAGTTGCAGTTTTTCTTTTTCCGAAAAGAAAAAGCAAGATCCTGTGACCTGTGACAACAAAAATAAATACCTATTACCTTCAAACCCAAGGAGCTTGAGGGTAACAAGTGCACTGTTTGCTTCCTCAGTGCCCTCTACTAAAAATAAACAGTTTAAATTCATGGTAGATAAGTCGATCTTCATCCAGATTTTAGTTTAAGTCCAGATTTCCAAACATAAACATGTGGTTCAGCTTGTGCAGGTGTGTTTGTATGTTCTGCTCAGCAGATTTCATCCTTCACCGCTCGCTGTTCCCCGTTGCTGGAGGAGAGAGGAGGTTTTTGTTCAGACGCTTGATGAGGAAGACCCAAACATGACCCTCCATTTACTGCTCCTCTGCCAATACCCCACCAAGGACAGAGCGGCAGTGTTTGTGTGTCTGTGTGTGTGTGTGTGTGTGGGGGGGGGGGGGGGACTGTACAGTTTATCAGTTTGTGTTCCTAAAATCGTTGTATGAAAATACAAGCTTCCATATTTTAAAGTAGTGTTTGTTTTTGACTGCGTGTCAATTTATGATTACTATTTTTTTCTATTGCAGAGGCACGGACATTATTCTACAGGTGGAATTACAGACCAGAGATGAGACAACTTGAAGATCTAATTTTGTTGTTTTTGGAAAGAAGAATAAAATCTGTGCAAAAATTTGAACGTTTTCCCCAAATGACTGTATTTGGTTTGTCATTATCTTTGAATGTATCTGCAAACTGATTTTTTAAAACTTCAACTGCTGTTAAAAGACACACCATCAGCTCTGACTCACAACTGTGGCAGACTGACACTCACACACACACCTGTCGCTTAAAACAAGAAACGTGTGTGTGTGTGTGTGTGTGTGTGTGTGTGTGTGTGTGAGTGTGAGTGTGCAGGAGGTGAGTTGTTCAACAGCGGCATGAGTCGTTAACCTGACATGGACTTCAGCTCGCCTCTGTCAGCTGTTGGTGTGTGAGTGTGTGAATGTGTGTGGGCTTGTTTCAGTCCTTCATCCACTTCTCCATTCATTCCAACATGTCAGCTCTTTGAGGACGCCTCAAATCAAAGTGTCCAGAAACTGTAAAAAACTCTATCTACAGATGCAACATTGGTTTGTAACCGTTAATCTCGTATTATAATAAGTATGTCAAAGGTAGAACTTGGATGATGATCGGAAAAAAACATACAGGTCATACTCGGACATGTGCTGTCATTACCTTCACTCAGTAAAGCCACATTTCAGACATGCGTGTTCACGCTTTCTTGTGTAGACTTTTCTTCAGGTAGTTCTTCTGATGCTCTTATTTTGTCTTTTGCAACCTATTTGCAACAACCTGAACAAATGCAAAACAACACCATCAACATCAAGTAACATTGTTTTCCCTTTGTAAATGTTTAATTTGTATTGCATTTCAGTTTACTATTCCAGTTTACATCCTCATGTTGGGACCAGTGTGGAACTATTGCATAGTGTAAATACTGATACATCCACAGTAAGTGATCAGAATTAACTTTCAATGACTGAACACCATGTTGACACTGATTAGATATTTTGAACAAGCTCTTTAACTCTCAGGCATGGTTTTAAATTATCTGTTGCTTATTCTTGAATATAGAAACAGGTAGGACTCCAAAATAGTCACTTTACCCCCATTGCAAAAAAACACAAATATCTGAACCTTTAAAAGATAAATACCAAGAGATTTTCCCTGCACTGATCAAAATCTTTTACTGATTTGAAAATCGTACAAAAATAATATTTTTAATTTCAAGACAAAATCAATAAGTTCGACTTCATTCCCTTTTTTTTAATCATTTATTAATATTCAATTTGGATTGCATGTAAGTTTATTTTCATATCAGGAATAGCAAGGGCAGAGGATTTAGGATGGGTCTGAATATCCATTTATTTTAATTTTTCATTCATTATGTGGAGGTTTTGAAAGAATAACTTCTGCAGTGACCTTCCAACAGAAAACCTTCAAGGTTCAGGGTCTGCCTGTTGGTGGGCTCAGACTTTTGTGTGAGTTTGTCACGGGGGATAAAAACCCACCGCATGAATTCACATTGAGAGCAAAAGCAGTGAATATTATTTCAACACCTGAATATGGCTCGGCTTCTGAATGATTTTGTGTTTGTAATTACATTTATAAAACAAAACATAATAAACTGACCTGATGAATCCTCTTCTCTTTGAGAAATCGGACTCATTAAAGCGAGGGTTTTGTGTTAGATTTAACCAAATCAGAGAAAATTAACCCTGATTTGATGGATTTTGTTTTGAATAGCCCCGTTTTTCCAGAATGTTTAAACCTTTTATATCAGAAATTACACTGTTATTCAACCCAAACTTTATTCAAGTACAGCCACAAAACCTGCAAGTTTAATTACATTCAAACTGTGTCTATTTCTGCAAAGTCTGAAAAAAACTCACAAATGACACAGAAAGATATATTATACATGTTAAAGCCCCTGAAAGGAACTCTCTCTTTGTATTGAGTTTGGTGCCCCCTGTGGACAAAGTGGTTATCTTTTCTCCATTTGCTGATCTTGTCTTGTAGATAGGTTTCTAATATAAAGTCTCAACCTTCTGTTTTCAGACTGTATGGTATTGGTCTGTCACATAGACTGTATAAAGAATGGACAGAGTCTGCCTCCTCGCTGGGTGAAGCCACTCCGAGAACAGCACCCTCTGTTGACGGGCTGCAGTATAGGTCATAAATCCCGCCTCCGCCAGCAAAGCTTATGGAGCTGTGGACAAACTTTAAAAGTTTATTACACAGAATATACATTTTTCTCCCCCCTGCTTGTGATGTTGAAATGTAGTTATTGTAAGACTGGTTTGTGCTCAAGTCCTCTTTTTTCTGTGAAGCTCTGTTTTGAAAAGTTATTAGGGGGTTCATGTTTGCTATGATTGACACCTGATACAGCCTATGGGCGTTCAGGGATTGCGTAGCTCTCCTGGGGGATACGCTGTTTGAGCCGAGCGTCATCACAGTGACTCTCTGTGACTGCGTGGCCGAATGCGCGCATTGCTACTGCGCAGCGCTGGTTTCAGGAAATAAAGAAAAATCCCGGAAATACAGAGAGCTTTTTGGCTTCAAATCCATATACAGGCGGTAGGCGGAACCAAGTTGTCCATAGTATATACAGTCTATGGTCTGACACCTACTTTGCTGTTGTGGTACTTGCAAAAACTACCTAAGAATTATCAGTCCTATTGCTGATCAATCTGACTAATTTTGTAAGTCACCAGTTTTTATTTTATCCTATTACATCAACAGCTAAAAACAAATACTCACTGAAGCTGTAAACTGTGAAACTACCATAATATACAAGAAAAAGAAAACTCCTATAACTCTGTATCTAAAAAATGAGCTGCTGTCAATATCAAAGATGTATACTGCAGAAATATTCCATTCATCAATAATATTTTACTCAAAAGAGGGAGCCATACTTGCTAAAACATCATCACAGGTATGTACAGTCACTTTCAGCAGCAGCAACCATCACCACTGCATGCACCCTGGTGCGCTTGACAATTCACCCTTTTCACTGCAGATTTTAAGCTGCAACTTGGTCACAAGCCCAGGCTGGCAGTTCCACTTTCCAACAGCTCTTCTCCTTTCTTAGGGTTATAATCATGTATTCAAAAAATATGGTAGTATACATTTAAGTTAATAGACCTTATGAAGTGTCAGCATAACTAAAAAGACTGATTTATTTAAGGCAAAAAGTGACTAGTTTCTGGCGTAACTCAAGCAGTGGGCCTGCACCATGATTTTCATCCTTTGACTGACTAATTTCCTAGTTGTTAAATAAATCAAATATAATTTTCAACAAAAAATCAACCTAATGGTCTGAAAGCACCCAGAAAGAAGTCAAATTCAAGCACCATTCATCTGACATGGCTACACATAGAATCACAAAGTCAGAAGGTAAGCTGGTTTGCACCACCAGCCTTGTCCACACGCCCATGCTTATAGCACATTGCCATAGTTAATTAAACAGTATGCCATTTTAATCAAACACAGCACCATACAACCTAATTTCCATTGTCTAAAACAAATACTGACAAACTGTGACATTACAAGATGCCATCTGCTGAGTGCTTAGCTCAACCCCTGTTTCAGTAGCTCGCAGAATTACAAACTCAAATCGATGAAAACAGATGGTGCAAGAACGAGCTACACGGCTGCACATTGACTGCACATTGTTGACTTTGCTGAATTGAAACGGAAACTGTTACACAAACTGTTACACAGGCACCCTGAGATGTTGGCTGTCGCTCTTCAGGGTTACTTGGTCCAGACTGACAGCCGTTAAGTTCTAAGATTGTAACTTTTTCTCGGCCTTACGTTATCTGCTTTTCCAGTCGAGGCTCATGTGCGATCACATTTTAATACCAAGCTGTCTAACTTCTTGTAAAGTATTTTTATATGGCCTGACAGTAGATCTTTTAATCAGAGCACTAACACAACATATGTTTGGTTTATACGACAGCATCTCAAATCAAATAGTAACTGAATAAAAGATAAAGTCGTAGAAGACACACAAAGTAAAAAATGTGAGCATGGAAACTGAATGAAACTCAACATTTCCTGGCTGAAACGGTTGCCAGATATAAAAGCACTAAAGCGAAGCTCCAAAAAGGAAAAATAATTTAAGAAATATGAAAATATTTATAAAATTTGCTTGCACAGAAGTTTGCTTGTACAGAAGTTACAGCTATTCTTATGACTAAATTCTTTAGGGTAATTTAAAAACTTGAGACCCACTTAGACTCGGGTTGTCCTTGCTTCTGTAACCACTTCTTGCTGTCCAGTGTGTTGCTTTTTCAACACCTTTTCTATCCAAAGCCATTAGCACCAACACAGAAACAGACACACATACCTGAGCTGATCACGACTTAAGAGAGTCTTTCTCTCACTGATTCTTTTCTCCTCTTTTTCTTTGTTCCTCCTCGTCCTTTTAACGTTCACATCCGCTCCTTACTCTTTCGTCTTTGTTTCTTTACAACTTGGTGCAGTTAACATTCAGCAAAAACTTAAACACTCGCTAAGACATGAGGAGGTAAACAGCTTTTCTGTTTGACTGCCATTGCAGAAACCATTACCAGCCCGTGAAAAAAAGAAAGCGTTCTGGCACAAGGCTGTGAGGACATTCACATGAAAAGACAGAAGTTTTACATGATTTGCAGCTGCATTAAAGGCTGATTCAGTCAGCTTTATGTATCGACCCTAATGGCGAATATTGTCTATTTCTCACTTAAAAAGGCAGCGTTAAATTTTAAAACTAACGAGCGCCCCTTATAGCTCAACGGGCCCAAGCAGTGTCATGCTGCCACCTCTGCAGACCACCTCCCCTGCAGACCACCTCCATGGCAGACCACCGCCCTGTCACACTGCGTGTCACAAAAATATAATAGTTTAGTATTATAATATGTTAAAGTATCATATGATAAAAAGGTAATAGTAGTATGATAAAAATGTCATAGTATAGAATGATAAAATATCACAGTATAGTTTGATAAAAGTTCCACAGTAAAGTATGTAAAATATGTCATAGTATAGTATGATATAAATATCATAGTATCATATGATTAAAAGGTCATGGTATACAATGATTTAAATTTCAAAATTGAGTATGAAAAAAGTCATAGTAAAGTACAAATAAACTCATACTATAGTACGATAAAATGAATTATTATAGTATGATATAAATTGCACATTTTAGAATGAAAAAAATCACATTTTTGTATAAAAAATGTCACATTTACGGATGATAAAAAGGTCATAGTAAAGTACGATAAAAATGTCATCGTATAGCACATTAAAAATATCAAAGTACAGTATGTTAAAAATTCACCTGCTAGTATACTAAAACTGTCAGATTATAGTATGATTAAAATATCATAGTATAGTATGATAAAAATGTCATGATATAGCATGATAGAAATTTCACATTTCAGTATGAAAAAATGTCAAATTTTAGTCTGGTAAAAATGTCATAGTATAGAATGAAAAAATTATTATAGTATAGTATGAAAACAATTCGACATGTTAGTATGTTCAAATTGTCGTATTACAGTTTAATATAAATATCATTGTATATTATGATAAAAAGGTCATAGCATACTATGATAAAAAATGTAGATTATAGTATGAAAAAATGTCAGTGTAGGAACTATGACCTATACCTTACAAAGATTACAAGGAATAACTATAACCACAGTACATAGTAAACAAAAGGTCAAAGTATTGAAAGAAAAAAATATTAAAATTTAAGTAAAAAGAAGGTCACAGAATCACATGAAAAAATGTCATAGTATAGTATGATTAAAATGTCATATCTATGACAAAAAATTCCAATTTAAGTATGAAAAAAGTCATTGTATACTATGTTAAAATGTTTAATCATATAGTATGATAAATATGTCATAGTGTACTATTATATAAATTTCAAATTTATGTATGAGAAAAAGTCATATTTTAGTATGATAAAAATGTTACAGTAAAGTAAAACACAAATATCATAGTTATCATACATTTTTTTTACATTTTAGTATGAAAAAATGTTATGGTATAGTATTGAAAAATATCATAGTATAGTATATTAAAATTTGTTTTACTATGCAATGATAAAAAATTTCAAATTTTAGTATTCAAACATGTATTCAAACATGTCAGAGTATCGTATGTTAAAAATATCATATTGTAGTGTAGTGTTCGAGTATAAAATTATAGAAATTTAAAAAATTTGAGACTGAAAAAAGTAATAGTATAGCATGTTAAAAAATATTATAGTATAGTATAATAAAAGTCATTGTACAGAGTGTTGAAAAATCAGTAGTAGTAAAGTATGAAAAATGTTACAGTTCAGTATATAAAAAAATTTATTGTATAGTATGATAAAAATTTCAAAGTATATTATGATAAAAATGTCATAGAATAGAATGATGAAAATGTCATTGTATGGCATGATAAAAATGTTGCTTTTTAGTATGAATGAAATGTTATAGAATGGTACCTTAAAAATGTCAAACTATAGTAAGATAAAAATGTCATAGCATAGTATGTTAAAATATGTCATGGCATTCTATGATAAAAAAAAAAATCAAAATTTTGAAAGAAAAAATGAAATAGTAGAAGATTGAAAAATTTACACAGTATAGTATGATAAAAATATACTATTATAAATGTTTCAAATCTAGGTAAAAGAAAGACCTTATAGTTTACTATGTTAAAAATGTCAGTGTAAAATAAAATGAAAATTTTTGTTTAAAAAAAGTCAAAGAATAGTATGATAAAATTGTAATAGTAAACTATGATAAAAATTTCATGGTATAGCATGATCAAAATGTGACTATGTAGTATGAATAGAATGCCATAGAAAAGTACGTTTAAAAAAAATAAAAGGTTATAAAGATAAAAATGTCATAGTAAACCATGATAAAAATGTAACTTTTTGTATGAATAAAATGTCATAGTATAGAACGTTAAAATATGTCATGGTTTACTATGATAACAATAATGAAAACAAATGTCATAGAGTAGTATGTCAAAAAATTGTAATAGTAAAGTATAATAAAAATGTCAATGTGAACTAAGATAAATATTTCTATTTCTAGTACGAAAAAACACTCATATTAAACGGTGTTAAAAATGTCATAGTATAGTATAGTATGAGGAAAATTTTAACTTTTAGTATAATGAAAGTCAAAATATAAAATGATAAAAATGTCATATTGATAAAAATGTCTTATTATAGAATGAATAATGTCATCTTGTAATGTGATAAAATGAATTTAAGTGAAAAAAAAGTCATGGTACAGTATTATAAAAATGTCATAGTATATAGTGATAAAAATGTTATAACATAGCATGATAAAAATTTCATTTTTTCATATGAAAAAGATGTCATAGTAAAGTATGATATAAATGTCATAGGATACTAAGGTAAAACGTCTGGTAAACTAAATTAAAATTATAAATTACGTTTAAAAAAAATCAAAGTTTTAATATGAGAAAAAAATATGACAGTATGGTATGATAAAAATGTCATAGTACAGTATATGAAAAATATCATAGTATACTATGATAAAAATATAAAATTTTGTACCAAAAAATATCAAAGTATATTTTGTCAAAATATGTCATAGTATACTATGATAAAAATTCACTTTTTAGTAAAAAAAAGGTCATAGTATATTATGTTGTAAAATGGCATAGCATAGTATGATAAAAATGTCACAGTATACTGTAATGTAAACTGTACTAAAAAAAATGTTTTAAGTACAGTATGTTAAAAAATGTCATAGTATAGTATGATAAAAATGTCATAGTGTACTATGATACAAATTGCAAATTTTAGATTGAAAATGTTACAGTTTAGTTTGAAAAAAGTTTTAAATTTAAGTATGAAAAAAATGTCACATAGTGTTCAGTATGTTTAAAAATGTGATAGGTAATGATGTAAAAGATGTCATTATACAATAAAAAAAATTATTTCATTATTTAAAAAAATCAAAGTATATCTTTATTAAAAATGTCATAGCATAGCTACAAAAAATGTTATAGTTAAGTATGATAAAAATGTAATTTTGTAAAAAAAATGTTAAATTTTAGTGTGAAAAAATCTAAGTACAGTGTAATGATAATGTCATAGTAGAGTATGTTTAACATATCATAGTATAGTATGATAAAAATTCATAGTATAGTATGATAAAAATTTCAGGGTTGGGTATGGAAAAATGTCATAGTATAGCATGATAAATATTTCGAATTTTAAAACTAAAAATATCATTGTACAGTAAGTGGAATAAAAGTCAGTAATTTTATGTAAAAAAAATGCATGTTATACTATAATAAAAATGTTAGATAACTATAAAGTGTGAAAAATATATTATTGTATGATGAAAATATTCTAGTATGATAAAACTTTTTAAAATAAAAAAATGTTACAGTAAATTATGTTAAAAAAATTAGTCATAGTATAATATGAAAAAAATGTCATAGTATAGTATGTCAAAAAAATCATATTAAAGAATGATAAAAGGATGTCCTTTGACATCGGTGGCACAGTAGTGTAATGGTTAGCAGTGGTGCCTCACTATCACGAGGTCCAGAGTTTGAATCCTTGTTAGGTGTAGTATGATAGATAAAGTGTGAAAAAAAGGTTGTTGCATTAAATGATAAAAATGTCATGGTATAATATGATAAAACCTTTACTTCTTGGTATGAAAAAAATCTCAGGACATTAATGTTAAAAGATTTGTCATATTATAGTATAATAAAAATCTCATAGTAAACTATGGTAAAAATTTCAAATTTTGGTATAAACAAAAATGTCATGGTATAGTACATTTAAAAAGTCATAGTATAGTATGAAAAATGTCATAGTGTACCTTGATAAAAAATTTTATATATATTATGAAAAAAATATTGAAGTGTAGTATGATAGAAAATGTCATAGTATACTATGATAATATTTTCAATTTTAAGTGTGGAAAAAATGTCATATTATACTATGGTAAAAAATGTCATAGTATAGAATGATTAAAAATGTCATACAGAAGTATGTCAAAAAAATCATCAATCATACAGAATGATAAAGGATTTATTGTGACATGGAAGACATAGTAGTGTAATGGTTAACACTGTCGCCTCACAATCACAAGGTCCTGGGTTTGAATCCTGGTCAGCTGAAGTATTTGAAAAATTATGTGTGGGAAAAAAAGGTGCTTGTATTAATTGGAAAAATGTTATAGTATACTATGTTTAAAGATATAGTATGATAAAAAAAAGTATCATATTATAGTATGATAAAAACGTGATTGTGCACTATGATAAAAACTATCATAGTATATTATGATAAAATGCCATAGTATAGTTTGATACAAAATCTCAAATTTTAGTATGATAAAAATGTCCTAGTATAGTTTAAGATAAATCTCACATTTTATTTTGAAAAAGGTCATTTTTTAGTATGATAAAATGTTATAGTATAGGATTATAAAAAAATTTAATTTAATGAAAAAATGTCTTGGTACAGTATGATAAAAAGGTTGTATTATAGTATACAAATATTATAGTACAGTATGATCAAAATATCATAGTACTGTATGATAAAAAAATTCCCATTTTTGTGTGATTAAAATGCCGTAGTTTAGTATGTCACTAAAATCATACTTAAGAGGGTAGGCGGGTTGGCCCATTGCGTCTGCCTTAACTCCTCCTCTTTTCCTGTTTTTAGATTTGACTGACAGTCAGGTTGAGTTCAAATGATGACAGCCATGGCCTGTCTGTATAACTCCTTAGAAACCAATAGATGACATCACTAAGGTCAAGTTCACACCTATAAATTGATTTTTTAAATCGATTTTTTAACCTGCATCCTTAGGAAAATCCAGTCCACACTAGAGGCATTTCAAAGGTGTTTTAACCCCCATGATATGACAATAAAGATGGCGAGATATTCCAAAATACAACATATATTGGAGAGGTCGTTTGTGAACATCAGAACAAAGCTAATGTCTGAGTTAAATACACCTAAAAATCACAGATAATTAAGTAAAGAGAAATGCTTTTTTTGCAAATAAAGAATGATTTTAATACAAAATGAGTGGGACCAAATTTTTTAAGATGCACCTGCTCTTTGCCTCACTGTTACAGCCAGAAGGGTAAAAAAAGAAACTAATAGAAACTCTGTGGTAACATAAATCTTTGTGTTTGGGAAAATCTGTCAAAAGGGTCAGCAAGACTGCAGGATCTGAATTTAGTAATAAATTACTCAAAATTTACACTAATGAAGACAATCACAAACTGGTGCTGGGCATGCATCAGAAATGTTCAAATCTGTCTGCTTGAAAACTTGTATCTTTCTTGTATCTTGTAGCTTTCTGCAACCCACCAACAAATAAATATAAAACTTCTATGATAAAAGTCTGCTCAGCTAAAGGAATAAAGAAATAATACCAAAATATCAAAAACTGTACTTGGTACAGATGTAAAAGCTACCTCACACTCCTTTCTTTAAAATACACCACAAGTTATTGATTGATCCATAAAACCTCCAACAATATAAAAAGTTCTGAAAGATGCTTTTGAAAGAAATAGAGCTGCTGATTTGTAAAGATATACTTTCTAAAAGGTTTTCTGAGTTGTAACCATAATGGCTGTTTGTGTCCTTGAGGGACAAATTTTTCCTCCCTTCAGAGGTGGTTTTAATTCAAACATTTCTGACTCAAACCAACAGTTTTAATGAGTCTGAATGACCTTCTCCTGTGGTATGTTATGGACTCAATGTAAAAAGTGTGTGTGTACATATATTACATACATACATACATACATACATACAGACATACATACAGATAGATAGATACATACATACATACATACAGACATACAGATAGATAGATAGATAGATAGATAGATAGATAGATAGATAGATAGATAGATAGATAGATAGATAGATAGATAGATAGATAGATGTGTTTTGTAACTTTCTTTGCTCTACATCTGAGTTTCAATGACAGAGGTACTTCTTTTCAGTGAATAAATATAAGTGATTTCATGCTGTTAAGTTCTTACTAAGGTCCACAAAGACCCTGCTAAACCCAAACTACCTCTGCAGGATACCAAGATACTTTAAAACTGTGTAACTTTTTGTGAGCTCTCATGTTAAGGATGTTTTCCATTAAGGTAGAGCTGTACTTAAATCAAAAGTTACTTTAAGTATATTCACAGGTTCCAACTTCTCGGGTCAATAACTCATCAGTGGAACAGCACGTCCACAAAAGCAACACCTCTTTTTAGCCTCAAAGCACAAACTAAAACTTCACCTTCATAAGTACAAGCTGAGCTGGACTACTCCCAAGGCTGCCAACAGAGACAGCTGTGACTCAGGTTTCCAGGGACCATTTTAAATAGTTTTATATGTGATTTTATGAATGAATTCAAATGTGCATAAATAAAAACTTTTACCTGATCATTTACCAAAGCTAATCCCCCAACTAAGACCTCATGTTTGTGGTATTAAAACTTGATTTTTGTGATATTATGACTTAGTTTCATAACATAATGACTATAAAGCTCCTGTGGGGAACTTTCTGTATGTGTTGTCTTTGGCGCCCCCTGTGGACCAATTGATAACCCTTGTAAAGTTGTTTATTTCATCCCCATCCTTGTTAAATCTCCTATTGCTAGAAATGTATCATTCAGAGTGATTATTGGCTGTGGGAAAAGTTTTACAAATTACAATAAAGATATTGTCAGTCTTGTTGTTGAAGGTCTCATTTGCTTTTTTGTGTGTAATAGAGATGCATCACTGTTCATTTCAGTCTGTTTAATTACCTTTCAAAAACTCCTCACAGGAGCCTAAATTTCTTGCTAAAGAGTACCATACGGGGTTGTCGAGTTTTCCTATTAGTATGAATTATTTAGCATAAAATTTCAGAGACGGCTTAAATAAAAAGTTAAAAAAGAAAAATAACAAATATAAAAGCCATGGCGATGATAACAATCCAGAGCTTTTTCCAGTGAGGTGCCTAAGGGGCTCAGCTTTTCATAGATACATGTGAGGGAGCTCAGAGTGAACAAACACTGGAAACCACAGCTCTACAAGGTTTCTCTGTGGCAAACTGGGGTGTATGATTAATTTACCGCCATTTGATCCAGGTGGCTGACATATTTTTTCCATATTCTGTAAGCTTTGTCCTGGATTTCTACATTGTGTTGAGTATTAAAATCAATACTTTGGATTTTTTTAATTCTGCCTCACTATTGTATTATCTCACGTATTTCTTCTCAGTAATTACAAAGTGCGTGCATTTGATCAAATCCTTGTGCAAATCGATACAGCTCATCTCGCTTTGAAATGTTCCCCTCCATTCACCACCTGTGTCCATGTTTCCTCCCTCTGAGGGTCTTCTGTCCTCTCGCTCTGCTCCCTTGTCTCCTCCTATAGCCCCTGGGTGCTGCCGCTCCTGTGCTGGGTGCTGACAGGTCCAGCTGTCTCCTCTTTTTTGCCCTTGGCTGTCGCTCATTAATTTCCAGCAAAGGCCCCTAAGCGACAGCTCTGCTTCATAGTGACCAAACTTGGAAAAGAGGAGCTCAGCGGACAAACACAACAGAAGTGCACACACAAACACGCTCAGAATAAGATGACTCGGGTCATACTGGAGGAAACAGGTGGACTCACAGTATTTGCATCACAAGACTTTAGTAATGGTAAAACTGAAGGACATGGGCATTTAACAATGTTGTGATATTATGTTTGAAAAACACTGGCATTTATGTGGTTAGATTTCCCTTAAAGCTCCTATAAGGAGTTTTTTGGCATTCATGAAATGGATATTGAGACCTTTTAATGATATCAAAGAGCAAACAAGACCATCAGGGACAAGATTTAAATTTTTATGACATGAAGTTTAATGTCTGAAACTGGTGTGAGGAGGTAGGTGTCAACCAAGCAGCTGATAATACAGCCCTGTTTTTACAATGTCCATAAAATATTCACAATAAATGACATATTTGACCGTCAAAAGTCAGCAGGATGAGACTTTTAACAAAAGTCACAACTTAAGCATGTGTGGGACAAGATAAGTAAAGGCTGCTTGGTTCACAAGGGGTGCCAAACCATAAATTCCTCACAGGAGCTTTAAACAAACTTTGAAATAAACAGAGCAGGAAGCAGAATTGCCCTTAAAATAACCTACTTTGGTTAACCAGTGCACAAAAAGTGACAAAAATAATTTCAAAAATATCAGAACAGATGATTAAGAATGTTAATCATGACTGTTTTAATCATTTAAGATTTTTTTTCCTTTAAATGCAAAAAAGAGGGATTGTCTTATATTTGAACACAGGCATGGATCACACTACAAAATAATTGTGCTAATGATAAGCCTGAAACAGAAGTCAGTTTATCAACTGCTTCTAAAGATTGTCACCCCAGATTATCTTGTAATCTGAGGGGTGTTAAGGGTCATTTTTTTCTTTTAATTTGCGGCCAAGACAATCAGAGCCTCCCTGATCATCATAAACCTTTAACATGTTCAATATTTATGATCAGGAATCCTTATGTGTGGAGTGTGGGGGGATACCCAGCGACGGCCGATTATTGTCCGCTGTATAGTGGACAACTTAAAAGCCAATCAGAAGGTAAGCTGACTGAGAAAGGAAGCAGAACAAACACAGCCATGGCAATGACAGTACATGCAACAATATGGAATCCTCTTACTGACACATGACAAAAACGCAAATGCTTACACAACATGCTTTATAAAACATATAAATGCTGAAATTACAAAATAAAAAAGGAAAGCATTAAAAGAAAACGCTACCTCAATGGAAGTACCAGGAAGCTAAGCAGCTAGCATCTCCTCTAATCTACTTTGCATGTTTACATAAAAACCAAGTAAAAAAAAAAACTGAACAGTTTTTAAAAAACTAAAAACAATTAGTACAATTCTTCGAAAGCATTGCCAGCAGCTGTAGACCTAATAATTATACATTAACAAAAGAAATATGATAACTTTCTCTCCACCATTGTTGTTGACAAAGAAATTGTCAGAAGTCCCGCCCTTTCTTGATTCTGATTGGTCTGTGGTGTAAAAATTGATGGACAATCACATCTGTGTTTTGAAAGCTGAACTATTTCCAGCACAAACAAATGGAATCAGTCAACACAGCATCCTATTCTTTTGCACTTTTTGGGAGTTTGCATGAATGATACATTTGTAAACCATTGTTGTTGTTTAGTTTAGTTTAGTTTAGTTTAGTTTAGTTTAGTTTAGTTTAGTTTAGTTGTCTTCTGGATTTGCAGGTAGATCCACCTTTTTAGCTGCTAAGGAAACCAATTCAAGTAGAGAAAGTCTAAAAACACCAATCAATGTTGTATGTGATGATATCCAATCAAAATGTAGAAATGCTGTTTGCAGATGTAGAGAACAGAGTTTGTTCCTGTGCATTCAAAGAAATAATTTGGTCCAACTATCAGCAGTATTACATACAGGCAGTTACAACCCTCCAAAAACTTGTAAGGTTAGTGAAAGGAAATAAGAGTCTTGAATCTGAGCGGTTTAGTTTGAAGCTACATTTAGTGTGATTGTGTGCGTGTGTGTGCATATTTGTGTGTATGTGTGTATGTGTTAGTGCTAATCACAGCCCCTCAGCTGAGCCACGCGCCCTGCTCTGCCTCTCCTCTCTCAGCAATGTAAATTAGATCTGTTAATGAATGTTTTCTCTCATCACATACAAGTGCAAAGTAACTATGCCATCTATGCCCACCTTGCCTCTCCATTTACCACCCCAGTGTGCCAAGCATTCAGACTAAATGAAAATATACACAGGCACAACCATGCCAGGCATCCCCTCTTAACAAGCTGCAGAAACACTGCGAGGCACGGCTGCTATGCTGCAGGGAATCTTGAGAATCTTCATGCTCAGACCGCCGAGCTCTTCTTCTGGCTTTCACTGTTATCACGCCGATCATCGGGTTAGAGAGCTGTGTTTCTGCACCGCAGCTATTTAAGTCAAATGTCAGAAAAAATCAGGAAAAATATGAGCTGCATTTTCTCGTCTGTCAGCTTCATGAAGTTAAAATGCCATTTGTAAACTCAAAAAACTGAGAGAGCATTCCAGCAATTGATTCAAAAACGGCATAATGTCACCTAATGTTGGCTTTTCTTAGCTGACACTTAGCTGTTCAAAATTTACAGGAGGTATTTCTTTTAACACTAATATGTTCAGTTTTATCAAATATGCTTGAACTGTGGCACAGTTACAGTCCTCACCATGATATCAGGCTCTTCTTTTCATCAAGTTAATGATCCTTTTAATGCACTAGTGAGATTTTTGCTTCAAAAAAGACATTCTTTTTTCACACAATATCCCACATACCTTTATTTTTAGGATATAATATGCATTTCAAATATTTAACAAAGCCCCTGAGGACCTAAAAAAGTGATTATTCTTATCAGGCATAAATTTAGGATAAATGAAATGGTGAGTTAGCACTAAACAAATGGACACAATAATAAAAATATAAGTAGTAAAAGTGTTTAAATGAAAGGAAACCATTGTGTTTAAAATCAATGTGAGAAACTGAGACTGTTTTCTTGCTCGATTTTGCGATTATGTGATGCATCAGCAATAAACCCCAGTAACTGGCTTACAAGACGCCACTGCTGTGTGAATTTATGGAGTCATGCAGGCTGGGTGTGCAAATGTATGTATGACACAAGAAAATAGTAGTTTAAACTTCAATATGATAAAGATGCAGAGGCCACTTTTGCTCATGGAGCTTCACAAACAAGAAGGGGAAGCATTTTAATCTAAAACTGATGGCTCCTTATCATTAAATATTCCCTTTAAGACAAAGAGATTCAAAAACAAAGATCATCCTACTGTTTTTAAGCTTTAGAAAACATTCAAGCTCTTTGCATTAAGTAAAATTTGAATTATATTGGCGGAATATTTTTCACACCTAACTTCTAAGTTGCCAACTTTGTGGTTTTTCTACGTTTGCAACTGCAGGCAGAAGTGTGTTTGATAAAGCTCCTCTTGAAGAGCTTCTGCCAATTTGTGAACGATATTGAAACTAATATCGATTCATCTACATGACTTACAAAAACAAACTAATCTTTCAGCAACAAGATATTTCATTTGATGTCTAAAACAGCTTGCAGGAGTGGGTGTCAGTTGAGTTCATCTGCTGCATGCTTCAGAAACAGATTTTTTCAACATTAAGTACAGCTGAGAATTCAGGGGTGTATTATTGATAAAAATCAAATATGGTATGTTACCGAGGACATCGTTTCCTGGGAGGGGCATGACACGGCACTGTCCTAACGAGAAAGAAATGTTGACTGCGAGACAAACATGGAAAAAGAGAAAGATGGCAATTTAAACATGGATAACAAACAGTTATTGATCATTTATTGCAGATCTAGGTGTTCTAGTCTGTATATATATTTAATATATAATAATATCTGGGAATAAGTAATTTACCAGCCTGGAGCAAATATGTAACAAGGCCTCCCATTGGTCATGACGACTCAGAGGTGATGAATTACAGTCAAATGTTCCTCATTAGTCGTCAGTTTAATGCTTCTATACCGTGCAGTGTCTCCCTCTTGTCTCTCCATATCACTGACATGATAACAGCTTATCGTTGACTTAACAGCAGCTGGTGTAAACTGTATGTAACTGACCGTGGACGAGCACAGAGACCCGGCACAGAAACCTTAGCAGCGGTGTTAAAACTGTGCCACATTCGTCGGATCCCGTCCTGCGTGACACAGATTCCTGAGACAAATCCTCCGCTGGCATCTCCATAAAAAGTGAACACTGCAGTCTGTAAACCAGGAATTCTGGTCCTGGAGCGAGGGGAGGAATTCACAGCTTGTCACAGTTCATTTCTGCACAGGAATATGAGACAGTGAATCCTCCACGCTGGGTTGTTGCAGATCAGGTTGATTGTACGGAGAAGAGGCAGAAATGTTCCCCCACATGTATCAATTTGTGTCTACAATTTTTCCACGCATACCAAGACTAAACATGCATGAAATGACAGCCGAGGAAAACCTCCCTCTGGTTAAGGCTGCATCTTATTTTACTTGATGGTTCATAGAATTTATTTGCAGTTTTATTTTCTCACCTTTATACTTAAAGTGCCTGATATGCAAACATTGCAAAATCCCAGAATACGAAGGTTTTTGTTTTTTATCCGTTAAGGAGAAGAGAAAACAGATCACTGTAGAGTTACTGTCTGACTGTGTACCTATATAGAGCCAATCATATTTCTAATACCACTCCTTTGATGGGCGTTAATATTTCAAGCAATTATTATAAATAGCCAACATTTATTACTGTCTAACTTGGTGAAGACAAGCCTTTGAAATGACTCGGGACGGTTTAAAGACAGTCTTGTAGAAAAGCTATAGGAGGCCTGAGCCATGTCCTTATATATATATTATGTCGTCCATGCTTTTACGTTTTCCTGAAGTCTGGCACTACAAATAAAAATAGCTGAGTCCCAAGGTTCAACAGGCGCAGAAACAGATTAAACTAAACATTTGGTGAAAGCAGTCCCATAGAGAGGTAATATTGCTGCAGAATAATCTGCTCAAAAATGTGTTAATAGATCCGCTAATGTGTAAGTGCCTCTGCAGAAATGTAAGGAGTCATTTCATCAAGCCAGCTTCCCCCAAAGTTCATCCTCACTAGTACACCACTGTCTTCCAGGTAACAACATGCTGGTGGTAACAAGCGCAGCACAAACAGCGACTTCACAGTTCTCTACAATGAACAACCAGTAATAGGCTGACTAATGTGAGGCACAGTGAGCCTGTGAGCCTGAACCCAGGGCAGACAAAAACCCTCACCATGTGCACCATGTGGATCATGTTACAAACCAGTATTTTAGGGTCCTGAAAGACATTTGTGGATCTAGTGGGTTTGAGTGAAAATACTGAAAACTTAGCACTCATTTAAAACTTCTTCTACATATAAACACATTTATTTATCTGAAGACACATTTGTGGGTCACATGAGTTTTATATGTTGATCTTGCGCACATTTGCAGATCTAGTTACACACTTGCACATTTTGTACTAATGTGTGTTTAAGAATAAGAAGAACTTTATTTATCCCCAAAGAGAAATTCAATGTTTGGATGTGTGGATCCCTTTGCACAGATCTTCTCATGCCATTTCAAATTCTTTTGCAGTATAATTCATCCGCATTAGAATTGCATCTTTTGTGAATGCAATGCAGAATCACTCGCTTTGACCTCTCTTCACCTCAGGTTTTGCTTAATAAACCAGTACCTTTATGCGTCTTTTTCTTAGTTGAGTCAGGTTGGGTTTTCTCACTTTGTGTGAATCTACTTTGATTGAAGCAAAGATCTTATTAGCTGAATTTATAACGCCAAGTTTGGATCATCTTTGTATAGTTAGTGAAATGTTGACTATAGAAAGAGCTTTAAAGAAGGCGCAAAAAAGGTCGATTAAAAGCAGAATAAATTACAATTTAAGAACATAACATCATTCAGAAACCCTCCTTCCCAAGGGGGTCCACTTGTCTCTAAACTAAGAGCTGAGGGGTCTTCACCACTTCGTCTATAATTACCAACAGCTCCATTGGTTTATGTAACCCCACCTCCTGCTCATCAAGACCAACAGCTTATAAATAATCTCCTCAGCCACTTAATCCCTCTAACTAAACACTGAGACATGATCTGTGTCATGCTGTGCCTGCAAGCTAATCCAGAAGTGAGAAACATTAATCAAGGGAGGCAATTACAATTTTTGAAAAGTGTCTTTCACTTTTTAATCAGTAAGTCTCGTCTTATTGGACTGAAGTGGATGCATTTTTGCCGGGCTTTTGCAGCAACATCTACTTATTAAAATAACTTTGTTTTTATCCTGAGCACTTAAAATGTGGATTTCAGCGACAATGAAAAGTAAGAAACAACAAATGCTGAAGTTTTGAAGCGTTTAACATCTCCTGTGTCGTTGTTTTTCTCTATTTCAGCTCTTAGAGAACTCTCAGCTCCCAGCGTCAGGTGCTGATGGGTGCTAGTGTGAAAACTGTCCTGGCACAAGACACAAATGTGGTAACAGGAAAAAAAAAATTGGCCTGCACCACTGAAGAGTCATCTATCGGCAGGTGGGGTCATAACTTTTAATATGATCCTGCAGCCTCGCCAAGTTGATCGGGTTTCAAGTCACCATGCAGAAAAGACCTTTTACGTCAGTGTGTTTGTGTGAAAGGTCCTGTGACCAGCAACAAGACTCTCCTGCCAGCCACCCGACCACCATCTTGCAGTGTTTGGAGATGAGGTCAGCTTCCCCTTTTCTCTCTATGAGTGTGTGTGTGTGTGTGTGTATGTGGGAGGGAGGGAGAGAGACACCTGCCTCGAGTGTGACAGCTCTATGAGCGTCCTCATGAATCATAAGTCATGTGTCTGCCCTCATCTCACACGCCCAAGTTAGAAATGGCCCTGAAATCTGGCCTCGTGTGTGGGTGCGAGTGAGTGTTTAACAAAGAGAGAGAGAGAGAGAGAGAGACTGACTTTAGACTGAATAAAAGGATAGATGCTAAAAAGTGAAGCCAAAAATGTGAAGAGACTTTCTTCAGAATTGTTCATCCAATCTAACCATGATATCAAAAGTGCTCCTCTAATTTTTCCAAAGTTTGAGCTTTTGTGGTTAGTTATTTTCACGTTTATGCATGCCCAAGTTCTCAGGGGTTCAATTGCAGTTAGTTATTTGACGCTATAAAAAGGTAGAGTTGACAGCTTTGTTAAAAAATGTTTCTCCTGCAGTGAAGGTGTGCACCAGATTAGCAGAGGTGAGACATATTTAAGGGCATGATTAACTAAAGCACTGTGCAGCTTTTGCAAATGAGCCAAAAGAAATCCTTCAGTTTACAAAGCCTTTGCAATCTGCACTGCAGCGCAACTGTGCAAATGTATTGTTTGCATATAATTTAATGCAATAATTAGGAGCAGCGCAAGCCTTTTTCTTTGCACGTTAGCCTCAAAGCAAATTTAAATACCTGAGAAAGTGATCATTATCACAGTTTGACTCCTGAACATACGGGCTGTGCCATTACACCTTACAGCTGGATATATACTGTATTCCTTTTATTCTCCATGAGCTCCTTTCTGCCTGCTTGATCAAGAAGTAAGCTACATATTAACCCAGGAGTTTGTCACATCAATTATTAATCAGTTTCACTAAAAACAGAAGAGGACAGACCTTGAGAATGAGGGACGAGAGTGCACAGTGCAGCTCTGTGCAGAACGGAGAGCACAGTGATATTTTTGGGGGCTCAAATATTATGATTCCTGGAGCAAGTGCATACTTTTAATCAAACCAAGAAACTGTTCTGCTGTGGGGTGTCCTCGCCTGAGAGATCACTCCTGAGTTAGGAAGTTAGGAACCAAGGATCTCACTGCAAAAACACCACAAGTATACCATCAATTTGTATGTCAGCATCCGTCACTGAGGGTGTTTTGGCTTTGATTTTGTACTGCAGGAGGAGGCATGGATATGTAGATTGTTTCTACAGTATACTGCAGTAGGTAGACGCAGGTCAGAACCCAGCTTAGACAGCTGAGAAACACAAGAGGAACAAAAAGCAGAGGATGGATGAGAGCTTTTTGATGCATTTGTTTTTGTGTTGGCTTATATGTTTGTATTAGAGTAAGAGGTACAAGAAGAAAACATTTGATGAAGAGAAAATTGGGGTCATCACCTGCATTTGTTGCCCATTTTTACCCAAAAAAGAATAACATCAGGTTCATCTGTAGTTCACAGGAGGCTGATTGATACTTCACCTCTCTGTGGGAATAATTACAAAAGGAGAAATGCTGCTCTCCTTCAACAGCTCACTTAAACTTTCAAAGTGTGTGTGGGGGGTCAATGCTTTTAGAGAAGGAGTGCAAAAACAGCTGTTATGTGTAATTTCATTTGTTTACATAGGATGAAGATTTATTATTCTGAAGTTTTATCTAGTAGAGTTTTCCTTTTTCTTCTATACTGCAGACCATGATGTTAGACATGCTGTCCTCGAGCCTCACTCACCACGGTCTGATGGTGAGATCGATCATTCAGTCACTCAGGCAGGTAACAGTCTTCTCCTGCTGTATCTAAAGTGATCATTGACTGGATTGTGTTAGAGGCACTGAAAAAAAAAGAAACTGATCCTCACAGTGCTGCTGGTGTTTTCTCAAAGGGTTACTTACTGAACCCTGGATATAGACAACCTTACTTTTTCCAGAGGTATTGTGCTTGGTAGCTCTCTGAGAGATATTCATGTAAGTGTCTGTCAGACTTGAGAACTGATTTATGTGTGCTTTTGCATTATTATGGGGCACAATAGAAGAAGAGAAGTTAACCTTCCTACTGTGTTAGCTTTTACTACGCACCCACTATGGCCACTTTTAGACGGAAACGGTCTCCATAGAAAACGGAAAAGTGCCGTTTCGTTTTCAGTTTTTACGCTGTGTTTACACAAAAACGCGATGCGGTTAAAAACGCAGTAATGTGCATGCCAGGTCGCTAGGTGGCGCGTGTCTGTGTGACCGCTGCGGTGTGACGGAGGAAGCTGTGCATGGCTATGATGTCATAAACGTGAGCCATGGCGTCACAGGTTTGACCGTTTTCAGCGTTTTTGTACTTTAGACGAAAGTGGGACTAGCAGAGCGTTTACAACATTTCCACTCTGGAGGGGGTTTTCACTTTGTTACGTTTTCATCTCCTGAAAACGCAGTTGCTGTCTTGAAAGACCCCCCCTAAGCGAAACTAAATTTTTGCGTTTTCTATGGAGACCGTTTCTGTCTAAAAGTGGCCTATGTTAAGGGTCGGTTTTGACCCGTGTCTTAAATCAGCTGTAAATTACACTGAAAACAATTCTCTATCATCCTGTTTGGTTCTCATCTCTGGGTTACCTTGTTAGGCTTCATTATCCATGAAAATATTGCTGATAATAGTTTTTGTAGTGAGCCTCTGGACCTTTCTTTGTCAGTATACCCCTCACACAGACATCCATACTGAATTGATCTCACATGTCTGGACGTGCCCGATGTTGTTTTTTTGTGCAGGGAAATACATGGAAAAATGAGAATTTCCTAAATCTCACATGATTGGAAGAGTATCTGACTGTCAGTGTGGTGCCTGTCTGTGCACTAATGATTTCAGTTTTTGCTCTTATTATTAGATATTGATCTAACCGGGTCAACATTGACCCTAACACGACAAGTGCCATCATCTTAATAAGAGCATTTTGTAATTTGGTCCGTTTTTTGATTTTTATTTTGTTGAAATAGAGGTTCCTGACAAAGTCAAAAAGTCTTGATACAAAATAACTTTTTTAAGTGGTTCTTTTAAACATTGAAAGTCAAAAACGGGTCTGTGCAGACCCTAACACCGGAGAAGGGTTAAACATGCTGGAGATCTGTTGTGTAAATAGTAACACCCCTGACAGCAGGAGCGCCTGACTCTTGAACAAAAAAAAACAAGGGACTTGTTCTGACCTCTCTTTTCTATTCGCCTCACAAACCACCCAGACTATGCACTGCCTATCTAGCAAAACATGGTTAGACACTCTGATTTATCCACACTTCCATGCGTTTTACATCATTTAAACAGGAGCTTAAATGTTCTCTCTCTGAAATGGATCTTTAACAGTTTCTTTTCCTCTGTTTTCATTTTATGTCACAGTGATGGATGGGAAGTAATTAACGGAGTGACAGCAACTGTGTGAGTTTAGATTTCATTGCGCAGAGCTTTCTGTAAAAAAAGAAAAAAAAAGAGGAAAATGCAGACACTGAAAAAAAAGTTTAAAAAATAGTAGGAATTGGGTCTATTAGTGCTTTCTACTTAAGTTTTATAAGAAAATAAGTGTTTTACTGGGTTTTCTTGCAGCTTTTGTCTACTAAGGCATACCTTTTTGCCAATTTTAGACACTTCAGACAATAAGAAAGATTTTAGGAATGTGTTTTTTTATAGATTTTCTTTAAGACCAAACTAAATCAACTTTTTATGCAGATACAAACAAGTGAGAGCTGATCTGGGTCAGCAAAAAGGGAAAAAAATACTGAAGAAATCAGGTGCAATGTTAGTTAGAAAAAATGGCAAACTGAAAATCCAAATCCAAACAGATAATTAAGTCATTTTGATACAGTGTTAAAACCTTGAATAAACAGAGATATGTCTATTCATTTCAGCTCAGATGACTATGTCCTCATGAGGACTCAACCTGCAGACATGTCCCTGTTAATTGAAGGATTTTTAATCTGTATCAGAGTCCACTGACTGTTCAGTGTGGACAGCCATTTTTTACCATGAACACAGATTGAAATGCCACTTTTTGTTATTCATCTTTAACTTTAAATCTGTATTAAAACTGCTGTATTTTTTGCTGGTTTATCTGACCTTCATAATTAACACAATGTTACATTACTTCTCTCTCCATAAAGCATATCAGATAAGACAATGCGCGGATAGTATGTTCCCCAAACAGGCTAATTAGGATGCTCTTTTGTAGATTTCTGATGACAGCCTGTATAATTTCAGTCATCCCCTCTGCTCTGTGTCTCCTCAGCTCGCCCCTGTCTTTTCTGCCTTCATTCCTCCCTGTCTAACCTGTTGTTGATTAGCTGAAAGGATCTCCGGGATAAAGGCAGAAGGGGCAGCAGCTACATTCTTGTTACCAGGTGTCGGACTCGAGGCCTCGGCTGGAGGAGAGTCAGGTTCAGCACTTGCTGGAGAAATATCTCCCGTCACCCGGGTGCTCAGCTCTGGAAGTCTGCGCTAAGAAGTCACCCGGACTATTCAAACTGCAACAAAACTGGTAATTATGCACGTAAAAAAGCAAAGCATTTGATGAGCATTTCTCACATTTCAGGTTTGCTGTTTTCTCGCTACCTTGGGTGCTAAACTGGAAACGTTTTTGTTTTTTATCCCTGCTGATTCTCGCCTCTCAGCGTCACCTCGTCACCCTGCAGGATGCTTTTAATTAGAACCGCCTTGTTAGCTATATCCTTGCGCCCCTTAATTAAGAAGAATCTTCCTCGCCCTCTCGCCATTGTCCAGCTCCAAATAAAAGGAGCGTTGCCTTTCTTGTCATTTACTCCATCTTTCTTTCTTTTTTTTTTTTTTTTTTGATAAGGACATGCTTTTTTTTCTGTTGAAGGTTTTCTTTGAATAAGCGGATAAAGAGGACGAGGGAAAGAGGGAGAGGCTGGGTGATGAAAAGACCCGCGTTCAACCAAGGACCCGGGAGCCACCTGATAAATTGGCTTGTTAAGAGGAGAAAGATCAGTATGTGACATATTCCTCCCATTCATTCCCAGCAACACAGGTGCAAAACAGACAACAGACAAATGGGAATCAATCAAATTGCGCTATGGCTGGTGCTTGTATTAGTCTCCAAACACTGACGGCCACTCAGCTGGGGGGTTGATCAATTCAATATTTAGTTGTATAGGCTCAATTTAAGCGATTGTTGCATGTCAATATCCACATGTAGGTACGCACACAAAGGTAGCGAAGGAAATCAAATGTTTTAGCTGGCAAAGAGGGTCCAACACGCGTCTTTCTCAAGGCCAAAGTCTCGTGCCGTGTGAATTGGAAAGCGGGGACAATGAGAAGCATTGAATAAAGGGTGTATGTGTGTGTTTGTGTGTGTGTGTGTGTGTGTGTGATTGTGTGAACACCCTATTACCCAGACGTCGCTAACATTGTATGGGAGGATAACTCGCTTGCTGTGAATACTTGAAGACAGTGAGAGCATGTTTGATATCTGAAGAGGAGAGAAACAAAGACAGCCAGACGTGAGGTGGTGGAGGGTTTCAGAAACAGAGGGTAAGAAGAGGAAGATGAAGGATTGATGGAGGAGGAGGAGGAGGAGGAGAGAGGAAGTATATAAAGAGTCGGACAGCGCTTCCTTTCAGTCAGTCTCCAAGCAACTCACAATAGAAGGTCAGAGAAGAAGGAGAGGAGGGAGACGACAATACGGAAATGCAGAATACTCCTTTATTCAGCTGCAGACACACAGGTAGGCAAGCAGACACAAAGGCATGCACAACAAACGTGTATGTTGTGTGTCTGTGTGTGTGTGGACTGTCAGAGCAGATACACTCCAACAAGACACTCAATAAAATAAAGCTGAGTAGAGATACACTTTTGGGATATTTAGTTGAATTTTTCCAGCCTTTAAACTTAGTTTGTCACGCTAATATTTCAAAACTGATTCACATAATTAAAATAAACTTTAAAAAAAAAAAACAATCATCTAAAATAATACTGTTGCACCATGTTCAAGGTAGTCTAGGTTTGCAAAGTGAACAGCCTTGATTTTTAATTATGGATTTGTTGAACATACCCTATATGTTTGTTTTTTGTTTTTTTAAAGTTCCTGTGAGGCAGGAACCTTTAAATATTAAAACTACAAGAGAGGATGAGACCATCAGCGTAAGGGTTCAACTGTATTTACAGGGAGGGTATGAAGGGTCAAACACCAGGGGCAGAAACAGCCTCTGTTGATATTTCCTATTGTTATTGATTCATTTAACAGTTAAAAAAGAGCCGGATGAGACTTTTTATTATTAAAAAAATAAATAAAACTTTTAGTCTTGCATGAGGCAGAACCAGCTTTGTCCACAGGGGGCACCAGAATCACCTCAAACCACAAGTCCTCAGGTCAATTTTAAAGGTTTCCCTGTTAAGAGCACCAGAAGCCAGGGTCTCCGAAACCAAATCCCAAATGAGAATTACAGACTTTTGTCGGTTTCAGATAAAATGAGGGTGAAATAAAAGCTGGCCTTGGTTTTATTTGCACATATATCCATCTAACTATGGTACCTGTTGAAAACATTAAAAATATTCTCTTGTACTATTCCTCAATGAACAGTCAACTCAATTATTAAAACATTGGGGTCTTTAAATGGATCCTTGGGGGACACTACAAAAAATGTTAAAATTAAAAGTTAAACATAAATATACAGTAAATGTGAGAAGGCTGATTTATGACTTCAGTTCAGAGCTTCTAATCTATGAGATCAAATGCTACTTTTGTTTTTGTAACCCTTTAGTTTAAGACCTTTTCCGCGGCAAAGATTCAGAATAAGAATCTAGCAAATAAGCAAAGACTGGAGGTATCACTTTGTCCACAGGGGGCGCCAAAATCAACAGAAACATAAAGTTCTCTACAGGATATATGACAAACCACCATTGAACCACAATCAAACAAATAATTTAAAAAGTCTATTTTTTTTATTATTTATTAAATGTGTACTGTCTCGAATGTGGCAGGATAGTGAAAAATGATGGTACCAGAAAGAGCCTCACAGTTGCACCAACACTAAGGTGACCAGATTTCTGTAATGAAATCCGGGGACATTCGGTGCAGCGGCGGTGGGGGTGCATGGGCTGCTTGATCACAGACAACATCTCGGTTCTATTTAGTAGCAGCGCACGCCCCTTGTAATAACCCCCGTAAAAGGACTGCTTACTTGTGCTTTCTACCCATTCGGCTACTGTAATAACCGTTGTTCGAGCCCACACGCAACATTTTTGTTCTCATTCATGAAACGCTTAAATCGGGGACATTTTCGAGGACAGCTTTTGCCAGGGACAGGTCATCCAATTCGAGGACTGTACCCGGAAATCGGGGACGTATGGTCACCTTAACCAACACTGCATGTTATGGACGTAAATGAAAGTAATATAACCTCTTATGATGTCAGACAGTTTAAATCTTTTGACCCAAGAAAACCCCCTAAAATCACAGCCTCTTATAAACCTGTGCGACTCTAACTCCCAATTTAAACCAAAAAGTACTATACTTTTTCATCCCACTTGTCTTCACTGCAAAATTCAAGAAAATTCTCAGGTGCGGGTCAGCAGGTGGTTTTCAGATGTTTCTTCACGGCAACTCAAAGAGGAGACTTTTTCTCTCCAAGTGTCTGGCAACAAGTGCCCTTTCCTCTCTGGAGACTGGAGGAAAACAGGGCATTGTCAACTCAAGGACAAACGATAAAAAAAAAACCTCGTACTTCCCACTTTGGTGAGTGAGTTGTGTTAAAGGAAATCCTTTCTGTGGGGTATAGGTTTTTGAAAAAGTTGTCTTTTATTATCTTCTTATCACAAGTCTGCCTGTTCAGTGTCCATTAGCAGGACAGGCTGAAACGTACTTCTGATGCATTAAGTGGCGTTTAGAAATGGAAACAGTTTGTTCAAGGTTCAGAGGACAACGCTGCGCAAAAAGGATTGTCTGTCATTGAAGTGAAAGCTCAGCAAACAATGGCACCCTCTCTGCCCTTGGACTGACTATTCGCTTAAGTGAATTCTCTTTCATTTTTCATTCTAGCATTCATATGATCATAACACTGTGAAAGCGAAAGTGGCTGTTCTTTGGTTATTTGATGCTTTTGTGTCATACAATCCCCAAAGAAATCAAAGTTTAAAGAATTTTTTGGAGAGCTTGGCCTGGTCAACCCACCTGCTAGGAGATAAACGACACCGAAAAACAATATTTATTCAGAAGCCAAGTAGGTATTGTAAATTTACAGATCGCTATCATTACACTTTTTAGTTCTTCAACTTTTCCAAAACCTAATCTTGTCTCTGCCTCCATACTGTCTGTGCAAGAGCATGAGTTGATCTCACCTGAACGGTCAGGCAGCTTTTTAAAACAGTTTCCTACATGAAACAACAACATGAGAGTACAGGGTTGAGAGAAGGTGCTTGCATAAAGATGTCGTTTAATTTCTGGAGCTTCAGCTTAAGTATTTGCTGCTCAGTACTTGTTTTTGTTTCTGTTCAGTGACACTGCCTCACTTTGTCTCTTAAGCACTCTCACGCCTCTTTATTTTTTGAGCCTCACTGTTTATCTTGCTCCAAAGATGCTTGTTTTGATTGTACCTCTGCATAAAAACTTCTCAAGTGAAGACCTTGTGGTTTTGACTGCCGTCTTCTGTCTCCTGCAAACAGGGACAATCATCTTCTTTTGACTCTCATTCTGTCTGCAGCTGTACGAACGGAGTCATTTTGTAAAAGCCTTTGAAAGAACAGATGTCGTCTTGATGGAGATGAGAAAAGAGGTTTTTATTTTGAAGAGGTGGAAAACAGCGGTAGAGTCGAAAGAATTTGACAACTTGGAAGTTTCAGTTCGCATTGGAGGTTGATTCACAGCTCAACCGTGTAACGTCAAGGTCGTGATGCACTGAAAAAGTGAACGGCTCATATAGGATCCAACATGTGAAATTATCGTCTTGTAACTTGTCATGATCACAGCTACATAGACAGATTTGTGTGAGTCACATCTACATGAAGCACCAAAACATATGAGTTTTCAGACGGCAAAATGAGGCATAAATAATGTCTAAACACAGAGTACACATACACCAACATCAGAACCTGCGTTTACATGCAACATTTCCCTCAAAACATGAACTTAAAACAAAGCGATCCACGTTTAGTCCATGTTTACGCGGGCCCAGCTGAATCCAATTGATAAGCTCCTACGACATGCACTAAAAGCCTTGTGTGAGTGAAGAAGACATGCACTTCCATTTCCAGCTTCTTGTTTACATTTAGGAAAATGGATCAACATCATGTTTTATCATGTTTTATCTTTTATTTTATTGGGGTTTTTTTGTGTGTGTGTTTCAGTCATAACTTCTGGGTTTCCTATTTCCTGCAAGCGTCATTTTATGACTATACGTACTTGGTAACTTGTGCGGAACGAATAATCCAGTCTATCAACCAAAAATCTAGTCATACTTTTATACGTGGCATCAAACGTAATGTCAATCAGCGTAGACTACCTCCTGCAATCCATTCCAAGATTTAATACAATCCAAGTGAATTTGATCCACTAAGGTGTTTACATGACACATTTTTAATCCGATTAAGTGTTAAATACAATTGTAAGTACGATGACCTATGTAAATGCTGCCAGTGATTGGGTCTAAGCTTCTCAGTATGGACTCAAACTGACCAGACACAGGTAAGTGGGTGCAGTTGAGGCTGGCTTTTGACCTTCTGATAAAGAGTTACAACGCACCATGTCAGTTAAGTCATGCCACGCTACTTACTGGGTGTGGACGATTAATCAGATCTCAATTTGGATCACGGTTTTGGCCTCCCACATTGTTGAGAGTGGACAATGTTACGCAACCTCCCTCTCTTTCTGAAAAGCAGTGTTGGGCATGGTCCCTCCCCTTAAACAGCTCTTGCTTTCACTTCATCATGAGCTGCTGAGATCGGTGTGAAACAAGGTTGTGGCTCCCGACAACTATAAGAACTATCAGGCAGCAGTGGGTGGAGAGAGGAGAGCAGGGAGAGGAGCAGGAGGAGTTAATAAGCTAAGGACTGCTATGCTAAAAAGTGAGAGACATACATATGAGGGATGTAAAATAAAAAAGTTAGAAGACTGATGGATTTGTTAGACCTGCAGCCTCAAATTTGTACATTTTTTCTGTGAGAGAGTATTAAAAATCATAACTTCTAGTGAAATCTGGTTTTTAATTTAATGAAAAACCACCAAAATGAAGCACAACCTCCTGAAGAGAAGAAAGGAGCTGATGCAAGACTCTATTGTAGTAGCAGTACATACGCATTTTTCAAAAATTCCATATCATCCAGTTAAACAGACATGCTTCAGTCAACAAAAAGGTGTAACTCAACAGTTTTATTCCACTTATTGAGTTTTTCTCAGACTTGGTCTTACAAGCCTTTAGTCTCTGGTAGCAGGGGGACCTCCTTGAAACCTGTAGTTTGATGTTTTGCACGAACAGCATAATGAAACAGACCGTTAACTTCACTTTTTGAGCAAATACAAAAGCATGGCCAAATTAAACTCAGTTCCTTTTAGAAAACCGAAGAAAAGATGCAATCAAAGACGCACAAAGAGCGGCCACAGCTTTTACCTTGGATGTTTTAAGAAGTGAATACACAAGAAGTAAACGGCACATTGTGATAGAAGAATAGTGCTCTTTCTGTTTTTCTGAAACTCTGATTTATCTCTGTCTCAGATGAGCCTGTTTACATCGAGGTGGCATTCACACATTCTCTGTTTCCCGCTATTTGAGAGCATGGAGCAATAAGGTATCTATTCATATAGGAAGCTGCTCTAGCTGAAGGGAAAACTTGTGCATTATTTGACACTTTCAGCTTTTCAAAGCTGGATGGCTGCAGTGTTTTACAAGATCACTTATAAACCCAAAGAAAACACTTCCCTTTAGATCAGCGTTACTGAGCAGTCAAACTGTTTTACCGACGACAGCTTTGCTTATGTCTTTAAGAAAACATTAATTCACTAAATAGACACTTGAGGATGCAAAAGACGCCTGTGAAAAGTAAAAAAATAATTACAAGGTCTTTTAAGGGGAAAAACAACTTAGAAATCAGAGACAGTCCCTGAAGAGCAGAGAGCTCCCACAATTTAAAATCAGTGAGATTTAATTCAACTTTGACATGATGAAGCAGCTATTGAGGCGCTGCTAAGGACATAATTAGGAGTCTTATTAATGTCTGTTGGTTCTGCCAAGGTAAACCAAGTCAGCGAAGAGTTTTCTAAGAGCATAAACCTCACAAGTCTTTTATCCAATCTTTTTATGTTCTTTCTATGAGGTACAGGCTTGACTGTGTTGAATAATTTGTTTCTTTTATACTGTTAAAGTGTATTTCTGTGTGTGCGACATAAAAAATTCACCCGGGCGCTCACACACAAAACTCAAGTATTGACAGAAAACGGAAGAGTTAATTTCTGCGACTAAAACTATGAGAAAAATATTTATCAGACGGTTGTGAAAACAAACATTTACCCCCACAAAAGAAATCTTTGAAACCAAATTTCCATTTTTGTTTGGATTTTTTTTTTTTTTTTGGAATATATAAAAATAATTGTGCTTGAAATATTGGACAAAACAATATTTACTCTGTGGATTCCATAAAATTTCGAGCGTATCATAACTGTTCAGTGAAAGCAGCTCTTCTGAATGCATCCACATTAAAAAGTGCCACACTGTTTCTTAGGTTACATTTAATCCTAAATGTCCTATTATTTAAATTGCTTTCCTTTACTTTATCACTCTTAAATCATGTTGCTACCTTTGTATTCTCTGTATATACCAAACAAGCAACCTGATTTACAACCAAACTCAAGCGCTGAATTTCAAATGTGTTTAGCACTCAATCATGATTCTTTTATTATGATTTGGAGTATAGAGTACACACAGCTAGATCCGTATGCCGCTTTCTACAAAATCTTGATCGGAGAAAGCAGACCTTTTGTGCTATTTATTTTAGAAAAAAAATCAAACACATATTGTACTTTAAAATACTTGTACAACTTTCTAATTAAGGCTCAATAAAAGGAAAGTCTCCTTTATGACCAAACAGCCTAAAAATCATAAAGACCACTTTCCACATAGAGATTTGGTCTGTAAAAACAAACCTTTATAGTCTTAGATTCATTTTCTGAAAGGTTTTCAACAGTGATGCTTTTTAAGGAAACGATTCACCATTTCATTTTTAGTATGTCGATTAATTTTCTGAACAAGGCGACTGCTGTGTCTCCTTTAACTGTGGTACAAGGACTAAACTGGGGTTTAAAGGCATTAGACCACTTTCCACGTAAAGGTGTTGTCCCCAAAAATCAAACAGAACTTTAATATATGAGCTTCATTATTGTTTGATTTCTATTTGAGACATAATTCTTCTGAAATTAATCATAAACATGTAGTTCAAATATGTAGTTTCATTTTCTGGAAAAGCTCAGTTGTTCTCTAAAATAGGAATGCCATATCTATATGGACTGAGGAGGGCCAGTTAGAAATCTTTGCCACGATGATATTAACTTTGTTTCTTAGTTTTAATGTCTAATAGAAACATACTTTTCAGAAATAAATCACAGGAGTATAAATATAAAAGTATAACATGTTACCAAAAATTCTGGCGTCATTTCAGCACAAGGTAAAAAAAATAATAAAGATCTGATTTCTCTGTCATTGAGATAAATTATGTTTCGCCTGTAAAAGCCACCTATGCTGATACATATCTTTTTAAAGTGATATCATTAGGAGCAATTGAACCATGACCCTTTCAGTCTTATTCGTCTGTTTTTTTCAGGTAATGTTTGCATGTCACACATTGTCCCTGCTGAATAAAAAGTCTCCTCTCTGTTGTAATATCAGCAGTAGTTGACCCAGGTCATGTTTAATAGCTGAGCACTTTATCAAAGTAGTCTGTCGAATATGAGGGTCTTCTCCTGAATGCCTCTCATTAACTATTCATCCATGCTGCCATGCACTGACCTATTATAAAACAATCACAAGAACAAGTGTTGCACTTGATCAAAATGTGAGCTGTCTGAAAATAAATGCTCAGTTCTTGGAGATACAGAGAAACTATTTTATTGAAGGCTGTTTAAAAGGCTCTGTTGAGTAAAACATTGAATTAAACTTGAAAATCTCAGCTTTTGTTTCATTGTGAAGACAGCAGACTAAAGGATAAGCCCAAAACAATCAACCTCTTTTTTATTTTCGTATTTACAGGTGAATTAACCTTTAAAAGTCTGAAAATTGGTGGCTACGATGAACAGACTACGATTGTTATTATTACAGAGAAAGAGGAAATTTAAAAAGACTTAAAGATGAGTAAATAATTGCAGACATTATAGGTAAATAAAGCAAATCATAAAAGAATACATGCAAAGTGTTATTCTGGGTATTTGCGATTTCACCTGTCGTGGTGAAAATGGTACTTCAGTCAGAAAATTAATTTCATGAAAATCCAAGGCAGGAAGAGCAGTAGCAAATACCCCCAAGTACAGAAGAGAGCAGGCATCAGTGACAAGACATGCAACACTAGTAAATTCAGGTAATCAGCGACACTGTGAGCTGATAAAGGTGGCATTTAGATCAGCTGATGTACTATAGGCTGATCACTACCTTGTCGCCTGCATGAACTAATGCTACTCTCAGTTTATTTTAGAGCTCTCACACTACAGGTTCACAACATATGACTCGCACATACAAACACAGATTGCAGAGTCCTTTGTGTCAAGAGTCAATCTGAAACACAGCCCACTATTGCCACATGACCCAACAACAAAGAATTCAAACAGATGATTGTTTTAGACTTCCAATAATATGATTTATATGAGTCCGGCTTTCCCAGATGGATGGTTTTTCATTTTCCTGGATTGTTGCTCTATTTCACCTATACTGTTGGCGTTTCAACTTTCCAATTAGTGCTGGAAAATTTTAGATTTGGAAGAAGAGAATTTCTTTCATTGCAATGGGGAAAGAAAATTAAAATACCGGTCCCTGCTTTCATTTTCATTTTCAAGTTAAGAAAACTAAACTTTTGGACAAAATGAGCATGGAAATTCAGTTTCTCACAGTGTTACGTAAAAGTTGTCCCAAATGATGGTGAATTATTTAGTTATAAAATATATAGATATATAAATAATAAAACTGTAACATTACACAAATTTGCAAACCTTATATATTTGTTTCAATGATGGTGTTTATACATTTTCAAATCAGTTTGTGATTCAATGTTTTGCCCATATTATTAATACAAGAAAGTCAAAGTTAGTTTCTGAACACAAAGCATAGTAAATTTCTAATAAGCAATTATGTTTTTTTTTCTGATATATTTTTGTAACATCCTCTTGCCGGGAGCTTGAACTTGAAAACCAACAAACCTCCAAAAATCAATAGAGCAGAAAATATTTTTTCAGACAAACCCGCTTCATTTTAGACCGTAAATGGAGACCTTGACTTTGCTGCACTGAAAAGAAAAAAAAATATTTTTAAAGACTTTTCTTGAAGGTAAACCAATCAACTTCTGCCCCAATCTCTCTTTCCTGAGCACACAGACAGACGCCTCCTGTGATAGTGCATCAGGGTTTAATATGTGAGTTTGCTGCCCTCTAGTTGACAACTTTAAAGCTTTGTGTCTGTCCCATTTAAAAGCCTAGGAGAGCAGTGAGAGTACATCCCCTCTGATACAGACTTCCTTACTGTTACATACAGTATATATGTTTACAGCAACAAATCAGTTCAAGCATTTTGTCCTTTGAGTTAATAATCAGGATAAACTGAGGGGTGTAATGTTAGTGACTTTGACAAAGGCTGATTGATGTATATGGGGTTGGCATAGCAACTGAAGGGTGAAGGGACTCACGCAGGTAAGAAGTAGACTGATTTTTGGTCTTAGTAGATTGTTGACACCAATACTAGACATTTGGCCAACTCTCTGTATCAGCTTTTGATTTGCCAATAAAATTGATTGATTATAAAGTGTGCTTCCTTTTGCTGCTGATGTGTTGGTGCTAAATATCACAGTGTGAAGCGCCACACGACCAACTATGATAGTGATCTGTATGTCTTCCCACACTTCATCAAAATAAAATAAAGTTAATAAGAAAAGTCCTAATGTTGTTCTCACTGCGTCACATAAATAATATAATTTTTTTCTTGCCAAATAAAATTATCAGCAAAAATCCATTTTTGTATTCACTTACAAGAAAAAAGCGCACTGTTGTTTACTGAATTAACGAGATAATTATCTTGAAAATCCAGAAAAAAAACAAGCAGAATTTCCTCCTGTGAATTTCCATGAGTATAAATTACTGTTTAAATTTGAAAATTGTCCATTATTCTTTATATATATTTTAAACTTTAACACAATTCATAAAATGTTTTAACCCAGACTCAATTCATTTTTAAATGCATTTGTTAGTCTGTTTGTTTTTTGTAACAACATCACCCATGCATTCAAAAGTAGAACTCACTTTTTTGACAGTTCATTTTAAGGTTAATCAAAATCCAAGATAGAAGTCAGACTTAAACAGCTTTTTCACCTCTATTTCTGAAATATTTCAAAGACTTTTTTATTTATTTTTTTTATATCCTGTGATTTGTTTTTGTTCTTATGTTTTATTTTCATGTTCATGTTTCATTACTTCTGAACAGTTTTTTCCCCTGGTGGTTATAAAATGTGAACTGCTATTTATTCACTGTAGATGAAAGAGGTGTGTGAGGATAGTCTTACCTGCAGCACAGATTTTATGAGACTAAAATCACAAAGAAAGAGAGAGAGGGACTCACGTGGAGGCTGTCCCTGTCTGCTCTGATGCAAAATTCTGGTTAAACATTGGCCCAAAGTTTGCCTTCTGCCTTCTGTTGTTTTTACACCAGAGGTCATGCATTTGTTGCAGCCGTTATTGACTTAGTAATTAAAGTATTTTAACGTGGGGATTCTGTAATCATTACAGATGCCGCCATCTGTCCCTGCACTGCTGCATGAGCACCTGAGATGGATTTTTCCTCCTGAGTAGATAACATACAAAAACCCACCAAGACGGGGGGAGGGTGGAGGTCCACGTCACTGCCATTCATCTGAAACAGTGTGACTCATGTTCCTGTGTGTTTACATTCAGGCTTCTTTTTCAATAAATATTTAACTGTGGTCTAAGTTACTCTCACACAGGATTTAAAAACAAGATAAGTACATCAGGACGGACAGGAAAGCTTGCAAATTTTTGACTTTTTATCTTTTTTGTGTCTAAAACTCAAAATTTATTTCTAAAATGATATAAAATGAGACCCTTAAAGCCCTCTATGACAGATTGGACACGCCTCCTTCTTGCAGCTGCAATAACAACTTTCATGAATGAACACTCTGCACTGCATCTGCCTTTATATCACCTCACTAATGAATATACATGTGGGTTCAGCCGTCATAAATAGCGGCGTTGTCAAGCTGCCTGACAATGAAAAAAAGCCCATTGTGACTAATAAAGATTTATTAACAACATTTTGCAAACAGAAGAAATGGAAGTCCTTCATCAAGTCCAACATTAAAGAACAAAACGGTTTGGATTTAAGTCCAAAAAAGAAAAAAATAACTGCATCAGACTGTCTGTTTTCATGGTTTATATGATTTAAATTACTTATGCATAAATAATATAAATAATAATTGAGTCTTTATCTCTTTATTCTACATCATTGTACTCCACCAGCTCCCATGAAGACAGTGTTGATGGGGGGCAGTGAAGACACCAGGTCCTGCACCTCTGAGGAGGACGCCCCACGCTGATGAGACAGCAGTGCATCCTGGGAGGCGAAGGGAGAGGAAACACCAAACATGCAGGGAGCAGATCCGGACGAGGGAAGGGAATGATCTAGAGATGAGGTAGGAGATAAATGTTTTGGCACTAGGGGACATTAAAAACAAGCGTTAACGGAGGTGTGTGCATAATATCAGTGATGGACTGAACTCTCCTTATAATTAGTAAAAATCAGATTAAGCTGAATGGACTGAATAAACTCTCTCCACTCCAGTTTGGTTGGTTCATTTTTTAACCTGAAACATGACTATATGGGTAAGGAGGAAGATCAGACCAACTAATGGGTTTTAGCATACTTATCATGGAGATCCAAATCTTTGCACTTTAAATCTCCTTAAAAGAATCAAAAATGACCTTATTCAATAATTTAATATGATTAATGTGGTTGGAATGAATCAGACATGCCTGAATTTATTGATTAATATGATTTGGGAATAAAAACATTACATTAAAACCAACTTTTTGAAAAACAAAAACCCTTTCAAGCCTTTTCAAGCTGTGTATTTGTGTGTTTTTAACTCACCTGCTCCACTGTCAGCTGCTGTGAAATACGCATCTGCTGTTTTTCTTCCCGGTTCATCCAGGATGTTGAGTGGATCGTGAACTTCTGAGTAGGCTGAGGGGAACTGGCGAAGACTGCCCACGGTGCTGATGACAGACACATGCTGGTCGACCAGTGAGGTCATCCGCTGGCTGTCCGGGTAAGTGTTGTTGCCATAGTAACCTGCAACAGGAGAAAAGACTGGCCTTGTGGTTGTGCTTTACCTTTGGTGGAGGAAAAAATGAAGTGTTTGATGTAATAAATAAGTTGACGGATGAGTGGATGGATGGATGGATGGATGGATGGGTATTTGATTTGTTACAGAAGTTAACAACTTGTTGCCCAATGACGACTGTCTTCTGTGCGCAGTGTAAAACAGGTAAGATAACTAACTCATCTTTACCTCCATGTCCTGCAGCTGAGTACGTCTGCCCCTGACACCCACTGCCTGTTGGGTTCATCCCAGCCCCCACAAAGCCAAACCCCTCTGCAGAGTCCAGAATCTGAGCGACCGTCTGGGAGTCCAGTCCCTGTCCGGTCTGAGCTGGATCTGACCCTGAGCTGAAGCCTGATGTGGATCTGACTGCAGGGTTATAAGGTGTGATGGAGCAGGCGGAGCTGTTAGAGGAGTGGTGGTGGCTGTAGAAGACCTCTTTATTCAGGTGTTGGTCATTAAAGGAGGGATACCGAGAAAGATGGTAGCTCAGAGATGAGGGCTGAGACTGGACTGAAGCCAGACACTGACCCTGAGGCCTGAAACACAAAGCAGACTCATGATACGACCTCACAATGACAACACAAGTCTTAGATTGGAGACACACAGGACAAAAAGAAGCTGACCTGAGAGCAGTCTGGTAGTTTGAGCCAGAGGAGCTACTGATAGGAGAGAAATAACTGGTGCTGGTCTGAGGTAGGCAGTGGTACAGGGTCTCCTGGTATGAGGAGCAGGGACTGGGCTGGGTCATGGCACTGAGAGAAGATAGGCAGGAGGAGGAAGAGGAGGAGCAGATAGAGGAAGAAGAAGTGGATGTCAGGGGTCTCCCTGTCATGGGGCCCTGGTTGATGACGGAGCCTCGATGCACTAACGCTGCAGGGGAGATAGGGGGCGTCATGAGGTGGCCGCTGACCTGAGAGAAGTCCATCTGAACACCTGAAGAAACAGCAATAAAGACATGTCGGCTCTGAAATACACATGCCCATGTTTAACCAAAACTCTCATCTCACTTAAGGATAAATGTTGGTCCAGTTCACAACAGTACAACCTGACCTACAGTATATTGAATTTGTATACATGTTTTCAAAGACCCAGAAGACTTGAAATAAACTGTAAAAACTTTGATGCATCAAGACAGCAGATTTTAAAAAAGTACCTGAAACAGTGAACCCAGCAGGCTCAGTCCCCTGATAGATCACTGTGCCCGTCTCCTGACTCTGCTGCTGCTGATTGGTGGACAGGGTCATGTAAGCGTGTTCACCTGGAGACTCGTTCTTCACTGATTGGTCGATGGCAGAAGTGGCCTTGTTACGATTGGCTAGGAAGCAGGAACTCGGGGAGGCTGTGAACGCTGCTTTACTGGCATCTGAGAGCGACAAAGTTACACCACATTGTTAAAACATCTGGGACTACTTAATATGAATAATAAACAATGTCCCTCATAACTAAAAATGACTTAAATTGGCTTGATGTGAGTTGATCTTGTGTGAGGTGGGTTTTGATTTCTGGTACCTGCGTTTTTCATGTATTTGTCCAGCAGGTTCTGCAGGTCCTGTTCTTTGTCGTTATTAAACTGAGTCTCCAGAGCCAGCAGGATGTACTCATCTAACAGCATCCTGATCAGGTGGAAGGAGCCTGCAGATACCAAAATGAAAAGAGAGAAAAAGTGGTCATTGTTTCTTCTCTTTTTGTAATATTTGACCACCTGACTCCAGCTGAGCTCGCTGTTTTGACTCCTGTCTGACCTTTAGGCTCCAGCTGCTCTTTGTCTGACCCGGTCTCAAACTCTCTGTGTGTGTTTGAGCTTCATTCAGAGTTCAGAGAAGGAGCCACCAAATGGTTTGTGTTTAACCACGTACACAAACTCTGAGTGTGAGTGTTTGAACAGAGAGCACGCGACCAGTATGATAAGACTCTGTTTAATCAAGGTGAGTCTGGCCTTTATAATTTACGACGCTGTTATAGCAATCTGCTCTGAGCTGGTTAGCCCTTAGTGTGTGTGTGTGTGTATGAGTGTGTGTGAGTGTGTATTCAGCGTACTGTGTAGGCTTAGTAATGAAGAAAAGAGGATAGCAATATCAATATGCTGAGTCACTCTGTGATTAATTGTTATCGAAAAGACCACAGAGGCTTAAATGTGTTTTCAAATTTCTTATTCCCCAGAAAATAAGTAATTACTGTTGTTTCTCTTGATTGGGTTCATTTATTTCTAATTTAAGAATGTCAGCAACACAAACTTGTGTCCAACGTTGGCTGAAAGAAGCTTTGTGCTGGATTTATATTAAAACACATTCATGTTTTGGGGCTCAAGCAAAAACTCTCATCTCAACAGAAACCCTTTTTTTAAGTATGGGCAATCAAGTTTACTTTTGCCCTGGTTTTGCAGAGAATTATTGTCCATCACACACGTCTTTTGCTGTAGTGCTTGGAAATGCCTCCTACTCTCAAGCTCCTCTCTTCAATATGGAGTAACCCAGGGCTCTATCTTGGGTCCCCTTTTATTGAAAAACTATTCAGGTGCAGGCCCTTACTTTATCAAACATGGACTGGCAGTCCTCAAAAATGGAATTCATACAACATACTTATCCACAGGGGGCGCCAAAACACACAGTTTCTTTTCAGCTCATCACATTTATAGAATTTAGTGTTCTCAGGGTAAGAGCTCACAGTTCTGCACAACAGGACGTGAGCGTGGGAATACAGATTTTTCATTACAATAAAACACAAATGAAGTAAATTACACAGACATGACCTTTAGTTTGGATCACTCCAAATGAAAGGTCATTACAGGTCGACAGGATCTGTTCTTATTGCTGAAAATGTCACGAACTAGAAGCATGCCTTTATCTACTTATTTGCAGTCACAATTGGGTCTGTGTGCAAATTACAGGTAAATACCAGTCTATTTGAGAATCAAAGGTCACTCCCAACAGCCTTTAAAAATGTCCTGACTCTGTGCTCAAATAATTTGTTCTTACCAAAGCTGGAGGCATTGTTAAGTGTGAGGTTGTGCATCACTCTGGCCCCGAAGAAGCTCCACCTGAGGAGGAAATCCTGAGCTCGCTTCTTCACTGACCGCCCACTCTGCTTACCGGGCTACACATGCAAAACAGAGGAGATAAAAATACAGCTTTGTATTATTATAATGCAGCATGTTAACACAATTACACACTGTTACAGCTGTTACCTTGACGACTTTATGTTCCACCACAGAATCCAACCACTCGATAAAGGACTCCACTGTGGCGTTCTTCCTCAGCAGCTCCTTCAGCTCCTGAAAGACGCTGATGGAATCATCTGGAACAAGAAAGAGGAGATTACTGGTGAAAAAGGCTCCTTTATGAACAAAAACCTGCTCAGTGTTTTTTTTTTTCAGTCTTACACTCAGAGTAGATATCAGGGTCCTGGTCTCCTGTGGTGTTTATACTGAGCAGAGGCTGTGAGCTGATGCTGCTGAGATCCACGTTGTCGATATCAGACACCATGCTGGTTACAATGGCCTGGTCAAACAGTGCCGGTCGGGCTATCTGGAGAAAATTAAAGGGATAAAAAATGTTCCTGTTTAGAGGAATATTAATATACTGTCTCCTAAATGCAACCCATCCTGTTCTGAGTCAAAGTCATACCTGGGCCAGGTGTAAAAAGGAGGTCTGTCTCTTCAGGGAGGACACAAAGTGGCGTGCTATGGGGAGTTTCTTGACAGCAAGGCATTCTGGGAGGTTCTCCAATGAGGAGGCAAGCCAGTGCTCCCAGTGTTTGGCAAAGTTGCGGATATCTGCCAACAGACTGATGAACACCATTAATACAACTGATCAGATTCCCAAATCAGTTTTGATGTCCTCTCCTATTTTAAACATGCTGCAGTTCATCCCTTTTTAAAGACACCGTCTATCAGTCCTTCTGTTCTTAATAATTACAGACACATCTCTAAGCTGCTATTTTTTTTATCAAGATCTTGGAAGAAGTGTCCATACAGTTGATTTCTTTCATGACTGACAATCAGTTCATTAAGAACTTAAATCTGGTTAGAAACTTCTCTGGTTGGGGTCTCCAACAGTTCACTGTTTTGTATGCTAACCCTCTTAGCCTTAGCCAACCTTAGCTCAACCTTAGATTCTTCAAGTCTTAAATAGTTGTCTGAAATACTCTGTTGGGATTAATGATGAGGTGCTGGACTGGTTCCTATCTCTCAAACAGATCTTTTCCCGTAATGCTCAGAAACAACTGCTCGCAAACCCCTCTTTCTAATATGAGGTCCCCCAGGGCTCTATCTTGGGTCCCCTCATATTCACAGTATATTGATGGGCTACCTTGTCTAGTAACCAGTCTTTGAAAAGTGCTGTAAAAACTAAATTACTATTACTTAACTTTCTTGAGCCTCTATCAAATAAAGTAAATTTAAAAGTGAAACAGTTGTTATACTGACGCTAAAGGCACTCTGATTCAGCTGTAAATTTTTGAGGATGTGTAGAATATCTTGTTTTGGGTAACCTGAGGGCAGGCTGAGATAGAAAGACCTTATTGAAATGGTTTTGAACTTTATGTACATAATGAACTACCCTAGAAAATAATAAATAAAGTGAAATTGAGATGACAAACCTTTCAGGCATCTCCTGCATAGTAGCAGGAATGAGAACATCTGTTAAAACCTTAAAAAAGAAGAAACATGTAAGGAAAACATTGCACATTATTGGTAATAACTCATGTAGTTCTCATTAAGTGAATCAGAGAGAGGATTTTAAGCCTCTCCTCACTGAAAAAAAGCCAAGCTTCCAGTAAAAGTTGAGTATACTAAGTCAGATTCATGGGTAATTTTAATAGTGTATCCTATTTTGCACCTTCTTGGTTTAGCCAGTCACTTAAGCTCCTTCTGTCAGTCTTTGTAAATAAAAACCAATGAGCAGTTATTTTGTCCTCACCTTATAGAGAATAGAGTCACAGACACAGAAGATGTCAACAATCACAGGGTTTTCCAGCAGAGGCAGCAGGTGGTCGGGCATCCCCTGCCAGAAATGGAGCAGAAAGTTCTGGATCTGAAACAAAACAAATGAAGAGTTTTGCCAGTTTGAGTGGATTATAACTTGCTCTGCTTTTGGTGTACCTCTTATCTGATAAACAGCCTACATTAAATGTGACTAGAATGATCACCTCTTCAAAGTTGACATTGATGGCATTATCTAGGATACACTGACAGTGTGTTTTGTACATCATGATCAGAGTGTCCACCTGCAAACAGACAAGAGGAAAACCATAAAAACATGTTAGATAATATTATTAAAACATCCTCATTTAACACTGCTCTAGCTCATATTTGTGTAGTGGGTAAAGAGAGAGTTTCAACTGTAAAAGTGTGACATCTGAAAATGCAGTATTTATTACTGGCCTTTTCTCTGGAGATGTTTCCCTCCAGCAGAAGATGCTGAGCGTTGGGAAAGTCTGGCAGCAAAGTCCCAGTTTTGGAGCTCAGAGAGTATTTCCTGGTGAAACCTCCCTGAGAAGGAAATCAAACGCATTAACCTATTTCTACCTTGATAGAAATGATGGATTTATCTTATCGAAACAACTTATGATCAAGAAAGATAGCATATATCTGCATGAGAATATGTTAAAGATTAAGAAAAAATATACTGTTTTGGAATCATCAGATCAAATATCTAAAAGAAGAAGAGTTCATTTCAAGAGGTTTACAGACAAGACACAAACACTGACTGAATTATCCCAGAGCTGTTCATTAAAAGTTTTTCACAACTTGCAACCTTGCAGACCAAAACAGTATATTTTATTAATTCAAACAATTGGGTGAATGTGCAAACAGAAACTTGGATTTGGACTTGGAAACAACATAAAAAGCAGATTTAACAGCTTGTGCTCACCTCATTCTTCAGTTTGCTCCCTGAAAATCTGTTGACATAGGCAACAATGAAAATAACATTAATTAAAATTTTAAATATGAATCTATTGTTCCCCCTATAGTTAATCTCTGGACTAACTGTGGACTAACACTCACAACAAAGAGAGAAAGAAAGCAAAAGAGAAGTTTGTAACCCGCACAAAGATTATCAAATGTCCTGTTACCTGGTCAAACCTTTTCCAGAATACACAGAGTGATAGTAAGCGCTGCTTTCTTTGATGCCAATCCCGTAATAATGATACCTAGAGGATACAGAGATAAGTATATCAAACACCCATCTGGGGAAAAAGAAATGTCTGAAGCAACTACTCTACTGCTCAAAAGACTGGGAGTAGATTTTAAGTTTACTTGGAGTGTCCTCTAGTGCCCAGTCTTCTTGTTGTTAAAAGAGGAAACTTTTGTCGAATCGTCTGATCAGATAATAGAAAAAAGTGAGAATAATTTTCTGGTTAGATCAACATGAGCTCTGTCACAGACGTCTTTATTCTGCAGTCCTTCTCCACTCACCTTTCCAAACGTAGCAGCACAAGCAGGCTCCAGTTTCTCCTTCCTGCAGAAGTCCAGGTAGTGAGCGTAGAGAATACACCGGGGCAGACACACTCCTTCACACACTATGTAGTTCTCCTCCAGCCTGGTGGGACACATCAATGACAAAATCACTCATAAATATTGACATTTGTAAATATCTACATTAGTTTGCATGATAAATTTGGGATTTTGGATTAAATTTAAAACAAAACCTAAACAGGAAAGGAGCAAAGTAATGCTAACGCTACAATCAAAACACAGATTTAAGGCAGATTTTTTTGTGTTGTTTTTTTCCAAGCAATGATAAAATCATTTTATTAAAAGATGTGCTAATTTGTGTCTTTCACCCTGAGTCTGCTTTCACTCATTACTCTATCTCACTAAATGTCCTGCCCACAACACGCTCTGAATGGCTAGACATCACCCGCCTGTGACATAACTGTACTGTAAGTGTAGCTGCTTAACTGTCAGCTCCTGTATATGATGTCAGAGGTTTGTCAGTTTTGACTTAATATTTGCTTATATGTTGTGTTGTGTTGGAGTTATTAATATTCCACAGTCTATTCTTTGACAGGCTCAAAGCTTCATGAGAGAATGAGTGCTTTCTCCTGGCTGCATTGTGCTTTTACTGTACTTTATATATCTAAACATTACAGTAAATTGGAGTAGAGGGCTTTCTCCATGCGGTGTTGATACTTTGAGGTAAAAGTGTACATGCTCCCCCATCTCTGTTTTTACCACTGCAGAGTGAGCTGGGTCTGCTTTTTCTTGTCCTTGATGATCTGGCTAATGGTCTTCCTGGAGGATGAGATGCTCTCTTTGATGGTCAGGTCGGGGTTGAAGTCCACCAGGTCCTGGTCTTCCTCAGAGGATGGAGTCTCATTACTGTCTTCTGCTTCTGACAAACCACACCAAGAAAACAGCAAATGGGGTCATTCTTTAAGCTTTGGATTGCTGTCATATTAGAAATTAGATTGTGTCTGCTTTTTGTGGGAATCATTATGCTTTGGGCCAAAAAAGGAAACCTTACAAACTTGTGGATTTAGCACAACCATGTGGCCATTTTCAGTCACTTTTTTACCTGTGCTGACTGATAGTTTGACGCAAAAAAAAAACAAAAACAAAAAAACAAAAACAAAAAACATCCAGATTTAAAGATTTTGTGAAAACCATTTCAAGGAATAAAAGACAGAAAAAGATTATGGTAAAGACAGAAGAAAGGTGTTATAAAAAATGAAGTCCAAAAAGGGAAACTGCACATATTTTGAGTCAGGAGTGGTTGTTCCTTTACCTGATTTAATCCCAGAATCATCCTCCCGATGGAAATGTGTCTGTTTCTTAAAGCCTGTGTGTGTCTCCTTTGGTGAGCTGCACAGAGTCTTTGTTAGAGAGTGAATAAGAAACACTCCATCTCTGGTTGAAGTTTCACTGCAGCTGCGTTTCATCGGCATGGTCATGAAAAATAAATACAGAAGTCAAAATAGTTAGCAGAAGGTGGCAAAGGACAAGAAAAAGCCCGTCGTGAGGAGAAAAATCAAGTCCACTGCAGCTCATTTGTCCCTCAGGTCTGAACACATCCTTTAAACCCTCTCTGTCTGTCCTTTTTTCTCACACAAGTCCAATAGAGATACAAAGGTCAACATATTCCTCTTTAAATCCAGTTTTTAAAGAAAATCAGAAAATATTGTACACTTTTGGTACACCTCTTAGAGCAACCTCTTCGACTAATAATAAGTCTGTGCTGTGTGGAGGCACAGCTAATGAAGCTGGGGATGTATTCATCATATTTACAGAAGACTGGGGCTAATCCAGGTTATTAATGATTAACAGAAAAACCCTCATCCATCTGTCCATCCGTCCATACTGCCTCCCACAGTCAGCTGGCCTTTTACATGAACATAAAAGCAGAAGATTTGATTCAGAAATATACTGTTTGTATGCATTTTAAAGGACAGTAATGTGTGGCGCCAGTGTTAACTAGTTTAGGGAATGTTTAAATCCCAGTGAACAATTTTTCAAAATATAAATCCTTTTGTGTTTGGATGCAGTAAATGTTCAGGAATTAGTCTTTGAGTTTTTTGGTTATTCATACTGCACTGATGAAAGAAGTAACAGAAAATAGTTACAGAAATTTTGAGAAAGAAATATGAAATTTCACTATAAAATGTCTTTTTCCCCCCTGACTAACAATACAAAACCAAAAACAAGATCTAACTATTTAAACAGGAATAAAACTATATTTGAAAGTTTGACATGATCACTGGTTTCAAGCATTAACTAACTGTCTTTCTCTCTCTTTTTTGCCCATCGAGAGACTTACCTTTAACAAAACAACCAATTGGTTATTAAAAATGAATTACAGGTCCTTACAACATGTTTCAGCTATTTTTTATTGCTTAATATTTAGCCATAATAGTAATAAAGATGTCCTTTTTGAAATAGTGTTTTAGTTTTACACAACTAGAATTTTTTTTTTCAATCACGATAGTAAATAAAGTCATGTAAACACCTTCAATATAGACGTGTTGCTGATTTGATGAATTTTACCAGATAAAACGATAGGAATACATTGTAAATGCTAAAAAGTAATGGACAAGTTTTTTTTTCGGAAGACTTGAAATGTTTCTTGAACGTTTCAGTCACACAGGCACACACAAAAAACGTGTTAACGTCTGACTTTTAATTTGTAGGGAAGAAGCAGGAAGTTCAATTTACTCGAGTCACAGCATCCTGAGAGGCGATAACCTGACAGGTGGGCAACATGAGGAGGTACAAAAGGTAAGATATAGGTAGGATAAATAAAGTTAAGAAGATGTCACACACCAAAAGAGTCTTCTGTTAACTGAAGGAGATTATTAATGAGATTAATGAGCGTTTAACGGTCAGTCACTCCGGATGACCGTCAAGTGGTTAGCTTTAGCATCAGCGAAGTTAGCTCAGGGTTCGTCTCGTCTCAATTCTATGTAAAATACAGTGAGAAAAATAACATAATCTAGTTTGGAGCAGTTGGCCCTCATTTATCAAGCTTGCGTACGGCAGAAAACTTGCGTACAATTTGCGTAGGAAAATTTTGACGTGAGGATCAGCGCTAACAATCTGCACTTGAGCGTACACTACGACCAAATCTCACGACAGGTCTGACATCGTGTACGTGAGTTTGAGTCAGTGTGGATCTGCGGTGCAGCAAATGTCTGTCTCAAAATAATTGATAAACAAACCTCAAACTTGTCATTAAGCACAATCAGACAGATTTCATTAAAGATTAAGACGTAAATAAAATAAAATGAAATTGTTATGTACTTAGTGAATACGCCTATTTGATAACTATGCCCAGAAACACTGCCACAGAGTAAGAGCGCCATTTTAACATTACGCACACCCGCCACTGTGGAACGCTGCGTTTGACTCCTAAAAGGCAGGTGTCTCTGTCTTGGCCCAGTAGTGGGGATGTTGTTGTACATTTCCTGAAAGCCTGTGGGACATCATTTAGGCCAGTACAGTTTTACATAATGTTGCACTGGCGAATGGAGTGCCGTTGGCTGTGCCGGTCCAACGGGAGGACCCGATGCCCGGAGAACGATAACGAGGAGAGACTCCACAAAGGTGGTGTACATGGTGGTGTGGTGACATGTAAAGTATAAGTTTAGAAAGTGCTCTTGCTATTTAATCAGTGATAAAAATCCAATAGAAATCCATAAAAATGTGCCACAGGGGCAGCAACACACCGTTTGGTGACGTTAATAATTATTTTTGTTTAGCCTCTGTCAGACTCTCCAGTCTGCTCTACATAACAAAGACGCAACAAATTAAAACTAAATACTTTCAATAATAGGTGCAATGTACCCTATGTCATGGCAATAAAAATATGAGGCATGTTTGAGATATTAATTTATCATCATGAGCAACTTATTGACTAATGATTTATTCAAACTTCAGCCACTGTCCGCTATTCCGCGACAGCACTGTTCACCGCCACCATAATCCTGCTCCAGACAGGAGTTTTCTGGACTGCTTTTATACCAGTTTTGATGCTTTCAAAGAGCAAATCCTTGTTAGTTTCCTCCACAGATGTGAGGATATCCACTCTCAGCTCGGAAAAATTAATGACGATCGATTTCAGCCGCCACATTTATCAAGACCCAATCATACGTAAATTGGGATTGGTCAGATATGAACCCTTTCATAAATCTCAAGTGTGTCCTATCGTATGATGAATCCTGCACTCACATCTGCGCTCAGTTCTACGCAAGATTGATAAATGAGGGCCATTGTGTAGATATTATGTAGAATTGTTAATGATTACAAAGTATGGTGACTATGGATTAAAAAAAACAGCATATTTAATCATTTAATACCAAGACTCCTCTGTGATCATTTAAAAGATAGCCTATTTACTGGAGTCCACAGTTTTGTTTATGATATCAAGTGAAATGTAGTTTCATAACTGCCCAATAGACTGCAACCATATGAAAGAGGAAAGTATTTTCCAAAAAAAGCTAAACTCAGGTAAAATAAAGGATATAATATCAATTACACTTTAAAGTTCGGAGTAGGTTGAGCATATTCCTTATTCATTGTGAGTAAATGCTATGCAGAATAACATCAGAGCTGTTTTGTATTATTAAAACTAATTACAATCGGGTAAGTACATGAAGTTTATTCTGAAATTTTTCTTCAGGTTTTGTTTAGGAGGTGACCGCTATTGACGCTGCCACCATGGTGGGCTCCGAAGATCAGGAGTAAGTAACAGAATCTCACATCTATGAACATTACTCTTTGATTACATTGTAAATGCGTTATTGATTGGTTTTCAAGTTTACAGATAAAGTTGATTTATGATATGATTTCAAAAGTAACAGCTTATTAGATTTCTATTTAGGTTTTTATTCTGATTTATCATTCCCTTGGAAACTGTCAGTATTTCTGTGTGTATTTATCTGAACTTTTTCAATCATTTGTATAAACAAAATCAAATACAGTGTAAGGAAATCATGAAATAAGTAAATGCAATGCCACTTAAAATGATTATAGATAAAAAAAAAAAAAAACTTCCACAGAGCTTTTGGTGTGGCCGTATTTATAATACGTTTTCCTTGCAGCCCATAATATCTTCTGTCTGTGAAAGTCCAGTTGTGATGAAAGTACCTGCAGACAAAAGTCACACAACTAAACAGAAAAACTAGTGCCAATGGCATATTACTGCAATGCACTGCATAACCTGCTATGTGTTTAAAAATTGCGATATTACAAAAACATGTTTAATTTTAAGTGTCAGAATCAATTTTGATTGGCATTAATGGGATAATCTCTTGAACTTATGTTATATTAGGAACGGGGAGGGCTCAGCACAGGCCCAGTTTTGCTCTGTGCTTGGCTCTGAGGCCTTGTAGTAAATAGCTTTAACCTAAGAATTAAAAAAGTACACACATTACTGAAATAAGTCATTTAAATTTGCAGGTCTCAGACTTCTGAAGATTCTGGACCATGTGCTCTTTGGCCAGTGAACCTCAAGTTAACTCACCTGGATTGGAACCCTGAAGCAACCCTAATACACTTCCAGGGACAGTACCTTACCACATGTGAACTTGACTACAGTATCTTGCAAGGAGAAATACAGAATATGCCAAAGACTAAAGCTGTAGTGGGTATTGGAGAGTTCTGCCTTGTCGAAGATGTGCTCAATGCCAGATGGTATAGAGGAAGGGTTCAGAACCAAACAGAGGGCTTGTTCGATGTGTTCCTGATAGATCATGGTTATGTGCTGAGCGTAAACATTGCCCACATATCCTCCTGTTCAAGTGACCTTTTCATCCTGCCTCCCAAGATAGTGTGTGGCTTTCTTGCAAATGTGCTTCTGCTTCAAGGTTGTCCTCACTCTGTAGTGCAGGACTACCTTGCAAACCTGATAGGAAAAAGTGTCACAGGTTACATTCAAGCCCTTCTTCCCCACAAAGTGCTACTGCTTGAAGCCCCTGACATCAACATAGACCTGGTTAGACATGGGTTTGGGAGGCATGTGGACTCTGATACTTTCCTCTTCTTGGTTGAGATGCTCACAGAAGTGTGTCTTAAACAAATCATTGCACCAGTTCCTGACTTACTCATTGAAAAGCCAAGAGGACAAGAGTATAGTTTTAAACCACCTGATTTCCGGGCACATGAACAAATTGTGTCATTCTGTGGACCTACAATGCCCAGTGGGTTGCAAGTCAAAGTGCGTGTGACTGCTGCTGTCAACGATGGGCTGTTTTACTGTCAGATGGCTGATAAGGAAAAAGATCTTCAGGAAATGTCAAAGAAGCTGGCCGGGGTTTTTGAATTCAGAACCAAAAATCACAGTCAAATGACTCCAGAAACCCTTGGCTTGCTTTGTTCTGTCAAGAGAAAAGATGGAAAATGGTACAGAGGATTTGTCCAGTATCTCCCAGTGAATGCCCAAGTTCGAGTTTTGTTCATTGACTATGGGTTCTTTGAATCTGTACAAGTTGAGAATATCCACAGTTTGCTATCAGATATCTCCTCAACACCCATCATGGCGTTCCCATGCTCACTCTCATCCCTCACTGACCAGGATGAGGCCCTCAAAACTCAGCAGCGAAGTTTCCTAAAGGAAGGCTTGCTTGGAAAGGTATTGGAAGTAAACATCAGAAGTTTTGATGAAGAAAAGCATGTCTATTCCATCACAGTGATCGGTGCTGAAGATAGTCATACACAAAAAACAGAGCTTATTCAGGTGATTCCTGACATGAAGGATAAGTCTGTTTTTGGGAAGGAAGAACAATTAACTCAGGGTAGCTATTTAACTGTTGAGGCAATCGTGAGAAAAACTTTGGGTCAGACAGTTGAAGAAGAAAAGATCCAAGTAGGCTCTGTCTTTTTGGGGTATGTTGAGCATGTCCATAATCCCAACCAGTTCTGGATCAGAACACAAAAGCGCAATGAGGAGTTTGAAGAAATGATGAGAAAAATGACAGAACATTTCAGTCAAGTAAAGCTAGATGAAGATGTACTGTTGAATCCTGTGCCTGGGACCATGTGCTGTGCAGTTTATGAAAAAGACATGCATTTCTATAGGGGTGTAGTAACAGACACTCTCGAACACGGAGCTGAAGTTCTCTTTATCGATTTTGGGAACACTGAGAAAGTGCCACACATGTTGATCAAGAAGATACCCCAGATATTTGCCAGGAAATCAGCATTTGCCTTTTGCTGCACACTTGTCAATGTTGTTCCTTTGGATGATGAGTGGTCCAGCGCCACCTCTGACTTTTTCAAACAAACCGTCTTAAACAAAGCTCTGTTAGTCCATGTTGTCCAGATGAGGAAAAACAAGTTTGTTGTGGATCTCTGTGAGGTGGAGAGAGAAAACAATCAAAATATCACCCAGCTTCTGATCTCCTCAAAACAAGCTGAATTCTGGAACAATATTCCCACTGAGCCTGTGGTGCAGAAAAGCGCAGGAAAAAAATCCAGTTACACAAGATCTGACAGAGCAACAGAGATGAATGGGTGTAGCAGGCAGTGGGGGAAATGTAAAGAGGAAGGGAAAACTGGTGAAAAGAAAACTGAAAAGTCCCAACCCCTGGTCAGCTTCAAAGCATTAGACATCAGGCCAGGGTATGACTTCGCTGTGCAGTGCAGTAACATCAGCACTCCATCAGATTTCTGGTGCCAACCTGCAGAGAAGGTTCGAGACTTGGAGGGACTAATGGATGAAATTCAACAATATTACTCAACTCACAGAGCCCCCCTCAAACCAGAGGAGTCATGTTGTGTGGCAAAGTCAGCTCAGGATGAAAGATGGTATAGGGCCTGTTTGATAGAAAAGCAGAAAGACCATGTCAAAGTGATTTTGGTTGACTACGGCCTTACCATCACAACCAAGGAGCACAATCTGCAGGCAATAATGCCACAGTTTGTCCATTTGGAAGGGCAGGCTTTTAAATGCAGCCTGTACAACATCATTGAACCTGCTGATCCCAAGTATTCAGGAGATTGGAGCCCAGAGGCGCTTAACTTAATGAAGGATTTCATTAGCACCAGTGACCTAAGATGTACAGTTGTCTCACAGCTGGTTTTCATGAACCAATTACTGTACAATGTTGTCGACCTTCACAACCCCCAAACCAAACAAAGCATCTCAAAACTCCTCTTGGAGAAGGTGCTGGCAAGACAAGTGACGATCTCAGCAAAGCATCTTTCAACTGTGTTTCCTGAGTCTTTTACCTACTCCTCATTTGATCTTGCTCCTGGAAAAGAAGAACAGGTTTTCATCACTCATGTAAGCAACCATTGTGAGGTCTACTGCCACCTTGAGAGAAACTCCAAAAATATTGAAGAGCTTGAGAACAAAATCCAAGAGCAGAGGGAAAAAATGACACAAGACAGCACAAGAGCTGCTGTGGAGACGCTTTGTTTAGCAAAATACTTGGATGGCAAATGGTACAGGTGTTCGGCATATCCCGTTCAGTCACCTCTGCATCTCATTGTGTTTTTTGTGGATTATGGAAACACTAGCATATTAGAGAAGACTCGTGTCTTGTTCATCCCCAGAGACTCAGTTGAGTTGTTGTACACTCCCATGCAGGCTGTGAGATGTAGCCTTGCTTCAGTGTCCAAGGGGGAATTCTTTCCAGATGTGAAGAAATGGCTTGACAGCACCATTCTCAACAAGAAAGTGAGAGCCATCATCGCTGGAAAGAGTGATGATGGCTCAGTTGATGTTGAAATGTTTGATGGAGATGTAAACATCAACGAGAAGGTGAAAGAGCTTATTCTCAGTCTTCAACCCCAACCAAAACCAGTTGTGAGTTTTGAGACAAGCAACACCAGGATGAACAATGAAACCCTCCAGGAAAGATGCAAAAAAGGTTCCTTTAAGAGCAAAAATCCACACAAGGTCCAGTTACCAAAATCTCCCACATCTAAGGCCCACATTGGCAGAAGAGTTGGGAGGGAAACTTGTAAAAAGACTGAAAACACAAAAAATGCTCGCAGCAAAAATCAGTTCAAGAGCACAAAAGCCAACCATAATATGAAAAGTAACACAGAAAGTTGTGTACCTGTGAAACCCCAGGACAACTCCAAAGTACAAGAAGGAGAGAAGCTTGGCACAAAACCAGAAATCAACTATCCACAATCTTCAGAAGAAATGAAGATTCCTCAGCTCTCATCTTTGCCTAAAGGGGAAGTCTGTGCTGGTTTCAGGGCTCAGTGTTTTGTCAGCCATGTCGACTCAGTCAACAATTTTTTCCTTCAGCTGTCCAAGGATGAACCGACCATCTTGAAAATGGCCGAAGATCTCAACTCAAATACCTTTAGAGATTCCTTAAAGACTGTGTCACCTTTGAGAAGTAATGGCCTTGTTCTAGCGGAGTATGAAGAAGATGGTGCTCTGTATCGTGCTGTTGTGAAGGACTGCAAAACAAACCTCGAAGTTGAGTTTGTGGACTATGGAAACTCAGCAGTCATTGGGAAGGAGAAGATCTACTCCATACCAGTGGAATTCCTCTCTCAGCATCGATTAAGCATACCATGCTCTCTGTTGGATGCCAGCATGTATGAAAATGACGAGTCTTTCATGGAAGCTGTCATGGAGAAGCCCCTCTTGGTTGAGTTTGTCAGTGAGTGTGAATCTTGGTGGAAAGTCAAGGTTGAGATACCTGAAGAAGCAAATGGCCTTCCAGTTGCAATTGAAACCATTGTTGCAAGCAGTACCAAAACCGAAAAAGAAAGGGTGACCCCTGAGAGTGAATTGGAAGTGAAAGAGAATGTGAGATCCTGTGAAGAGAACAGCTTTACAGAAGCAGAGATCCAATGCAGAACAATGGCACCCCAAAAGACACTGCCTACTGTGATAGAGACAGCCATGACCCTAGAACCACCATTGAAGCCATGGTCACCCAAAGTGGGGGTGATTCCTTGCAGACGCCGCAGAAGAACAACTACCAGAAACATAACTGGTTTAAAGAAGAGTCTGGTAAAAATAGAAGTGAAGTCCTTTGTCAGAGCAAAGAGTGATCGGGCAATCATTCCGAAAACTATTCAAGCTAAAGACACCGAAAATGCCACAATTCTGTCAGTCCTGAGTGACGGCAGTTTTTATGTCAGACTAAACAAGGCAAGTAAAGTACTTGCTGCACTGGAAAATCACATAGCTGACAATCTTCATGAGTGCAAGATGATGGCTGTGGAGGATGTCAAGAAAGACCTCCAGTGTTTGGCCCAGGTAGACAAGGACAGGCCGTGGCACAGGGCTGTCATTCGAGGTGTAGACCGGGGGAAGTGCTGGGTCTTTCTGGTAGATCATGGCAGACTGGAAGAAATCCCAAATAGTTCAATTCGACAAAGCTGTGGTGACTTGAAAAAAATCCATAACCTTGCAGTTTTATGCAAGGTGAACTGCCTCAGTTTTGGTGAGGGAGAGAGTGCTGACAAACTGGTATGTGAAACCCTCAAATCAATGATAGGCAAAGAAGTAAAGTTGGTGTTTGCGAGTTATTTAGATGCTGATGATCTTTGGATGGTTGAGATAGTTTTAAACGGACAGTTCCTTATTACTCCAACCTCACAGCAGGAGAAAGAGGACATCACTTCAACAGCTACTGACACCAGGAATGACAAAGGAGGAAAACTGCAGTTGAACACAGACACAGGCCATCTTCAGCAACTTGTCTTTGCTCCTGTTGATATTGACCAAGCATACTCTGGGTTTGCTGCCGCAGTGACGACTCCATATGAGTTTTGTGTTGTTTTGGAAGACTTGCTTCCCATGATGAACAAGGTGCCTGTGATAATGGATGACCTCCCTGAGCAGATGTCTCCTCTTCCTTACTCCCACCTTGTTTCTGGCAAATGCTGCCTGATAAAATCCCAGTCCAAGGACAAATGGTGCAGGGCTGAAATTGTAAGCCTGGACTCCACGGTGGTTCTGTACTTGGTGGATTATTGCCTTTATGAATACGTGCCGTATGACAACATTTCAAAGCTGAAGATTCTTCCAGAGGAGATAACAAACCTCCCGAAGATGACATACCCCTGCATCCTGAGGGGGGTCAAGCCAGTGCAAGTGGATGGACATTGGACTGATGAGGCAGCAGTCTTCTTTCAGCAATGTTTGTACCAGAAGAACCTCCACATCTTCTTCAGGGAGTTTGTGTCAAATACACACTGGAAGGTGGACATTTTGGCTGATGGACTCCATGTTGCCCAAGAGCTGGTGGATGCTGGACATGCCAGTTACACAGACATCATGCTAGGACTAAGGTATGCTCCTGCTGATTTATAAAAAAGTTTTACTGATGTTTTTCAAAGAACATAGTCCACAATTGATTTGATTCTTTATACAATGCGAAAAAGATGTTCAGTTGTGAACGCCACTGTGGATACCAGTATCAGTGTTTGAGCTGATATTTGATGTATTTTTCTGAGTTGCTAGACCCTTCTTTGAAGCTTCTCATAAACTTCCTTTATTTGTGATACATTTAGGTTTCAGGAACAGAGACTGTGTGAAGCTTCTAACATTGATGAAGAGTATGCTCAGGACAATGTCAGTTCTGATGGGAAGTCAGATCCTTGGGTTGAGTTTACTGATGAAGCAGAGGAGAAGATGCCACTGGACTTAATGCCTAGATCCAGAAAATGTAAGCATGACAGTTTACCTGACAATGGCTCAAAATGAATTTGTTACACTTAAGTTTAGATACTTAAATGACATGGGAAGGCTGATCAAGTACTGGTGGGAAAAATGTCAATACATGAAAGACATGCAAGAAATTATTTGGTAAATGTTAAGGTGGGACATGATGTCATTTATAGTCCTGTTAATCTGTTTTCTCTCCTTTTTACAGGCTTCCTGATGTGAAGGTGGTCTGCTTGAGGCCTCCCATCCAACTAACTTTAGATGACTCGGCTGGGAAGCTGTTTGCTTTATTCTTTGGTTGAAGGACCTCTGCATGTCTGCGTTTTGAGAGTGAACTTTGTAGCCACAGTGAAAAAAAAAAATAGAGATTTACGACATCTAAGGTTTGAAAATGTTACTTTTAATTACCTTGAAATTTTATTGTGTTTGTGTGTTCTTATGTAAAATATTTTATTTTGTTAAAGTGCTTTATTGAGATTTGTTCAGCTAGCGGCGCCATGGTTTTGTATTAAAAAAGGAGCAATCTTACATGTTAATCTGAGTTAAAGAAGGTGTTTCTATATGTTGATGACTGGTGGATATGTGTACAATTTGCTTTTGTTGTAGTCAGTCATATATTTTGTTGAATTTAGAATGAAAGCTTTTAGAGTAGTCTGCATGTTTGTTTTATTTGTTTACAATTTAAGTGACTTTTTTATGTTTTGTTTTTCAAATTAAAATTTAACTGACCTGTGTGACCTTCTAACAGTTGGGTTTGATTCTTTCAGGGTGTTTTTTAGTATAGGGTGAATTTAAGTTATGAAGACTTTTTTAAGAAAGTGACAGCCTCAGTGTTCCTGTTTTAGTTTCACAAATGGTAGAGAGATGGAAGTTATTATAGTTGGGGTCAATGCTAATAAATAAAGCATTGTCAGCTCTGTAAGTTCAAAAAAATTTGGTGGACATGGATAAAAGTAATTAACAAAATGATGAAATAAGCTTGTTAAAATTCATGCTCAGGCCCCACCACTAAGAGGCACTGTTGAGCTATGAATACTGTTAAATGTTCTGCCATGCTTTTTAGAGACCCACTCCTATGACAATCATGTTTTTCTTGTTGTCTATATGTTCATACAGCATTTTTTTTCTGATGCAAAAGGACATGAGAAAATTAAGTGCAAAATTGGATTTCTGAGTATATCTGCATTCAAATAACTGTAAACCTCTGGCTGGCCCAAAAGGCAGGTTCAGATACAGTAGGATTTTAGATGTCACAAATCCAAGCTCCAACCCCAGCGGCCAGACCTGGAGATGTAGAGAGGATGATCAAGGAACAAGTGTGTGCGGTAGTGTATTGCAATGCTTGTAAGAAAGCTAATTATGATATTAACTTTCATTATTGCCCTGAAGACATTAGTGTTAGAGAGCTGAATAGCTCCTATAGTATCTGCCACTTCTGCTGCACCGGCGATGTTAGGCTCCAAGTAAGCGTGAAGAAGAAAGTGAGAAGACCACTGAGAGAACTTTGGACAAGGGAAAAAAAAGATCAGAGTGGGACTTTTAAGTATTCCCTGTTCCTGGTAAAGGGGGCTAGGCCTGTGTAAATTTGACAGTAAGGTGCGTTTAAATGAGGTTCAGTTCAGTCTGTTGCAAAGGTAAAACATAAATGTAAAAAGTAAACGATTCATACAAAATGTAAGACCGATGGTTGAAGTCCTTCAAAATAACGGTCCGAACGCTTTTAAGAATGCCTGAAAATGCAGAAAAGGTAAAGTATCATTGCTGTGTCAGGAAAAACATTAATTCAACAAAGATTAGGAGTATTTTGCTAACGAAGAGCAGCCAAATAAAGTAGAAAGCCAGTGAGAGTTGAAAAATGCAGAAATATATGCCTATCCTCCTGTAAATAGTGTTCATAAGCAAGTAAGGAGTACATTAAATTTACAAATTGTTAAAAGTAAGCATTTAAAGAACATGTTTTCAATATCAGGACAGGTGTGATAACAGAGAACAACCACAGTAAATAAGCAACTTAACACTCTAAAAAAACAAAACTTAAACTTATACTTAGCTATTATTCGTCAAAACACAATTCCTGTGTCTCTTAATCCAAACATAAAGATATCTAAAAAATCACCACCACTGCCATCCACTGATCTGTATGTGGGTCACAGCTGGCTTTGGCAAAAATCTGACTGCACTAAAATTGTGCAAAAGCATAGACACTATACTCAGGCCTTTATCCAACACTTAAAATGTCCATATTCTGAGTAAAATGCTTCTATTTGCTAACAAATTCAGACTTTTGCAACATATTTATTGTGAACATTCACATCATAAAAAAAACTGCTATTTGTGAGGCTGTAGTCAGTAGTAACTCTTCTTTTTTTTTTTTTTTTTTTAACTCCATTTGCAACAGGATTATTGGATAATATTTTTTTTCACCTTTATATTTCCCTTTGCAGCAAGAGTTCCAACTATAGACTGTATATAGAACGGACGCCGTCTGCCTCCTCGCTGGGTGAAGCCACTCCAAGCACAGCACCCTCTGTTGATGGGCTGCAGTATAGGTCATAAATTCTGCCTCCTCCAGCAATCCTTATGGAGCTGTGGACAAACTTAGGAAATTTATTACACAGAATATACATTTTTCTCCCCCCTGCTTGAGATGTTGATAGGTAGTTATTGTAGGAGGGTTTGTGCTCAAGTCCTCTTTTTTCTGTACAGCTCCATTTTTAAAAATTTTTAGGGGGTTCATGTTTTCTACAGTTGACACTTGATACAGCCTATGGGTGTACGAAGATTACTTGGCTCACCCAGGGGATACGCTGTTTGAGCTAAGCGGCATCATAGCGACTCTCTGCGATTCTCCTGCTGAATACGTTCAACGCTACTGTACAAGTGGAGCACGGACAATGCTACTGTGCCAGTGGTCGAGTGCGTACGATGCTACTATGCAATGTTGGTTTTAGGAAGTGGAGAAAAAACGCGGAATCACTGAGAGCTTTTTGGCTTCAAATCTGTATACTGGCTGAAGGCGGAACCAAGTTTTTCATAGTATATTCAGTCTATGCTTCCAACCCTGGGAGGACATCTTGCCTGTGGATAAAACATGTCTGACATCAATGAAAAAAGACCACACTTTCAGCCTGCACTGTTGAAAAATCTGTATTTATTAATGATTTACAAAAGGCTAAACATGAAACCATTTAAATGATTCAGTTCATTTTGAAACCTAAAAAGGAGTCGTTTTTGTTTGGGGGGGACACATCTGCAGTGATAGTACAGGTCATTTATCAGAACAACTTCTGATCTCATCATGTGGATGTGTTTCAGTGGAGGCTCCTGCAGAGAGGAAGGAGAGGAAGTAAATCAAATCCACACACAGGATGGAGTCACTCAAACAAACCGCAGAGGAGAGATGCATCTGAAACATCACTATAAGAACTCTTGGATTCAAAACTCAGGGGGTGGTTCAGGTGTTTCTTCTTTACATCATCAGAGCAGCAGTTTTGGTGAATATGTTTATTTAAATTGTGTGTGTGAATATATATATATATATCTATACAACCACAATTTTGTCACCTTGACTCCATCTGGATCTCCCCGAACTACAGCTGGTGTAAAAACAGAACTTGTCTGCGCCAAACGCAGAAAAACACAGACTATTACCACAGTATGAGAGGTCCCAAATGTAATCCACTTCTCCACACAGTTTGCAGACACGTATTCAATATCAAAAACAAGTTTTTGTGCAAGTTTTTTTTTCCACAAGGTTTGAAATAAATATCTGTAAAGCAAACTAGGACTTAAAAGAGTAGTTTTTGTTTTTTTTTTTATTGTGAAAACCAACATTAATCACATTGTGAGTGAAAGAAATCCTCTTGCTGTTTGAATTTCGGGAACAATCAGTCAAATTAATCTCACACAACTCTGCAAAAATATTAGATTTAAAAGAAAGTAAAATCATAGTTAACTCACGTCGGGGCAAGACATTTAAAAATTTAACTCCACTGACAGCGGGGGGTTGGGGGCAGTCCAGTTTTAGCAGATCTTCCGGTTAAATCACATTAGTTTGCAGTTTTTTAGTAGCCTGGCAGGTTTCTACAGTAGTTAAAGAGAGACAGTTGTGGACCCAGATATTTACAGTAATGTTGTGCACTTTGAGATCCTTCTCTGGACTGTGGGTTCCTCCTTAGAGTTCACCTAAAGTATCCCCAAAATTTAATTCCCATGCTTTCTTGCTATGGAATGAAATAACAGTGTTTCCACTCGCTGAGAATTTTAATCTTACAAACAAGAAAATAAAAGAAAAAAGGATCGGTCTGGAGCTGAACCACGGGCGAATCTGCTAGCGTGAAGGAATTAAAACCAAATACATGACGAAAAAAAAAAAAAAAGCCTAAAAAAAGGTTGTAAAATAGTTCATATCTCAGTGAGCTATTTAAAAAAAATTAAAATGAGAATAAAACTATCTTCATCCCCTTGCCCCGAGAACCTTTTTATAAACAAAAATATATCCCCCTTTGTCGTGTGATTCTCAAATTCTCACTACATACAATTAAAACTTTTTTACAGTGCTTTATCATTATATATCTTTGACAGACCGGAACGAGAGGGGGCAGAAATTTGAAGCCATAAATGTCTCTTCTATTGCAACGATATAGCTACGTCGAAAAAAAGTGAATGGTCCAGTTACTCATCGATTAAAATAAAAAAATAAAAGAGTGGAAAAGAACACAAACAGGAGGAGACGGTCAGTGGTTGGGAAAGTGAGCGCCGGCCCTCTCTCGACCCCGGTGTGTCCCAGGAGCACCTTAATGTTACCGTGGTGATGTTGTGGGCTTTTTTTTTTAAGGTGGCGCTGGGACATTAAAGGCTCGGTCTACTGCTTGGTGTTGAGCTCGTTCTCCAGCTCCATGAGTTTGCGTGAAGCCTTGACCTTGTTGGAAACCTCCTTCCCCTGAGAGAAGAGACGCTGGCGCTCCTTGAAGGTCAGACTCTCTGGAGCGCCGCTGGGGATCGAGTTCTCCTGCTCCTGACTGCAACACACGAATAAACCAAATAAGTTATACACAACTTAAGCCAAAAACATACAGGATCCGCATATTTGGAATGTAGCAGTAATATAGAGCAGCCTTGGTCAGCTGGGCTCAGTATAGAGGAAACAACATGCTCACAACAGGTTGTTTGGTCTTTCTGTGGTCGATTTCCTGCTAATTTGGATCTAATTCAGTGACCATTGAGCCTCTACTGTATGTGTAAAAGCAACGTGATTTTACAGTTTCGGTTTTTGTAGGTTTACTTGTGTTTAATAAAGTAAACTATGTTCCTTTATGCTGTGCTGTTACCTTCAGACAGAGTTAGCGGATAAAAGTCCTGTTGGGGTCCACATGGATCAGGGATTGGCCATCGGATTGTTCAGTGTTACTGATAAATCCATAACCAGGAAGTTTTTCTCATCTACACGAACTGATACACAGTCGGGAGTCCGCATATGGTGTTCATTTTTAAAGACCGGATGACATGCGCAGTTTTCGTGCTTGACTTCCTGTCTAGAACTATCTTCTCTGTGTGGATTGATGTGCATTGGAAGCATAGAGCAGCAAAAATAGACTTGTCGCGTTTTTAGCAGAGCTGCTCTTGATACGATGCTGCGATGGAGCTGATATGCGTCCTGTATGCTTTGCTGCATTGATTAGAATAGCAACCTATCTGCTGCGTGATACGCGACACTGCTGCCACGCTCCAAATACGCACCCTGTATGTTTTCGCCTTTAGACCAACCAAGGACTTATTTCACATTGGAGCGTAGCACTATAAACCAACATAGAAGGTGTACAACACATTACTGACAAAAGCAGTAACTTTTTAAAGCTCCTGACCAAAATCTTTGCTGGGGGTCCCTGAGCTCCATCATGCTGTAGGTTTCTCTGGATCGCTGCTGCAGATGTTTTGCTGCTGTAGACCTGCCTGCTTTGGACCTCCAGCTGCTTCAACTACATACATCAGTCTCACCTCTGTCCATCTCTCTTTCTGCATCTCCCTCTATCCCCTCTCTAAACTCAGCACAGTCACAGCAGATGACTTTCTAACATGATTCTAGTTCTGCTTAAGGTTTCTGCCTGTAAAAGGAAGTTTTACCTCCAGAGTACAAACAAATAGGAAACATGCAAAGAAAACCAGTGCTCACCTCTTCGTCCATTTGTCTCGCGGGTCCTTGTAGACTTCTCCTGATCCTACAACTCCTGCTGAGTTTCCAGTGTACGAGTTGAATCCTGGACGAGGTTCAGGAGTCACACAGCAGACAAATACTAGTTAGCATCTTCATTAATTTAAAAGCTAAAACATCTGAAGAAGAAGCTGCTGGTTCATAACTGTCAGATCTCTGGTGTCGATCTCCTCTACTTTCTCTGCGAAGGATATTTTAATCACTAAAAACCTTTTTGCATGAAAAAAAATTCCTCTCAACAGTTTGACCATAAACCAGAGACCCCGGCGTCAGTCCCCAGCAGCTTCTCCACTCAACACGAGTTCATTTCCCACAGACCAGCCTGAGCAGGAAGAAAGAGGAGAGGGATCGAGCATTAGGCAGAAACAGTCAGATCTCTTTGTGCTACAGCAGCGAGCCGAGAAAAGAGAAAGAGGGAGCATTAAAAAGCTGTTAGAGGGCCATTCAAAAGCAGCCAAAATGGTCTGTGGAAGTTTTTGTCACGTCTGAGGCCGAGGTCACCGTCAAACACGAGCAACATCTTTGGCTATTTAAAGGAAACTTGACAAAAGTCTTAAATCCAGAACTTTAGAAACAATCTCTAACAGATTCATAAAACGCATCCTTGGTGAGGAAAGGCCCCGTTAAAAACCACTGAACTAACCTAAGGAGGGTGACCCCGACCTTTGACCCCAAAGCAGATGTTAATCAGTTGGACCTTATGTCCCTGTGTCTTTCTTTACCACGGTGAAATAAAGTCAGCTGGGTTATATTTTCTTTGTTCAAACTATTGATTCAAGAGTGTTGGGATTACAGCTCCTGATAATTCATGTTGGTCTCAGCATCAAAAATCCAATAAAAGACCAAAAATTCAGCTGAAGAGTTTTGACCCAATAAAAGCTAAATCTGAGAAATTTCGTGATTGAGGTCTACTGTTGTTCCACAGAGCCCATAATCAAAAGTCAAAGGCAACTTAAATAAAACAGTCGCAATCTTACCAAAGTTTCTTGAGATCTTTCTCCAGCTTCTTCACATCTTGCAAGAGTATCTAAAGATCTTGGAATAATTTTGCGGGATCTTGCAAATGGTTTTCAGTATCTTTTAAAATCTCTGTTTTTTCGTATTCAAGGCATTTTGGGATCTTTAAAAAGTTTGAGAAGATCTTACAAAAGTTTTTTCAAATCAAGAAAAAGTTTCCTACGGTTTAAAAAAAAAAAACGCTTTGGCATCTTGCAAAAGTATCTCAAGGTCTTGCATTAATTAGGGGGGTCTTGCAAGTGGTTCTCAGGACCTTTAAAGCTTTGGGGATCTTTAAAAAGTATCTTATGACCCCTTAAAAGGCTTTTCTGGATCTTTTAAAAGCTTTTTATTGGTCTTTGAAAGTCTTTTGATATCTTGCTAATTTTCTCAGGATTAACATTTCAAGTTGTTTTTCTTTTCCATATCTCTGAATGAGCACTTTCAATTCTACAGATACAAGTCTTTTTGGTCTTTCATTGGATTTGCATGAGAAAAGAATAATCCAGTATTATGGTAAATTTTCCAAATATGTCAGGTTTTCTGACACACTATCACTGAGCAGGACTTGATGAGATTTAGAGTTTTAAATTTAGTGGATAAAACCCTCAAAACTCTCTTCATGGCATTAACTTTCAAACCACAGGCTGACATAAAACTCTGGATCCAATCATTTGGATAAAATAAAGATCTCTTTTCTTGTGCAAATGATTGAAAAGAGTTTCTGAATCTTAAGTTGATACCTGGGCTGTTCCTGGCCCAGACTTGGACATTAAAAATCATTTGATTTTATTCCAAGAAACACAACTCAGGAGTCCAAATGGTTGTTGTTTTTGTGTTTCAGATGAGATGAAGGGGGTTTGGTTCAGTTTATATACAGACACAGAGACAGGGTGTAAACCCAGATGGATTCATCCAGCTGGCAGCTTCTGAACCCTTTCTTCTGGGTTTTATAACTTATGCAAAGAGAGAGAGCTGAAGCCTGGTTTTGGACATGATCTGACTGGGTCCTTCTTCAATCTCAGACCACATGAACACAAAGTGGCAGAGAACAAAGAAACCACAGAGAAACAAGCCTCATCCAAGGCCAAAAACATTCCTCTGTAGGGCCAAAAGAGACGGAAAATTATACTTCTGGCACTGCCATCAAAAATTCTCTTTATTTGGATTCTTTAAGATAGTAAATGTTTTTCTATTCTGGTTCAGTTATCTGGAACAGATTGGTAGAGTCTTTGAAAATCTGCCTTACCAGGTATCTAATTTGGTCTTTCCTTGGAGCAGTTTTGCAGCTTTTAATCTTGTTATTGTTGCTTTGTGGTTTTATTTTGAAGAAAACAATGTCAACATTCAAGGACAGAGGCCATGTTTTTCAAAATAAAAGCCAGACTCGATTGTTTGGAGCTGCCAGCTGGTAAAACCGAACTCATTCAACTCATTTCAAGACTCATTTTCTCAGGGAAGCCAGAGACTCAGGTGCCTGTTGGGTCACCTGAACCTGCTGCAATGCCCTGTGGGAGTTGTAGTCAGTTTTAGTAAGAAGCTGCAGCGTTAGACAGCAGCACAGCAATAGAGCAGAGACACACAGACTGACAGGCAGAAGTGACACACTGAAACAGGCAGAGGACAAAGCACGTACAGAGAGTAGAAATTAAAGCTCTTTGGGAAGGCAGATTAACTGTCAGACACAGACAGAGGCAAAGTGAGGAAAAGGAAGCAAAAGTAAAGGATTAAATAAGACCGCAGCCTGGTGAAGCTATGCACAGGCAGGGAAAAAGCAATAGACATCAAGCCGGTTACTGGGGTGAGCTTCTGGCAGCCAGAGCGCAGTGTGGTGTGTTTAAAAATGCATGTGTGAAGTGAAACATGCAGATTTTTTTTCTGTGAGGGGAAATGGGAGGTGGGGGGTGGAGTGGAGGTGATGGGGTAGGTAGTGGGACGTTAGTGGGGTCTGATTTGAGTGGAAGTGCAACATAAAGTTCTCCATGAGTTCCTGGATGTGACTTGATGTTCAATGAGCAGCAGCAGGGATGGAGGAGGTTTGTTTTGAAGGTGCAGGCAGCTGTTTCCTGGACCTCAGACCGTGATGCATTCAGGGCACGCTTTGTCTGTGGGTGTTCAAACAGATGGGAGGGGGCTGCTAACACGTGTCTGATTCTTATCATGGTTTGTATAATGGGAGATTCATTTTTTATTCCAATTTTTTACAGCCTGATAAAAACACTCTTAGAGTTTGGTGCTAGACTTGAAATTGACATCTAGACATAATTTCTTTCTTGGAACCATTTTACCATTTTTTTTAAAGAGCTACATAGAGCTATGCATTGTTTGGCACAGTTAAAGGGGTGTGGCTAATTTGACTGACAGGTGTTGGAGTCATGTGGTTAGTCCAGGGCCTGAACTTTACGGCTAGTTTCTTTATAAACTGGAGTTCACTTGGAGTCAAAATCACCAAAAAGGCGACTACCGTCCTTTGGGCCTCACAAGCGACTTTACTGATGTCAGACCAGCGTAGCGGTCTACTGTTTTTCAATCCGTCAACAACTCCCTCAAGTGTCTTTAACGCTTGACAAAAAAAGCAAAGATTTAACAGTTTCACTTATTGTTGTCACTATTTGCCGCATAAACGTTTGAGCTGGTTTGCAACAAGATAAACTAAATGACTGAGCAAAGCTTGATTTTTCCTCTCAATTGCATTTGCCCTAAAAATCTAAGTTGCTATAAAAAAGTTGAGACTCAGTCTGTTCAGAAGGTGTTTCTGAGTTTAAACCTCGGAGGGATATTTTGGGAGTGAATATCCAGACGGCTGCCAGCTGACTGCAGCTTGACCTCTCTACTGTTAGATATCACTTTTCTGAGGCCTTTACAAGAATCTAAGATACAGATCTGCACAAAATATTTGCAAAAGATAAACCAAGAAAAACAGCCAGAGTGTTTAATATTTGAGCCGTCTCATGGAAATAGTGCTTTGACTTTAAGATAAGTGGGTTTCTGTTAGGATTGACTCCAGTATGACCTTTCGAATCTTACATTTCAGCAGCTGTGATGAATAACTGACACTAGGGGGCGTAAAAGAAGTTTGATTTCGGTGTTGAAAAGAGGGTTTCGATTTTTTTGAAACAGACACAGACAAAGCAGACCTCTCTCTCATCTCACTGCTGCTGTGTGAGCGTGATGCTTTTATGAAATGAGTTTATTCCTGTTTGATCGATTGGATTGATGGGCATGTGAAGCCAATGGTGTGTCTCCTTCCCTTTAAAGCCAACACCGCTAAGCAGAGCCACGGGGCAGGAAGGGGGGGGCAGGCGAGCAGGCCTAAACCCCCCAAACCTTATATCCCAAGCAGCAACAGACCAGACACAAAGGAGGCGGCGAGCGACAACACCAACAGTACTATGATTGGCTCTGATGGGTCTCAATCTGCAGCAAAAAAAGTGGTGGCGTGATTATCGATTGCTTTTTTCTGGTTTCTTGTGCTGATCGAAGAGGGGGGTTGTGATTGGAGGAAGATGAGGAGGAAAAAAATTTACCGGGGACAGGAAAAGGTGTTCGACGAACCAACAGAAAAAAATACAAAACAAATATAAAGTCTGATTGGCTGGAGGGGAGGGAGAATTTCAACACTTAAAATAACGAACAAAAGGTGATGAACGGAGGGGCGGATCGAGAAAAATCTGGACAAACATGTAAAGAAGGAAAAAAGGAGACGGTGGAAATGAAAGGCAGAACACCTCTCTACTGAAAACAAGGAAAAATCAACACACTAAACTAGGAGGAGGTAAAAGAGGAGATGAGTGAATGAGAGGGAGGTGTGGGAGCCGTAGGGGGCGCTGTGGTGAGCCTGCCTCCTCTCTCCTCTCTCTGAGTCTACCTTTATAGCCTCCAGGGGGCATGGAGCTGGGTTTTGCTGGAAGGGGGGGACCTGTACTGTTGGAGTTGTTGAATGGCGGCTGGAATGAGCCAGACAGGAAGATGCCGTCAGAAAGAGGGCGGGGCTTGCGCGCAGTGGGCGGCGGCTGAGGCCTGCTGTGATTGGGCAAGGCGGTGGCCGGAAGGTCGCCGTACGACTTCCGGGTGGCCGACAGCTTGTTCTGACCTGATTGGCTGCCGCCGCCACTCCCTGCATCCTCATCTTCGTCCTCGTCGCCCGTGTAGGAGACGAACTTGGCGGTGTAGAGCGTGTCGGGGGAGGTGACCTGGGTTTTGAGGTAGGAGGTGTTTCTCTGTGGGGGGGGCGGGGGGGTGTTAGTAGGGTTGTGGGGGGCGGGGGGTTGGTAGTCCCGGGGCAGTGGGGGCCGATACAGACCGGCCGGGTCGTCAGGCGTCAGCAGCTTTCTCTCAGCTTCCTCGTGCTGCCGGCGCCGCTCGGCCTCCAGGCGATTGTAGTACTCCTCCTCCTGTCTCCTCTAGGGGGAGGGACAACCTGTTAGTAAGCTCCACCCTCATTGGCGCTCACCTCAGCAATGGACACAAACTAACTAATCGGCTACAGAAACGTCAACTAGTTCAATTCAACTAGTCTACAAACTCCACGTCGCTGCTTCTACTCAAAGTCAACCACATCACCTGATCAGCAAGACCCTCCAAGGTCAACTAGATCTACTCTGGCGGGTCTCAAACACCCAAAAACCACAGCACATAAGAAGTGCTCATCGAACCCCACCTTGTAAGAACACAGCCACAAGAAATCTAGGACCTGGACTTAGAAGACCTGATCTGTCAGACCCAAGAATAAAATAAACTTTTGAAATTTGCTTGAGCATGACCGATGGATTATTACAGTAACGTGCTGAGTATTGGCTCTCCCTAAAATCAACCAAACACTGGCAACACAAATTAAAGTGAGGTTGACTAATGCAAGTCAGATATACAACACCATAAAAATGTTGTCTGGGGTTTGTATAAGATGAAAATCAAACTTGTTTTACAATGAAGGTCTGACTCATCACTCCTCAAGAAATCTGAAGAAGTCAGAAAAACCTCAATCTGTCATTGTGCTCAACTCTCAACCTGGAAAAACTCATTTCTGTTACCTTCCCAGTTTTGACTTTTCATGCCAATTAAGCAACTCAAGACAGAAACCCACTTTTACATCACAAATCTCTGATAATTTTTTATCAACTAAATCAAAGACTCTTTCTAACTGGTCAAAAATGATAACGAACAGACTGAAGACCTTCTCCAACTGGTCCAAACTTTAAACCTCATCCTGGCAGCTGCCTAGAGTCTTACAATAACCAGCAGTGCTTCCTGGACCACCCTGTCTACCACCATCTCCCCTCCCCCTGAACACTCGGTGTATTTAAATGTGCAGAATCTGTGTGTCCACATGTGCCTCAGCTCTCTGTGTGTCCTCGGTTTACTCTAAACGGTTTGTGGGTAAAGTTTTTTTTTAGTTGAGCCCACCCTGACTCTGCTCTGGTATCTACACTTCAGGGAGAGATCTGTTTTGTTACTCATGAATCTAGTCTGCAGGAATGTGTTTAGATTTCTGGGTTTGGATCTGGACCAGCCGCTCCGGGGTCACATGTGCTCAATCTCACTGCTTCTGATGTTGGATTATGTTCTTCGTTTTGGTCCGTTTCTTAAGTGGAAAGACGGGTGTGGTCGAGATTGTGTATGTCCTCGAAAAGATAGCGGTATCTTGTGCTGTGGATGTTAAAGAGCTGCCTTTGGTGGTGGATTCGGCCCAGTGAGGATCTGAAGAAACTGGGAGGGATTAGTGGGTGTGTTGGGTTTGAATGAGTGGGTGGCTGGGTTTCTGAGTATGTACGGTATGGATGGCTGAGGGCGGGAATGCAGCAGGTGGGTGGGCGTAGATTTCTGTGTGTTTGTATGCATGTATGCATGAGGTGAGGATAAAAGCATGTGGGTTGTTTTGGGAAAAGTGGGAGGGTGGGCGGCATTCCCTAAACTGAAACAATGCTGGATGGAGATGGTGACAAAAAATATAAAGTAACAGAAAATCTTAAAATCAGAACTGCTTCCCCAAAAAAACGGAAATAACTTAACTTCCTGACAAACACCGACAACAACATGGTGGGAGTCCCATGCTTGAGGTGTGTGGGAGCACGAAACATGACACATCAACACATCACATTGGGTGGGGGGTGCACAGGATGAGGACATGCAGTTGGACAAATTTACATTTTACAAACAGCAAAAACTCAACAGTCAAAACATTTACAAAACAATATGTAAAACTTAACGACACGACAGTTTTATGAGAAAATTTTACACATTCCTTCTTATTTTTATTGGAACATCTTAAATTAACTGCGTCGAACACAACTCTCCCCTACAGGGACAATTAAGTGGATTGTAATGTATCACATCCCATCGTATCATAACGAATTATTTAATATCGTATTGTATCAAATCCTATCATAACAGATCATTTTATATTAGTATCGTATCGAATCATAACATTAGCTAATGTTACCTAAGGAAACACTGTGAAATACTTTGGACTATTTCCCATTTTTACTTTTTCTAAAATAAGATACAAACGATAAATATGATATAATAAAAGGGATATGATACCATACAATTAATTCGGTATTACACCGTATTATTTCATATTGTATTGTATCGTATTTTATCTTATCGTTTCTTATCATATCCCCCGTGAAACACGTGAAACTACTTTCGCCTTGGTAAGACACAATACATTACCATATGATACAATATGACTGGATAAATCTAGGATCATATCATATCACATCTTATTATATCACATTGTGTGATGACCTATCGTATTGCATATTATTGCATCATGTTGTATTGTAATGTACTGTACCATATTGTACCATAACGTTTTGTATCATTTTGTATCTTATATCGTATCAATTTTCTTTTCTATCACATCATACACTTACTCCACTAAATATACTATAATATTATTGCTTTTTCAGAGACGCAGATTCAGGACATATTAATGCTTTTATGCTGTACTTTATCACATTACATGACATGGTAACATGTTTTGAAGTGTATCATACTGTATCAAATAGTACTAAATGGTATTTTCTACTTTTTGTCAATGGCACATTTTACTTATATTACATGAAGGCGTCAGCATTTGAATACTTTTCTTTCTAAGGTTGTTTTAAATGACCGTCAGTGTGATCAGGTGCCAACAGGTCACTGGACAGATACAACAGAGTCATGGCATTATGGCGAGATCAGTGAACACGACATGACGACAAAAAAACACTGAATATTTTTGAGTCAACACACGATACAGAGATGAGTGAGCTGACATCAGATCACACTTCAGGTTATTTAAAGCCTTCAAATTAAGTACATTATTCAAATTAGAGTTGTCGACACATTAAGACTAATTTATTATTCTACAATTTCACTTTATATACCAAAAAAGTAACTTTAATACATTTGAACTTAAAGATGAAATATATTAGCGTGTTTGCCGGGTACTGGAGTCAAAGAAGTTCAAACATTAGTATGTATTGTTGCCGATAATGTACTTTTCTCCTCTAATGTAGAGGGTTAGGGAATAAAACAGCCATTTTTCAAAGATCTATTTGGTCATGTTTTAATTTTCTGAGATGTGCCATTTGTATTAAAATGATAGTTTCGATGTTTTGTGAAATATAAACCATATGAGAGCAAACTGTGATCAATTAGTGCAACTTTAATGTCTTTGCAGCTTGCCTAGCAAACACCACTTTTTATTTTTTGCAAAATCAAAGTGTTGGGAGAAAAAGTTGTGTTTTTCTGGGCTTTAATTATGTTTCTTGGAAGATATTTTTAGAAGAACTTCTCTTTGAACTCAACTTTGATTTACTGCAGCTAATTTAAGAGATTAAGCCACATAATCTAAAATTGATTAAAGCCAGTAGCCAAAAGCTGCTCTACGTTGATCCAAACGAGTATTTTGGGTGAATAAAAGAAAAACAAAAACAATAGTCTATTTATCATTTCTGCAGCATCTTTTTCTGTGAAATTCACCGGCTGACTCAAAATGTCAAAGTTACCATAATAAAAGGTAAATAAAACTTTGGGATTTTAATTAATTATTACTAAAAGGAAACCAGTCAACACCGACACTTTCACAGACAGACAGACCGACCTTCTCCTCGGCCTCTCGCTTGGCTCTCTCCTCTTCCCTCCACCTCCTCTCCTCTTCCTGCTTCACTCGCTCCTCCGCCTCCCGTTTACGAATCTCCTCCAGCTGCTGCTTACGTCGTCGCTCCTCATCTTGCAACTGATCACACAAACACACAAACGAAGCACACAGAGACAGGCACACGCAAACAGAGACACTATCAGTACGACATCAATCACAGTTGAGTCCTTTATCCAACAAAACTAGGAGAACATTCCCACATTTAGAGCCTCTGTTTGACTGCTTCAACACTAACGTACACTAGCATGTTGTGTGTGATGTGAGGTAGGTTGGATTCGTCTCACAGGACTGCTCCAGAGGGAAGGAGCAGTGTGCACTGCAAACTCACAGCACAGGCAGAAACACACACTGCTGAACATGCAAACAACAACAACATGCAACAACAACAGCAACCAGAACTGAGCAGAGCAGAGACAGAAACAGCCCCTCTTTCAGCTACTTGAGGTCTTTGTGATTGAGTTTGTGTAGGAAAGAGACAAAGTCCCACAGAGGAGAGCAGGACAGATTAGTTAGCTCTACCTGAAGTAACTGTAAGCTGCTGCAGAAATGTTCAGAAGACCTAAACCGGCCCAACACAACCCCTGTGAAATATGAAGACACACGGTACAAACAGACCCTTCATCTGGGCTGGATGGTGTTAAAGGATCAGTTCAACCAAATTACTAAACAGCATATTTTAACACTCAGCCCTGAAGTTTCAACAGCATACGGCTAAAAAGTAATAGACCGGCAGCTGAATTTATCTAAACCTTTCACAGTCTTCTTCAGGTTAACAAAAACATGTAATTAATGTTAATAAATGAGATTTAATTGTTAAGGTTCCAGTTAGTGCTCACAGAGGAGAGTCTAGGTCATAATAAATGTTAGACGTGATTTGAAAGGTCAAGTTAAAGTTAAAAAGCATGTTTTAAATTTTAAAAACTGTCCGTAAAGTGTTACTGATGATATGTTTCCTACTATAGCGCTAGAAGCTAATGACAGTTATGATTATTTATCTTTATATAAAGTCTGACCAATGTTTATGACCGGTATATAACATGTTGACAAGTTTCTAATGAAACCCCTAAAACTGTCTCATAACTTATGAGTCATGAGCAGTAATGAATGTATTAGTTATTATTGACACATATTAATGTTTATTAGCATCTTATGAGGGCTTGGAACTTTAAATTAATACTTATAACAAGGACCTTGAAATAAAGTGTTATTAAAAATTTCCTGTGACAAAGTGAATGATGTTTTTTTTCTGTTTTACAAAGTTTTATCAATAAAAACATACAGGATGTAATAACACATAGCATTTGCTTGTTTTTAATTAAATGTATCATTTCAAAATATTAATTTACTGATTTAATTTACTTATTTTTTTACTTTTTTTTTTTGGTTTGATTCAATATTTTTGCTTTTTTATTGTTTGGAAATTGTACAGTTACTACTTGCAACGTCTGTTATGGCTGTTTAACGTATGTGGAAATTAAATTGTTTCACAAACATATCAAGAAGATTTTCCAGACTTAGCAGTTACTCAAAGAGGTGTTTTGCAGATTTAAATTTAGTTTAATTTTAATTGTTTAAAATATATTTTTCTCCTCTATCCTCATCGGGACTGGTTTGGAAACAGATCATGAGGTAAGTGAGAAAACATGTGTTTTAGTTTCAGTTCAACAGATCCTTCAGATCAAACACAAAGAGGCTCAGCTGTCACACACAAATGGATGAATGGATGGAGTCATGGACACCACAACATCATGAGTTTGCCCTGCGCAGGCAGCATCAGAGGCTCACAGGACTCTCATGCATGGATCTCAACCTGGACGCCCCCTGTGATGCAATCAGCCATGCAGGCATCACCTCCATATCCACTCAAAACAGCACTGCTGAACTGGACACTCAGATTTGCTGCTCGATCAGCAGGTTCGAGTTAGTTTTCAAAGTCTTTTATGACTGAAAAACTTCAGTATTTGTTCACGTATCGACAGCAGGGTCACCGCTGTCCTCCAGCAGTGGTTTTAAGTGGACAGAAAGATGAAAAGCTTCCCCAGCCACACTACACCAAGCATCCCAGGACGGCCCCTCCATGACCCCCTTCTCTTTAGCCCCGCCTCCACCCTGAAACCCCACCCCCAATGAAACGACGACAGTAGTCCAAGATGGGTGAGGAGAGACAGAGAGGAAACACGGGCAGGTGGGCAGCCCAGACCAAAAAAACAGGAAGTGATGTAAAGGGGAAGGGTTAGAGGAAACTGGTCATTAACAGGAAGAACATACCAAGTCTAGAACAGAGATAGCTGGGACAGCATTCTGCTGCTGAAGAAGAAGAAGAAGAAGAAGTGAGAGTGAGAGGGGCCAGACAGGGAGGGAGGAAGGAAAAGGAAAATACCCAAATACTGAAAAAAAGGAGGTATGGAGAATTTAATACAGATATCAGTAAAACTGAGCTAACAGAGGAGGGAAAGAGAGGAGAGACGGAGGAGTCAAAGATATAAAGAAAAAAGGGGGAGTGACAAACAGTCAAGTGAAAACATCACTGAACTTTGGTTTTATCCACTTCAGGTAATTTACTCTTTAGATACTCTACCAAGACAAAATCAACAAACTCCTACAAAAACGTTCAGTAGAACTCAGTTTACTCTACAACTATTTTAAGTAGTTTAAACAGATTTTTCACCAAACTTTTAGTTTGCTGAATAAGGGAGAATGATTTTTAACCTCAACTACAGCTAGAAATCGTGAATTCCTGTAAGGAACTCTGAGTCTGGGTTGATTTTAGCACCCCCTGTGGACAAAGTGGCTCTTCTTATCCCTTTGGTAATTTTATTTTGTTTACGTGTAAAAGCCAAGACCCTGAAGTGAGTGCTCCTGGCCTCACTTTTTTATCAATAGACCAGAAGAGAACTACTGAATATAATTTAGAAAAGGACTAAAGATACACAGAGCAGAGAGCTGCTCACTCACCCTGGAGGGCTGGACTTCAGCGACAATTTAAAACTTAGTTAATGGCTTTTTTTACTGTTTTTGTCTGTCTTATATGAAATATTGTAAAATATTATGGACTTTTTATCATGATATTGTCTTATTATTAGATTTTTCTGTTGTTACATCCCAATCATGCACAATATTATATTTTCTTATGTGAATTTTTAGCACTAAAATCTAACACTCTGAAATCACAGCCATAGTGAATGTTAAAAAAGGCTGTAAGTGGTTTAAGACATCACAAATGGCTATAAACGATAACTTGTTGATTTTTTAAAAACTATTATAGGTCATATAGAGACTTAAATATTAATTTCAGCTTTTTAATAAAAGGATAAAAACTTCTCACAGGAGACTTAAGTTTAGTTTGTTGACAACATACCAAATTGAGGATTTTTTCTGTTTGACTAACCTGTGAAGGGCCCTAAACTGGAATCAGGGCCCATTTTCTTATCTTCTCTACATTTGAATGTATTCAGGAAAAAACTGGAGCTTTAAAAAAAGGTCAAACTTTCTATCGTTTAACATTAAATCCAGTGAATCAACGTTTAAGTTCTCTGCAACATAAAAATAAGAACGAACCCAAAACCATCCACATGAACCAGACAGTCACTCTTTGGCCACACGCTCACAAAGTCAACACCATCCAGGCTCACCAACTCCAACTAGCATCTCCAGCCTTCCCACAGTCACACTCTGACACATTCATCATGAACTGTTTCATTACATTCATCACAGAAAAACAGAGGTCTCCCTTTAACCTTTTGGGTATCTGATTTTAGCACCAGAGAGTGGGTTAGTTAAGCCTCCTGTTTAGACCGAAAATGTATCAGAATTGTTATTTTTTATTTTTTAAAAACAGCTACACAGGTAAATAATACAAGCTAGCTGGCACAGGAGTGGGAATAACCTGAGGAGCTACTGGACCCCAACCACCTCTGATAAGAAAAAGTGGATCCTGTCCTGCAATCCGTGCGATGGCAGCAGAGGATTTAAGGGCATCTCTTGGCTGCCAATCGCTAAAAAGTAACTCACAAGTCACAAGGGGTGAGGATAACAGCATTAATGTTAAAAACTGTGACATTTGCTTTATTTCTGTTTAACAGTGTGTCACAAAAAAGCTCTGAGAAGGACAATTGAACGAGGACAGAAACCCTAACTTTGGAAGTCCTGATCACCTGGTCTGACGTCACCTGCTGAATTTCTTAGAAAAATATCATTTAAAACAAATTTCAGGGTCCTATTCTGACTAGAAAGTGAAATAAAATGTTCTGTTTAGTGATAATTTGTCACAAATCTTTTGTTAGCTGCATAAATAAATCTCTCTGAGTTCATTAAAGCATTTTCAGAGAAATACTTTGTGTCAATTTATGTTTGTCTGTGGTTAGTAGTTGGGGTCCTGGTCACTACAAATAATCCTTGACAGAGTCTTAATCATTATACTTTAACTGTACTACCTTTGCCAAGAAACACTTTGCTGCTCAAGACTTTGAAATGCACAGACAATATAAAAGCAGCATAAGTGGTTAAGTTCTGCATTAACGCAGTTGTGCAGACATGGCAAAGATGTGACATTTTCGGTCTAGACGGAGTAAAAGCTGCTGCCTGATGACAAAAGTCAAGTAGATGGTGCACTGTGGATGGCTGTGTTAGAGTTGGAAGACATCTCTGAAAGTTTTATTGTAAATCAAACTGTGTGTTCACTCTCTCCAGAGTCATTGAATTCAACAATCAGGATGAAGAGGCTTATTCTTGCTATGTAAGACAGCCTTGATGCTGCATTTACATGATATGGAGACTAAACCGGATAAATGTTCGGACAATAGCGTCTAAATCGAACTTTTGAACCAGCGGCTGCATGTTCAAACACACCTGGAGCCTTACTCACTCTTGCTTCAAAGCAGTTGCATCCATATGCTGTGAATGCAGCATTTAAAACATCCCCCACCTGCCTGCCCCGAAACCCCTCCCTCCCACCCCTCCAGCCAATCAGATTTAAGCAGCTCAGCATGGCAAAGCGATGACAGAAGCATGTTGCAGATGCACATTGCAGGACATTCATAGTGGGAGCGCTGCCACAGAGGAATTCATTTCCCCCTCTTGCATTTGAAAGCAGGGTTTTTGTCCCTCACTGCCCCCCATTCCAACCATCAGCCTGATTTCCTGTGGCTCGCCCTTCCTCGTGTGCTGAACCACTGATTTGTTTTCGAGCTCACAGCTGAATGCCATCAGAACTCAGTCAGAATAATTCCTTTCTTTTCTTATCTTTGCTGATCCTGTCACCGTCACCACACCCCAGTCTCACCCTGGCTCTCTTCTCGGCCTCCAGCCTCTGCATGATCATCATGGTGTCCACGTCCTCATCGTCTTCTTCCTCCTCGTCTTCATCGCTCTGTTTGGACTCCTGCAGTCGTTTCTGGAACTGCCACTCCAGCATCAGCTTCCTAAGGCGGTCACTCTCCTCTGCCGTTCGCTCCGGCTTAGCCTGGGAAAAGATAAAAGTGCTCTAAGAACTGGATCAACTCCTAGTGGTTATTTTAAAACCCATCACTTTGGTTGGACAGGAGGACAGATTTGGTTTCAAAATTCAGAAAGATAGAGGATAGACAGACAGTTCAATGAAGCAGTCCGTGATGAAGTCCTTTAATTTTCTCACCTGGAGCTCCTGGATCTCTTTGTCCAGCAGGTCCACGATGTGAAGCTGCTGCTGTTTCTCAGCCTTCTCTCGGGCGTCTCGTTTCCACGGGTCTGGGGACAGACTGTCGCTGGTTGACAGCTCCTCCTTGCTGATGGTGATGTACTGAAGGTCCCGCCTCTCGATGGTGCGGGGCTGCTGCTGCGGTAGAAGCTCCCTGATCACCGTGTCCATACCTAGAGGAACATCACGTCATATTTATTATAAAAAAAAAAAATTAAAAATGAAACTTTATCTGACATTTAAAAAGGTTGAAGGAGGAAAATGTGGTTACCAGGAGGGTGGCTGGCACTGGCGGGGGGAGGAACGGCTGAGCGTGGCAGGCTGGCCAGTTTCTCTGGTCTGGATGGGGGAGGCTGGGGCTGAGGCTGAGGGGGGAGGTAAGGCTGGGGCGCGGCCACAGAGGGCATGGGGGGCTGGTGGTGAGGAGGGGGCATGGCTCCTCCGTTGTTGTGAGGTTGGACGGGCATGACGGGGTTGGCCCGAATCTGACCCAGTTTCCTCTCCTGCTCTCTCCTCTTCCTCTCCCTGAAAATCACCGACATTTACCGTCATTATTACTGTCAGCATCAACACATTTACCAGATACAGTTTGTTTTTAAAAGATTACATTTAGTCACTTCTAAGCCCTTGACAGAATCAGTAAATTTGGTGAAGTATAAACACATATCAGTGTCTGTGATAAGAGCTGAATTGAAGTTTTTTTTCCTGTCTTGTGCAGCCCACCTTCGCAGTTAACAAGTAAAAATCGCAAACCGACACAAACTCACCTCTCCTCCTCCAGCCGAGCCTTCTCCTTCTCATACCACCGCTGCTGCTCCTCCCGTTTCTTGCGGTCGGCAGCCTGCTGGGCGGTTACAGCAGAGACAGCGGCAGGAGGCGGAGGAAGCGGGAGCTCTGGCTGGGGGTCATAGGGGTCGTAGGCGTCGGGGTAAGGGGCCGGTGGTGGGGGTGGTGGAGGGGGAAGGTCGGAGCGGGATGGCTGCTGGGCTGAATGTGGCGGCACAGAGTGAGGGGCGTTGGGCGTCTTCCACCGACCCGGCCCGGTCTTTTGGTTCTGGGTTTTATTGGAAGAAGATGAGGAGGCGGAGAAGTTGAGGTGCTCCTGGCTGGACGTGGAGGACTCCAGTGAGGAGGAGACCTGCGGCTGTGGGGCCCAGTGGTCAGGACCCACTACACAAGACACAGAAACAGCTAGGTTAACATTCAATACTTTATTTGCAGGGGTTTGTCTTTAACAGATTTAGAGCAAAGTCACAATATCATTTTTATATTACATGATCCTAAACACTAAAATCCCATTTAACTGCATTTTAGAATAACATTTGAAAGAGTTAAAAACACCACACTGTTCATTATCTGGCTGTAAAAACACTTCAGGTGCTGTAGTCCTTTAATTTTTTGTTTTTTCATCCCCCCTCCCTCTCCTTCTCAAATCAAAGCTCTTTGGTTTCTGTCTTCTTACCCCCTGGTGGACCTCTCTGGTAGTCCATATCTCTGTGTTGGTAGTCCAGGTCTCTGTGCTGGTAGTCCTGCTGGTAGTGTGGCTGCATGTCTGGTCTCATACCTCCTGGTGGCGGGTACAAGTCCTCCTGTGAGTGGTTAATCCGCTGCAAAGAGATAGAAATGTCAAATTAGCCAAAAAAGGACACAAGGAAAAGAGAGAAAGGAAATTATGTTTGCTTGAAAGGTTTAATCATTTCCTGACTTATTTTTCCAGTTGACTACGTTTGATTTCAACAGATTTCTAGAGATAAATACACTACATTTTATTCTAAATTATTTAATTCTACCTGCTGAAAGTGTTGAAGGAAACAAACTGAAATATACTTCAACCTTAAACTAAAAATGACCTTTTAATGGAGAAAAATTCCTAAACTATCATTGAAAAGCTCCTGAATGATGAAGTAAGAGATCCCAGGTGGTCTTGTTGCTTTACCTGCATATTGTTGTGGATGTTGTCGACCACAGGGAGGCGCTCTCTGTCCTCCATGCCCTGCCAGTGCTGTGGAGGCCCCTGCCCGGGTCCCACAACCCGATCCGTGCTCTTGGAGGCAGGGATGGTGAAGTATTCCCTGGGGTAGGTCTGGGTGGGGATGGGGTAGGCCTCTGGGCGGGGAGGGGAGGGCTCGTCCTGAGAAATGGGAACGAAGGTTACTTGAAGAGATCACTTTTAGGACACATTCTTGAAGGTAGACATGAAAAATCATTCTCATCTCTATGTTGAAAACTGTGTCCTCTAATGTCCCGCCTGCTGGGACATTCCTCACACAGACAACACTTACGTCTGCACACAGGTTCCCGGTGGAGACAGAGGTGATCTTGGTGCCAGGACCTCCGGGGTACACGGCTTTACTCGCAGGACTCTGACCCTGATCTGAAGAAAGACAGGGCATGAAAGAGTCGTTTTAGAATGGCTAAAAACATTCACACTACAGATGGAATAAAATCCAGAGCTGAGCAATTAACAGGCGAGCAAAGAAAGGAGAAAATGTTACAGACTGAAGCTAAAAAAACCAACAATTCAACAAAGATATAGAAAGAGGAGATTCATCTAAACCCTTCTTGATAACTCAGGTGACTTTCTTTGTATAAACTGATTATAAAATCTTTTTAGTTCATAAAATATCAAACAAAGTCCATTCAAGTTCCTTAAAGTCAGAGCTGGCGCCCTTAAATATCTTACTTTATGGGCCAAAACCCAAAGATGTTCAGTTTGATGTGATATTACACAGACTAAAGCAGGAAATTCATGTCTCTCACAAGCTAAACAATATTTGCATTATAAAAAACTACTTTAGCTATCGACAGTCTCAGGTCTTTTTGACTATTTTGAAATCGGCTGATCTGTTTGTAAAGAAGACTGCAGCGTCACTCAGAAATAGAGGCTCTTCTTGAGTATTTATTAGATAGAGAAAATGTGAAGAGGAAAGGTAACAAAGGACAAAAAGACTCACTATAGACTACAAGGAAGTTAAACTAGCAAAGACAAGGTATGAAAATGAAAACTGGATCTAAAGACGTTTCAATCTGACACTCAGAAAAGAACTAAAAGAGGGAAAAAGGGTCAAATAGGTGGACCAGTTCATTTGGAGGACTTACTGGCTACGTTGGGGCTGGAGCGGTGGTCGGCTCGGTTCTTCAGGAGCCGCTCTTCTCCGCTCATCTTCTTTGGTTCGGGGTAAGAGTCCCAGCCGGCCTGTGGACTCTCGGGTGAGCCGTTCTGCACTGAGCTGTTGTACAACTCGAAGCCTTCGCTCTTTGGTCGCAGCTTTCCGTTTTTGTCTCGGCCGCGGTCTGATGCTGAAGAGAAAACAGGGAGAGGAGAGAAAATGTGTGTTAAAAAAAGAGTGAAAGAGAGACGTGTCATGGTTGTCCTCCTTTATATATATTTTTTTGCAGTTAGAGTTAGTTAAATTTGAGTTTTTAACTATGCTTGTAAAAATGAACCAATAATTGACCTTGGAGCACTTGATTATTGTCCAGCTTTTCATTTCTGATGTGCACAGAAGAAGAAAAAGTTTTTCAAGCTGTTACTGCTGAGAAACAGGCAGAAAGTTTTGTATCTTCTTGTTTCGCCGCTTTGTTTTCATGACCTCTTCTGCTCTTTTTTTTCACAACTGGCTGAAATTATAACTTCACTTCATAAAATTTGAGTAATTTTTAATACTGCTGCTCATTAAAATAATGGAGAATACATCGTTTTCAAGCACATGGAACTGGAAACTCTGACAACACTACTCTTGAGAGTGTGAGAAACTCCACTGCTGGTCCAGTTTCCCAGCATTCAACTCTCTTAAGACTAACCATCGTCCTTCACTTCCACAGCACAGAGGGAAATTTAACCGCACAAACACTCTGCGGTCGAGAGAATTCAGGAGAAACACCCGGTTAGCGTCATCCTGGACCGCAGGGCGCTCCGGCCAGAAGACTTCCTTAATGAATCTAAGGTCACATTCCAGCAGACAAAGAGCAGCACACAGCCAGACAGCCCAGTAAACCCTGAGCAATACGAGTGTGAGTGAGTCTGGACACACACACACACACACACACACACATACACACACATCTGACTGTAGCCACAAACAGTCATTATATCCTTCAGTCTGTCCGCTGGTTTTTTAACTACGCTGCAGGGAGAACAACAAGGACACTCTGTCTGGACGGGTCTGCTTCTCCTCTTTCATTCATAACACAAAATCACTGTCACAAACATACAAAAGAGCATTCAACACAACGACTGGGCAGAAAAAAACTGCAGCTTTGAAGAAGCTGTGGACTTCAGGCTGATGGAGCAGCTTTTATTTCAAACTCTTGTAGTATTCTTGTAAATGCTGTTTAAATGCAACATGCGCTTTCCTGTCGTTTTTATTCAACAACCTCCCTAAGAAATCCACATCGACATAAACCTCAAGCTCATTCTGGTGCAGTTTTTTTTTTAAATGTGAGCTGTCGCTGCAAAAATAAACTAAAAAATGAAACAAATATCACATTTCTTGGCTATAAAATGCTTAAAATTAATAGTGTCCATTTATTCTTTTGCAATAAAGATGACCTGAAATGTACAAGTGATTTAAAAAGCAGTTGCTTCATGGATCATTTTTCTGTTTATTCAACATCTAGGCATTGTTACATCTATTAAAGAACAACAAATACAGTGTATAAAGGATTCCTAGTCAGGGCTAATTTGCAGTCCTTGTCGTGGTTCAGTGATTAGAAATAAGGATCATGATACTAAACAGACCTTAAAACGAAAAGGGCCATAAATGACTTTGTAAAGCTTTTACACTATCAAGTGTCCAAAAATAGAAAAATGAACATATATTTGTTTAAAACTCAAGTTGAAATTTTAAAATCAAATTATTTTTTTTCTCATCCAATAGTCAAAAGCCAAAGAATGTTTCATTTATTATCATTAAAAAGGGAAAATTTTGAATCTTTACATGGAAATTTCCTATTTTTCCTCGAAAACAAACAAACAGGAGCTTGATACTCAAAAAAAGTGTTGCGATCTACCAATACTAAATCTATTTATTCACCCCTAAGGACCAAATCACAATTTCTAATTTAGTAAATCTGCCAGTTTGATAACTCTGCAGCTCTCTGATCAGATTTCTTATGTTAAAGCTCCTGTGAGAAACTGTTGGTGCCCCCTGTGGACAAAGAGAGTCTTTGCTTATCTTATCCTTTACATACTTGAGTTTTGACAGTCAAATGTCTCGAACTGTGACATGTGATGTTACAGTTTTAAAAACAGGACTGCTAAGCCGTCACCTCCCCCTTTGCACCAGTTACCGTCAGTGGAAATTTGATCGTAAAAATCTTAAGCTAGCCTTATTTGCTTTTGGATATCATGAAAAAGCAACAATGTGAATTTTAGTCTTCTCCGTAAATGTCAAAAACTCCTTATACAAGCTTTAATGTACCAGGAATGAAGTCTATCAAGTTGTAATAAAGTTACTCTCACACAAAAAACAAAAAGTTTCTCAAAATTGTTGAAGAAAAAAAAGGCAAATAAAATAAAAAATAAAAAAAAACACAATGTACATTTAGCACTATTATTTTGTTCGGTAACTCTGCTGTAACAACAATAGGGAGACCAGGATATCTGCAAGAGGCGTCAGCTCTGCAACATTGAAGACTTCACAGGTGTTTTTAAATGTGATCACTGATTAAACCTTTGTAAACAACAGTCTTAAAGTGGGTGTACACTGTAATGTGAAATATGTTGTTTTGTGCAATGCAATGTCTCAAAGTTTGCATTGCTTAAGTTGTTTCAATGCTGATTTTCAGTATCTGTGCTGCATGTTTTTAGAGCTTTTTGCCCAGAGACACAGATATAAATTAGCTTCATATCTATGTTAAGTATCTACCTAATCTAATGAAGTTTATCTCTAAGAAACTTTACTTCAGGAAACCTTTACAACATGACATTTTAGCTGTGATTTTTGAGTAAGAAGTCAAGTACTAGACTCAAGAGTTTTGTGTGTGTCTGTGTGTGCGCGCTCACCTCTTTGCATCATAGGGCTGGGCTGGTTGAGGAGCGTAGCCAGGCCGTGGTAAATGGCTCCCTGCTTGGCGACCTCCAGAGTCACAACTGATCCCGTCCTCGTCATCAGCTCAGCCGCCCTGAGCGTGGAGAGAGAGAGAGAGAGAGAGAGAGAGAGAGAGAGAGAGAGAGAGAGAGAGAGAGAAAATGAATACTCGATCAAGCTTCAAAGGCTCTGACACAGTTCGCGTATTCTCTGTGGCGGCAGCATTAATTTAATATAATACACATGAATATTTAAGTTTCCTCTTTCTTTCACTGCAACGAGCTATTTAAAGCTCAACCTTTAAATCATCATTATGTGGCACAAGTTCATCCAAAGTGCTCCACAAACTGAGATAATACTTTGCTGAAGCTGGATCAGATTATACACACACACACTTGCACTCACACACACAGAAGAGCCAGATTTAAATAAACTGTTTCTAGCAGGGCCTGGTTTCAGTCTGGTACTTTTGGCAGGAAACATCATCTGGAACAGAGTGATGTGGAGAACCACAATTACTCCACAAAGACAGTGAGTGATATGAGGGGAAAACCATTACAGTCAGGTCCTTTATGAGGTGGTCGTTGCTCTCCTAAAAGCTCTCCTGAATTGATTTTAACACACCGTGACGAAGCTTCTCCATCACTGTAAGGAGGCACAAGAGAGGTGCACACCAAACCAGACTTTAACCTACCTACCACGGTTGCAAACTGCATTACAATCAGACATGTCTCTGTAGTGGAAGTCACCACATAGGCTTGAAATCACTTCCAGAAACAAGTCCAATTCACAAATGCAGATTAAAAGTGAACCATGCAAAGAGGAAACCATTTGTAAACATGATCCAGAAACGCATCAAGACATTTGGCACACCATGAAATGAAAAACATGACAAAGGTGACCAAAACAAAGAAGCAAAACACCATATCAGACCAGAACGAGACAACGGTTCACCTTCAAAACCACAGATCCTGACTGTTATAACCCTTTTTGGTTAATTATGTCCTATCCCTGGCAATTAAACAAATATAATGATACAAAAGTCGTCCATTGGCTCGCTATTTTAACATAGTTGAAGCCAGCAGCTCACAGTCTGTGTACCAGCTGCCCGACATGCAGGAACATAAACTGGATGACTTTTATTATGAACCAGAGAAGGCAGGGATTATATCTCTCACTGCCAGAGACTCACTCCACTCCACTCCGGGTACAATCCTGCTGTGTCACACACAGAGACACATGTCATTTTCTGTAATAACCACGTGTGCACATCGCTTTGACCTAATCCTATAAATAGCTGAAGGGCAGATCACGCATGATAATGAGCCATGTGCATTTGATTGGCTGGAACTTGGGGAATGTAACAAGAGAAGAGACTTTAAACACGAGTCTAAACCTAAAAGCTGTGACCTATATTCTAAATTTACCTGCTGTAGGTGACCAAACCACGACATTTTCTGACATATTTTGATAAAACTCTGCCCGCCAAAGCTATTTCACACAATCTGAGCATCCCGTTTGACCCTGACACACAGAGAGCAGCAGCATCAAGCCTGAGCATGCCGACAGAGAGGAATAACTGGATTAATCTGAGCAGGGCGTTAGCCACCGAGCATTTCTCTGCTGTTTCCAAAACACGCACACCCTGTTTTCTTTTTCTTTTTCTGCTCGAGCTGTGTGTTCCTGACATGATGGAAATTTTCACTTGTTTTCAGGGAGAAAAATACATCATAACAGCCTCAGTGAAACAGCCACAAAAAGTCTCAACCCAGAGATTTCAAAATACAATTATCTCATATGACCTCAACGTGATCATTTCTCATGTAACAGATTCACGTTGCCACAGCAGGCTGGAAGTGGTGGCACAAATGAAAAAAACAAGTACATTTTTCAACATTAACTCATAAATTACATTCATCTGCACTTATCTTATATTTTGTAACATAACTGCGTATCAAACAGTGACTCCAGAGAGGCTCTCAGAAGTAAAATTAAGAGAGGCATCACTCTGTGAGAGACTGCATGAGCATATAGTTCAACAATATCAGAATAATAGTTGAAAGAAACAGGTGAGTGCTCCACTGGGTCAGGAAACATTTTGATTTGGTAACACATCCCTGTTTATGAAGGATTTTCACATTACATCATCTCCGGTTTTTAGTTTAGACTGCCATTTTTTATGATAAAAGTTGTTCACAAATATCCATAACAGTCGTTTTTTTGTCACAATAATGTTCTTCAGTGTAAAATTACAAATTATTGAAGGATGTCATCATCCACAGTAAATAATATCATTAAAATAAATCTCTGTGCAAAAAGGGGCTAAGAAAAAACAATACTGGATGGCTGTAATTTTTGGGCCCACAGCAACACTTCATTAAAAACAGATATGATTCTGTAGTGGAAATCCCTGCATGGGCTTCAAAATTGGCGTATATTTTAGAAAACATATAAATTTGATTTGGTTTTGATTTTGCACTATTTTTAATAAATACTGAGCCCAAATAATGTGCAAACCAAAATTATGTTTTCCATTTACACTTTACACAGCGCAAAAAAAACTATACAGAAGCTGTTGATCTTGTCAATAACTTCAGGTGGTTGACTTCATCTACATTTATGAATCATTTGCAAAAAGATGCTGAAGGTTTCAAAAAAGGTCACAAAAAAAAAAAACAGAAATTTGACCAAAAATACAAAGCCTTTAATAAGAGTGGTCTTTACCTTTCTTGCGACAGGCCGACCAGACTGCGTCCATCCACACTCAGCAGCTGGTCTCCTGCAGCCAAACGACCGTCCTGTGACAAAAACACACACCACAGGATGAGTCACTGTGTTTTCTGTTTTCATCCTAATTTTCTGTTGTGGTCACATTTTCTGTGTGTACTGTACACTAACCACATCAGCTGCTCCTCCTTTGACCACAGACTTGATGTAGATGCCCAGTTTCTCCTGACCAGCACCCTGCAGAGACACAGACAGATACAGAGAGGTTTAATGACCGTGTGTGTTTCCATTAGTAACAATGAGGTGGGCTGAAAAACAGATAGAAGGGGTCCAGATGCAAAGAGAAGAAACACACACACAGAGAGACCAGAGCTTCTCATGTTTTGGTGGTTTTCTTGTGAAGTGGGGAGATTCACAGAGCAGCAAAGTGCTGGCAAGTTTTCAGACGTCTCACACACTTTCTCTGGTACCTTTTACGTCTCTATCCTCTGAGTTTGTGCAACAGCAGAAGCAGAAAAATATCTGTCTTTACAGAAACATATAAAACTCAAAACTCAATGTGTGTTTTTGGGTGGGCGACACTCAGCAAACAGAGACAGAGTTTTTGACAGAAAAGTGGAGGAGTCTCTTGATTATTTTCAGACCTGTATATTCTTTTAAAGCAGGTTAAGAAAACTGGATTTCAGAGCAGATACGGTTCAGGGAGGAGAGGTTCAGATGGCACACAAACTACCTGCACATTAAGACTCACAGCATGTCTATAAAGTGGCTCATTAAACTGTGGTGTGGATTAAAGAGGCTCCTAATTGCTGCCATTTGCCAGACCTGGCAATGTGGCACAGTGTGTGTATGTGTATGTGTATGTGTGTGTGTGTGTGTGTGTAAGGAGCAGAGGCAGGGGCTACACTCAGGTTATTAACTCCAGTTGTTTTACTGTTCCATCAGCTTTAGTGAAGAGAAATCACAAGCTGAGATTCACGGCAGTTTTAGACTTTATGTAACAGTGCCTGTAATATTCATGTAATTATGTGCATCACAACCTGTCAAACTGAGGTAAAGCAAGAAAAGGATGGTGCAAAGTTACTTCATAAACTTTACTCATACTAGTTGTCCTTATTTATCTCATGCCCAAGTTTAACAATTCAGTTTCATTTTCAATTCAATTTCAATTTCAATTTCAATCATACAATCAGTTACATGTCTAGCTGAATGCTTAGATTGTCTAGCTGTATAGTTTTTCTTTTTCATATGTATATGTCGATTCCTGCTATTATATTTGTATTGTTTACTTTTTGTAGCCGGTCAGAACTGCTTAAATTTCGCTGTCCCTGCAAGGAATCTGAGTCTGAATCTGAAGTCACTCACTTGTTGCATGGGGATTTTGTTTACCCTGAACTCTGGTGATTGTTGTCTTTCTGCAGCAGGAAACAACTTTTGAACACGCCGGGTCATAAAACATCTGCACAGACAAACAGCTTTGTGTTGCCCCGACATTAAAATGAATAAAATATGTTCCTGTGCTTTTGAAATTGTGCCACATTTTTTACCCAAATGTGTTTTTGGCCAGAGTGAAAACACATTTTTCACAGCCAGACTTCAGACATGTATTATACAAGTAATTATTTGTGATCTGCCGTATTATATGACCGCTCAGTTATGGTTATCAATTGCAGGAAATACTTTGAATTCATACAAGAATGAGGTTTTCACATTTCTGGTTTCCTAATCTGCTCCTTCTGACATCCAGAATGAATTCGGAGAATAAAGCTGCATTCATACCATCCATCAACCGCAGATCGTTGTCCCAGTTTCTCCAACACAAAAAGACAGCAGACACATCATTCCTTCAAACTGTTTTACCCACAATGCATCAGCTCTCTGCGCTGTATGTGTGCGTGTGTATGTAATAATGAGGCTGGATTCATGCAGGCACGAATTTCCTGTGAGTGACATAAAGATGAGAGCAGAGCAGTGAATCCTTCAGTCTGTTTTATGTCTGTTGTATATTACCAGAAAAAGACATTAAGGAGCCTCTGTCTGAGATGGAGACACAGATCCAGGCTCTTATACAGACAGGGGGATTGGGGCGCCAAATCGGGCTCTGCAGACTCAGCTGGGGAATCCCAAAATCCACCCCGAGGGATGTTGAGAGGGGCTTTTAGTGAGTTAAAGAGGTCCCACAGGGGGGTTCAGAGGGGCAAAGACTTCTAGTGTTTGTTACAAAGACCTGAAAATGAGCTGCAAATGTTAAAACAACATGTCTGCAGAATTAAGTTGATTCAAATCTTATTCCATCGAGACAAGAACTGTTTAACAATCCAAAAAGACCGGATTTAAGAGGTACAGTTGAATTTAACATGTTTTAATTCTAGTGGTAGCACACTCTGGACTTGTTCCACTTACAGGATGATAAGCCAGATCAGCTTCAGATCCCCATCACAGGTCAGAATACCAGATCTGTTCTAAACCATGTACTTTATTCCTGTTTATTCTCACTTTCTTCAATCCTTAATTCATGCTACTTGTTATCCTGTTATATCCTTATTGCTTTAAAGCTACTGTGAGGAACTTCTGTGACCTTGAAAGTAGCTTTTAACATTTAAATGTATAACTCATTGAATGTTTTTGCTTTGGGAAGTTTTAATAAAGAATTGTTTAGGGCAGCCTTCTGGTGATCCCTTTGGCTGTCATCTACCTCCAAGCAGCTGCTTTAAAACTCTGAAAATAACTTAAAAGGGATTAATCTTAATGCTGATGGCCTTTATTGCTCTAGTGGCCATAAGAGACCATCAGCATATTTTTAGTCCGTTTTATAACTAGTTAGAAAATCCTAGTCTTATTTCTCGTGTTTTAAAAGTACGTTGAACATTTTTTGCACTAAAACTAAACATTCTTGCTACAGGTATAGACACTGGCATGTTGAAGCCCATGCACATGTAGACACAGTGAGTTTGACATGATGATGGAGCAATAAACTGAGCGGCTGATGTTTGGGTGTGGGTCGAAGTGAAAACAGATGTGCAGCTTGTCACAAACATCACCAACCTTTGCTTCACAACAACCCTCAAGAAGAAGAAGAAACTACTTTCTCAAAAACTTAAAGCAATCATCCACGGCTAAAAGTTTAAATGTTAATAAATGTTTTTGTGCTGCTTCTGTTTATGACAAAAGGAGTCATCTTGATAAGAAGAGCCTGAGGGAAGTCGACTACCTGATTTACTGTCTTTTTACGGATAACTCTGGTTCTTTTAAGTGTTCTGACAGAACGAATCAAGCGCACCTTAAGGCTGCCAGCAGGACTGCTTAGAGGGACTACTAGACTCCAGCTGAACTGACTTTGCAGAACAAAAACAAAACTCTCAGCTCCACCGACATTAAGCTGTACTCTGATAAAGCTTTGGTGTGGACATGAGAACAAATCTGTCAATTTCCTGAGGTAAGTTGCAGGCTGCAAATTCAGAAGTGCCCTCAAAGGACAGGCCCGATGAGGGGCTGAAAAATCAGCAACAGAAGAAGCAAAATATCAACAAGCGAAAGTTCACATTGTCTTTGAGTGAGATGTATCTAAACAGCATGACTGTACAAAGTGAGCACATGTATCTGACCACAACTACGGTCAGATCTAGTGCGTCTGACTCAGCAGGAAAAAGCTCTGTTTAGTGAAAGAAACAGGGCTCTGAAAACATCCCTAAAGAAGGAACTCTATTCATCTTTTCCAGTCCAGCCACATTACACCCACTTTGCAAAACACTCTCTCTTTCAATCCTGATATGGATTGTTTATAATGTAAAAGACATGCCACCATTACAACTCAGACATGCTGTTGCAACTGTGGCTGCAACACTTGAGCAGCTGCCTCGCCCCGTTGTTCTCCTGGGGGACTCACCATGTTTGTTTAGGTGTTTTTCCACCTCTGCATTTCAAGAGTTAAACTGCACCCTCTGTCTTTAGGCACCTTATCAGCACAGCAATTCATTTCCCCTCAGATCACTGCATGGACAACTAAGTAAGAAACTGAGAGGCTGCAGGATCTCTGCAGAGGCAGAAATTCTCATGTTTTCTGATGTTGTAAACAGCTTAATAAACTAATATAGAGGACTTTTAATAACAGCCTATGGAATTAAAGTCAGAGTGATGATTTCTTTTTACTAAGCAGTAAAGTTAAGCAGTAAGTTTTCTGACTGAATTTATTGCTAGCCGGGGTGAGACTGAGATTACAGCTTCCAATTCAGTTACTACATGCCGACCTGAATACTGGAGCCTCTCTGGGGTTAAAATCCACTTGAGGATGAAGAGGCAGTGTGGAGGACAAAGAGCCTCTACACACCCACACAGGTACTTTTGCTTGTTTTAGTGGATTAGAGACCTCAGAACTGTCTCAGCACGCACAGACAACAGTTTGTCGACAACTTCTTCCCTCTCCTGTTTTAATGTCAACCCACCTGTTCAGACAGGACTGAATTTCCATCAGTTGCTTGAAGGGTGAGCTAATTGTATCCTTTTGTATGGGAAGTTCTCACACTGCACACTGTGAAAGCATCAAATCTCCAGTATGAGCCTCTCGCTGTTGGTCAAACTGCAGGTTTTTGAGCCTTAAACTGGTTTACGATGAAATAAAAATGGATAAAACAGGAAGAGTTTTACACAGAGCTGTTTGTAAATGTTTGTTTGCTTCCATAGAGAATTTTTACGCTCTATGCCAGTGAGGGTGCACAGGAATAGAAGGAGGAAGCTATAATCTAGGGAAATACTGTTTTTTCCCAGGAGGTCAAAAATATACTTGGAGAGGTTTCCTCTTTCTGTCAACGCATTTCCATTTACTAAACAATAATCAAACACGGCCTTGAATCAAACTCAGAGAACCACAGAAGTTGGGAGGAGATGATTCAGGAGACACACAGCAACAGTAGACTGAATATAAGCTCAATAAGTGACAGCTGTAGTTTGTTTGTCAGGATCATGGACTGATGTAAACACAGATAACCTTTTGACTCTTGACTGTTTGAGAGGACTTCACTGCAGCATTGTTTCAGCTTGTAAGAGTAGAATTAGGCGGGTACGGGTACATGTGCTTTTCCCTAGTCAGACAATATCTGGAAAAGGGTTTTTCCAATTCAATATAATAAAACTTCACTGATAAAAATGAAAGGCCTCCTTCCTGCAGGGTTGTGATGAAAGGGAGGCTTGCCTGTGAATCGATCAAAAACCACTGATACACGACTTTACAGTCAGTGGTGCCTGCTCTCTGCTTGCTCCAAAGACACTAATTCCCTCATCTTTTTAAACCTAAATGTAAATTTTGATTCATTGACTGGTCTAAAGGTTAAAAACTTGTGGAAAACAACCAATTTTTCGGATCATCATCGGCAGGCATCGTATGAAAGCTGGTTTGCAGAGTGTGGCTACCGTTAGCAGATCTAGTACCCTCACTCTTCAGTCTTCCTTGCAGGTCAACATCCACATGCCTGAGCTCCTTACTCATTGCTTTAGTCGGTTGCATGGCAACAAATCCAAAAAACAGGGATTTTTCTTCTCTAAACAGGTGATGGGAGCTGATATCTAGTTGTTGCTTCATCTGCTTGGCATGAAAGCACAGCTGCCATATCCAAATTTTCATCCAACAGGTGGAATATTTATCGTTTTGGTTTATCCTGGAGGCTTATGTTGCAATAATATCAGTGGGATTTGTTGTGCAGTCCTGGTAACCTCAGCAGACCAGACATGAACCCTAACCCAGGAGTCTCACTTCTTATCATTAATACAAAGCAAACCAGTGATGGGGCAGGAACTGGTCCAGCTCATAGAGGACAGGGAGCACCTATCTTTTCCTGCAAGTGTCCCTGTTTTCCCATTAAGTCCTGCCAAGCTGTGATCCTACACCAGATACCTCGAGTGGCTTTTGAAAAGGGCGCCAAGATGTGCGAATGTCCCCTCACACACATACCTTGTAAACACCTCCTGCCTGCAGCTTTACAGGAAAACAAGTGTATGCTAGTGTGTGTTCAAATGTGTGTGTGTGTGTGCGGCACATCCTCCCATTGTCTCAGCTCTCACAGGGGGTAACCCTCTCATACTATTGTTCCACTTCAGCACCATTAGGTCAGCCAACAAACAAACACACACAAGTACTTCAAACACACTGTGCAAACAAACAGGCTGAAGTTTGGACTTCTAGTTCTCAACAAAGGAGGAGAACTTTCACCCGGTCCTTCATGTCTACCTACTGAAGTACACAGACCTGGACTACCTCTTAACTGCAGGATTTTTAAAAAATACTGGTTTGGAGTTCTTTCTTCAACTGGGAATCTTCAAACATCCTCATCTCTCTGAGAAACCCGGACTGCAACATTCTGCAAATTCACCTTTGTTTGTTTTACATCAGTACAGAGCGAATGTTCGGTTCACGAAATCAATACAGGAGACAAACCGGCGCAGAGGAAGAGGAGGGAGCAGAGTTTCCTTACCTCCCAGCTGCTGTGAGGTGAACAATGACGAATACAACACAATGACACACCAGCCCATGTGGCTTTGAGCAATGAATGAGTGATGCTATTTTTACATTTACAACACACAGCATCCTTCTTTGATCATTTCTTCCATTAAGAGTCACAGAGCTCAAATTATACGAGCATAAAGCATAAAGGCTGAGTCTGTCAGATCCAATTAGACACCGCCAATCAAAGACTACAACAGCTGCTAACAAACTGGTTCAACTTAAGCAGCTATTTCGTTTCACCATCTTTAACAGGATGTAGCCTAGAACCATTTCAGACCAGAAAAGAAAGAGCCTCTTTCTAAGTTGAACGACAAGTTGAATGAAGGCGTAAAAGCCACATGGTTGTGCAGATTTTTTTGTTTTATTCAAGCTGCAAACATGTTAGAGTCACTGCATGTTCACATCAACTATTATTTCATCTTGAAAAATCACTTTCCATAAGCCCTGAACGGCCCTTTACAGACTTGGTATACTGCCTGGATTACATGTGCGTACTGACCACCTGTGTCTCATGTGTGTGTACCTTTGTTTAACCATTAGCTGAACAGCCCTGTAAGCAAATAGCGACCAGTGACAGATCAAAAAACCGACTTACTGGAGAGATATGTTCACTTTTCAACCTGCAGCTGCCAAACTTTAAATGCAACCTGAACCTGAACCAGTGTGCATGAGTATTTAAGTGCTCACAAGACTTTACGGAGTGGAGAACATACAAAAGAACCTGGCTGTTAAAACAGAGAACAAACACACCCTTTTGAATGTAAAACCACTGTGAAGACTACAGAGAAGCTTATGAATAAAAAAGACGAGACCTTCTTTGTCTGCCTGAAACACTCACAAGTCTCCTAGTATTTATTTAACACACAATATATAATTTAAGTATTACCTGGTCTTTCCGGCCCACCACAGAAAACCACATGCTGCAGCCGCTCCTCTACTCCAGTCCACACTGGGACGTCCAGACTGGGACACGCTCACACTCACACACCTCCCCCTATTCCAAAGAGCGCTTTAACCTGCTAACATGCACCGACAAGCTCAAGAGCGCAAAATTATACTGGATGGGGGTAATCCATTCAGCTGAATGTCTATGTTTAAAATGATTATTTACAGCTGGGAAATGTAGAACAAAAAGTCGATATGAATCCCTCTGAGCGCAGCTGAAAGTAGGGGAAATTTAGTGCATGGCATTTTTAAAAAGCCAGCAGATGAAAAAAACTTTTCTGAAATAACGCTCGCAGAAGTTAAAAAGCCGTATCAGTTCCAGCCTGAGTGGTTAAAAAGTTGCAGTAAATTCCTCAAATGTTCCCAAGTGCAGAGAAAATTCCTCCACCAGCTCCTAATTGCAGCGTGTTTGTTGGGAAACAGAGTCCAGGCGGACGTCCAGAGGTGAGGTGTCGGCTGGGACGCCGGCTGGTCAGACTGAGGTGGAGCGCTGCTGCAGCTCCACCAGGCGAATACCACACACACACTTACACACACACACAGACACACACACACTAAGTTATATAACATGCCAGAGGCTCGGCCCAGTTTACTGAGAATTCAAGCAGCTGTTTGACTAAATTCTCTCTACCTGTCTTTCACATCCCACACACACACACATTTCTCCACACAGCTTTGAAAACAAACAGAGCAAGGAGGTTTCCTTCACGTCCTTCCTCCCCACACACACAGACTGAACACACACATGCACACAGCCGCACAGGAAAGCTCTCGCCTTCAGCAGGAAACACACTCTGCTCTGAAAGAAAGACTCTTATATTTCACAAAGAGAACAAATACTTTTAGATTGCTCGACCTCCTGCACTTCGAGTTTTATCAAAAAAACTAGAGGGTCACTCAGAGTATTGATGCTCGCTGGTCCACAGTCCAGTCTTTCCACTATTCTTACCCCTACAGTAAGATTTGTTAGTCAGGATGAACGTCCTGCATTTACAGTTTTTGCCATTTGAAATTATAATCAGAGCAATATGGGACACAGCAGCGGCTCTGAAGTGGGCATCATGTCTGTGCTGAGACCCGTGCGAGCTCCCGAAATTCAAAATGTATAAAACAAACAAACAAACAAAAAAAGCTCCTCCTCTCCGGCAGGAAGAGTTTTAATTGACTCTAATCAAGAGTTTGGCTAATTGGTTTATGTTTCCTGCTGCTGTCACTCTGTTCTATGCTCAGGATGAGTCAGATGATGATTAGACTTTGGGACAAAATGAACAGGTGAGGATGGAGATGTTTGTTCCGCCTCTGGTTTCTGTGCTGGATACTGACAGCCTGATGTTTCCTCTCACATGATGAACATGAATGAGGTTTTTTTTCCCTTTCAGTGACTGTTTAATTGAGGAGACACAGATTTACTCTTAATTAGCTTCTTATTAAGATGTTTAATTGTAGCAAGTTTGCTCTTAATTAATCATTATAAAGCACTTACTGGCACCATAATCTCCATGACCATAATCTACAACTAATAAGATACTGATGATGAAGGCTTTTCTGTTAATAAACTCCTAATTACTGCTTATTAATAGCAAATTAGGATTTTGTATAGTTGTACACTGGATTAACTAAGTGTGAAAAGCAGGTAACATCATAATGAGGATGAATTAGGTTACTTAAAAAAGCCACAAAATGAGGCTGCATAAAATTTTGAAAATTAAAAATCAATTCTATTTCACAACAAGAGAGAATTTCTGCAATTTCAACTTCAACCATAATAAGATTCAAAGTAAATCAACAACTGTTGGCAAACTGAACAGTCTAGAGACTCATTTTTTTTAACTATAATCTGCCAGAAACACAAGTCCTCGATTTGTTCGGGTTTGTATTGATTCATTGAAGTTAACAGTGCCATCCACTGGTCAGGTAACGATGAAGCGCCCCATGTTACTTCATACGGTCTGATTTGCAGATATACAACATATTTTTCATTAAAGCAGCTTATTACAGCTCAAATATGAATCATAGGTTCATGAGACTTGAATTTTGGATAATAAGAGACAGCGCTTGCATTACTGCTCTTACGCAGCAGATGTCTCCACTGTGCATCACTGATGTCTGAAATCTTCAAAAAGAGTTTTGATCATTTTTAACATGATACTTTTATCTGACTCTGCACATGCCAGTAATTACAGAAGTAAAACACCCAAAAAAGGCTCCTGTTCTTAGTCTCTGTCTCCAGGCTCTTTAGTTATAAGGCTTAAAAAGTTTTTACTTTCATCTAGCAGAGTTCAAGTTTGGGAAAGCTTTATCTATGTAACAGGTATTATAGATTCTGTTTGACGAGAAATGCAAAGATGAGATGTAAAATTCTCAGTTTTTGTCAAGACATCAGAGGTGTGTGAACAAATAAACAACAGTGTTCCTGTAGTCCCACCCAGCAGAGCCCACTCTTCACACCCACTCCCCTCCTGACAGTAAACTACACAGACCACATTCACCTTCAGGAGCTGACCAGAGCTTTCTGTGCTGTGACTCTGTTTAGTCTCTGCTCTGCTGTCAGACTCAACAATGAAGGCAACCTATTTTAAATAACACCCACTCTGACACAAACCCGACACACGCGCTTTTATTCAACAGCCGAGATAAAAACACCCGACTTATTTTTAGATTTCCTGCCAGAGTCGTGCCAATCTGTCAGTTCTGCTCATGAAAACGTCTTTAAAAAAACATCGCTCCTGCCATGAAAGGCAAGTTTTCTTCTTCCAAAAAGTTCTTGAAACTTTCAGACAAACCTCAGATCTGCTTTGGTTGGATTTAGACACACAGGCAGCACACAGAGTAAGTTACTTCCAGGTGGTGTTTCCTACCTTGGCAGCCACAATGCTGAGGCCCATGCCGTTGTGCTTCTTCAGGGTTACCGTGACAACCTCCGGCTCTTTCCTCATTGGCTGAAAAGAGAGATGGACAGGAAGGACAGACTGTGAGTGAGGATGAAACCTCTCAGAAGCACCTTTAACAGCCTCGGGGGGGAGAAAAGCAGCGAGCGTCCTCTGCTGTGTTCGCTCAGTCTGTTTCTGAAACCAGACTGTGGAGCACGAGGAGGGAGGGATGAGAAAAAGGGAGGGAAGGAACGAAGGAGGCATAAAGGGGAAAGGGGAAGACCACAGAGGAACCTGTGGTCGCTGGAGTGGAGTCAAGAATGAAAAACCACATCATGGCTACCCACACACACATATGCACACACATACACACAGCTCATTTAAGCAGGGCTGGGTGGCTGGGTGGGGAGAGAGAGAGAGAGAGAGACAAAGAAAGAGAGAGGTTTCCCACATCATGAAAAAATACTCTGACAAAGGATACTCCAAAATAAATATCTCATGTCAGACTTCTACTAAAGTATGTCTGCACCAGAGCTGAGTGAGTGGAGCTGTGTGTGGCGGGGCGATGCTCTGACGTAAATCGAGAAGAAGACGTGAGTTGATTATCCAGCAGAGACGCCCAAAAACAAACATCATCTGCAGAGCTACTACAACACAACTCCTCTGTTACAAAACACAAAACGACAATAAGAAAGAAGCAATCAGGAGAAGGGCTTTGTTAAAGCGCAATAAACTGCTGCTACATTCAACTCAAAGAACTAGATAGATCAGTTTTAAAAGGACAATGAAATATATTTTTTTGTGTCTTTTTGAAGTATTTTTTGGGGCGATTTTGCCTTTTATTAATAGTACAGGGTGATATGCGGAGACACAGAGAGAAAGGGGAGAGGACATGCAGCATATGGTCAGGGCCAGACTCAAACCCGCAACCGCTGCAGGGATCATGGTCCCCATACATGTTTTTCTGTATTTTAAAAATTATGTATGACATGTGTTGCTTTAGATTGGACTGTGTTCTTGTGGGCACACTGTATGAAATCCCAAAAAGGCCCTAAAGTTTGTTTTTTAACCTCAAGAGTTTCTTTTACTTTTCTGTGTCCACAGCTGTTTAGTTAAAAAAAACTCTTTTATCGCACCACATACATCTGAAGCTAAGGGGTTCATTTAGCATGAAATTAAGGCTGTTCCTCATATTTCCCTAGGGGTTGATCCCTTATAGATCAAACTGTTATAGCAAACAGAGGCTTTCGCAGAGTACCGAAAAAAAAGTCTTCAGGCAGACTCTAAAAAATGCGAGCCGATCCTGGAAGCTTTCTGTCAAAGCTCTCTACAGGAAAACTTATGTAACGCTTTTATTTTAAAGCAGGTACAGCTCGGTGCCGTCAGCGTCGTCTCCAGTGACCATTTACTTCACAGCAGACCTACATTATAGAGTCAGACGGTTTTCATGTTGGAGAGCTAGACTGAAATTCTGCAGGGAGGAAAAGTGAAGGTGAAGGACGGAAAAGGTGGAAGGCTGATGGGACACACATAAAAACCTCAGACATGCCAGACAAGTTGAAAAACACACATGTAGGATGCATGTTAGTGCCCAATTTAAATGCTTTAATGCAAAGAAAAATGATTCATTTGTTTTCTGACAGCCAATGAAGGGTTCTTCTCACACAGGTAACGGGTAAAATGAAAATCCAAAACACAGTCTGCATGCTGGAATATTAAAAAGATCGCGTCCACCACGCTGCAGAGGACACAGAGCACAATGAGCTGCATGAGCCCCACCCCCTCCAGTCTGCCTAAACACACACCATCTATCAAAGTGTGTGTGTGTTTGTGTGTGTTTGTGAGGGACGCCTGCGTTATGTCGAGACTACAGTCATGAAATAGTAGAGCAGGGATAAACACGCCAATTACAGAGGAAGTGGCTCTATGTGTGTGCGTTTGTGTGTGTGAGTGTGTGTGTGTCGAGAGGTCTATCATTTACTGCTTCAGGCTCACTAACTAATTTCAGCAGAGTGATTGGTGTTGATTAAAATGTGTGTGTGTGTGTCTGCTCCCGTGTAAGTGTGTATTGTAGCTTGTTATGAAAAGTAAATTGCCTTTTCAGAAGTCGCTGTAATCACTGCTTTCCAAGTGGGAGACCACACACACACACAAACGCACACATACACACAGAAACCTTTGGATGAGAATCAAAGCAGCTTCTAGGTTTAAACTTCTCTAAAAATAGTCAAACTATGTCAGTGGAGTCGTCTCATCGTCTACCGCTCGCTTTCTTTTCAGGAATTTTTGCCTTTTTTGGTCCTGACTCTACCTGAAAACGGAGCCGCGCTCTCGTTCAGGAATGTCTCCACAGCTGGAATTCATGTACGATCAACCTTCAACCCAATAAATCCAGAATAATTTACACCTGAGCCACCTGATATGATAGAGAGGTGAGCTCAAACTGAAATATAAACAAGATCTAACCCTGAAAGACTGACAGGGGAGGAAGAGTTTGGGTTGATTTTGATTTTTTTCATGATGATGTTCACAAGGAAAACTACTCAACTTGCTTTTCTAGAGTCTGAAAGAACAACTTTGTTGATTTTGTCTTGTTTGCCTGTAATTGGTGGGGTTTTTTTTTTGGGCCAAAATCTTAAAAATCTTATCGCTCCATCTGAAAATGAATGAAGTTGGCTTTGTGCTGTAAATGACGCCTATCCTGTGGTGGTGAACAGGTGCCAACAGCTGACATGCTTCCTGCGTGATCATCAGGGTGGGATACAGTCTGCTGTGGAACTACAAACACCATCAGGGTTTACCAAACTGAACTGGACCAAATCAAACCAGACCGCTCAGTGGAAACACGTCATTAGTCAGTTTTGTCTTGTGTGTTCTTGTTTGATTTGTGGGTCACGTCCAGGCTTCAGTGATTATTTTAGACTGTTTTGATTCCCTGCTAAAAGCTCCTCACAGGAGCTTCACAGAGTTTAGATCAACATGGATTAGAAGTCCAAACAGAGCTCAGAAAAGTGTTAAATTATACTCTAAAACAAACATCTCTGTCTCCTACATGATCGTGATGCAATGGGAAGCTTCTCTCTAGCTACTGAAAAGTCCTTTTAATGTTTTCTAAGCTAATTCAAAAGTTTACTTACAAGCCAAGGCCGGTGATTAAAAAGTTAGGATCAAACTTTGTAAATCTAATCCCACAAGAATGATTCTTCTAAAGCTGTCAAAGGGGATCAGATGTTAAAATTAGGATGCATTGAAGAGAGAAGGATAACGAAATCAGATCAGATTCAATCAGGTGATTTGATTTAGATTTGTAGTCCAGATAAAATCTCCAGTTTGGGCTGCTTTCAAATTTTGACTATTATTGGGATAACCAGGATCTGAGTTTGTGAGCTGGACCTCGGGGTTAAATGTGCAAAAATGTTATATCTGCTCAACCAGAATAATATGATATCGAAATGTAAGACAACCTAAGTATGCAGTTTAAGTGATTTAATAGATGCACTAAAGTTAAGAAAATAAAGGATACTGTCTTCAGAGAATAGCTGATAGAATTGTTCAAATTCAAGGCAGATTTCAGGAACTGTAGCGCCTCCTGTGGACAATTCAAGTAGCAACACGCCTACTTAAATCTCTGGTGATTCAGATTTTTGTGATCGGAACAAATCTGCATTCTGGTGACGTAAATCTAAAAACTTTTTTTTTTGTGTGAAACAGCAGGACAAAAGTCAGGTGGATGATCTGATGCTAGGTTACAAAAATCTGGATTTCTAAACTCTTCATTCGGATTAAACCTCGTAAAGAACCGGGCCTGGTAAATGAAACCTCTATGACATCAAAATCACGACAGAATTTACTCAAGATTTAGCTGGTGTAATCCTATAAAAGCATCACACATTGTTTTTCATTTTCAAGTGTGTATAAGGTGATATTTTTAAATGTAATCATAAAGTAAAAATGAGAAGGAAGTTACCTCTCTGTAGTAAAAGCGTCTGCAGCCGTTCTGACACGACCTTAAATGAACCACGTTTCTCTGCTGTCTGATCTAGTGGACACTTCCGTCTCTACTGTCCTTGTGAGTCAGCATTACTAAACCTGCTCAAAGTCCTCTGTGACACCTCTGTTACCTCACACTGCCCCGCAACACGAGTTCAAACACACTCACACACACACACAAGCATGACAATAAATTAATCCAGACAGTGAGAGCGTGTCTGTGTGTGCTTGTGTCCTACCATGTCAGAGTTGTCCGCAGCAGAGAAGTGGCTGTCGCAGTCGGCTCCCTCAAAGTGGACGGTCCAGGTACCAGGAGAGCGAGGGTGGGGCACTAACCTACAAAAACCTAAGACGAAAAAACACACAAATCAATTTTCTGGGATATTTTCAGTCATATATCAAGATTGTGTGTAAACTGTGGTGTAGAAAGATCTCTTGAAGTCAGTTTATTTATATTTAAAAAGCCAAACTAAGAGGGAAAGGATTATTTAAAATCAAGATTTTTTTTTTTTTGAGTCTTCATAACTCTTTTGAAATGTTTTAATGTTTAAACCAAACCTGTTTTTTGACATATGAATGTATACTCTGAATAACTGTTCTTTTTTTTTTTTTGAGCAATGTAGATTTTTTAAGTAAAGTGTTATTGATGAGCTACAAACACTTCAAAATTAAGCCACTCCCTCCTCTGTGTAGATTTCAAACTTGCGTTAAACAATGAATCATCTTTCTTCTGAACCAAGAGGAGGGAGGTGGAGAGGAAACTCAAAAAGCCAGCGTCTATTTACTCTTTCATCGTTAAATGTCACTGAATTAAGACCTGTTGATTGACTTCAGCCACGTTTCAGTTTTACCTCTCTGCAGCAGCGGCTCCAGGAAGTCCTGCAGGCCGTTGGGGAGGCTTCGCACCACATCACATGAGTATCCGTCCTCGGGAAGGAGGAAGGGCAGCTGGAGGTCCGGGTCCTCCTCCAGCTGAACCTCTCTGCCGTCACTCCTCGCCAGCTCGTCAGCTGTGTTCTCCGCCACGGCGACAACGTGGTCTATCAACTCCTGAAACACAACAGAGAGCGATTCAGAGAAATACATAAAAACTTTGACTGTAATCATATTCTATTTTCTCATAAGGATTGTTTTTTTGAGCAGGCGTTTGTGTGTTTGTCTTACAGGTGGGATGTATGGCTCGTCGGGGGCACAGTGGTAGTTGGTCATGAGGGCGTGGAGCTGCAGGGAGTTGAGCTTGAAGCAGGTGTTGTGGATGTTCTGCACATCCTGCATGGAGTACTTGTCCATGGTCAGCAGGGTAGTGGCCTGGAGGACACACACAGACACATGACGATGAACACTTCGAATTAAAAACATGCTTTCTCTACCTCAACATCTGTACACGGCGTCTTCAGCCATCTCTGGTACACTGTGCTACTGTTGAATACAGCCTTATGTTTTGTCCTATAACTTCCACTTTAATCAACCATTTACCTCATTATACATCCTTATTGCCGTGCAGAACTCTGATCTATTATCACTAACCTTACTACTACTTTTCTGGTTTGATTCTGGTTCGTTTAACATGCACACCAATCAGCTTGATTCCTAAACCCAATAAGGCCATACAAATTCACATTATCCTCCAAAGTTAAAAGGAGCGCTTTCGTGCTCTTTTCTCTGGTTTGAAAAGGCGAGGTCACGTCGTTTCCATGCACCACTTCAAATTCAACAATATAATAATCAGGGTGTGATGACAGCTGTGAGCGTGTTTGCTTTTATTTCCAGGGAGACGCCCTCGTCAGTCAAATCTGATCAAACAACACCATGGCACTGCTGTCGATGATGTAGAAGCAGATGTGCTGAGATTTTTGAGTGTGAGAAATGTAGAAAGTTAGAATTTTTTATTTTTTTTAACTTTCATTATTTCCCTGATCACGTTCTTTTTAGGTGAATGTGATTGGATAAAATCTAGGTTTCGCACAACTTTCAACGTAGCACATGCTCCTTATTTTTTTCACTTATGACTCTCAAAGTGATTGGGACCTCACCTGTACGATTCGGCTGAGGTGGCAGTCAGCGGCCAACTCCAGCCCCTGTTTCTCAGCCCAGGCCTCGATGTGGCTGAGCTGCTGGCGGAGGATGGCCCCCCAGTAATGACAGCAGAGCCCGGAATCTGTGTCGGTCACCAGCTTGTTGAAGAGCCACATGTTGATGAAGTGGAAGAGCTGCGAGAAGAGCTGGATGGTCAGAGCGGCGTTGACCCGACACCGCCTCAGTAACGACATCGCTCCCGTTAGTGTGTGTAGAACGTCCTCTGCAGGGAGGAGAAAAATGAGGATGAGCTGACATTTTACTAAGAGAACAAAAACCTCTTTCAGGTCCTTCATAAGTTTGTTTCTTGTTTGTTTAATTTAATTCCTCATTTTTTTTCCACTGTGAGCATTGTGAGTTCTTGTTTTCATAACATTAAGTGTTCACTGCGTGTGTTTCGACAAATTTGAATAAAATCTTAAACCTTGAAAGAGGCTCTTGTGAATAATGCATTCGTCTGTGTTAGCGCATTACCGATCTTGGGTCTCTGGGGATTGTGTTCTTCAGGGTCATCAAGGAAAGCGGGCATGTAGTTGTTCAGGTCAGCCTGCAGACAGTGGACCAAGTACCTGCAGCAAACACAGCACAGCTTGTTTTAAAGACAACTGACTCCACCCATCAAAAAACTGTATCTGGTTTCTCAAAAACGGCTGTAAATAGTTACCACACCACCACATAGCTAAATCATAATTCAAAGCAAATATTTTAATTTGGCTGTACAGTAGTATCAGGAAAAATCTGATCATTCTAGGTGGCCAGGAGTTCAAGTTTTAATGCTGACTAATCCACCTTAACTTTCCAGGATATACTGAGATCTGACACAACCACACTAACTTGAAAGCCATCTGGACCAGGTGGGCGAGGATGTCCTGTGCGTCAAGCGTGATGCGGTTCAGGTCTCGGTCCTGCTTAATAAAGTTGAGCAGCTCGGAGGCGTTGGCCATCCAGAAGGCCAGAGCTCCAGCGATGTTCTTCTGCTTCTGTAACGTACAAACGCACATTCACAGACAGAGAAAAAAAAAACACATAGGGAGGAGGTTGTTAGAGCAGCAGGATGAAGGAGAGACTGAAGAGTTAAAAAGGAGGTGAGAGAGGGGTTTCTGTTTGAGTGGCAGCCAGAAGGAGCAGTTGTTACTTCAGGGATAGAGTTATGCCCCGCCCACTCCTCCCTCCAAGCCAACCCGGTGCTGGGAAACAGAGTGGTCACCGTCAATCACAAAAGGACCTTTATTAAAGACTTACTAAGCGAAATTAGCGACCACTCCTTTTCCCTTTAGTCACAACACTGCTTACAGGTCCTCAGACACCTGTTTCCTCTGCTTACTTTGGTCGGCTGAGCTTCTTTTCGTAAAGACCGTAGACCTTCACTATGGATATTTTAAAACTGCATGGAACAGTATTAACTAATGACAACAAGTCTGGTTACCTTTGCTAGATAAGATTTATGATCACTAAGAAGTACCTAAATGACCAGAATGTACATGTAGAAAGGCTGGGCTGGATAAAGAGGAAATAGGGCTGGGCAATATGGCCTTAAATCAATATCACAATATATTGAGCAGTTCACCCCGATAACGATAAATGGAAGATAACTACTACACAAGCTGCTCACTCTCTCTCACATTAACTTCGTCTACTTCAGCCTCCGCTACAGCCGCTACAACTTTTGAACCGTCCTCCATCTCCTCATCTGTCTTTCCCTCTTTGTTACAGACTGGATGGGGTATAGTCGCGTCTCTGACGTAGGACAGCATCTTAAAAGGACATGAGACCCTAGCCTACCTACACACATCCAAAACCAATTATTTATTTATTTATTTTGACACTGAATATACCGATATGGGCAAAATGATGTCGGTCGTTGTCGTAAATTTCGGTATCGGTAAATTTTCGCTTTATCGCCCAGCCCTAACATGTAGATAAGTTTAGGTTGAACATAGGCCTATCATAAAACCAGGATTGGAAAATGTACGTCCAAGTTAGTGCTACGTATTTACACAAGGTGATGCTATGATTAAAGTGGAAAAGTCAGCATATAGATGTGTTTAGGGGTAGTCCTTGATTGAGCATATGAAATTTTAAACGGATCGAACACTGTAGGACAGAGTAATACGAACTTCCTATTTCATGTCAAGACACTGAAGTTTGACGATTTCATTGAACCTGCGAACCTGCAGCAGCTTCCTGGACAAAGACAACAATCTCAGAGGATTATTCATGAAATAATTATCTCGATTGGCACTCAATGAGTTGAAGAGGCTCTATATAAAGCAGAGTGTCTGCTCCATGAGTCAGTCTTCAGCCTGAAGGGCAGTTTTCTGGTCGTGAGATCAACAGGGGAGGATTGAGCAAAGTGTCTGAGGAGCTGATTGGTTAATTACCCCGCCACTCAGAGAGGGAGGAATGTGCAAAGCTGCTCGCCCGCACTCATCTATCCCCGCCTTGAAAAACTGAACATGAATCAAACAACAAAACAAAGAAAAATAAAAAAACCCTTCATTCAGAACAGCCAGAGGATGAGAGGTGGAGCCAAGTGCATCAAAAACAAAACAAGACAATAAAACATGTGGGGAACATTAAAACACAGACAAGTGGTTTAAACATCTTAGACAAATGAAGCAGAGGAGGTGGAGGAGGTCAGAGGACGAGACTTGTCTCTCATCCACACCGTCGAGTAGGAGAAGCAGACATGTGGTCACACAAAAATGGATGCCAGCATTAGAGATGGAGCAATGACAGAAAGGGTGGTTGCTTTGTTTGTTTGTTTTTTTGCTGTTTTTGTTTCATTGTTTTGTTTTTTTTAGTACCAGGCAGGTCCAGGAAGCTGAATGGAATTAGTCAGGGTTGATGTTGCTGTTGTTGCTTAGTTTTTCCAGCTGTGGGAGGACGCAATATCATGGCTTTATTTGACATTTCTGTTAGGATGGAGAAAAAGAAGCAGCAGCAACAATGAAGGGCTGGTCACAAAAGCCGACAGAGAGCGAAGAGGAGAGAAAGTTAGAGACTATAGAGGCAGAGATTTAAAGAGCAGAGAGGGTTGATGTGGTAGAACAACATGGTGGTTTATGGTTAGTTTACACTGTAACTCATCAGCTTTTACAGGAGCCTCAGACAACGTGACAAATGCAACTTTTAGAACAACATATATGTGCTTTGACTGTAAGAAATACTAGTTATACTTTGTAAAAGTTTGGATGCTAATTAATTCCTGTTCATTTAATTTATTATTATTTATAAGGTGGATGACCCTTTTTAAACAGGCCCATGAGCACAGCAGGGAGCGGCAATAGTGAGCTTGAGTTGATGTTATTATGTCGATACTCTTGTGTCGTGTTGATGCTAATTAATTTGCCAATGAATAAGATTAACTGGCAAATTAAGAGGCCTACATCTTTGCATCCCATTATCTAATAATTCAATGGCACAGGTGAGCTGATTAAAGCATTGAGCAGTTTGAAATGTCTGCAGATGTGCTCTTCTTGAGGCCAGTACAGACATGTCATTATAGCAGTACTAGCTTTTAAATGGAAAAAATAGCAGCTAACAAAATGTTATCTAGCTGAATATTGGTCAGCCAAATATTAGATTTTTGGGCCTATTTCTTAGTAGTTCGTTGCCCTTTAGAGTTTTGCTTGACATTTTTGGCATTAAATATCCTGAAAGGCAGAAAATTGAGTCCAAACATCCACCAGATTCTTACAGAAGCAGCGTGAAAGTTACTGAAATGACATGTTATTTTATTCATGTTGCCCACACATGAGGAGACAGAGAGAAAGAAGAAAAGAGTGAGGGAGGAAGACGAGTCTGTAGCAGCCGTATCATGGTGTGCTAATGTGCTATCCTACCTGATCCCCTTCAGGAATCTCCTGGATGGAAGGAGGGGGAGGAGGAAGAGGAGGAGGAGGAGGAGGAGGAGGAAGAGGAGGAGGAGGACACGTTCACAGGACAGAGAGAAAACACGTCAACAGCTACAGTATGGACACAGCCATGTAACACACACATATATGTACAGTTTGACACACACATGGTTCATGGTTTACAGTGTAAAGCCATCATAATCATGTAGAGAACATTATGTATGGAGGTCGCCTTAAAAACACAAATAAACTACTAAATACCTGAACATATATCAATCTGACTTAAATAGATATGTGCAAGCAAAAAACGGCAAGAAATCACCATACGTCAGCAAAAAAGCCTTTTTTTTTTTTAAAAATCATAAAATCAAGTTAAGAAAACAAACTTTTTTAGTTTTAGGGAGTGTTTAACAGGTTAATGTCTCCAGATTTAATTTTCACCCACCATCTTGAGGTGATGAGGGTGAGGTGCGAATTAGTTAAGACTTCATTCAGTTATCTCATTTTGCAGTTAAAAAAAGCCAAATGTAATCCATTTAGAGACTAACGGTAGTAAAGCAAAACTGTGATGCGGTTCAGACATTTACAGCATGCATGAGGATGCAATGCTCTTATTCCAGCCACTCAAACAGTTAATGTAGATACAATCTGCAGATTAAGATTAAGGGCCTATGTCCACTAACAGCTTCTTTTGCTCTGGCAGCATCTAAAACCTGATTTCACACCAGCACTTTCTTTTGCAAGATTATGAAGGTCATCTCACAGCACTATTAGTTCCTTTAGTGGTGACCTTTAAATCTGATACAAACTGATTGGTACACTTAATATCTGTTTTAATTAAAGTGACATTCTACAAAGAAGCATTCAGAAGCAGCTCTGTACCTAAAAAAGTACAACCTCTAAACGACATCATGTCAAGTTAGTGTCTCTGACACAAAAGTGTGTCCAGAGAAATTAATAAGGGTGGCACTAGCTCCATCTTATGATAACAAACCCCAAGCCAAGACTAGTTTACCCTTGGTGCCTCACTAGGGAGACCCCAGTTGAAAAACCCTAAACACACCCCTGCTCCTACACCATTCCCTCTGACAAAGTTCACATCCATAGTCCCATCTTTTCTTGATTTTGACTTGTTAATAAAATAGCTGACTCCACAGGTGTTTTGTGCTGAGGATACCAAACTTAATTGGTCTTGTTTAGAAAATAGATGCTGCCAGCGTTTAAGTGCTGCTAGTGGACACAGGCCCTAAGTTTTAAAAGTTATTAACATTCAAGACCATTTGGCATTACAAAAAACTGCTTCATGTGTTAATCTATCATCTACAAATTTACAAATTAAGATTATAGGTGTATCTAGAGTAGGAATGTGGAATGTATTTTTTTTACGAAAAAACTAACTATCTAAAAAAAAAAAAAAAAGCTCCACATACTTTCCTCATTAAGTTCATAATTTTATTAACATACTTTTAAAAGGTGATTTGGTGTTACTCTAGGCTTTCATGTCAGCACATTTCTAGCTCTTAATGCCAGCGATCATAGCGCCATGCCAGCTGACATTCAGTTAAAACTATTCTGCACTGTAGCAGGCTTCACACCACGGACACAAAGACAAACACGAGACAGATGCAGAGGCTGTAAATACAGAGGTGAAAGCTGCGACACTTAAAGACATCTTACAACAACTACCAGCGCAGTAGTTTGTAAGAATACACAAACATGAGGGGAATCATGCGAAAGAAATATCGAACTCTTTAAAACTTTCAAAATCGAGTTTAAAGTGCAACAACCTCAGTGATAAGACGAAGCGCAGCCAAACTATCAGCAGCTGAACACACTGTGATAATACCGTCCAATATGACAGCACAGACACTCACACACACAAAGTTTAGAGCAGTGTTACTGACCTGGATGACTCCTTCCATCATGCTCACCATCTTGTTGACAATGGCAATGACTTTGTGCGTCCTCTCAGACGGTGACATGTCGGGCCGGTACGAAGGCGACAGGACATATCGACAGGCCATGTAGAGGACGTAGGTGGGTGACAGTTTGAAGTGGACTGTGGAGCTGTTGGTGTAGTTGATGATGGCTGACAGGAAGGTGTCTTCAGCTGCGCACAGAAACAGAATCAGAGAGTTACACCACTGTCACACACACTGACAGAAAACTATCCAGCTTCAAGGTTATAGAAGGTAACAACCATGACGATAGCAATCTCCATCTCAGTAAGTTGCTCTACTTTGTGAGAACATGAAGTATTTTCTGCTTTTACTCAAAGAATTAACAGGATTGGAGTGTTTTCCCTACAGCTTGAAAACTTAATTTAAGGGAAAAGATAATGAGATGATATGCAGATATTAAAAGGCACTTTAGTATTTAAATTATGACCACATTAAAGAACACCCTCTAGGATAGAAAAGCTTATAAGTAGGGCTGTGGTTTAACTAACTCATTACACTTTGGGGCTTAAAATGTTTATGTTTCCTACTGTGATTTACAGTGTTTTATACATGCAATTTCACTCTGCTACTCTTCCATAAATTTTGTTGTTTTTAAAGATGTGCATTAAATAACAAATGATTGGATAGGATAAATACAAGTACATTACGTGTTTCTCAAATTTAATGATTTAATCTTATAAATTTTCAAACACTTTATCAGTCAAATTAGGAAGCTGATGGATGGTTATTGTACGCTTAAAACTGGAAAAAACTACATAACATGTAAGCACTTAATCCTAATTGGTCGAAGCCCCATAGCAACAGTCTGTTATTTTTGATGAAGTACTGTTGCTATGGTAACCACTCTTGTCGAAGACAATCAAATTGTTTGTGATTGCCAAAAAAGTCCATATAAAATTGCCAGACCACTGTTTGAGTGCACTTGAATTATTTTCTCTCATCAGTTTTAAATTGCAAACTTCACAGACACACTTTCATAAAGACAAGAAGGAGCCTTAGAAAGTTAAAGCTTAACTACTGTAGGTCTTAAACACATTTTAAAAATTCTTGCCTCCACACTGGACCTGTAAAGTTCAAATATGCTTTTTGCAAATACAAACAAGCCTTTAAGAAAACCTCAGACTGCATTAGACTTATTTATCTTCCTACCGTTGGTTGACATTGACTGTAATAGATCTTTTGGAGCAGCAGTGAACAGTTTGTTTAAGTCACTTCGGTGGCTGCTCGGCCTCAGATCTTGGCACCACATGTATCATGTGGGATAAACCAGTAAAACCACTCTGAGCCTGTCTGTGGTGTCATTTTCCTTGAGTTTAGCTTTGTTGGTACAGTATCTGATGTCAAACTGGCTGCAGCTGCACTGAATCAACTCTCCTTCTGAAAACCTGAGCACATGATCATCAGGAAGTTTCCAGCTTTTTTAAAGTGCACATGCGTCATGGTCCCACACTTTCTGTCTTTCACAGAATGTATGGTTTCCCCCAGTGGATCGTGGGTACGGGACTCATAACCAAACTTCAACGAGTCACCAATCAAAATCCTGCTCTGCCTGGTAAAAACAGATGACCTCACATTAAGGCAAATATACACTGAGCGCAAACAGACGCTCTGAGGTCCAGAGCACAATAAAGTCAATAAACAGAGGCATGAAAAAGACCGAGCAAACAGCGAGAAGAACCAGAGAGTGTGGGAAACATCAGGTGTCTGAAAAAAAGAGGCAGAAAACACTTCCTGGCACTGATTTAGGATCACTTCACTGACCAAAACCAACAAATTCTGACAGAATTAGAGTGATTTTCATCTATTTAATTAGACAAAAACAGAAGAAGACATTTTACCTCTTTTTATTGACCATTATCCTCCTTATAGAGGAATCCAGAGTAAAAACAAAACAGGACTTAGGAATGTGATAAACTCTAAATATTTGAGGTCTGGGTTAATGACTTGTAACAGGAATTAGAGCCTAAGAGTGAGCAGCAATCTATGTGGTTTACTTGGACTGGTGAATCAGTAAGAATTTATTTAAATTTATGTAATGTTAGTTTAATCTTCCAAACAACATAAATTTACTACATGACCTTAACAGCACTAAAGCAGGAGCAGCTGGGTCAGCAGGTTCGTTTGTGTGTGATGTAAAGACATTGTGGTGAGTTCAATATTTTCCAGCTATTGACTGATTCACCAACGCGGAGAGGGGAACGCAGAGAGGACAGGGGTACTTACAGTTGTCTCTGAACTCGATGCCGGCCGGTAGAGTCAACTCGGCTCTGTCTGCTGACACGTCCTGAGACCTGAGGAGACGAAAACACGCCATGAGACGGGACGGGAAGATCAGGGAGGAGGACGAGCCAGCATAAAAACTGAGGATGTAAAAGGAGAAGAGTGCGTGTCTGACCTGCTGTCCTGCTGCTCTCCTCTGATCATGGGTTTGACCATGCCTCTCTCCATCTCCAGCTTTCCCGAGCTCTGCACACAAACACACACACAGCACATAATGAAACAGAAATCTAATTCCTTTTTAATTCTATTAAGTCAAGGGTGTCCTGGTTTGAGAAAGTGCAGAGGCAGATAAGAGCTGCTGTTCTAGGAAGGTTTAATCACATACAATGTACAGAATTTAACACTAAACTTAGAGCGGAATCTGTTAGAGTGGGTCTTTTTCACTAAATCTGATCATACTTGTGGTCTCATGTCATCTCATGTGCTTCTGTTTTGAAGAGCTGACGTGGTGTCTTGGGTTAAGGTTGACTATGCATGCTCCCACAGCTAACAGTCTGTTCTCATTCATGCATACAGCTTAGTTTTTTCAGCTTTTAGCATGCTGCAAACTTACATAAAGCCCTTTTTACTTTCATTTGAGTAAACTAACGCATTTACCTTTGAGTAAAATATCCTAATAGTGACTGTGCTTTTACATTAATACAGTATCAGCCAAATTTTAAAGCAATAGTTTGCAGCACTCCACAATCAAATGACTCCAGACTGAATCCTGTGTGTCACTAATTTGTGCACATCCATTTCTCCCAGAGTTTTTGTGTTAAACAGAATATGTTTTTTGATTCACAGAGGCATCAGAGATCAAATTTTGAAGCTTTTGCATGTCTGTAAAGAAGCATATCACATCAGGTGGCTAAAACAGACTGCACAGGATGCCGTGGACACAAAATGTCATTGTGCCACACGTGGATAAGCAGGACACTTAAGCGGTAGTGAAGAAGACGTGATCGGCCGGATGCTTATGTTTGCATCTATCTCTGCTTCAAAAATCCTACATGTGCAAAGTGACAACTAATAAATTGTTGATTCAAAGATGGGGTCTGCTGCCCTTCTCCAAAGGGTGCTGTAACTTAGCATAATTTCTTCACTATGAGTGTGCACCTTCATGCTCCATATTATTGTATCCAAAGGCAGACATGATTCCACTTTAGAGACAGAAAACACAAGTCTAAAGTGTATCTTTGTGACTTGTCACCGGACTCCTTCACACCTGAGACGCTCTGCATTTACACAAACGCTAATCAGACGGATTTGATGCATGCAACCCAACCATAAAGCTGCATTTTACAAACAAGCAACAGAATGTTCCAGCACTCGACAGAATAAAACACCTCCAGCAAACATCAAAACGTTCCACATGTGTGAGTGTATGTCTATTTGTGTGTTAGTGTGTGTGTGCGTTACCTTGCTGGTAGGCAGAGCTGCTCCACTGTGGACGTCTCCGTGAAGGTCGAAGGTGGTTTCTGGTACGCTGCTGCAGCAGAGACACAGACAGGCGGCAGTTTAGATGAGACCTGTGCTCCCTACAGCTGACTTTTCATTACTGACTACGACAAGAGCTCAGGCTTAATCCACACACACACACACACACACACACACACACACACACACACACACACACACACACACACACACACACACACACACACACACACACACACTTATCTAGCCCACAGTCAGGAGCAGAGAGCTGGATCAGAAGTGCAGTAAATGAGTGAGTCACTAATACACGCAGACAGACAGTTTGCTTTATGCACACACTTACATAACTCTCTAATTAGGTATAGGGAGGCGATGCCAGGAGGAGCACTTTGTGTTTGTTGGATGGGTGTATGTGTGTTTGAGTGACAGTAATGGAGTGTGACAGGAGTTGAGTTTAAAAGACAAGCTCCTGCTCTTCACGCCCCACATGGCGGGAGGGCATCAGTGTCAAATAAACAGCGCGACACCGACTCAAACACACAAAGCTTTGGTGTTGCGGGTCATCGACGGGAATCTCTCTGTGGTGATGGACACAATAACCAGCAGCAGAGAAAGTAGGTTAAAGCGTTCACAGCAGGACTCCACTTAGATTGATGAAGTGTCAAATAGATTTCCTGTCAGGAAAACCATTTACACACATTTGATCATGTAATCCCAATCTCTACTTATTGATCGTGACATCTTTCAGGGACAGAGGAAGGAAGATTATCTCAGCTTTATTTGCATGAATGTAAAAGTTGATAAATGAGGCTGACAGAATTCGTAGAGGAAAATAGAAACACGTCAAAGACAGAAATAGAGCTCAGTAACACAAACGGCATATTTGCCTCAGAGGGGTTCATAACTAGAGCAACACGCGACACAGTGACATGATTCTGAACCTTGTTGGAGGCAGCCGCTCAGTCTTTAAGAGTTAACGGATTAACTACAGGGTTGCTGGTTTAAGTTTTGATACAGACCAAGTTTGGAAATTGTGACAGTAGATGGAGAGGTCCAAGTTCACTTCCTAGGCACTGTTAAGGTGCCCTTGAGCAGAGCCTTTGTGCTTCTCTTACACATCTTCCTGAATAAATTTCAAAGTAAAAGCCTGATCTGTTCTGCCCATCGAGAGTCTCCTTGTTTTCAGAAGGTGCTTTTATTCTGAGTAGTTGTTTGAGTAGGATTACCAAAAATCACGTTGGCTGCAGGTAAACTATGTCAGCTCCAGGAATATGTACATATTTTTTTGTAATTATGCTTTCATCTGTCTGCCCCTCTCTCTTGGAGCACCTGGTTTTAAAGTAATAAGAGATTGTTTCCTGATAGTACCAACCCCTGACGCTTTTAAAACTCCCAACAGCATCTCCCGATGTGGATAAAACTGAATAAAGACAGAGCCTTGATTTATTATGTGGTTAATCAAAATATCCAAACACAGTCGTGATGGTGGTGGGTTATGTTTCCCTTCAGACCCCTGCTTCATTTTTCCTGTCTTTCGTGCCCTTTTCTCGCAGACTGATGCGAAATACTTGTTGACAGGCAGGAGATTAAAGTTCACAACACTCCCTGCTACAAGATCATCTGACCAGCAGCCAAAACCTAGGGCCAAATACCTAAAAAAAAAAATCTGCAGTAAAGCCAAACTGTGGCTCTAATCGTTTTAAACATCCTGATGTATCTTCAGCTCAGATGAACGAGGTAAACTGGTGAGTTTGAGCGGCAGAACGCTGGAAAACGGCCCAGAAAACCACATCCTCCATATCAGGCTTTTATTCCACACTGAGGTGACACTGAGATGACAGAAACTCACCAGATATTAACAGAGAAGAACAGAGAAAGACAGGTAAGTATGCTGCATGCTGAAAGACGGGAAATCTTAAATTACTAAATGACCGTTCGCCTCTTTGCCTTTTTTCACTGATTAAATTTGCTAATTTAAAGCTGTATTTTTAGTGTTTCTGCAATTTAAGAACTTCAAAATGAGCAGCAAACATTTAATAAACAAATGAGCGCTTTATTTATTATACTGCTGCAGTGTTGTGTTAGCAAAGCTGCCTGTTTACTCATCCAGAGGACATGTTAGCGACATTAGCACCGACTTTAAAGCTATGTTTCTGTTCACCAGATGAAGGTTAAATCAAATATTTACTCTCACTAAGCTTCTCGCCAACCTGAGAGAAATTTCTACCTCTTCAGCTGCCAAATCCTCCACAGCAGCAGCTGCCCGCTAACTCAGTCTGTGTTTTATTTGCCGCTTGGCAGAGCGTCCGCAGAGGGTTTTTAGAGCTTTTTTCGCTCAAAACAGCTGCCCGCTCAAGATGAGAGCAGCAGAGATGAAAGAGTGAAAATGCTGAAGATGAGAGCCATTAACCAAAACAAAGAGCTGAAAGATGCTATGAAGCCACAGAGAGCCTGAAAGATCTACAGAGACAGGAGATTGTAAGAAAATAAAGGTGTTTTTCTCTAATAGCAATATCCTATATATTCTACAAATGCATAAATGATCAAATAAAAAACGTCTCTTTTTGTTTTATAATCAGGAACTGGACAGCCGTATTAACTGTGATAATGCCACATGAAAATCAGCACTAGTTAATAGCAATTCTGCTGCAAGCTAGCTCAGGTGATGAAGTTGAATCATTTGGTTAAAAACACGAGCATCATACTGTGCAGGAACATCACTGATGACAGGTCAAAGAAAGCCTTATAAGTCAGTGGTTTCAGGGAATTTTCAAGTGCAGGAAATAGTCTGAGACAAAATCAGGTCATTAGTGACAATTCTCTGAGTGATCAAGTTCGACACACACCAAAGCCAGAAGACTTCAGGAGGATATGAATGTAGAGCAAAAAGGACGGTATGTTTTTAGTCCTGCTCCCTCCACTTGTTGATTGGCTCTTCCTCTGCGGTCATTGGTGCGAGTCAAAATCACCTGATGCTCTCTTTGGAATGTGAACTTCCACTGCAGACTCTCAAATCCTCTGAGAACACGGTGTGAGAGATCTGTTACACACAACTTTAACAAATATGCAGGGCCCACAGCTAACTTTAAAAAGTGGTTTCACGGGTTGGCAGGCGGGCGGGCGGGCATTAGCTTCTGGTTGCCAAGAGTGGAAAAGTGTGCCGTTTTTACTCGAAGCAGCTGTGTTCATGCTCCTCTGAGATCACTGGGGAATAAATCAAATTCACTGGTTCTGGTCCTTCACACCCTAAAACAGGCAGAACTGGATTGATATTTCCTCTATGATATTCTTAGTCTGTTACTGGCGATGCCCAATATCATAACATCAGTAACAATTGATTCAAGTTAAAACTGAATTATCAGTATCAGCCAATACATATCAGACTTCCCTCAATGGCTAATAATGGAAACCTGCAAACTGTTGCTGTTGAGTGCAGATATAATAAATGTCATGTTATTTTACATGTATGCTGAAGAAATAAGTCAGTCAGTCAAAATACACTTTAGGGTTTCATTTTGTCCTTTCCAACTACCAATGAAGAATTAAAAACTCTCTACGGAGCTCCCAAACAAACTCATAAGCTGTTTTTGAAGTTATACTTTGAAGAACATCAACATAGACACACTAAAATACAATTTATAAGTATTTTCTGTCCACTTTGTCTACAAATTGGCAAGATTAAGGTGTCTTATATCTCCCTTTTCTTGCTTCAAACAACTTTTAATGTGTTCAATGTAAAAAAAAACAAGATCAACTCTAGAAAACACTCCATAAAGTTGATCGTTAGACTTCAAAAGCTCTAAGAGAGCTCAAACAACACAGTCCTAACAGCAGAAATCAGTGTGAGTGACTCCTGGTCTTCATTTTCACTCCCTTGAAAGAACCAACTCATGCAGAAACACACAGAGCTGTGAGTTAAAGAGTTATTTACTTACACCCCTCTCTCTGTCTCCCAGTGTTAGTCCTCCATTGAGTCATTAAAGGGCCATTCACCTCTAATTCAAACCCTCTTTTCTTGTCCGTCATCCATCCATAACAGCTCACACACTCCCTCTCTCTTCTCCTCTTATCTGTTGTGTTTTCCCTCGTTTTCTCTCCTCCGTTGGTGTGTGAAACGACAGCGAGCAGGAGGCCACACCCAGCACCATGTTGATCAGATTAGAGGGCAGACCGCCTGCCATAACCCCAGACCTCCTCTCTTCCTCTCCTCTCATTTCCTCATTCCCTCCATCCCTCCCCCCTTTCTCGTTCCCTTCATCTCCGAGTGTGGCTGCCAACTCCAAACCTCATCCTCTCCTCCCTTCATCTTCAATAACACCCTCTGCTTCTTTTTCTCTTCTCAAACTGAAGAAAACAGAGTGCAGGGAGGATAAAGAAGACGGACAGACACGCTCATCACCCATTTTTTCCTCACCCAGACTTGTGCCGGCTCCTCATCATGGCAGCCGGTTCTCTCTTCCCTCCCTGGTCAAACATCGGATCCACGAATTTAAAGACGTGCGCGGAACCGAACTGGATAGTGGAGCCTGAACGCAGCACTGTTGTCTCTGTAACTCGCTGCCCGTCCACGAAGGTGTCGGCGTCTGGGCCATGTGGCGTCACGGTCACCATGCCTTCAGTGTGCATGAGGTTGCAGTGGTGGGGCAGAATCCCTGGACCTAGCAGCTGGAGGAAAACAACAGAACATGAGCCGCACTCTAATCTGTATTACATACAAGGTCCAAAATCAGCAGCCGACCTTTGCCAGCTGCAGGTTAATCATCTAATGTGGTGAAAAAATAAGCAGGATTGGGTGTTAAAATTATTAGAATCAGATCCTGCTTTATAACAACTGTAACTTCCTTTTACAGGGATAGTTCAGTATTTTTTAAGAGGAGTTGCACTCGCATGTGAAAGGGAAATGGGAAAATCACTATAATAAAGTTAATGTTCAACTTTCAAGAGTTTCTTGTTCATTTGTTGTGGTTACCTGGATCGCCCCGTCCTCTGTGCAGTCTGAGCCGACCTCAGTGATGCTGTGCTGAAGTCTGTACAGCTTTGGTTTGTCCCGGGAGTCAGACCCGTCTAGACACACACAAACGCACACACATTTAGCACCATGCAGAACCTTGCTCACATCTGACCTAGATCACAAAGAAGTACAGTCATGAACTTTGACTACAAATTCATACTGGACCTCTATAGGAGGAATCAATTCACTAATTCAGCAGGGAGGGGGTGCATACATTCTAGTTTAAAATAAGGTGAGTCAAAGCTGGTGTAGAATAAAATGTGGGGTGGTTGCAGAGCAGCTATTGATCGTTAGTAAGGAGGATTTTAGTAAAAGCAAAGCGTATTAGTTCACTTTAGGAAAAAAAAAAAGGAAACAGTCTTTGGGAAAAGAAAATTCTGCTTCAAATGAGTGAGTATCAGAAAAACCTCAGAACCACATTCTCAAAATAGTTAAGAAAAAAACTCAACAGAGAGCTAATATTTACTCTTATTCCCTGAGATTTAACAGGAAACTCCTGAATTCTTTATGTGTATGATGTTGATTAAACAGTAAATTTTCTGTTGTGGTTTGTTACAATATCTAAAAGACTGAATTTTAACAGTAAGTGTTGATAACTTTTACTGTCCTGAATATTTAGGTAATTTGGCCTCATGAACTACTAATAATCAGTATCAATACGGGCCCTATATTAACAGTATCAGCCAATCCCTAATATTTAACAACAGATATGAACTTATAGTCTGAAATGCTCATAGACAGCAGTAGGGATGTTCAAATCAAGTGAAATTAATGATTACAGGTCTACAATGATGCCAGTCTGCTCCTAAATCAAAGTCAGTTTATTTCACTATTTTATTTTTTTTTATTTTATTTAAGAAGTCATGTTATGCTCATTATCAGGCTTTACAAGGCCGGTCTGAAAACTTTAGAGTAGCTCAACATGATTCAGAGCTCAAAATAGTCTCCACTTAATCTCAGGCTCGTCTCTTTGAAAAACTCTAATTTCTGTTCTTTTTATAGCCCCCCAGCACTCTTGAAACCTCCTCCTCTGTTGCTAGGCTACAGAGTCCTGTATCTATACTTGAAATGCCAAGTTATGAAATATGGTTTTATGTTTTGGACTTCAGATCTGACCTGGAAAGTTTCGACAGGACTGAATAATCCCCAGTAACAAAGAACAGGGCAGGATGATTGTGTTTGTAAGACTCACGTTTCTATGCTCTTTTAAGGGAGATCACGATTTGCGCAAATTTTATGTCCCTCTTAATTCCTGCTTAATTCATGTGAGACTTTTGCTTGTGAAATATGAAAACACACAATATCAGTTCTTCAATATGTATGTTTTGTAGGCCTGGGCTACAGCTCTGGTTACTGGCTGCAACCATAGCGCCATAATGCTCTACTACTTTTATGTAAACAAGCACAGATGACAGATGGCAGCTTGCAGTGTGGGGTAGTTTGTCAGTATTTTGATCTTAAAATGGTGATTAAGTCATCTGTAGGCCATTTCTGGTTAAACTGGCATATAAAACACATGACTGGAGCAGCGAAGGCATGTGAAAATTAATCTACATAGAGGACCAAAGGCTGGGGTGCTAGCTCTGCAAGCATCGGCGAAACCAATGTGACATTGTTTTCCTGATGTTTTTATGATCCTGTGTCTCGCTGTTTTTAAGAAGTTGAGCTCGATCATGATGAGTAACAAGTCACTCTCATATTATTCCTCATATGGAGTTAAAGAATATCGTTTAGACTTTCTTTAGCCAGTGTTTATTTAGGAACATATGCAGTGACCCTGCAAAGGACTACAAGTACAACACAGACGCAATATTAAGCGGGTCACTGCATGTCTCAAAACAATCCCACGAGTCATTGCAAGAGTCACAGAGGGAGTGTGGTGGATTTTTCTTTTACCTTCGTGGTGCCGATAGGCGTAGTAGGCATAGTGATTCCCTCGCCCTAGGCAAACAGGCAGGCAGGTGCAGAAGAAGAAGGACACATGCACAAGGCCCCACACACACGCGCACACACACACACACACAGGCAAATTCACACACACCATGCCATAAGAAGAGGGGGAAAGAAAAGACACATAGCAGAGGGTGAGAATGCAGCAAGGAGGAAAAATGCAGCATTTCCTTGTTAAAGCATTAATTGCATGAAGACATCCACACAAACACAAACACACTCAGACACATCGAACATGTGGACATGTGACTGACTATATCTATGATGCTGCCCACCACTGTTTAGTTTGTAAGCTTCAGTATGACCATGTAAACAAAAAGTCAACGGTTAGAATATGGAGGAAATGGAGTTTAAGTGGAAAATGTACCTCCACATTTGTTTTATAAGAGCACATGGGGTTATACACCCCCCATAATGATTGTTTAAAACTTAAAATCAAATGTTCAAACAAACACACACACACACACATACAGACACACAGCATCCATCATTTACAACAGCCAACAATTCAAGTCCCCAGATCTTTCCTTCTCCTCAGACAGCGAGCGTCAACCTGACGGTGGATGAAGATGAGTTAGTACATTCCCCGACCAAACCGACCGGTCTCCCAATCCCATTTCAGCTCCAGAGTCTGAACCAGTCAGGAGCTGAGATGTGTTTGGGTTTCCTTAAAGTCGCATTATTAGATGAAGTATCAGACAGACACACAGAGAGGAGGCTAAAGAGAGAGAGGGTGGGGGTCAGTAGCAAGAAACAAGCTGTTAGGGCTTCATGACACACATTTAGCAAGACTCAGGACAGGAATGGTCTCAAGATGCTCCTGTAGGTGGTGTCACCAGTTTGCAGACTGCATTCCTGGAGCCGACTCTCAGCAACTTACCTTTTGTTCACTCCAAGACTCTCAGCCTGCCGAATCTAATTCTAAATCAAACAAGGCCTCCCATTTCCAGCAGTATCTTTGTAAAACTTAAATTTAGCCTCTCATGAAGTCTGATTACACAATGACTGTTTAGACTGGCTGAAACGTCACGCCTGCTTTAAAATCATCATGATCATTATGCACAGTATAGTAAGTTCTTGTAGGTGTAGGAATAACAGTAAAAGTTAATTTGTATTGATTTAGTTAAAATGAGCAGCGCTTTAAGGCGAAGGTGCCGACAGGTGTTGTTTCAGTCTTAAATTACAGCTATAACATCTGCTCCAGAAGATCCAAGCATTCAAAAGAAGCTACACGGCTCCAGTTCTGTCTAACTATCATCCACAGGTAGATTTCAGAGACCTCCTGCTGTGGCCTTTAAACACTGAGGAAATCCTGCACTGGTAGAGGCAGAAACCACAGAACAGCTGGGATCCATAAAGCAGCCACATGTGATTAACTCACTTCAGCAGGGACAGGACTGTGATTGTTTTCACTGCGGCTACACTGCTCCCTGCTGGTCACAACCTGTCATAACATTAATTTATCAGAGCAGCTGCCAGTGCGAGTAGGACTGATGGAGGCTGGAGTGAAGACATCACCGACACAGATGCTCATGTTGAGGTGTTGTGTGTTTGAGTGTGCTGCCGTCATACCTGGACTCAGCTCCACCAAGTAAGGCAGTTTCTCAGGCGGCAGTGAGCTGCTGCTGCCGTCCTTCCTTAGGCCCTTTTCATCTTTCCTTCCCTTCCTCCCTTGGTAGTCAGGCGGTCTCTTCTTGAGCTGGAACACTAGCGCTCCTGAAACACAACACCACAAATATCTTAACGTACGTCACGAATAATTCATGATGCTTTTTTCGTTTAGCTTTCTCCTGAGAAAAGATACATCATTCAGAAATGATCAGCTGATTTTGAAAAGTCCAATTCGTACAGAATGTGCCAATGTGTAAAAAAAACAGCACCTTGGTGGCTCATGTGTGCATAAAGGACACCACCAGAGGAGAGGTGAGGTGCTTCAAAGATAGCTGTAATGACTGTGAAGCAGCAGCAGGGGGCGGTAGCAACAAAGAAACAAGACCAGAATGTGACAGAAGCATGTAAATCTGATGAGAGGAGTTCAGTGTCTCTGAATTACCTCTGTCTGCAGGCCAGTCCCTGAAGATCTGCAGCGGACACTCAAGATCGTCCAGAATCACCTCCTTGCCTGACTTGTCATCTTGCTGTCAAGAGGAAAAAAAAAAACCCTCAGTGAGATCAACAACCACAGATAACAAAGCTCGGTAATGACAGCCTGCAGAGGAGCCCTCCTATTTCCCTGTGACTAACAAATATAATTTAAAACCAGAGGAACTTGAGACGACTGTAACAGATAGTTCATGATCACAAATCTTCTTGAATTGAGCTTTTATGTGTTCAAGGTGATTATACACTCATTTAAAGCTCCTGTGAGGAACTTTTGGATTGTTTTACTTTAGGCATCCCCTTTGTCAGCATCTCGCCTGACACCTACAACTTAACACATAAAAAATTATAATCTCAGAGCTCAACAGGAGAACTGTACAGTCCTAGAAGTGACCTTGACAGATTCATTTTGTATGTCAGAATCAAGCTGCAGGGCATTTATTTCTGAAATATTTATCAAACTTTGATTATCGAACTTGGTGTTTATAATGAGATGACTCTGCTGTTGCAAAACATTGTTAATGAGGTTGCTGTGGAGAGAGTCATTAACTGGTTTATTAACATTTTAAGAAATAAGAGCAGGTCTGATTTCCCTGAGGTTTACTTTTCCTTTCATATCCAGATCATGATGCTCTCAGAGCTTCGTACATAATACATTAGTCATACATTAGTTGTCTTTTCTTGAAAGAATAGCCCAGTTCAGCCCTCAGACTTCCATCCTGTTCATTCTCATCTCAGTTAACATCCCCTCCCCCCTGCGCATAAACACACTAGAAAACATGCTAGGAGCTGGTATGCTGCTGCTTATTTCTCATGCTCACTAACCTAATGGACTTCCTCTCTGCTATAGTCTCATCAGCAAATTGCTACTGACTGTCTCACTGTGTGTGTGTGTGTGTGTGTGCATGTGTGTGGGTGTGTTAATGTGTGTGTGTGCAGTCTCCAGAGGGTCCTCCACCGTATTGGCTGTTGGAGCAGGAGTTATTTTGTATGATTGGCTATCGACACATCGTCCATCCGAGAGGGTAGATGCAGGAGAGGCTGGGGAGGGGGGGCAGCCAAGTTCACTGTGACAGTCACACACATGCACGAATAAAAGACACACAAGCCACACATACACACGCGCACACACAGACATAGAGCATCTGCTGCTGCAGCACTCAGTCTGAAAGCAATTGAATTGCATTCCTCCCAAAAGGTTTTACTGCCAAGTAGCATTCAGTTTCAATCTGCCGGTCCAGAGAGGAGCGTATGCACTCTCATGTGTGTCTATGTGCGCATGTTTGTGTTACTGTTCACGTGACCATGACCTTGGCCGTCCTCCTCGCAGCCTCTGAAGAATGATGGAGGTGTTTATTGATGAGATAAGAAGACAGAGGTGCTATGTAGCAGAGGACAAAAGGATGGAGGTGTTAAAAAGCTGAGAATAGAATAAAGCGTTGAGATTCATTTAAATATGATCAATATGATTGACGTGTTTAAAGGGATCATCTGCAGCTGGAGGGGCTGGTGAGTCGCAGAACAATCGCAAGTTCATTCCAGGCCATACAGACCAGTCGATCTTGAGAGGAAGGATGTGATTAATGGTGGAAGAGGAAGTTCAGGAGGTTTGTTTTCAGTGTTAATACTGGGATTACACGATAAGGTTCACAGAAGTTAGAAAAGAGCATTCAAATCCTCCTCACCCGTGCGATGCAGTACTCTCTGGGGTTCTCCTTCTCCAGCCCGTACTTCTCCAACGCCTCCACCACAGCGAAGTCGGCCGTGTCTCTGGTGGAGAGCAGGATGGTTTTATACGGGATGTTTGGCTTCAGACTGTCGGCGTATATCCGCAAAGTTCCTCCTGCAGGACAAAAATAAAGAATCAATTCTTTATTCCTTATAGTGAGGGGAGTTTTTATACACTATGAAGTGGTTGAATAATCTTTATAAAGTTACTGAAATAATGAAGGACTGGTAAGAATGGAGGACCTAATCTCCAAAGGTTAAAACTGACTGTATTTATTTGTGATTCACCCTGAGGAATGATTATGAACCACCTGCCTCAGTTCTGGGTAACTGGATGTTTGTGAGGATTTGACCCTATTCAGGGTGTCCTGATACAACTTTTTTACTTCTGATACTATACCGATATCGTAGCCTTCAGTCCCGGCCGATATCTATATTGATCCAATATTGGCACAAACTTGTGATATTTGTTTTTTGGCTGATATCGGACTGATAACTGACAGTCCTAGTCCCTACAATATCTCCCTCTTTCTAATACATGTGAAAGGCAAAAAAACACCTTTAAATGATGTGAGTGGATTCATAAAATTTAAAGAAGTGAAAATGAGTTAAAACTTTTAATACGGAAGGTACCACAAAAAGTCTCAGTTACAGTCCCATAGCACAACTTTTAATGTTCATTCTGTGCCAGTTAAAATAGTAACATTTGATTATTACGATTAAACTCCTCTCTAAAACTTTTACATTACTTATTAATTTATTACTATTATTACAGACAGTAATTTAGGACTCAAACCAAGTCTCAACCTCATTTATCGTAAAATGAAGCCAATTCAAAAGTGCTCAAAAGTGAAATTCCTCGAGTGTCTACTTGAGATGAGCACCGAAAGGCAAGAAATCCTCGCAAAGTTAGAATTTCTACCTTAGGATTAACACTCAACCACAGCAACTTGTAACCAGCACATCAATCTGCAGGTGGTGCTCTCTCTGTTGGTGTTAGCCACACTCAGCAAAACTATTTCACACCATTAGCCTGCATGCAAACTCTTTGATTATGTTTCAAGAGCTTATTAGGCCGTTCTCTTAAATGTTTGTATGGATTGGTCGGATCCTCTGACCAGTGCCTTCTGACTGTCCCTAGGTCAAGAATAAAGTTCAGGGGTGACCGGGCTTTTTCCATTGCTGCGCCAAAGCTCTGGAATGCTTTTCCCCTTCATGTCCGACCGTCCCCCTCACTGCCTGTTTTTAAATCAAATTTGAAAACGCACTTTTACTCCCTGGCTTTTAACTCCTGAGAACTTGGCCTTTTAATCATGTTTTTACTGAACCATCTATGTCCCCCTGTTTTTAATGTGTTCCTGTGTCTTGTTTTATTGTTCATGTTAATTGTCTGGCTCTTTTTATTTTTGTTTTTAATTTTACTGTACAGCACTTTAGTCAGCGCTTTTTCTTTAAATGTGCTATATAAATAAACCTGGATTGGACTGGATATCCAGGATTTGAAGTGGTCCAAAGAAACTGGAGTTACATTCATGAAGATTCCATATAATTAAGGCTGTTGTTGATTTGAGTAACAGATGGACTAGCACCAGCAGAGTAGCAGGGTTTTGGCCTCATCTCCACCTCTGTGCCAGTTTCTAGATTAGCCAGAAGTTCGTTGGAGTCAGTATTTCCAGTTTGGCAGTTACTGAGACTGGGACCGTGTTTATTGGCTAAAGTTACAACAAACTATTTTTTTCTGACTCATCTGCTTTGTTATTTCTACACCTGAACAGTTACTATAATTGCTTATAGAGCCCAGATGAGCGTCCTTAATTTGGCTAGACACATTATTTAACATAATGAGAAAGAAAAGCAGGAAACTCTACATTACAATGTCAGGTGCAGAAAAAAGAAAAATATTGATGTTTTTGTGAAGAAAAGAGCAACAGAAACTCTTAAGAAGGCAAGAATTATATCTGCGTTTCTATCAACACGGATCCAAACACCGTCCCTCTGAAGGCATACTGACTTGAATACACTGCGGGTATAAAAATGACATTTGTGAATATTCCTCTAGCTGGAAGTAACTGGCTGTATTTGTGCAGGTTTTTACCACGCTGTCACCAAGAGGAACACGTGGACCTGAGACCGCAGTGTGTCAACCAGAAATGATCACCTTTGTAAATCCACAGGCAGTCTTTAACCAGTCAAAACAGGATTTTCAGTAGCATTACATAAAGTCAGTTGAGTTAAAATAGCCCTCTCTCTCCTGGGAGAACGTCACTGTCTAACCACAAGCCGTCCCTTCCCAGTGTGAGTGTGTGAGAGTGTGTGTGTGTGTGTGTGTGTGTGAGTGGACAGTGGTTAAAGCTGTTTTTAGAGCCGGTTCACTGGTCCATCTGTGTGTCTGGCAGAGTGATTAGGTAATGCCTGAGTCACACTCTGAGTGTTTGTTTTACTTAACATGTCTTTGTCGGAGTGTAAACATGTCAGCGTGAGACTTTCCAACGACATATGGCGCTCTGTCCCCCAGCTGATGTGGATTGAGAGGAGAGATAAATGTAACTATCGGACTGGAGATGAACAAAAAAATCTCAGCGTCATGTACTCTGGTCTTAAAAAGAGCAAGACGGACATTTACAGATCACCTCCACCAGCTGTTCCTTCCAACCCCACCTTGCAGATTTCTCTGCCTCTGTCACGCAGGATAAGGAGCAGGCAGTGAACTGGGGTTTCCAGGTCGCTCTGCAGTTTTCTCAGGGGTTTACGTCAGGTTTTCGCTAAGCCTCGCACTCGTTTTGACCCCGGTCCAGCTCCGTGTTTGGCTGAGATTTGGGTCACTGTCTTTTGGAAAAGGTGAATCTCGGCATGATGTCTTGCTCACTCTGGAAGCAGGTTTTTAAATTTGGCTTTGTTTATCTTTCCCTCCACCCTTTTTAAGGTTTCTTTAGCTCTTCCTGCAGCCATGAGCTGCCTCTATAGATCCCATCATCGCTGTGCTGCATAAACAAGGAGGTATCAGCCAGGTGATGTCTGCAGCTCTCATTTTGACCCCTTAATGTCATTTCCAGCTCATCAAAACACCTGCTTAAATATCTGCAGTGTTTGTTTGAGAGTTCTTACTTCTGCAGGTCATCCTCTTACAGCAAATCCAGCATAAATCTCATCCATGTTTTTCATACTTTAGATACATATATGCAAAAGTATTTGGGTCACATTTTAATGAGGTGAAATACACACTCAATGCAGAAGAATTTGATTGAATATTTTTGCAGTTAGGGGTATAAACAGCAGTGTGATGACAGCTTTTCCTGTAACAAAGACAATTGAAAATGTGCAATTTTCCATGAATTTGCAGGTAAACTTCTTACTCGAGCTGTTGAGACCCTGAGCTAACAGTAACAGAATGCGAACTGCTGGTATGAGGCCAGTTGAATGTTTTGCCAAATCCTTGAAACAGAACTGGAAATTGCTCATGGCAGCAACATGAACCTTTAATTCCAGCTGCACATTCCTCTCGAATAAGTGGCATCCTGACATTTGGAGTACTGCAGTGTGTAACAAAACTATTAAAAGTACATGTTTTGCTGACTTGCAGAGCTAAAGTAGTCACCCAGGCTGGTATTTGGTTTAACTGATGATCAACATTATTCTAAGTACTGGCTGTCTTTTGCTCAGAAGCTGCTCCTGTAAAGCTGCTGTGACACATTGATCTGTTTTTTAGGGGTTGCATCAGTGTTAGTCTCACAGAAAGTCCTCCAATCCCTACTAATAAGTCCAGAAACTCCCCCAGACTTAGACTTCTTTTTCAGGTAATGCATCTTGATAGAAGATAATAATCATAATAATGAATACTATCAATCTGCTGGGAGTATTTTTGTCCTTAAGCAGCATTTTCAAACCCTTCCAGAAATCCTCACAATCATACATCAGATACAAGGGTCAGGAAAAGGTCAACCAGGAAGCAAACTGTGTTGGTTTTAAGAAGTTGACCTCACCTGAGTCTGGCCTCCCGTCGCTGCTCATGAACTCCTGCATCCGCTTCTCCAGTTTCTGCTGGCGTCTCCTCTTCATCACCACCTCCGGGTTGGAGATTGTTCGTGTGAAGCTGGTCTCTGGCATGTCTTTGTACACCTCTGCTGCTAGACGACTGTTTTCGCTACAAAACAAAATGAGAGGATGATAAATGAGCGAGGGAAGACAGAAAATGTGAAAAATAACAGAAAAAAAGAGGCAGACAGATGGAGGAACAGACGGGTCAAAGTTGAAAACACTATTCTTTCCTCTCCTGTACTTCTCTTGGCATTAAAAAACACTCTGTTCCCCTCCTAGGACAGCGAGGCTGTGAGGGCAGGAGCTGCAGGACAGTAAGATGGATGGCTATGAGCGTGTGAGAGTGTGTTTGTGTTACCCGTCCTCTCGGCTGAGTCCCTGCTCGTCTCCATCAGGGATCCGGGCGAACTCCTTCTCCCGCTTCTTTTCCTTCTTCTTCTCCTTCTTGGACAAAGTTCTCTTGAAGTTCTGGATCACTCCGTCCTTCTCCTTCTCTGGGCCGTTACTCTGGCTCTTCTGGTAGAGAGGGGATGAGGGGTCAATGAGGCCCTTAGGGAGAGTGAGACGCTCCCTACAGCTTTAATGACTAAACCTTCATGTGCACTCCACAACTGCAACCCAATGCAATAAAATGTACATCTGTATTATTACATTACTGTGTTTTCTTATGAATCCCTTTCTTTCATTAAACTGTTATTTTTTACTATATTATTCCACTGTATGTGTCTGATATATCGATATTTAGCATTTCAAAATGAACCATTCCAGATTAAGAATTTCACATAATTGCACTTTTAAAAATCAGAATGTGACAAACATCATGAGTCTTGAAATTATGTATCAGCCATCAAGGGAAATTTCTCCTCAGTTTCCTTAGAAACAAATCCAGCAGATAGAGTCAGGCCGTTCAGTCTCATGCCTTCTTTTTCTGTCACACACAGTGAGTGAAAATCTCCCTTTATATCAGAATTTTCCGAATGCATAATTTTGAAAAAGGCAACAAGGTTGATTTAAGTGCAATTAGGCTACTTTTCCCTCCTTTTTTCCTTTTAGCCATTCAACGGGTGCTTTGAAGAGTGTCAAAATAACCTCCTTAAAGAGTACTCTGTGTTTTTGAAAGTCAAACGTAAGGCCTTTTGAAAGCCTGTTAAAGTACACTCAATAATAGCTGTAAGAGCATCTCAAAAGAGACTATTTGTGGTCCCGTTACCAGAATCCACCTTGAATAAAGCAGAAAATGCAGAGCCAAGTGTAAGTCAATGCAGTGATCCATTATGTCAAACATGCTCTGGTTTTAATGATATCATCATGTGATGATGACTAATGGCCTTCTTGACGTAAGCAAACAAAGGAAATGACTCCATGTACGGCAACATGATTCATCTTTGCACATTCAGTTTCACCTGATCAGTGTATCTGCATGACACATCCCTCTACAAGGTGTTAAGGGCAGGGGGTGTTAAGGAGGTGTTTCTCTCTGCACGACTGACTGTATTTTCATTAACATGTCATGCACACAAAGAGCCTCACCCTCATGATTATTTATACCGCTCACTATTCTGATCACTAACGCTTTATCTGCACATCAGCTACTTTGTGCTGCTACTGTATGTTTACAGAAAGCACTCTGGCACTCGACTGAAAGATAAAACCTCCAAAATCTTAAAAATAATTTTACTTCTTTTCGAAATATTTCAGTTTGGTATTTTGGTTTTTCTAATGCATGTTTACGATGTGGCTGTACTCTGATTTTACACCTAAAGCTACTTAAAGTATGTTCACCTTTCAGATTTACATGAAGATTTTCTTAAGTATGTTGACATTGTGGATTTATCTTTGTTTTTATTTTCTACACTGGCTTGCTTTGTTTACATTGATTTATTTGTGTGTAATTTCAACTGTTAAACATGCACTTGATACTATTCTTCTATATTTCCTTCCATTACCAGCTGCTAAAACTTCATGATTTGCCAATTCAGGGTCAATTAAGTTCATCTATCCATCCACTCTTCCGTCTTACATTTACCAAAACACACTGAAATTACAAAAAAAACCACTGCTGCTGCAAACAATACACAGTGTTTAACTCCTACAACAGATTTTAAACAGGATTACTCTTTCTTTTGGAATTTCCCCCCACGGGACTATCAAAGGAACATCTTATCTTATCTAAAAAATGGTTTCATTTGAAACTTAATGCTGTTTTCTTCCATCTGTGACAGATGAATGACTTGATGAGTCAGCCCACAAGTCAACTGACTGGTTAACAGTCAGACAAAGTTGACAAACAAAAACACACAGAGCTGCTGACCTTAGGAAGGATGTCGTTCTCGTTCTTCAGGACAAAGCGTCCTTCTCTGTCGTCTTTGTTCCAGTTCAGCTGAACAACCAGAGGCTTCTCGTCCAGGTCCAGCTGACGCTCTTCTAACACACAAACAGACCCAACAGTTCATCTCAAGGTCAGCTTCGTCATCGAATCATCAGTATTCCTATCGCTGAAGCGCTTATTAAATTAATACAGGCCTGACGTGTCGGTTTATAGGACTCACCGCCGCTGACGTGGACCTCGTACAGGGAGTATTTTGGCGAAGACAGCATCCTCATGTCTGGTCGGAACTTTTCCGCTAACGTCTCAATGACGTCCTGTGTCGTCGCCGTGCTGGACACTCTGATGCACTTAGTGGCAAAGTTACCGGCAACCCGGTCCTGGAAGTAGAACCGCATCACGCCATGGAACTCCAAGTCCTGTTTGAGAGACACAGTGAGAGAAACGTTTGATTAATCTCCTTTTGAAGAATAAATCAGGTATAGTGGATTAGAAACAAATTCTTTAGAGAATGGTCTGAAATTGCACGTTGCAAAACAAAGCTGTTTTATTATTTAGTGACCACATACACACTGATATCTGAATCTGGGTGAGTTTTTCAATCATTTTTAAGTTCTTTTGTAGTAAAAATTTATATTTTTTGACTTTCCTGTGAAACATTTGTATTAATTCAGTTTGAAAGCTGCTTTTGTTTGAGGGAAATTGTAATTTTCCTCTTAATTTCTACCAAATGACCTGCCTTCTTTCCAGGAAACCTCTCCATTTCCTGACTCAAGAAATTAAGCGTGACGGTTTATTATGTTTGAGATTTCCTATCTAATCAGGTCTGAGGAAACCTCTCTGTTTCACACACAGACACAGTTTAAACACAAGCAGTGCCAGAGCTGGATGTGAACGCAGCAGTCACCTGAGGGTATCTACACTGTTTGTGTGTGTGTATACTAATTTATTACCTACATATTGACATTTCCCCTCTACTCAGTCTACCATAGAACAAGAACTCTCTCTCTCACACACACACACACACAGATAATATCGTAGGTAACACAGTGCTGACACAGCAACTGTAGCTTCCAGGCCTCTGTGTGTGTGTGTATATGAATTTCATTAAGGTTCAGTGGTGGAAATGGCCTCATATTTCATTTTCAGTGCCATTAAAAATGTCTCAGAAAGCTTTAGATCTTTGTGGGAGCTTGTAGACATGAGACGGCCAGTGTGTGTTATTCCTCTAGTATCAAAGCCAACAGAGGACATAATCTCGCTCTCAGCAGAAAAAACTCATTTTAAATGGGACAGAAACAACCATGGACAACTACAGCGAGGTCAAACTGGATGCTTTAATATCACAGTGATGGAGAGACTACAGTGTATACTGAAAGTGAAACACAAAAACAACAGAGGACAGAGCAGAGCTTGGATGCTTGGAGGTGAATTTCACAGATCTCTGAAATAACCTCAAAGATTTGATCATTACAGCGCTGGGTTACTTTAATGATTGAATCCACATTCATTTGTCCATCTTTTAGGCTGTGACCAAAGAGATGAATACACAGATAGATTTACCCTGTGTACATCTGCCTGATGACTTGAATGGCCTGTAACAGTATCAAACCAGCGTTTGCTGTGTGATGGCTACAGGTGATGGCTTTGGTTTGCACTGAGATGGTATTCACACACAACTACCCCCACAGGGTTAACCTAACTAGGGATGGGAGACACCAGTGGCCCCACGATACGATATAATCACGATAATTGGGCCACGATATATTATTGCAATTTCTTACATTTTGCAATACAGTGAGTATTGCAATACAATATATTGCAATTAATACAATTCGGTGCTGCTAAATTTGTTGCACTAACTTTCTCCTGCGCTATGATGTCACCTCTGCCAACCTCACTTGACAAAAAACTGATTTTATTTCCCCATTATCATAAATTTGACTTCATATTGACAATGAATTTGAAAAAATCGATTAATGGTAAATGAGATGATACGATATCTCACCAGACAAGATATCGCGATACAATGCTGTATCGTGATAATTGATTTTTTCTCCCACCCCTAACCCTAACAGTTCTGCAGATGGGGGTCGTGACTCATAAGGGTGGGGAAAACTCCTTTAGAAGCTAATAAAGCTATGAGATTTAGAATATTAGACAAAGTTAGGGGCGGGGCCCTTTTGACTGCCAGGTGTGCACAGTATAACCCTTTACCAGGAAGCTGAAGGTCCACCTACTCTCTCTTTCTCTCTCTCGCTCTATCAAAAGTTACCTGAATCAGCATTTCTTATGTGACAACTACATTGCTGGGCCTCTCAACTCCACCAAAGGGTGATATCCATTTTTTATGGTTCAGTTCTAAGCTTCTATTCCAAGGGAGTACACACAGAAGAGCCAAAACAGTGACACGTGTATGTTTGTGGATGATTGAGAAAAAGTGACATTTTCTTTCATGCATTTGCTGTGTAACTCCAGGTACCTTAATGCTGTGCACTTAAGGTGAAGCAGATTTTAACTGGGCTGCATACAGTTTAATGAATGCAAAAGTTCTTCTCTTCTTGCTTTAAAAAAAACAAAAAGTCAACCACAAAAATGTCAGACTTGTAGCTTCAGAACGGCAGACCACAAACTGATGAATGAGGCAATGATGCTAATGCCTCCCTCTCTTATTCGATCAATTCATAACGCATCCCCTGGAGCCATAGTAAAGTAAAACACTGAGTGTAACTGAGGCTTCTTGAGGGGTTTTCCTAACATGAAATTAAAAAGGTTTTAACTGTTAAACCTCGTCTCAATCGTGATGTAAGGCGAGGGTGTTGCGGCTCATAAAGCTGCTGTGGGAAAGACCCTAAATGTGGTTCTTTCCGTGTTGTACAGCAGCTCTCTCTCCTGTCAGGGTGCTGTAAGAGCTCTTATGAATTTGAATTTTACAGACAGGCATTGCCAGCATTCCTGAGAGGTAGTCAACTGGCCCAGCGACTTTCTATGGTGACAGATCGAGTGGATTTGTGTGTGTGTGTGTGTGTGAGTGAGTGTGTAACCTGCAGCAAAGAGTGAGAGGTGTGAGCGGGGTGATTTAAGGCAACCGTGATTTAAAGCAGATTAATCCTGCACTGTTTAAAGTCTGTTCATGTCTCACACGTTCACACAGTTGAGAGACGATTTAAGAGAGCCGACTGATTCATAAATTTGGGCGCACACAAGTAGGCAAGAAGACACATCTGATGACGTTTTTTTTGTTTGATATAAAAGACACTCCCCCCACGTCTTTCAGCCCCACTACCTCCCCCCTTCCTCTCCCCTTTCCCATCTTTGATAGAGAAACAGTCAGGCAGAGTGGAAACACTGAGCACAGTTTCGATAGGGACGGGTGGAGCCGGGAATGTGTATGTGTGTGTGTGTGTGTGAAGGAGAGAGAGTTGTGATTTACTGCTGGAATGTGGGTCATTGAGGGCTGCTGTTGTCAAGCTTGCGTAACCGTTGGTAACTGTTACTGTGGAGACACTCGTCCACTTTGGGTTCAAACAAAGCCCAGCAAAGAGACAGCAGTGGATAATTAACACACTGGCCAGTCCCACCACTAGCCCCCTCTTTGAACACTGGGGATGGACCAACAGCCCGGTTCAAGTCCACTGCAACTGTCATACACGCCCCATAACTCCAGGGAATGGTACAGTCCTGAGGGGCCACACCCCCAGTTTTATGGTCCGTAGCCATACTCACATGTGTATGGCACTGGTCCAGTCTTATGCTTACATATTTACAGATCAAAATAACCCTCGACTCTGTTCTTCAAAGCTGTGCTTGAATCCTGCACTCCTATCTATTCTGATCATACTTGATCTAAGCCAATATTTGAGCTTTAATAAAATGCCCAGTGCGATACCATTTTTAGCATTGTGATATCAAGTGTGAAGTGTGGTAAAAACAAATATTAACAGTCAATATATGCTGTCACTCACTGCATGTGTATATCTGCTGCTCTTCAGAATTCACACACTGCTGTCATATCTCCATCTGAAAACATTAACTTTGTACAGATGCACGACCGCTACTTCACCTGGGCCTTCACCTGACTACTCAAGAGTAACCACGCTTAGTGAGGAAGTCCTGATTGTGCATTTATTTGCCTGACATTTAGGGATAAATCACGACTTTCATGACTTGTTTATTGTGAATGCTCGTATTGGAAAGAACGATAAATTTGCAATTTATTGTGCAGCTCAGAGCGGAAGTGCAGCACAGCATCTCCAGGGCAAGGTAAACTCCAAGAAATTCATAGATCAACCACAAGGTCAACCCTCACAACAACAACACACTTACAAAGCTTTATTTCTATTGCACGGTACAACTCAGATCAAACACTACCTTTTTATGCTTTCCAAGGATGGCAGCTGAGGATATTATTTTGTCGGTTTATTATTAAGTGTTGAAAAGGACTCAAAAAAGGGATGTATTTAAATAATTAGCAGTCATCATTGTATGATCAAGTAACATGACGATTATTTGACTTCAACATAAATACCTTTAAGTGAGACTAACTGTATCTCTAAGATTATCTTAAAGGAATATTCCAGCGTAAATTTAATCACTGAGTGGAGCAGATTATTTCCATGAAGTAATAATCATCAAAATAATCATTTTGCACTCTAGACGTGGCAGTTCTTCTGCTGTAGCATCTCGGTCTGATTGTATTTACATGAAGTTATAATCATAAATGTTCTTCCTTGAGCTGCGAAACTCCGCTGCACTCTGTGATTGACTCGTTCAGGCTCCCCCAACAAACAAGCGGCTGCTGGAGGAGAGTGGGTGAGTTATGTTTAGTCTCTTTGCTAAAGAAATCAGGCAAAGTTAAAAAGATGTTTGGTGGCTAGTGCTATGGCTGTGACCCTATATGTACTGTTGATGAAGTTAGGTGCTGTTCTGAGCATTATTTGTGGCTATAGAGTGGTGTTTTGGTTGAGGTTTGTTTATGGCTCCTCAGACCGCTGTGTATTGCTATCATGTGGTCCTCGCTAAAGTTGGTATAACTAGAGAAGCAATCAGTTGGCAACATTCATCTCTCGAGGGGGTGTCTAACTCAGTGTTATGGTGTGTTTGACCCTAAATTAATTTCAAGACGAAATATCCCTTTAATGTCGCACTAAAATACCTCTCTGAGATATCGTTCTATACAGGTAAGCCCTGCAAACTCACTAACCTCTCTCACACTCCCCATCCCGTTAAAATAATGAATAACTTATCACTCATTCAACCGTATTCTAGAAACAACAAAGATGGCATGGCGGGATTATGGGAAGTGTTGTTTTACAGTTCTGACGCAGTGAGGAAAGTTAATACATTAAAAATTAACTACGGCAACCTCAAGCCTGAGGACAGAGCTTATTTGAATGAAAGCCGCGTGATCAAAACATAGAAAACAAATTGAGTGTGACTCAGAATCAAGTACAACAATACACTGACTGAATAGGCCAGTTTCAACAGAGCTGGAGCTTTTGATTGATATTAGCTCCACTTGACAAGTAGAATTATACAACTAAAGATAAAAAGACAGAAAGGCACAAAAGACAATTCATTAGAACATTTAGGACATGAGCTTGACCTCAGGCAGAGTTTTTAGCTGCTTGTATAATTGAAGCTTATTTGAGCGTGTCAGCTAAATGCTCCAAACTGCAAAATGTTAAATGTTAGGGCAAAACGAGAACAAACCGTTCAGTTGATCCTCTATGCAGCTTTCATTCTAATAATCCCTAACAGCTTTTTTATTTCGCAAACAGCACACAGGCGGGGAGGAAATGCTAATGCAGCAGTATGTCACTGAACAACAAACCGGGATAAGACCTGCTACACGCTGTCTGTCACACACCTCCAGCAGGGCGGAGGCACTGAGGTATCAGCTGAGGTTTAGGGAGAGCTTTGATGTTGGACTACTTCTGTCACAGTCAGAATGGGTTTCCAAAGTGGATCAACATGTAGTGGATGTGCAAACCTCTGCCTCCAAGTCTAATTAACTCAGGTTTGGAGCTACTACTCTTAGTATTTACTGGAACTACATATATAAGAGAGTCCTAATCTTCCTCCATACTCTCCAAGCAAGGCATGGGCAAAGGAATTTACACACACGCATGCACATCTAGAGAGGGTAAGCTAAGATATGAGAGGGATACCTGTGACTAAAGTTGAGAAGCAGGACTATTTATGACACGCACAAAGTAGGGCAACTCTGCAGATGGCTGTTATCAGTAAGATAAAACCTGAAGGAGACAGGGGAAGGAGAGAGAGAGTGTGGGTTTCTTTAAGTGCAATTGCTCAGGGATTACATCCTGCATTAGCTGCAAACGTTTCTATAGAATTATATATGTGATTGACTCTCTGATAACCCTGCAGCAGAGATGGACTGATACAGCACAGACTGTGAGAGGGAAAGGCAGTTTTATAAGCATGTACTTGCTAGCTTATACTGTAATCGTGTATAGCAAGCAGGCTATACTGAGTGTTGTTTACAAAAGCGACACAGACAAAAATAGTTACTCTTTCTAAAAATCATGGTTCAGAACAGATTTGTGTCAAAAACTAAATAAACATTATTGTGTATTTACTGCATGATTAGACCAGCTTGAATGTAGATGAAAATTCTTCACTCGCAGAAGAAAAATCCCAAACTGGCTCATCAGCGAGGCTTTTTTTCTCTCTTACAAGAACACTCACATCTCATTCAATCTCTGGAATCCCTAAACTCAAACGCAGGAGAAAAATCTGTTTAATACCCCTCTCACACACACACACTTAGACTCTGATTAAAGTGAGACAGTGCAGGGTAAGCACTCTGCCTTAGAGATAACCCTGAGCCATCACACTCTCTGACTAACACCTCAGAGTCAAAGGTCTCCCTGGGGAGAGGTCAAAGGTTGAGTCTGTGTTCCTATGAGAAAGTGACTTAACTTCACTCGGTGGCTGTAAAATAGAGATCCCACCTGGTGCCTGTCCCTCTCTCGTGTGTGTGTGTGTGTGTGTGTGTGTGTGTGTGTGTGTGTGTGTGTGTGTGTGTGTGTGTGTGTGTGTCATGGATTAAACTCTAAGCTGACTGTAGTTTTCCTGCCTGTGAAGCAGAAAATTCCTTTCAGACTGGATTGGATTTGAAGTGATTCATCGCACCGAGGGAAAACACTAAACAAACAAAACAATACACTAAAAAACAAAGTGCGCATTAGTTGTTTATCAATCTTTATCATATAGAGTGTATTTATTAGAGTATTAACTCTTATATTCTCACCTCTTCCTGTGTTTTCACTCAGACCTCACACCTCTGAAGAGAGGAATGTAAGAATGTAAACAGACACAGGAAGGAACTGGAAACGGTGTTCTCCTCCTATTGAGTGAGTGTCACATCCATCACTCTGGTGATAATGTACACGCTGCATAAGCCTACTGGGTTACTTCACTGTTTTGCCTCCTTTTTGTGTGAACACAGACACAGATGAAGTTTAAGTTACTCTGAGAGAAAAACGGCACATTTGAAGACTCTGCCTATTATGCTCCACAGACAAAAACATGAAAAGTTACATTCCAGATTTGGGGGACTAGATTTGCTTATATTTGTTTGATATACAGCACACTGAGATGGGCTATGTAACCTAGAGTATATGCACTGTGAGATGATACTTTTTCACAGCCAGTATCATTTACTGGTTCTCAAGTCCAGTCCTCGAGCCCCCCCTGTCCTGCATGTTTTGGATGTTTCCCTGCTCCAAAACAGTTGTCAGGTATTTAATAAACTAGATTAACCGATAGAAAACAATCCCTCCTGTGTCATCTGTTAGATATTTTGTCAACACAATCTATGTACTTTGCCCTATGCTGTTCTGTGACATAGTGCCCCAGTAACCGTCAACTTCCCCTATCATCTGACATTACAGAACTAAACTTTATGACACTTCAAAGTTGTTGGAAAGACACCAGTACTCTGAGTGTTACTGTATTCCTAATATAAAGAACAAACACACAAGCATGGTGCCACATATTCATTATTACCCATGACTCCTTTTTCATTTATAGACTGCTTTTGTTTTGACGCTTTAATCTAAGGTTACAGTCAAATAATTAAGTCATTGATGTTGTATCTCATCATACTGCATCGTATTGAAGAGTTTTTTATTGAGTGAGGCTGTCTGAAATACTCAGCCTAACGTCCCTCACACCCCGAGTCTTGTTAGACACCAGGCTTTATAGAATCTGTATCACCATATCTTCTTTAAAGAAGTAACTATGGGCCCCAGATCATAATCATTAAACAGAGATTTATCATTTCACACTATAACAAACTAGGACTGGGCGATATGGCCTCAAATCAATATCACAATATATTGAGCAGTTCACCTCGATAACGTTAAATGGACGAGAACTACTCCACAAGCTGCTCACCCCCTCCCGCATGAACTTTGTCTACTTCAGCCAACACTTGAACCGTCCTCCATCTCCTCACCTGTCGGGACATGAGACCACAGCCTACCTACACACATCCAAGACCAACTTTTATTTATCTATTTGACATCAAATATATTGACATGGGCAAAATAACGTCGGTTATTGTCAAAAAATTTGGTATGGGTAAATTTCCGGTTTATCGCCCAGCCCTAAAACAAACCCTCCTTTCTGTAAATCTATAACACTGACTCTATACTGTGCACTATAAAAAGCTTTTGTATAACAATAACAGCAGTCACTATTTACACACACCGTGTCCAGGTATCGACTGAACGTCAATTACAATGAAAAATAATGGGATCCAGACAGGCTGAGAGAAACATCAACTACCTCTGGAATGTGGCTGCAACAGAGATAAATATTTATTCAAGCCTCGGAAGTAAACAGAGGAGGAATAAAATGCTGCCTGAGGAGGAGAATAGAGTTCACAACACGAGGCAAACCTCCAAACGTTCGTCTTTGTTTTCCTTATCAGGAGCTTCAAGAAATACTTTTGCTCCTTACAAGAGGAGTTTCTCGTTCTGTTGTTGTCAGTCAGTATTTATGAACGTTGCAAAGGCTGTTTCAAAACGCTGAGGTTGATTTTAAGCAACTGGATGTTTTCCATGAACACTGAGCGCCACTGCGGTTCCCTGACTGACACTTTTCTGGATGTTTGTTGTCTTTTTCAACTCGAGAAGCACAAACAGGATGGAAAACAACTCCATTCAGTTCATCTACGACCTTCATACGAGCTGTTTTTAGAGACGCTTTGCTCATAAGTAGCACTTCATCACGCATAGTTATCACTTCACAGTTATCAGCCACCATCTCAGCACTCTCCATCACGTCTCACTCACCCCCTTATCTCTCTCCCACATCTTCTTTTCACTCATCGTCTTACAACTAAAGCAGCAAGCCTCCAAAGGCATTTTTAAACTCTTACTGCACAGAAAGAGCTTGAGTGTATTTACGTTTGTGTGAGAAAGTGGGCGAGAGGTGGGTAGGGGGTTATCAGGTGTTTAGGAAACAAACCAGAGCTCCACTCTTGAGCACGTAAACCACTTTTTTAGCCTACAGTATGACACAGCTGTGCTGGAGCTGAACATAGCTGCACGTCTGAGTGAATCCTGCTTTTTTTAGACCAGGTGTGGAGTTCACAGCTGCTTAAATCAGTGAAATGGACTGATTATAGGTGTGTGATCAATCTTCTTATTACACACAACTCATTCAAAGGTCAGTGTTCTGGAGGCAAACATCCAGATCAAATGATACGGTAGATTTGTCTCACATGAGTTTTATCAGTAAAGTACTGTTACTATAAGACTAACCATATAAAACACACACACACAGTCTTATCGATGTCAGCCGTTGGTTTCTGAAGAAGGTTTCTAAGACAGCTCATTCAATTGGAGACGCTGACTCAACCTAACCTTCATTCAATAGACAATGAGAGGGAGATGAGGCGGGTTTCTAGCATCCTGACAATCAGCTTCATCCTGCTGATTTTCTGGATGTGGATTCATCTACCCAGTTCTGGAAATCAGTGACACCAAAGCTGATTAAACTTTACAGAGACATGTGAAAACTAGGCACTAATTGATATTAAATCATACTTCATTGGCACCATGTCATTTACTGTGATGTATGTCACATCATACTCTGAAGTTAATGCACGACACAGCTAATTAAAGCAAATGCAACTGACATGGCTCACTAGTGTTAATTCAAACATGTCAGACTGAGCCACACACAAACATCAGCACTGATTTTGACATGCATGTCTTTGACAACCTCTTCTCTAAATCCATCCCAAGCTTCACCGAGAACCAAAACATCCAACCTCCATCAACCTCTATTGATGTCACACAACTGTGTGAAATCAGGCAGACTTCAGGTCTTCTCCTTCAAAGTTTTTAAACTTAAAGTTTTAGATGTGTTGTTTCCTTCTTCGCAGTTCCCTCCCAAATCTTTTCCAAAGGCACAGCTGCTGCATCCTGTCATTGTAACCAGTCAGAGAACTGCAAACTACCTCCACCTTTCACTGTATAATGAAATCTCTCTGTACGCTCGGGTTTGAGATAATATATTTATTTTCATGTGGACGAGAAAAACTGCAGCAACTTCCATGAGTCAGAAATACTTGTGTTTCATATCCACATCTCTACAAACATCTAAAGTAAAAGTCATGCTTCATTCGTCTTTTCTTGTGTTGAGATTGACAGGAAGTGAGGCGATCATTAATCATGGTGCATAGGTCCCTGAGCTGTAACTGAAAAGAGTTTTAAAGTAGCAGTTCAATTAGATTTGACACACTAAACACCCCTGAAAACAATCATGTTTAACCAGAATACATCCTGTTAACACCCTGAAGACTTCAACCTTTCATTCTGATCAACAACAAGCATCCATCTCCTCTTTAGAAAGTTTAGGGATTTATGAGGTAAATTTTATTGCCACTGACACCGTCATTAATTATTACAGATTGGAAACAGTGAACGTCAAGTCGTTTCTGCAGATATGGAGCTTCCTAGAATAACAACCTGGGGAGGGTGGGGAGGTTCACTGGCACGAGATGGAAATGCAATATGAAAACAATCTAAGGCAATAAAACGTTTCCTGTTACAGAGTCAAGGCTCACTGACGCTTGGATAAACCGCCAATCCTGGAGCTGAGCCTCATTCTACTTTGACTTTTCCATCATGTTTGGATCAGATTCTCTTGTTTTCAGGAGGATATTGAAATTACAAATAAGTCATTTGTTAAAGTGAGTCACTGCAGCTCCAAACACCAGTTGCTTCAGGCAACATGAGGCCCAGTTTGGCCAATTTGAAGCTAGTTTTGCTCACTATCAAAGACACAGACGCTTTATTTTTCACCAGCAACAGCCAAATTCATTTTGTGTACCAACAGAGACCGCCCTCACGCTTCTGGTTAATTAGAGGCCAGAACTTACAAAACTTAAAAAAAGGTGAAACCCTAGTTTCCATGGAGACATGCTTGGATTGGCTACTTGGATGTGAATTTTTTGGCAGTGGAGAGGTGAATTTTATAAGAAAGGAGGAGAGGAGCTTTCTGGATGATGGCAAGAATAGATTCCAGCTGCTGTGCGTCATTTCAGTCTCCTCCACACAGACACACTCGCTCACACACACACTCTCACACACTGACATGAGCCTAATAAAATGAACTGAATTCCTGAGTCAATATTGTTGCAGCCCCACCTGCAGTAACATGGGGGGATTCCTCCCTAAGCCCCCTGTCTAAGGTCAGCAGGACCGAGGTTTAACTCAGATGTAGGGAGGGGGAAACTCATCCAACCTCAGATCCCAGCAGAGAGCTTTCAAAGACTTCAGACACACCGACAGACTGAGAGACAGAAAGAGGAGGAGGAGGAGGAGGAGGAGTGAAGACAAAGAATCCCATCATGAAGCAGGAGAATTACTTTCCTCCTGCTTTAAATAGCCAAAAGATGCAGCAGCGCTCACCGCTCTGTAACCACAATATCAAATGTCTCACTGGTACTTGTGTTTGCTGATGTCTCCTCAGAAACTTTAGCTCACCTCCTCTCTTACTCTCCTTTTCTGACAGTATGCTAAACAAAGAGTGTATCTCAGTCTTCTTACGAGAAAAGGAGGCATTTCTACAATCGTCTGATGTTAAAATTGTGTCACTGCAATTGGACATAAAGAAACTTTACCAAAAAACATCCTGGTTATCATAAGGGGGGACCTTATTGCAACGCTGTACTTTGTTGAGTGTATTGGCTGTCAGTCAAAATTATGGGTGGGACAAAAAAGTGATACAGCATCATGGTATCGCGATAATTTGTCTGGTGATATATTGTATCGTCTCAATTACCAAGTATCGATTTTTTTTCATATTAATTGCTAATGTGAAGTCAAATCTATGATAATGGAAAAATAAAATCAACTGAGTGTCCAGGCAGAGGTGACATCATAGAGCAGGAGAAAGAATGTATAACAAATATATAAAAGGTTTGCAAGATGTGCTACATGAAAATAAAACACTGTGTAAAAAAGAAAAACAGAAAAAGAAAGACAAATGCTAAATTAGCTTAACAGTTGAAAAAAATGTAGTAAATCGTCATATATTGTATCACAATACTCACTGTATTGCAAAATGTTAAAAATAGCAATAATACCACATAATGGCCCGAGGAATGTGATATCATATCGTGGCCGAAGTATCATGATAATAACGTATCGTGGCCCAAGTATCATGATAATAACATATTGTGGCCCAGGTATTGTGATAATATCGTATCGTGGCCCAATTATCATGATAATATCACATTGCCCAAGTATCATGATAATAACATCAAGTACACCAAGTATCATGATAATAACATAACATATCGTGGCCCAAGTATCATGATAATAACATATCGTGGCCCAAGTATCATGATAATATCACATTGCCCAAGTATCATGATAATAACATCAAGTACACCAAGTATCATGATAATAACATAATGTATCGTGGCCCAAGTATCATGATAATATCGTATCATGGCCCAAGTATCATGATAATAATGTATTGTGGCCCAAGTATTGTGATAATATCGTATCATGGCCCAAGTATCATGATAATATTGTATCGTGGCTCAAGTATCATGATAATAACATAACGTGGCCCAAGTATCATGATAATAACGTATTGTAGCCCAAGCATCGTGATAATATTGTACCGTGGGGCTACTTGTGATTCCTATCCCTGGTCAAAATCAACAATATGGGTTTATTTTTCTAACAAAGGGTCTCATATTGCCCTTACATGAAAAACACTGATGATTTGTCGGCTCAGCGTGTACACATACAAAGATGAGTGACAGGTTCATGTTCATGTTTTCCCTCACAGTGTTCTTGATTTTATAGTCAGAGGGATTTATTGCCTGAAATCTCCTTTTATTATATTCACCATATCCTTCTGTTTTTAAGTAAATCCTTGACATCTAAGAGAACAATACGCAGCTAAAATGTGTTGAAAATATAAACAGCATAGTTCTGCATCTGCTACACTGGCTCCAGGAATGTGAAACAGATTCTTTCTATCAAGCAGTGAACATAGAGGTTATTCAATCTGAGGTTTTTTCAGGTATTTTATCAGGGGATAACGGAGGAAACCTTGAGCTGTTGTTGATTTATTGCTGACCTTTTCAACTGTCTACAGGGAGACACGCAGTTAGAATTAAATCCACAATCTCGCTGCAGTCACACCCAGTTTACAGAAACTTTATGACCAAAGCACAAAGGCAAAATTTAAAACAGTGCGACGATTCCTTTGACTGTAATCACATCCTAATGTATAATACCAACAACATGACGGAACCAATGTGGAAGGACTAATTCCCTGAATTTCCTGCAGAGCAGCAACAACCTGAACCAGCAGGATTAACAAAAAGAGGCAGCACTAGAGGCCTGTTGTCCTGGATGAATGAAAAGACTAAACACACACACACACACATCTCCTCCGTGGCCAAAAAGAAAAGCCTCTTTGTTTCAGGTGAGTTTCTGCTCCGGTATCGAGCCTGCCAGCCCCTACCCCCACTCGCCGTCCATCCAGCTCGGCCCGTCATCCTGACAGAGTGAGGCATTGTGGGAAAGCAGGGTATAAATCGTCTGGACCTGATGGTGACGCCTGGCCACAAATCAGACCTGCTTGCTGCCTCAACGCCTCCATAAGCAACCCACAGGGATCAAGGCTGGCAGATAGCTGCACAGCCACTGGGAGGAAATCACTGCGGAGGAGTGTGTGTGTGTGTGTGTGTGTGTGTGTGTGTGTGTAGGTGTGTGTGTGTGGGAGGTAATTGCCCACGACAAGGCCGTTAGAGGCTGATGAGTTTGTGTCCAGCAGGCATCCAAACACACATTCAAACACAGACACTCAAACCCTACAGGTGATCAGAGACATGATGTATTGCTGATGTGACTGTCAACTGGACGAGCAGTGTCATTTACGAATTTTCATTACCTAAAAACATCTTCGTACACACACCTCATGTTCTTGTTTTTCTTCACCTTTACTGCCAAAATTGGAAAATCATGGAAACGCCAAAAATAACTCATCATATTCGACCAAAAAAACCCTCTTACCAAATCATACTCTAATCCACAACCACGTCTACTGCTGCTTCTGGATCACGTTTATGCCATGGTTCATTTTTTGCATGATAGCGTTCTAAGCTTTTGGAGGTGATTCTGAACCCACGCGGGGACTTCAACTTCAGAGTCATGTCTTTTTTTAACGCACTGCTTTTTAAGGTCCAGATTTCAGATATGCAGAATCAACCTCGTCCCTTGTATAGAGAGATGTCTCCAGTTCAAGACTCTTTCTATTGTGTTATGTAACTCAGTTGCTAAAATCCACACATTTTTTTGCCTTTTTCTCTCTCAGTAAAATGTTGATTTTAACTTTTGGTTTGGAAATGTTTGCTTGATAACTGTCTTAGACATCTGATCAAACATGAACATATCCTGAATTTACTTTTGGCAGGATGTTTCAGCTGCAGATCAAAGCATAACTTAAAGCACCACTCCTCTTTGTTTAGGTAAGTAGGAGGGGATTGGGACAGCAGTCAGGGGGCCTACCACATATTTTAGCGTAAACAACTCATGGGAACTCGTCTATCTATATTTGAAGTATGACTGGACGCCCACGCACACAAAAACTCTGTTAATAAGTAGAGGCCCAGGTCGCTGACCAATACAGAGAGGCAATTGTCCTGCAATTGGACAAAACAGTTTCAGCTCACAGTCTAAAAACAAAAACAACGCTCAGAGATGGGCTATTTCAGAATAATGCACAGATACAGAATGTGCTGTGCAGTTTATCAGTTTAGGCTGTGACTCCCACGATGAGTCTGCAGGGCCCCATTTTCCCTCACTGTGCACATATATATAGATACATTCATTTACACAAAGATGCATTGACAGACATGTACTTCACCATCAATCCTCTGGAATACTGTCTGCGGAAAAAAACAAGCAATGAAACTTCAATGTGAAAAACTGAAAATTAAAAATGGGATATATCAACTCGTAACATCCACATTTTTTCCATGCTGCAGCCAACTGCTAATGGAGGTCAGGCCAGAACAGGTATGATTTATGAGGATTTCTGGTCTTTGTTCATGCAGTTGTGTGGTTTGGCACAGATTCACTGTCAGACTAACACTAAGCTGGCAACTGTAAGATAGAATCTACCAGGGCTGGGCGATATGGCCTCAAATCAGTATCCCGATATATTGAGCTGTTCACCTCGATAACGATAAATGGACAATAACTACTCCAGGAGCAGCTCACCCCCTCAGACATAAACTTCGTCTTCTTCAGCCTCCGCTACAGCCGCTACAACTTTTAAACCGTCCTCCATCTCTTCACCTGTCTTTCCCTCTTTGTTACAGACTGGATGGGGAGGAGTCACGTCTCTGATGTAGGACAGCGTCTTAAAGGGACATGAGACCATAGCCTACCTATACACATCCAAAACAAACTTTTATCTATTCATTTTTTGACACAAAATATAACAACATGGGCGAAATGACGTCAGTTATTGTCATAAATTTCTGTATCGGTAAATTTTCAGTTTATCAACCAGCCCGAGAATCTACCATGATTAGCTGTTTGTATTGTTTTTATTCGGTCTTGCTGCACCCCTGCTGTCAGATCTCTGTTTTGGTTTGGATAGGAGACTAATGAACTCTTAATGAAGTTGCTTTTGTCTGATATTAGCCCTCTCATGAAACAAGCGGAATAATTCGTGTTTAGTTGCTTGCATTAAAAGAGTTAGTAATAAAAATGTAAAATGGACTTCAACTGCTAAAACACCATGAACTTAATATAAGAATTATTCCTTTCTGAGCTGATCTCCTGCTGAGAGTGAATATACACTGGTGATAATTGGGCTTTGCATCAAGGCTGCAGAATAAATTGTAATTTCAATGTCATTGAAAAAATATGGCGCTTAATATCATCATTGCAAATCTTAATATTGCAATTGCTAATCACATTGTTTCTCCTGTGTCATGCAGACCTACTTTGTATGTCCTTTTCTTGGACAGAAATGCATTAGAGATATTCTCTGGTTTGGACAGTGTTTTTGAAGACCAAAATTTGATATAGAAACAGCCAAAGATAGGACCCATCAGAAGAGTCGGTAACGGTCCTGGCGAAGAAATCTCTTCCTCATGCATCGTACTGAAAAACATAAAATTATTGTCAGTAAAAAAGACTATCCTAGAGCCACAGACTGTGCAACAGAACACCAAGGCATAACAATAAATCTCCTGCAAGGCATCGAAAAGAATGTAACATTTATGATATTAAATATACGCCACACTGGACCACTGAAGTAAAACACACATTAATCTGCCCTAATCAACACAAGGAAGTTTATATGCAACGACGAGCCAGAAAACAGGGAGAAGTCTGGCTAAAATATGTTCAAACAAACAGACTAATCACAACATGAGGAACAATACAGGCACGTCTCCAGTGTAAATGTTATTCAAGCTGAGGCTGGCTCTGTCTGCAGTCATAAAACGAGAGATCACTTCCCACTGGTCAGCTTTAGATGCATGGACTATTTGCCTTTGTAACCTAAAAACCACCAACATATGTGTTTGGATCCGCCACTGCAGAGTCACATTAGTCTGACTCCAGTGGAAATGTTCAAAGCCAGAGTCACAAACTAGCTGCATAATGAGAGGAAGCGCTCACTTCTGCTCCATTTACTGATATTTTTGCCCTGATTCCCAGTCTCTATAAAAAAGTAAGAGAATAGAGAGGCGAGCAGAGAGAATAGAGTCTTCAGAAAAGGCCGGAGAGGTCACACATGCTTCTGGGTGTGTTTGTGTGGATCCCTCTGTGTGCATGTACAAGACAGATCAATAACAGTCTGCAGTGGTTTACAGCGGGGGCTGGTTAAACACGGCACCTTGTGATCAGGGCTATGGAGTTACACACAAACATGCGTGCACACACTCAGGCGTGACCTTAGCAGGCGTTTCTGAAGGTCCCAACGTGCAGAGAATTGAGAAGCACCCTCAAGAATGCAGTGCGCACGCACACACACACGCATGCACGCACACACACAAACAGACCGAGGATGAGGCGCTGAATTATGCAGGTCCGCCCACATCTCTTCCTCCTTCTTTGTGCCTTGGAGTGACTTTGGTGCAAAACACGAGGGGAGGGGTGAATAATGACGAACTAGAAGACTGACCAACCAGTCAAGCAGAAAACCAGCTGATAAACCCACTGAGTCAGGGTGCCTGTAGGTTCACAAGAAGTCTTAATAAGTCCCTCTTTTGATTACCTGCTGCATACCCAAGGCCTCCACAGTAATTAACTGCTGTGTAATGTAGCCTTTGTAGCTGAATTCACACAGGACCGGCATTATCTAGGGTCCTTTTAAGATTTTTAATAAGTGCCGAGGTTGCCTGTGGGTCTAATCCTGTGTGAATCTGCTGTGTCACTAATCTGCAAAGTTACAATTCTGCAGAAAATTAGCTCTGATTTAGAGGTCAGCCGATAAAACCAGTCTCATGTAGTTCATGTGGAGGAGTTTCTCTGTGTTCTTCCTCTTTCTCCTCGACAATGAGAGTCATTAGAGCTGCAGTGACAGCCATTAGTGTCAGCTTTATAGCGGTTTGGGTACAAATCCTTTCGAGCCATTCATGGACTTAACACTTCAACAAATGTGGAGGTGGTGCAGTCTTAACTACAGTATATAAACCAGACTGTAACACTGTTATATAAGCTAACACTGGAATTTTACACTGATTTAACACTTGTAAAAAAGAAAGTTTTAAATATCCAGGCATCTTCAATTCTGTTGTTTTAAGACTGTAATGCAGTTGAATACCTTAAATTAGAGGTGTCCCGATACAACCTTTTGACTTCCGATACAATACCAATATTGTAGCCTGCAATATTGACCGAGACCGATATTGATCTGATATTTGCACAAAATTGTTTTTCACTCAGCTGCAATGTGTTTTTCGGACTTAAAAAATACTGTCACAAGGCTAACATCGCTCTTACTGCTTGCTACTTTTTTAGTATCTTAGTACACACTGTTGTTGTGATTTTGTGGACTCAGATTGCTGGATCAGGGTGCTGCTAGATGGAGGTGCCAGAGCGAAGTCTGGAATGGACTGCTTGTATCAGAGTGCTGATATCGGAGATTTTAGATTCAGGCTGAGGAAATATATGATGTCCATCTCATCTTTGATATACGATTTTTAAAATCACATTAAGCTGGGTAACCATGACACCGAACCAACACTTTCCTGAGCTCCTGAAGTCCACAAGAGTTCTCTGCAGACCCATGAAAAAAGCAACAAGACTGCAGTTGCTGGTGCTAAAAAAAAAGAAATAAGAGCTTTTATTTTATAGACCATGTTGCCCAGTACCAGGGGGATCATTCCGGGGGTTAATCGTCTGACCGTCCACAAAAGGAAGCATTATATTGTCAAGTTGATTTGTTTTAAAACTGTGAATAAAACCAAAGTCTAAACAGTGAGACATCAACTCCTTTAAGGACCGACAGCTATAACTCCTGTCAACAGCAGACACCAAAAAGAACCCAACACCAACAAGCGACTGACCGCTGCTATGGCAACACCTTTACAGCTGGTGTCATGTTGCCATGGCGCTGGTATGCAGACCATGCCCAGTTCTCAGGTATCAGGTGGACAAACATGGAAAGCAGCAAGCAAAATATGCTGCAGCAGCAAAACTGCACTGAGTGCAGCTGATAAGTTCACTACAGACCTGGCCTTGTTTGGTTTTGACTTGAAAGATGATTCCTCCAACAGCAATAAAAGGACTTCCAGTTCTGCTCATAAATACTGGTAATCCTCACTAATACTGGAAAACATTTCAGGCATCTTCTCCTCAATGGCCCATTAGGTCACCTTCTTTCTTCTCCTCTCTTAGTGGAGCCAAATCTGGACACTCCGATGGTAAAGCCTGGATATGAATGAGGATACCAGAGGTCCAACTGGTGCTGTTTTCAAACCCTATAATCTTTTAAAGAAGGGGTGGGAAAATTCCTTTGCTGAGGTCAAAGGATATATGGATCATGGCATTATTACACGGCTTTTTCTGTAAATACACACAGCACGTCAACCATTATCACAACATAAGTCAACATAGTAATGTGAAAAGAAGCAACTGAGGGAGCCTTCACCTTATGTGACTTTTTACACTTGTACCATTTAACAGCAATTCTACTGATTCAAGTTATTACCAGAAGTACTAATCCCCTCATTTCTCATATAGTAAAAGCATGCTTTTATTTTGAAATGACGTATAACGTTTCCAGAAGATTGTAAGCTATGAAAGCTATAAAGAAAAATGCAACAACTAGAGGTGTCCCAATACAACTTTTTTACTTGTGTTTTGATACCGGTATTGTAGCCTTCTGTTTTTGCTGATTGCTTAGCAAGTTTTGCGCTCAGCTGCAACACCATTTTTTGGTTTAAATAAAAAATACTGCCACACAGCCGACATCACTTCTACTCCTTGCTACTTTGTGAGTACCTTAGTACACACTGTTATTGTGATTACATGGGCTCTACATGCTGGATTCAGGTGCTGCTAGATAGAGGTGCCAGAGCGGAGTCTGGAATGGACTGCTTGTATCAGAGTGCTGATATCGGAGATTTTAGATTCAGGCCGATATAATCCGATAATGTTTTTTATTTTTTTTGCTGATATCGCACTGATATCTGATATCAATATCAGATCAGGACAACCCAAGCAACAACCCTAGTTTAAACAAGTAGGAAATTAGTGGGGCTGTAAAGTCCTTGTCGACTGGTCGACTTATTGGTCGAAACGTGCCGAGTCGACCAAAATTCTGACTGGTCGACTCCATTTTTTCTGCTTCAATATACAGTCTACAGTTAATTTCTTTAGGAGGAACATACCAAGTGCTAATGGAGGTGTTTTCAGAGCACCCCCATTTCACAGGTAACAGCCTGTCTCAGAACACCCCCCTTGTTTTCACCATTTTGGATTTGCCCAACCCACAGGAGACCAGCTGGAGACAGGAAGATTGAAGAGCGCCCACGTTCATCAACATCTGGTGGTGAGCTGAATATTCATATTTTAGTCTTTTGTGTTTAATTGCTTTTTCTTGTGCTGATATCAGTAAAACTCTGATATCAGCACAAAACTCTATGATATATTTCATTTTTTGCATGTATTGTAGTTTGACCTCCTTTTCATCATAGAAACTCTTCAAACAACTCTGAACCACAAAACAGCGAGAAGCAACATTTCAGTTTTCTGTAACCAAATGAGTTTGTTCACTGGTCAAATAGTTTGTTTTCAGCACAGGCGCACGCCCAAACTTCTCTGACACACCAAAAAAGGGCCTTAAAGTCACAGTCATAAAGTTGTCTGGCCCTTTAAATGTCTGGAGCTGACTTTTAGCTGGTTTTCAGAGGGGTTCGGAATATCTTGATGAAAGTTGCAGATATCCTGAAACTGATGCAACTGATGCCACAAGTATCCAAATTAGCACATGACATCATGTGGCCTTTACCGAAAAACTTTAGTCTGAAGCAGGAAAAGTCCTCGTCTGAGCTGAGTTTCCACATGTGCAGGATTTACTGCAGCGGGACGTCGCAGCAAAAATGCTCAAATACTTTCCTCTGGTTGGTGAAATTGCCTGGTATCACCGGCGGTATTATGTGGTGAAAATTGCCACATAAACACTGTTACAGTGCAGTGCATTTGCATCAGGCACTGCCTCCCTTGACAAACAACTGACCAGGAAGATAGCTCGAGCTGCAGCCTCTCCCGTCTACACAAACACAGAATCATATCTAGGCAAACTGACAAGACCTGCTGGACTCAAAGCACACAGAAATGTAAAACACAAACTTGGCAGAAAGTTACATTTTTCTTTCTCTTTGTTTCCCCCCTGAGAGATTACACCATAACCCTCAATTCCAGGTACACACAGTAACACACACATACACACACATAGTCCGTGCTTGCGTCAGCGATGTCAGCCCCAGTCACACATCAGCACTGTCCCACTGCAACACTGTGTGTTAGTGCGAGCGTACCAAGTGTGAAAGTGTGTGTGTACTGATGATGTTCTTATGAAACAGGGTGGACAGCTAAGATCAACAAATATGAGTGGGTGGAGCAGTGTGTGTAGGGAAGTCCCCAGCCCACTGAGGTCACCCACTAACTGTTATTGTTTTTTTTTATCTGTTCAGATTCTCCACCAGGCCCTTTCGGGTGGGTGGGGCTGAGCTATGAGACAGGGTGGGGAAGGGGTGCAGCTCTATCAGGGGTCAGGAGGGGGCTTTCAAACAAGCAGCAGATGAGAGGAGTGGAGTCAGGACAAACACACAGTCCTCTTTGACTGAGTGTTGCAGTGCCTCATTGTATTAGCTGTGGTGGCGTTTCAAAGGCACGACTAGCCGTGTCTCTTGCTGCCAAACAGACCATCAAAGTTGAGATTTTGCTTTCTTGGAAATACATCGTCATACCTAACATGAAGGCGTCCATTAGAGTTGAAGCCTTGTGTCTGTGCAGCTTTTTGCTCAGAGTAAAACTAGGGCACTTTTAAAGCCTTTTAAATGTACCTAAACCAATATTGAAGGTACCAGCTGTGCAAAAGCCTGCTTTCTGGTTGATAAGACAGAACAGTCCCCTCTCCCTGAATCTGCAGAGCTCACTCTGCCACAAATGGGTCGAGGTTTGCTGAGGCGCATACCCACCCTCGGACTCACCCCTGTGGTGTATCAATCAGTACTGTTGGTATAGTTCTTCTGTGTGTGTGGAAAGGCCTCAAACAAACAAACAGGCAGAAAACAAACAGGACAAATAAAACAATGCAAGGGACACAGCTATTGTTAGAGGTACACAAAACTATAAAAAGGGGGTGATCTCCTTCTGCAGGTTTTGTGGTAAGCCTTTCTATCTGGACATTAAAAAAAACAAAAGTAAGGTCAAGTGCAAGGCCAAAAAGTCTGCTACAACTATGCAAAGAGGGCGAGGCATCCGGCAAAGGCAGGGGCGACCATTCGATTATCTGGCATGCTCTTCTATAGGGCTGGGCGATATGGCCTTAAATCCATATCACAATATATTGAGCAGTTCACCTTGATAACGATAAATGGATGATTACTACTCCACAAGCTGCTCACCCCCTCCCTGATTAACTTTGTCTACTTCAGCCACCACTCCAGCGGCTCCAACTTTTGAACCGTCCTCCATCTCCTCACCTGTCTTTCCCTCATTGTTACAGACCGGAAGGGGTGGAGTCACATCTATGAGACAAGGGCCTACCTTTACATATCCAAAACAATATTTTAATTATTTATTTTGTTATCACTGAATATACTGACATGGGCAAAATGATGTTGGTTACTGTAGTAAATTTCAGTATCTGTAAATTTTCGGTTTATCTCCCAGCCCTACTCTTTTATTAAATCTGCTACCTTCTGCTGTCTATCTGCAGAGATACTGGAGGTTACAGTGAATAATACTCGAGCTGCTGCAGCTGAAAGTATAATTAATAGAAGTATTTCTCATGAGCCAAAACAGAGCAGATTTCACTCTCAGTTCTCTCTCAAGAAATCCTGACAAGTCCAGCGAAGTCCCTCTGCACAACTGCTGTTATTGGTTTGTTATGCTGATACTCCTCACAGGCCAACAACACCAAACCAGCAAACATTTCGACACACAGAAATGTTGCGGTCTACAGTCTTAAAAGTTGTGCAATGTCACTCGTGTTTATGTGAGGGCTTTTTGAGCTGGTAATAAAGTGAACCAATTAAAAAATATCACACCCAAAAGGCAGAATACTACAGTTCACACTGGCACTGACAGGCTGTTCAGTCATCATTAGTGTATGTGGAAACAGAGGGGCTGAAAAATCAACAGGAACATTTAGTGTTTGTCTAATATACAAACTTCACCATCTTTCCAAAATGGGGAACCAGAAAGACGGTAAAATACAATCAATGGTTCATGATCTGACATGAAATCCCAGATATTTATATTTTACAAATAGTTTTTTTTAAGTCTCCTGACTACTCTGAGACAGATTCTTCCGGTTGTGAAAGACTGTACCAACCTCTTAGTTGGAAAAATTCCAGAAAACTGTCAAAGATGCAAAAAAAAAAAAGTCAAAAAGCCTGAAATTCAATCTGCAGAAGTTGAATTGCCATCATTTAAAAACACACAGAAATCATCGCATTACACCAGTGGTTCTCAAGTCCAGTCCTTGAGGCTCACTGTCAGGCATGTTTTGGATGTTTCCCTGCTCCAACACACCTGATTCAAATGATCAGCTCGTTATAAAGCTCTGTAATGGCTTAATAACGAGCTGATCATTTGAATCAGGTGTGTTGGAGCAGGGAAACATCTAAAACATGCAGGACAGTGGGCCTCGAGGACTGGAATTGAGAACCACTGCATTACACCAACGAAAGCCAACAGTATTACAGGTAATGTTACACTCTAGCTTCAGAAATACTTTAACAATCGATAGCTGCAAAATTGACAACTTTAACTTGACCAAATCAACAACTGAATTACAGTTTCTTTCCCTTGGAATGCGTTTTCATGAATAATAACATTTTTCAATCAAAAATACTTCACGTCCATTTCAATACTCTGTCCTCTTTGATGTGTTTTTTAGTAGAAGAGAAGAAAAGAAGGTCTGGCTTTTTCATTTCCATCAAACTGTTGATATTTGGGCATATAAATGTACCGTAGCTGGTAATTACACAGATCCTCATGTCGCCTTTAATGGCTTTTCCTTGTGTGACTGAAATGAGACCCTTGATGACTAAAACTGTTACTTTTAATAAATTTTACTGTCAAACTCTGTAATAAAGCCAACAAATGTCCAATAAAGTTGTTCTGAGTGGCTAAACTCTTGAAGTAGTTTTTTTATTTACCACCCAAATGCTGTGTTTTGGTCCCAGCCCTGTTACCACCACCCTCTGACCACACACCCCGTGCCAACATGTGGCAGACAATAGCTTTTCCTCCCAGTCACTGCACAGACCGTCCCTCCTTGTTTTCCCTCCTTGTGGGCCACGACTTAGACATTGATCTGCAGCAAAGCACCATGGGAGCTGGTAGCAAGCGGTGCTAAACACTCCTAGTCATTGGTCCCTGATTGCTGTCTGATCCTGTGAGGTCACCCGGGGGTTAACTCCTGTGTGATTGGCCCGCAGGGAGCCGTGCAGGCTGTGATTGACAAGTGGAGGAGCCAACCGATCCCCTGAAGAGGCGGCGCCGACCAATGGAGGCCAGGGAGAAGAAAAAGGGGGGCAAGGCGGGTTAGGAGGTGAGCTGGGCCTCTGAGGGATTAACACGGTCTGACAGGCTGGCTGGGACGAACACACTCACACACACGTACACACACATGCACACAAACACACACTCATGCAGCTTTTAGGGCGGGCTGCTCTGCTGAGCACACACAATACACTGCTTGTTTTAGAACAAGAGGAAAGAGAGAAAAGAGAGATAAGAGAGAGGCCAAATCACAGAGAAGGAATGTGAGCAGAGAGAGAGAGAGAGAGAGAGACAGAGACAGAGAGAGCGAGATTATGAACCACAGGTGCTTCCCAGCTCATGTGAAACTCCTGCTGAGACTCCAATGTGAGTTCCATGACTCCTCCATGACTTTTCCTAATTGTTCTTCCTCTCAAAGCTCTGGACTCCATCCAAGTTCTACTAAAAGCTCAAATTTTTCAAACCAGCTCCAAAACGCTCATTCCGCTGCAAAACCCCCCGATTTCCACGGAGGATCGATCTTGTTACCTGACCTTCTCCGTCTGGAATCCACCTCTGCTAACTCCATTTGCATTCCAGGAATTCCAGGACCCAGTAGGGACCCTGAAACCTATGACATATTACCCATTTGGATCCTCACAACCACACACGCCCACTCCCTCTCACAGGGAGCATGCTGATGTGTTACTGTAGACTGCTTAGCGAGGCTTCTTTAAGGACTGCTTTACATTTATTGATCAGATCTCGGCGGCCCATCCTGGAAAATTAACTGCTTCCAAGGCTCTGCTAGGCTTGGCGGTGTTTAATTTAAGGCTTAAAGAAGCTCTAAATTTAAGTAGGAATCAATTACCTGATACATTTGCTACCTAAACAAATGTGTAAATAAAACTGGGGGTTACTACAGTTCACTGTTTGTACTGGGATGACCTCACAGTCAAATTTAAGACCATCACTTTGAGCGCGATTAATTTCACTACATGCAGCTACAAAGGTTTCCAAAGGGCTTTTAAATTAGTGTTTGGCATATACTTCTGTGTATCTGGCTGCCAACTAAATCCTGTATTATTGTTTCTTTAATCTTGGTGTCATAATACAAACTAAGGGCAGTGAATCATCTTAGACTTGAGCATTTAAACTGCATATTTAAGTCGAAGACAAACTGCAAAATGTTAACAAGAGAGTATTTCTTTTCAATTCTACCGACAGCACAAGCTGAAAAAATGAGATGTTTATCGGCTTCATAAAAGTCAAGTCCTGCTGTGACAGCTTCTAAACAAGCCTGTTCTGATTATTCACCAAAGTACAAGGCGTTTTCTTTCTTCCAATTTTGTTCAACAAACTATGTGAACTGGTGCATTTCTTATTTATCCCTGTACAGAGATTCTTCATTAATATGTAGGGAGTGTCTGTCTGCATTTGCAGCGGGGGAAATGTTCTTGTGTCCATTTGCGATACATTCATAGTCCGAGCAGTCTGGACCAACTGTGTTTCGGCAGACTGTGTGGACAGCCATCCACCATCATGACAACCCAGCTCCCATCTGTGGTAAAACCCAACAGCAACTTATTCATCTCTACAAACAGATCTACACTGTCAAATAACACTCAAACTCACTGTCAATATTTCAACTAGAAAAAAAAAACCTCATCTGTTCATGTGCAGTTATCACCAATTTTGAGCAAACGGCTTAAACTGCACTCCTAATGCATGTTGCTTTTTGTGCAACATGTAAATTCCTTTATAACCATGATCATCTGCATAGAAAGAGTTCTACTTTGCACAACAGCTAAGTTAAACATGCACAAACTACAGATGCAACAATTGTGGAAATTAGAACCATAAGAGCTCCAAGATTTGATGTACTGAAGTTGGGATGTCCCAACCAATATTGATATCAGATATCGGTCCGATATCAGCACGATACAAGCAGTCCATTCTAGTCCCCTCTCCTTCACCTCTATCTAGCAGCGCCTGGATCCAGCATTTAGAGCCTACATAATCACAACAAAGTAGCAAGCAGTGGGAGTGATGTCGACCATGTTGCAGTATTTTTTGTTTAAGTCTAGAAAAGATGTTGCAGCTGAGTGTAAAACTTGTTATGCACAATTTTGGGCCAATATCAGATCGATATCGGCCAATACTGAAGACTACAATATCGGTATCGTATCAGAAATAAAATTTAGAAAGTTATATCAGGACATCCCTATATTGAACTACATGTTTCTCCCTCTATTAAAGCCACACTTGAAATGCCTCTCATAACACTGAATGTTGCTGATCTCTCTCGGAGATTGCGTAACACTCCTTCACTGTACACATTTTCTTTTATGTTAATTTATTAAGTCTGTTCGGGGACTTCTTCTGCCCAATAAAAACTTATCTAAATTAGCGGTTCGGCGTAGAAGCTTCCCAGACTTATATAAATATGCTACAGTTAAAAATGGCATGGTACAGGATACAGACAAACATCGACAAACAACGGCGATGTGTTGATGTCAGTCCACACAGCCGATATCAACCGATACTGATGCTCACCCATAACATTGTGCATACAGCACCAACATATAGATTTTGAGGGTGCAAAAGCCGTTCAATCCTTCTGTGAATCAGACCCTCAGATTTTACAAACACATCCTCAAATAGAGTGTTTCAGTCATAATCCATGCACTGAATCACTCCTCGAGAGGATGAGGCGGACATCCTAACATGCTGAAAATAAACAGAGGTGATAAATAGCCTGGCTGTCTAGTGTGACCCCCATCCTTCTTCTTAACAGGCAGCAGCCAATAGAGCGAGGCCTGCTGCTTTAATTGTAGCTACTACGGTGAACAATGAGGCTGGAGAATGACCGGGAACCAAAATGTTAAGATTATAGACAACAGCACAGACACAGAACGGTTGAAGAGTTTGATATGTTTGTGTTAACTAATAACAAACCAAAAAAAAGTAGAAGAAACACAGCAGCTTGATTTAGAGAAGTGAATTTAACAGGATCGAGCAGTAAGGTCAACTCATATCAGTCTGGTTGTGTATTTCTGGAGTGTATTTGTCACATGTGTGTTACAGAAGTGGGTCGTAACTCTTCTGGACAGGCCAATAAGTCCTGATCCTTTGCCCTGTTTCATTATGAATTGCGGTGTAGGGATAGCTCACACATACACACTAACTGTTTGGCCATGAAAGGTGACATACAGCATATTTACAGCTTCAGCTGGTTGGGCTGTTAAGGCAGACACTTGGCAGAAGACAGCAGCAGCAGCAGCGGGGACACAGGTGGACACAAGAGCAGCACAAATTGTCTCAGGACTGCAGAGTGTTGAAGGAAGACCGATGACAAGTACAATGACAAACCTACGACAAGTAACCAAATTTACACCTGTGTTAACACAAGAGTATCGAGTAACAGGCTTAACAGAGAGGGGAAGTTGACTGAAAGTGGTGTCGCTCTGCTCTGACTGCTGTTTGTTTACATTCACGCAGAGAGCTGATAAAGCTACTTTCTATTTACACCTCACTAAGCCTTTGCCAAATTTCACACACTAAGTTATTCACACACCTTTTCCAACTACGTTTTTCAGATTCTGTTCCCCCCAGACCCGGAGAATATGAGAAAGTTGAAACACGGCAGCTGCAGCAGATTATTCACAGTGGTTGTGGTCTCCTCACAGCCACAGTTTCATAAGTTCATAATAAACCCTATTTGCACTCAGGAGGTGGTTTCAGGATGCTTTCGAGCAAAAAAAAAAAAAGTAGAAGATGCATCAGCTCTGAGATGACTCTCCAAGATGCAGCCGTAGATTTTTCTCTCTGAGCGAAACAGCAACAAAAAAGGGAACGGGAAATAATAGCCACTCATACGGTCTCTTTTATGATAATGTCAGCTGAAGTGGCGCTCTCTTTTTCACCGTCTCTTTAAAGTGACTGCGGTGATTTCAGAGCAAGCGATCCTGCAGAAAGCACAGAGCATGGCTGATATGAAAGAAGCAAAGACGATAAAACTTTCTCTGGCTTTTAGAACACAAATCCATGAGCCTAGATTGTCAAAACTTTCACAACTGTTACACTCTAAAGAACTTATTAAAACGGCCTTATTACCACTCAAACTGTCTGCTGTGTGTCTCTGCTACACCCACCATCACACTCACTGCAAACTGTTTTCATTCATAGGTCAGCAAATACTGATCTTTGTTTGGACTTATTAGCATCATATGAAGAGACACACGTCATATTTCTAGCCATTTGAAACTCACAGAGAGCGGAGGAGAGAGACAGCAATGTCACCGAGATCCTTTCTGTGAACCAGGTCTGACCTGTAGACTGCTGACAGGAAGCGTTACATCACTACACAACAGGAGACGCTAGGGCTGGGTGATAAACCTAAAATTTACCAACACTGAAATTTACGACAATGACCAACGTCACTTTGCCCATCTCCATATATTCATTGTCAAAAAGAAATCAATAAATAAAAGTTGGTTTTGGATGTGTGCAGGTAGGCTATGGTCTCGTGTCCTACGTTTGAGACATGACTCCACCCCATCCAGTTAGCACCAAAGAGGGAAAGACGGGTGAGGAGATGGAGGACGGTTCAAAAGTTGTAACCCAAGACAGTAGACGAAGTTAATGTAGGAGGGGGTGAGCAGCTTGTGGAGTAGTTATCATCCATTTATCGTTATCGAGCTGAACTGATCGATATACTGTGACATTATTTTGAGGCCCTATCACCCAGCCCTATGAGATGCCCACAATATTAAATAAGTGAGCAACGTTGAAAATGCAGACAAAGATATTTGTATGAAATATTACTTGATTTTTTCTCACAAGGTATCAAAGTTCAAATCTGTGCTGTCATGGCAACTCGACCGTGAGCTGGTGTGAGAATATTAAAAACTGTCAACCAGCTGATCTAAAAAGCGCAGCAGTGAGCAGAGGTCCTGACAGATTTTTGGCTGTAACTCTTTAATTCATTGTTATCACTCGCTGTTTTATAATAATGTGAGGTTTCTATTCTGACCTGCAAAAGCACTGCACGTGCAAATACGCTTTGAGCAAACTCTGGTTGAGTGCATCAAATAGGAACATTTACTTCAAATAGGCATGAATAAAATGAATCAAATAGCATTCACTTGAACAGATTGATCTCATTTATACTTGTGTGTTGCCACACAAATGTCCTGCAGGCTTTGGGCATTTCTGCACTTGCACTGGTTTAAGTATGTTTGCCCGCTCATCAATGTCTCTCATAAAAATCTTGTCTGCAACTCTGTGATCCGTCAAACTGTATCAGACTTCATCTCCTTTGAAAAAATATAAAACTTCCACTTAGCAGATCATGTTGGAGTCTGCATGAACATGTGCTGAACAAAGGTTACTTTCATTGAATAAAACATACGCACAATATGCTCAAAGACACAGAGCCAAGAAAACACCATTTAAGCAAAGGGTGCTGCAAAGAAACAAGCATCTCGCTCATTTTCCGCGATGAGATAACAGGACAGATCACAGCCCTGACAGCTTGCTTCATGCATAACATGTATGGGATTTTCTATGCACTGGCCAAAAGTTGGAATTCAGCACTCAGGCTTGATTTATTCGAGTCCTGGGAAAACCAAAAAGGGACTCAACAGATTCGTGATTTGATAATTACAGTGTAAATGGGGCCTGAGCTTGAGAGGGATCCTCTGTGTGCCTGGAGAATTACAGCATTTAAAAACTGCAACACCTTGACATCAACACACTCAACCCACCCACCTGCTACCCCGAGTGCAGCAACCTAATTAACACTGAACGCTGCTCACTTCAAGCTCAAAGCTGCACTGTTGAAAAATCTAATCATGATGCTAATTTATAAAGAAAGCCTGCAAACACCACTCTTATTATCTCTGCAAAACTATCACACACACTCACTTTTTTACAAGCCTGTCAGATGTAGAGTGCATGCGAGAAAGATGGGCCTCTTTAGCTGAGCTTCTGTAGTCTGTGCTCATCACAACCACAGCATTACCATGGTGACGCAGCCAGCTAGCTCGCAGCCACATGACATGATCAGAGTGAGACAGAAACAGGGAGGGAGGGCATGGCAGGGCTGGTGAACACACAGAGAGACAATGCAAACAGAGAGGAAAGGCACAGAGCCATTTCTGCGTGTGTGCATGTGTGTGTAGGTGTGTGTGTGTGTCTGTGTGACCTCATGGTATTGTAGTTGTAGCTGAGGCCAGCACATTTGTTAACCAGGCCTTCACTGTGCTGCTGCCAAACACGCTGCTGCTATCGCCAGCTGCTGCTGCTGTTAAAAGCAGGTAGACACACACCAGGCCGATACTGACCTTTTCATTAAAACCACACAGCAATCAGTTATCAAGCTTTTCCCCTCAGCAGAGAACTCAGCTTGGGCAGCTGAGGCTCCAAATTTTGTATGATTTATGGATGCAATGTGGCACGTGAATTTTAGCTCATAACAACAACATAAATCTTTCAGGATTGAACCTCGGTGAGATTTTTTTAATTCACATCAAAGTCAAAAAAAGTTATGCAGTATTTAAAAGTACATCTTGGCACAGGTGCGCAGTAATTACGTTTACATATTTATTTAAAAACACTTCTTTGGCAGATTATCATGTTTGCAGAAATGCTCAGAGCTGCAGATGCTAGGGGTTGCTAATCACTAGTGGCTCCACTATATGGTTTTACACAATACTTGGGCCATGATACAATATCATCGCGATATTTGGGCTGCGATACGATATTATCAAAATGCTTGGGCTGCGACACAATATTATCACGATACTTGGGCTGCGATACGATATCACGATACTTGGGCTGCGATACGATATTATCACGATACTTGGGCTGTGATACGATATTATCACAATACTCGGGCTGCAATAAGATATTATCACGATACTTGGGCTGCGATACGATATTACTGCAATTTTTAACATTTTGCAATATTGAGTATTGCAATACAATATATTACGATTTATACCGTTTTTTTAACAGTTTAGCCAATTTAGCATTTGTCTTTCTTTTATGTTTGTCTTATTTACACTGTATTCTGTTTTCATATAGTTCATCTTGCAAACCTAACCTTATATATATATATATATTTGTTGTACTAATTTTCTCCTGCTCTATGACGTCACCTCTGCCAACCTCACTGGACAAATAGTTGATTTTAGCAATTAATTTTAAAAAATCGATACTTGGTAAATGAGACGGTAAATGATATATCACCAGACAAAATATTGCGATACCATGCTGTATAAAATTTTTTCTCCCACCCCTAGCAAATACCAATAATTAACTGTCTGCAGTTACCAGACGATGCTCATGCAATGCTAATAATATTGTGAATGACAGAATGAACCCCAGAATAACAGATTTTATTTTCAATCAACTCTTTGATCTCCAGGGTCCCTGCTTCCCACTAAAGTAGACTTTATTTCTTTGCAGTGAAGTGTGCTGAAGAGTAGATAGAGGAGCATGCAACAGGACATTATCAACGCTGTGACAGCATATAGTGCATATGAATTTTAAAGAGATGTGTCTGGGTTTTGAAGTGGGGTTGTATGAGGTACTTAGGGACAGTGAGTGCACTACACACAGCAGATAACAGTCAGCCACTGTTTGACGAAGCTGTCCAGAGTTCCTGATGCACCTCTGCAGACAGGGTCAGCTGAAACACGCACTTAAGCCACTTAAAGAGACCACTTCATATAAGAAAGTACTTCATTTTGAGTGTGTGCTATATTTAATACTTTCTTTGCAACTTCACATCACACAATGCTTTTCACCTGCACCTTATCCCACTCTAGCTAAAAGAGCATTACCCTCATGTCTGTGTCTGCAGCCACTCTGCAACCCCACTCTCAAAAACATGAGCTAACCCTGTGATTGGGTCACTGAAGTGTTAACATGACTGACAGAATATTCAGCCTTATAAAAGGGAATAACTGGAAAGATTCTGCAGCTCCAGTTTTGCAGATACAGGACCGTTCAGCTCGTCTTTGTCATCTATTTAGATAATTGATCATCTTTTGTTTTGTTTCATTAGTGTGACAACATAAAAATCAAGATGTCAGTTTGAGCCTTCAGAAATTACTGACAGCTAAACTGACATCCAATATAATCATTAGCAGCAGTCTGAGCTCGCACATTGTAAGGGAAATCTGCAATGTAAGATAACATGGTCCATCACCAGAGTGATGATATAGCAGGTAAAACATGAAGAAATATCAAGGTGTGTATATTACCTCCAATACTAATGCAGAAATGTAGTTTTTCCAACACAATGTTGTATTCAAAAGCGTTTTCTCCTTAGGGCTGGGCGATAAACCGAAAATTTACTGATACCGAAATTTAGGACAATAACCGAAACTAAATAAATACAAGTTGGTTTTGGATGTGTGGAGATAGGCTATGGTCTCATGTCCCTTTAAGACGCTGTCCTACGTCAGAGACGTGACTCCACCCCATCCAGTCTGTAACAAAGAGGGAGAGACAGGTGAGGAGATGGAGTTCAAAATGTTGATCATGCATGATCAACAATGTCATTAATGCCTTAAAAGCAAAACAGATAGCAGCAGCTATCTGAGCTAAGTGGCCCAAATATGGCGTCAACCGTTTTGGTTCCAGATGTGACAGATTTATTCGTCTGGAGCGCTGGGATCTGAAAATGTCTGGTAAAATAAAAGAAAATCTGATCGCGCATTACTCTGGAAACAACACAGTCATTCCAGCTACCGCCACAGGAAACCCACTATCTCCACACAACACACACTTCCTGACGGCTTCCTGCTTCCTTTGCCGTAGGAAAAAGGAGGGAGGGGCTGCTGATGTAACGGTAAGTCTGCCTGCATGCTGCATTCATGTCCTGTAGGAAAAAAGGTGGAAACAAGCTTTCTACTGCTGAAACGTTTTTCAGGTAATCAGTTTGATCCGAAAGTGAATCTCACCCAAACTTTCACGCAGTCTGGAAAAAAATTAAAGTTGTTGTGGTGCAAAGCTAACTGCTGTGTCTTGGGTTCAGCATGTCACGGCAAGAGTGAGCAAAGAGCAACTGAAGTGCACACAGGGAACTTGAAGGCAAATAATTGCTTTCTTTGCCTGCCGTCCTGCTGTTTTTGTATCCCCACAAGGAGCAAAAGCAACAAACCCTTAAGGCTACATCCGCACTAATACGTTTTCATGTTAGGGCGTATAACTTTTACTACATTTACACCTAACATCCACAGTAGTGCAGCGTTTTAGAGCTCCTTAGACTGAGGCCTGTTTAACTTTCCAACCTCCTTTCCCCAAAGTACTAGAGTTTTAACTTTTATTCTCTCCACTTGCATTCTGTTGACTCCAAGATGATGGTCCTGTCCCAACAGTAACAGTTGCATATCTTTAACCACTGCTCCCTTGTCCTGGGTAGTGGTGGTGACAAGTCAGAGTGGAGAGCATGTTTAGTATTAGCTTATGGTTTCTTCTTCTGTTGCTGGAAATGAGGTGGATGAAACACATCTGCAACACAATAATGTTTGCATTTAACAGTGCTGACCCTGCAATAAGTCACAGTGGTCTAATTTTCTCAGATCTTAAAATTGCGGCTGGTTTTGTTGCAGAAAAATAAAAAAATCACTCGGACCTGCAAAAATCAGGTGCAGAGATCAGAAACCAAGATGCGAGTATTTATCATGAATGCAAGTATATAGATAACCAGGTTTCTCTCTGTGCATGGCAACACCATATTATCCCAAATATGATCCGAATGTCATCCTTGCAATAGCGCGATAAAGCACAGCTAGTTTTGCAGCCGCATCATGTGCACAGGTTACATGAGCTGTTAGACTTCACTCTCTCACACGTGACAAGTGTCATTTTGTCACATCATGCTGTAGTAACAAGCAAAGCCAGCTTTTAAAGCCACTGCTGTGTAGTCAACAGGTTTTAGGAGACAATTTTTACACCCAGTTTGAATTAAAAGGATGTAAACAACTAAAAAAAGTTAGATTGATGAAACAGAAAAGATACACAACTTTGAAGACCTGAATGTATAGAAATTAAACAGGTAAGTTAAGAAAAAAAGTAAGGATTGAAAGACAGAATGTGTGGGGTCAGCACACTGGAAATAAAGCCACTCTCTTTCACACTAAGTTAACCCCTTCCTTTCCTCCAGGTTGCTGGTTAAACTGCAGTCAACTTGAAGTGAAAGTATGTTACATGACACAATATTTTCTTAACTTTCCAGTTCTGCTATTTCAAGACATGTATTCTCTTTTTAATGCCTCAAATTTAGATCTAATACTTTTCTATCTTTTTAAGCTCCTGCAGACACCCAGACACTACGGCATCCTCTAAGTCTGTAATCTACAGGCTGACACGCAAGACACAGCAGGAATGTATAAGCAAAGTTGGCAGCCTTTGGAGATCTTAAGCGGCTGGCGTTTATTGGAGTTGATTTAGTGGAGAAGTAGGTCTGGTCCCAGGCAGGATCAATCCAGAACTGGACAGACAAAAGGGGGCTGCTATTCCAGTTTTAAATCATAAGCCTCTCTTGAGTTGCTCGCTAAAGGAGTGAAAAACAAACCCTTACGTCCGCACTCCGGTAAAGAAGCTTTAAACTGAACCTGTCTGCAGCATAAAAATAATGGAAGAGACTCTCACCTCAACTCAAATCTTTCCTCCATGAAGAGAGGCGGCCAGGTTTTTATGATTCAGCATTCATCACCTCAGAGAAGTTATGAATACAGAGGGGTGACCTTGTCATTTTACCAAAACATCAAACTGCAACTACCAGGAAACCTAGTACACGTCGGAGCTGCCTCTTTAACAACAATGTGCCATATAATTACTGGCTTACCGAGGACTACCCGCTAATTACAACATGTCTGAATACACAGTGAGGGAATTCTAGGAGTGTTTAGAAGGTGATATTAGTCTCAAGGACACTGCCAAAGTATCAGACGACTGATATTTTCACTTTTGTCATCATGTGGTTACAAGTTTCCTACATTCCTTAATCTTCAAACTTTAATTTAACTAACATATTTTCCAAGCTGAGCAGGAATAGGAGGGCTTTGAATTTACAACATTGTGGGAATGGGACCACTTTACATGACCAGCACACATCTGAATAACACACACAAAAGTTGCTGATATGGGTTAGGTTATTCACCTGTTTTGTTCAGCATAATCTTTTGGTAATTTATCAGAAAAGCTACACTGAATTAGCTCTAACGAAAGGTTATTTTCTTTGTTGAATCAAGCTTTATGTGAATACTGTTAGCTTAAAATCATTTTATTTTTATACGTTCTTCTATCAGCTGTCATATTAGTTATCTCTAACCTTTTTCTCATCTAACATCAGTTATTCTACATCTTAAATAACCTCTATCAGTTTGGCCCTTCTGCTCTCTATTGTCTATCTTGCACTGTATGCAAGGTCTTCTTGTCCTGTACAGAGTGCGTCAGTGTATATTGTTGATATTTAGATATGTGCCTCTGACATGTTTGTTTATGAGGCGCTTGCTTCTCGTGTAGCAGAGCTTATAAATAAAATACACCAAACTCGCTTTTCACTCCTCAGTTCCTCGCACGTCACTTTGAGATCTACTGTGCTCTCTAAGTTATATTTAGGTACAATCTCAAAAACAACTTTTCAGCTAGGCACAGCTTTCCAGGTATGCGGAAAATAACTGAATATCAGCCGTCAACATTCAGGCTCTCACTCTTGAATAAGACACTTTGTGGAGGGAGGATTTATGTGAATGCTGCAGGCTTACGATCCTGAGGAAGCACAGAGCTTGACTTCAAACAGGAGCGAGCATCATTAAAAGTGTGACATGCAGTACTGTTCGAAGCCACTCACACTGTACGAGCTTTTCTTACTCCTAATATGTCAATTAAAGGAGCTTTACTGTGGTTGTAGGTGTCAAACTATGACTTCATGAATACTCCTTCAGTGTTAGTTTTGCATACGCACGGCTCTGCAGCCAAAGTAATCGATTATAAATAATGAATCCCTTTTAAATTAAGTGGTTAAGTAAGCTGTATCATATTAACAAGAGCCATTAAGACTATCAGTGAAGCTTTTTGAGAAATACTTCACAACTGACGAGTTTGCAGCATTGATTAATAGCATTAATAGCATTGTGGTAATATTCAGGTTTAATTTAGTTAATAAAGCGAGATGACAGTCCTTGTCACATTGGTCACAGAGCCTTCTCTCAGTCCAAACTTGATGCTCATATTCCGCAAATCTTTCCCCAAATTTCCTTTCTCTCCCCCTTTCAAGCTGCACAAACCAATGACTTTTCTATATCTATTCCTGATATCAACAAACTTCTTTTTCCTTCTTTGAGTATTTTGCTTTTACATGTAATCTAGCTCTAATTCACATCAGCTACATGTCAATTCATCTGAACTTATCAAAAACCAGCTGCCTTCATAAATGCTTATCTGTACAATAATTTTTGTTTCATCATGTACAAATAAAACCAATTACATCCAATTGAATAGTTTTATTTATTTATTCAAATCCTATTTTAAAGTAGCAAAATAAAGAACTAAAAAAAGCTTCAGAGTGACAAAGACACAGCATGTTTGGTAGCCGTGGTAACTCAATATCACCCACCTGCGTGCATAGACAGGAGAGAGATGCTGTTTCTAACATGAAGAGTTTTTCACTAAGAACAGAAATAAATAACATAACCCCGGTTCTACTGTATGCTACATATTGTCCTTTCAAATTATAAGACAATAACAACTCAATCTGTTAAAGCAGTGGTTCTCAAGTCCAGTCCTCGAGGCCCACTGTCCTGCATGTTTTGGATGTTTCCCTGCTCCAACACACCTGATTCAAATGATTAGCTCGTTATTAAGCCATTACAGAGCTTGATAACGAGCTGATCATTTGAATCAGGTGTGTTGGAGCAGGGAAACATACAAAACATGCAGGAGAGTGGGCCTCGAGGACTGGACTTGAGAACCACTGTGTTACAGTATGATACTTCTACCACTGAAACACACCTATGTCGTCCTCAGTCTGCTATTGGAGGCTCAAAGCAGACCATTCCAAATCTGCAGGTTGAGGTCAAACTAACATCCTCACATGTAATTTCAAGTCTTGAGTTTAATTTTCAGGTTGTAAAATCTGGAGGAACCACATCCCTGCCTCATTGATCCAAAGTCCTGTCTGTTTGACCCATCCACGGCACCCACCATCAGTGATCCCAGCAAGGCTCTTGCAGTCCAGCTCATCTCACCTGACTTTAACAGGGCATCAAAACAATTAGCCTGAAACAGCATGAAGAAACTGAGCCAGAGGGCTAAATACAGCTTTCAGAGGCTTTTATTAAGAGGCCTGGCTGCTTTTGGACCAGTTTAAAGCAATGATTTTCTTAAATGAGAAAGGTTTATTAGACCCATCACACACCAAACCGAAACCTCAAAATGTAAACTATGCCTCTTTTTTGGGGGGGCAATCCAGACTGGCCAAATTCAACAGAGAAGCAAAGTAAACTTTCCCACCACCTTTTCATCCAAATCAAATAAACTTTTAGTGAGATTGAATCTGAATCTCATCCTATCTATTGTGCTCCATCTTTCAAGCCCAACGTTTATAGAATTGTGCAAAAATAAGCCCCCCTCACTTCTGCCTGAGGCGAGTCCCCATGTGACACTGGTACCTGTTCTGTTATAATAAGCCTCACCATAAGTCCCACAGCAGGGTTCATTCAGTTTGGGCTGCAAGATTAAAAAGTTTTAGGACCTTTGCTCCAGACTAATCAGCCATCCATGGCTAATCTAATCACACAAATGATCTCACTACCCTCTCTTTCTCTCCATCTCTCTGGCAGTTTGTGTTAAAATTGAGAAAAACAATTTGCAGATATGATTATTGTTTGGTGCTGTAAATGAAATCTTATGTAAAGCAAAAAAAATGCTGAATATTTCATGCACAGCTATACACAGGAACAGTCTAGACAGTGTGAAGGACATTTGTGCAGCTTGGGGGCTCTACCAGCTGACATATGGAGAGGGTGTGGCGTGGTAAGGAAGGACATGCATCTGCTTATATTTAATCATGTTCTACTGGACTGAGCAGTCTTGGGCTGCAGAGCTAAAGCAATGCCACTTGTACAGTGAGAGAATTACAGCCTTCTGGACGGGGGGCAATCATTCCTCACAGGATGGAGAGGGTTGTGAGTGCAGTACACAACGCTGGCCAACGGCTGGCCAGCTTCAATCCTGATAAATTAATCGGCTCAAGACAAGGAGAGGGGACCCTGTGGCCCCCCTACACCCTTATCCAAGGAGAGGTGGGGGTTGTGAGCTGCCCGCCTAAAAGAAACAGGAGCTGACGCAATCACAGTCATTGCTATAAATTAAAACTACTTAGCCATGAGATGCACCGGTTCAGGGGGTTAAGGTTAGATGGATATTGACTACCTCCTTAAGGAGTCGAAACATCACCCAAATCTTGCTGCTCTTTTGTGTCTGGCTAGTTGGAGCCTGCAGGGAGGAGTTTCTCATCCTGACATGTAGTTAGTAAACAGCCACAAGCTCCAGACGGGACATTTAATTGTACCCTGCTCCTCAATATGTTGCAGGGTCAAATTATTGCTGGTCAAAGAGGCAGCACGCATCAAGCTAGCTGGTGTGAGGACAATGCAGGGCGGTATTGGTGTGTGTGCTGCCTGGACAGGGAGGTTTGCAGGCTGGTGAGCGCCCTTCCTGTTGTGAGCATTTACACCCAGCGTGTTGCTAATACTTTAAGCTTTTATCTATTTGCTCTGCGTATCAAACAACCTCACCGTGTGACTGGGTTTGTCAGCCATTGCAGGCACTGCTGCAAGCCCGCTTCACCAACAATACACACACACACAACTAGCATAGCTGAATGTATAAAAACTCCAACTCTGCATTCAGATAGCAATGTTGTACTGGGTTAGTATGAGCTAGGCCTGCCTGTTTCTACTGTTTCACACAATAGCAGTATTCATGCCAGCTCTACAGGTAATGTGCTTTGCTAACTAGCTTGCTAACCTCGTTACGTGCCGTTCCCTCTAGTACCGGAGATAACAACAAGCCAAACTCCATTCAAAATTCTGGTGTTTTTAAGTTAACTCTCCTATCTTTCGTCTGTACATGTAACTGAATATTTATACAGACAGCCCGCTACCGTTCAATCCCACTACATATTCGGCATACTAATCTAACAGGTTCTGAATACCGTAAATCTTAATAGTAATTGCCTGAATGCACTTTCAAAGAGATGGATATTGGTGGTAGCAAGTTGTTAGCTAATGTTACGTTGGAGTGACTGTATCATTAAATATGATACTACTTGGACCTTAAGCTAATTTGAACACATAACAGAATGAATGTTCAGCCGTTTTGATTAATATTCGTATGCTGAAAGACTTGTTATATATTGGAGGCCTCATGTCGTGTGACATTAATGTATCCATGACGTTATCATAAATCCCCGTTTTTAGCAATGTAGTTTGGTAGCATTCTCCATACACGTACAGGGACTTACCACCAAGTAAACCACGCTGCCCACAACATTTCAGCTTTCAACATGTTCAAGCTAAATCTCAGCCTGTGGTCATTTTACGGTCTCCCATTCACACAGCAGTGGGCCTGCGGGACCGCGGCCTCTCCTGCTCCTCCGGGGGGGTCTCCTACCTCTGTGGGCCGGCTGATCTCGAACAGGTCGAGCCGGTTGGCGTTCCAGTGGTTGATGATGTCGGCCAGTTTCCTCCTCTCCTCCTCCCTGCTCCCCGTCATGGTGGACAGCCTTCTCTGACCCTCTCCGTGCGTCGGTGTAGTGTATTAAAACTTCCCGTAACGTTAGTCCACAGGAGGAGAAAACGCCGCCACAAAACCCCAAAGCGTCAGGTCTGCTGTTTCAACGTCCGTCTCACCGCTCACCGACCGACCTGCTGTCTGATCTGTTTCTGCCTCGCGCTCACGGTGCGTCTCCGCGCGTCCCCGACACACTCTGTATGGAGGTGTGTGAACGCGCACATGCGATTAACTGTTTGAGTTCCGGTCAGTGTTGATCATGACGCTGCTATCCTGAAAACGCTCAGCTGGAAAGGGTTAACCATGACAGCTCGGGGTAGTAAGAAGGATTACGTCAATGTTTAGTTGATAAGCCATTTTTTTAATTAAGCCGACTTATTGTCTACTGTAATATAAAAAAACGAGACATTGCCGTCTGATTGTCTGTATCTTTACAAAATCTGGAGACATTCAGATGATTTGACTATTCATTTTTTTTTTATTTTATTATCGTCGCCACATTAAATCACAGTTGTATCTAATCATACCTAATCTATTCGAAGTTATTATATCACTACACTAACACATTATAATGACAAATATAATACAACATTTTAAAATATATACACAAACAGAAGTATTTTCATACTGAAACATAAGATATGTTGCATTATATTGAAAATCTTTGTTGGCTAATGTAAAAAAAAATAATATTTTATTCATAAATTGTAAAACATGTATTTTTCTTCAGCTGCTTTGCTGTAACCTACCCCCTCACACTGGTTTTGGGCATCAAAAATTACAGTAAATGCATCATCTGTCATGTCGCTGATGGCCTCCTGTGTTTTGTGTATCACTGAAAAGCTTCAATATTAGTTTTTGTCTAGTTCATACATGCCATAAAAACTCCTCACATGAGCTTTAAGCATCATCACTGCATGTGTAATACATTTTTTTAATATACTCCATCCATTTTCTACTGCTTATTCTTGTGGGGGTCGCGGGGGACTGGAGCCTATCCCAGCATCTTCGGGCGAAGGCAGGGGACACCCTGGACAAGTCGCCAGTTCATTGCAGGGCTGACAGTGGCCAGTTAACCTAACCCCACTGCTGCATGTTTTTGGGATGTGGGAGGAAACCAGAGTACCCGGAGTAAACCCACGCAGACACAGGGAGAACATGCAAAGTCCACACAGAAACGCCCTGACCTGGATTCAAACTCAGGACCTTCTTGCTGTGAGGTGAAAGTGCTAACCACTACACCACTGTACCGCCCTTTTGAATATACTATTTTTACAAAATAATCTTGTCTTTTCTTTTTTGTACATGATAATTGTAGTAGTTGAATATAGCTGGTGAACATTTAATCTCCATTGTCTTCTTTCCTCAAACTGTGAGAGAGATGCAGTATTTGTTTTTCCTGTTATCATATTGTCCTAGAGTGTAAGTGCTGAATACCACACAGTACTGCTAATTCCATGCGTTTAACACATATACTCTGTATATTGACATGTTTATGAGGCAAACATAGGCATGTTGACCTCTATCCATCTATCTATCGATCAATCTGGCATAAGCTCAAAGAGGTTCACAGTGTAGCTCGACAAAGTTTATCATTTCTAATAGAATTTAAAGCTCCTATAAAGAGTTTTTTGTTTATTTGTTTTTTACATTTATGGGATGGACTGAAATTCATCTTGATGCCTTTTTATGATATACAAAAACAAACAAGTCCATCGAGAACAACTATGACTGGTCTTATATTGTAATTCTTAATGCCTGAAACCAGTTCAGAAGAGTAAGTGTCAGCCAAGCAGCTAATAAAACAACCATGGTTATATGTTTGCCACTTAAAATAAGAAAATTACATAATGAATATCCTCGTCAAAGGCCATGTTTTTGTGAGACACTACTCAAGCAAATAAAGGTAAAGATAAGCATCAACTGCTTTGTCCACAGAGACCACCAAAATTGACAGACAAAAAATTCTTACAGGAGCTTTAAGAAAAAACTGAGGTCGAAGTGAACAATTTTACCCCTGCATTTTTGCATTTATTGAAAAGACAGCTGAGGAAGTACAGAAAATGCAGGGAGTAGAGAGTGGGGGGTGACATACAGCAAAGGTTTGTGACTGGGAGTTCAACCAGTGACCACTGCTACAAAGACTGTAGCTTCAGCACATGGGACACACACTTTAAAGCCATCCAGGATCACCTCTGTTTTTGTGTGTCAAAATAACACCTTTAAGCTGCTCTTGTTTAGGTTTGTGAGATTTTAGTGACATTTCAGGCCAGTTCTCTTTCTCCTCATGTCATCTTAAACACACTTCCTATCTCCTTGTATGAATTGATGAGCTGGTAGCATGTGTCCTTCCTGCACACAAACCACAACACAATCAGCAAATGTCTGTTTCCTTTTTGTTTGTCTGTAAGCGGTTTCAGGTAATGGGGTTTGTGTGTGTGTGTTTCCCTGTGACTGGGTGTGTGCAAAATGCCCCATCTATGCAAACAGTAACTCTTGATTAACACACTGTTGTCAGTGACTGTGAAAGGTCATGAAATATCAGGAAGATACATGTGAAATGTCAGGAATATGGTGAGGATCACAGCTACAAAAATAGATGTGATACAGCGGTGAGTTAGTCATGTAGACCTCCCACCTCCTCCTTTCCTTCTCTCCTCCTCTCCTCTCATTGACAGGGTGAAGAACAGCTTCTTATAAACACATTAGTCACTGTGCATGAATTTGAGGGTGTGAGAGCTGTGCTGACATCATGAGTGGGTAATGAAACCAAAAAAGGCTTTCATCAGAGCACCTGACTTTACACTGCAACAGATTTAGAAAAAATACATAGAAATTACAAATTGAATCTTTCTTTCAGTGACATCATGAGCAAAATACTCGTCTGATTTTCATAAGAAGTGATAGATCCAACACTGTAACAGTTAAAATGGTGTTATTTGAGACCCAATACTCTTATCTTAGACTATTAGAGTCAGTAATAAGTATTATTTTCAATAGAACTCAATTATGCTCAATAACTCAATTATGTTTCAAAATCAGATGTTGACAGTTTTAGTCATATCGCACTACTGAGCAGTTAGGCATTTCAAAGTGATTCACAAAAACATTAAAAGAATCAGCAAAGCTCATGGCACTTAATTAGGGCTTGTACAGGGCTATGGTCTCCTTGTGACATTGTTATGCAGACCTGTGTCATCTGCCTATTCATGGTAACTTATAGATATTAAACAGAGGAGGCCCCAGGATGGAGCCTTGGGGAACTCCACAATTTTTGTCTGTTCAGATGTAAAGCTACCTATAGAAACAAAGTAGTCTCTGTCCTTTGAGAAAGATTAAAACCTACTGATAACTTCTTTGGTAGTGTTACAGGACTGGTTTAGGGACAAGAATAAGCCAATGGGAAAGTTACAGGTAAGAGGACTTTATACAGAAGATGCTGTTGTTTTCTACATCTGGAAAGAAAGCCAACAGAAAAGTGCTAATGTTCATACTTTATTGAAAATGGCACTTTCAAATATTAAATCCAACTAAAAGTAGGCTGATAAAGATTATGTAACCATGGAAGTGCCACCAACTGTCAAAACTGAGGGACTTTTTTGGTACATGACAGACCACGAAAATGAAAGAAAAACTCTTCAAATCATTATTTACTGTCAATAAATAAATAAATTAACATTTGGTGAGACAAGAACTCCCAGTTTGCATTGTGGTCTAGCCACGCCCAGCCAGGACTTTGCATAACCACTGACCCAATATTCAGTAACCCACACATATAACTCAACAACTAATTTCTAATTCAGGACTTGGACATATATTAATAAATTTTAATCAAAATTTTTATTACTTATTTACTGTCATATTTGTGTGTTTAATAAAATTCAGCATCTTTTCTCACCAGTGTGGGAGAAGCTTCTGCTGAAGTGAAATCAAGTGCAGAAGTGAGAAACCACAACAGGAAACCAGCTTCACTAGATAGCTCTGCCACTTCCTCTGTCTGTAATGCTATCGCTGCTTCAGTCAACCACACACACATCCACATACACTCACTTACTCGAGAGGTTACACTGATTTCTACCAACCGGTACAGACAAAATAAAAACACACCATTGAACCCACAGCTGCTACTGTTTCAGTTGAAACGTCTTGATTTCAGGTCAGTTCTGATATCTGGCTGAGTCAGTATCACTCTAATGTTCAGATAAAAACCCTCTGACATCATTTCCTCTGTAAACCTCACATTCTCAGAGATGAGATCACATGCTTATATTACATCCTCACCACCTAAATACTTATCACTTATTTTGTCTCCTGACTTGAACACAACAATCCTCTCTAATCTGCAAGTTTGAATGATAGCCCTCGGGAATGTGATGCATTATACTTCTTATCTTAATGACACTAATAGTTTAAAGAAGATACTGAATCTGCCTGATTGTGAAAAAACGCAAATGTTAGATTGAGGTTGATGCAAACAGTTAAAAGACAAAACAAGAGTGACAAACGTGTTGAAACACATGATAAAGAATTACTGAGGAAGTAGTTCAGCACACTCAGCACCTATTCACAAAGATGGAGAACAACATGGTCATAAGTCTTTTCTTAAAGTTCAAGCAAACTAACAGGGCTAAACAATGCAAGATGAAAAGAAGGAAGCTGGCTCTATTGTGAACTGATCGAAACCAGGAAGCAAGACAGAGATAACGTCACTTATTTGGGTATTAATAGAGAAAAGCAGTCTAACATGAGAAAATCAGTGATAACATGAGGACTACACCATCCCCTCTTGGCTAAGAAATAATTACAGGGAGACAAAGGTTAGCTATTACAACTTTTTCACTATAATATGGAACATAGACCCACACCCAAGGCAGTTTGGATTAAACTAACTAAACTTGGACTAAGGAGACCCAACGTTGGGACCCAACTAGGATTCACACCAAGGTTGCTGCGACTCAACTCAGACTCCTACTCAGATAATAAGGACCACACGAAAACTGGCAAAGTTATATCCAATCTGACTTGGACTCAGGTAAGTGTGACTTGAACTTGGACAAATCCAAATACAATGATGACTTAATTAGGAATTGGACTCAAGTAATAGAGATTTAATTCAGACCTGGACTTAAGTGATCAGGACTGATACTCTGTAAGGAACACAACTTTTACTCAGACTAAGGTAACTGGGCTTCAACTCAGACTGGGACTGGGACTAGAGTTGAACAAGTGCTGAAATCATGGAGACTCAACTTTGACCTACAATCAGCTCTGGTAATAGGGACTTAACTTGGACTCAAATGAAGGTAATTATTTTGTGTTCCAGTTACCTTGGAAGTCGGATGTCGGAGCTGGGAATGACGTTACACCCAAGTTGATGGTGTTTCAGGTAACAAGTCGGAAAACCAAGATGGACGCCTACAGTTACCTGTTGTTAGCTGTTGTTTAAAGTTGTCAGCTGTCATTAACTGTTGTCAGTTGTTGTTGGCGGTTGTCAGCTGTTGTTAGCCGCTGTAAGCAGTTGTTAGTTGTTGTTAGCGATACCAGTTGTAAACAACACATAACACAGTATTTTACTCTTACAAACAAAACAGAAGTGCTAATAAATAATACACCCAATACAGCCCATCTGTGAATCATTCTTAACTATTATTCCTGTAAAGGGGATCTGGCTCTGGCTCAGACATAAATAACATGTACTAGACTCTGACTTAAACCTAGGTAATGAAGACTCAACTCAAGACTTTGTACTCGGGCAACAGAGACTCTTCTTGCACTTAATTTGGATTTTGTTTTGGTGCCTCAGACCTTGACTCAAACACTGTGCACCGGAGGCTCAACTTAAACTTGAAGTTTTGTGAATCAGCTGCAGCTTCGCTTTGAAGCGTCTCTGATCTTTTTTGATCTTAGCCATGAGGTTGACATATGTGGAATGAGATCTTTCAACGATTACTGGATGGATTTCTGTTAAATCTGGAACATGTTTTCTTCAGGGGAATATATTGAAATAATTCTGGTCGGCAAAACTATCAGTGCAGTGTAACTCTTTCTGTTAAGGCTGTGCTTGAATTCTCATAGTTTGCAAAGCAAGTGCTTGGCCATGGACTTCTACTCACTCTTCAGAAGTGTCAAGTTTTATTTATTCATGACCTCAGACTTTTATGTAGTCCTACAAAGAGACCTGCTATTGAAATAGTATTTCTGTCAGCAAGCAGAGCCACTTGAGACCTCACCTCTTGCCTTTGTGTTTTATTATATGTTCATGAGCAGGAGTGCGGCTCAGCCTCTGGCCCCTCCTCATCATTTATCATCATCTGTATGTGCCTGTGCAGTGTCGTCTAAAGGGTGGTGGATTTATTGACGTCATGGGGAATGGCCACCTTATTAATAATCTAATCTATACTTCACCATGGGGCACACAGTGGGTGTGTCAGCTAATGAAAATATATGGACCAGGATGAAATGGAGACACAAATGAAGATCTAGAAAGCTCATAAAAGAAGCAGGTAAGAAGACTTTAAAAATGGGAGGAATAAAGGTACAAAGAGGATGTGTGGAGGAGAGTATCAGGCAGAAAGTGACCTTACATGACACGTTTTATGATATGTTAGGCCTGCAGCTCTGTTCTCCGTCTTCATTCCCCAACTGCTTATCTATAACAGTAAAAGCTCAGATCATACTCCCACATTTCAACCAGAAAGTGACTTTATCAGACCTTCCTTTAATGACATAATCCTTATCCTGCTAGTTTTTAAAGGAAGAGAGAATATCTTCAAGCAAAGAAAGTTTAAAAAATCTCTTATTACGATCAGTAGACTGCTTCTTAGACAGATAAGGAGTGACGAACTTTAATGTCATAAATGCTCAGACGGTTACAGCACAGAGAGGGGAAAGAATTAGAAGTAGACATACTGTTATATATGCCACACATAAACCTGAAACACTTGCACAAACAGGGATCTATGGACATGCTTAATGGATATGTCAGAGGCTTTCTTCACTGAAATCCACAAAAACTGTTCAAAGGTTTGAAAAAAAAGTCTAGCTACAAAACATGTCCAGTTTTTGCTTAAAATTAATGGACAGCATCATTGAAGGGCTTTTTTACAGTGCAGCCGGCCTCTGCTGCGGTGGAGCTTTATCTCTCAGTGTTTGATCTGTTTATATCTCCTCTAACACCGTCATGTACTCAGACAGGCAGCTAAAATATGCACCTCTCTCTCCCTGCATGGCGGCATGATTCAGTGTTATCTATCAACACACCTTTCTCCTTTCCTGTTCTCTTCTCACCATCTGTTGCTCATACTCCAAGAAAAACATTGATTTCTCCCACTCAGTGCAACAGGAAACATCTGCTGCTGTGTGAAATGTGGCCCTACAGGATACATGCAGAGGTGGAGCGAGCACAGTATGAATTTAAAGGTGTGAACAAATGACTGTATGCTCTTTTAGCAGAAATAACACGACCGCAGAGTGAGCTGTAGGTTGAATCATTCTGGTACATTCTCCTCTTGATGCAGTTGCTCATTTGGAGAAAAGGTGACAGGCTCATCGTGTGACACAGATACTCTGGATTAAAGCAAAGCCTGCTTGCAGAGACATTATATCAGCATGAGTTGGACAGGGATGTTTTGCAGTATTCAGCATCTGTGTTAGCTCTGTGGCCAGTTCCTGAAAAATGCTCTTAAAGCCAGGACAAAGCTCCTGCATGCATAACCCTGTTGGACATCTTCTAGTGATGTTTTGTTGATGCTTGCATGCCTTTTTCTTCAAATCAGCAGCATAATTTCTAGTTCAAATTTACAAACACAAGCTGAGACTGATCACATTTGAACACCTAAGTATCAGCCGTAGGGGATTAGCTGCTGTATGTAACTCAAAATAACCCTAACAGGATTATAATGAAGCAGAACAAGAAATGGTAATGTTGGATTTTAATTGGTGCCATAACATGTTGCTTTTTTTAGTCTTACTCCGAGGATGTGCTAATCACAATTTACATGTAACACAAAAACAGCCAATCAGCAACCTATTTTATTTATTAAAGCAAATAAAGACAACAACTGACTCGCACAAGCTGACAAGAAAGATGCAGGATACAGACCTGCAACTAACTGGACTCTCAAACAGGCTAGGGCAACTGGCATGCTGAAAATAACAGGTTTTTACAGAGATGGTAGATTGCAACATGCCCCTTTTCTACTCATAACAACTGAGTTGTCTCCTTGTTGGCCTACTACGTCAAACCAAACAATTGTTAAGCGAGTTGGCAAGAGACTCGTGGGAAAACAAAGATGAAAACACAGTCATTTTTACAGCCCTGTAACTTTTCAGGGAATGTTAACACAGGTGCCAAGGTTTGATTCACTACTCAATGCAGTCTCAGCAGATGACCGTCTAACATGAGTTTAGTTCTACTCAAGGTTTCTGCCTATTGAAAAAAAAGTTCTTTCTCTCCGCTGTAACTGGATAAATGCTGCGAAGTGTTTCACTCACATGGTTGAAGATGGGATGGGAGGAGTGGGTCTTATCTTACAAGATGGAGCTCAATCTGATTCCATCCTTACACTGGGTCTGTGTAAAGAGAGTATCAGCTAGACAAGCTGTTTTTTTTTTTGTTTTTTTTTTAACATCTTGAGATAACACTTGTTTGTGAATTGGCAGTATATAAATAAAGATTGATTAATTTGTTTGTTTGTTTGTTTGTTTGTTTGTTTGTTTGTTTGTTTGTTTGTTTGTTTGTTTGTTTGTTTGTTTGTTTGGTTGGTTGGTTGGTTGATTTGGTTGGTTGGTTGGTTGGTTGGTTGGTTGGTTTGGTTTGGTTGCTTGGTTGCTTGGTTGCTTGGTTGATCCCCACCCCAACGATACACAGGAGTCAGGAGCACTCTGAAATTGAGCGAAAAGATGCAGTAAGTGGACACAGGCCCTAGATCTATGTTACTGTATTGAACATGTTATATTTCATTTTTGCTCTGTCAAGTTGAAACTACTTTTTGAAATCTTTGTACTACCTCTATCTGTGCCTGGCCTTTCCCTGTCAGTCAGATACTGAATAAAATTTTTAGTGCTAAGTGTTGTTTTCCTTCTGCAGGATTACAGCTATTTAAATACAAAAGCTCATGTCCTGACATGCTTAAGTTCAACCAAAACAACTCTCCCCCAGATGTTTTGTGCTCTGTCACTGCATCTCGGGCTTAAAGCCAATCAAGATTATTGTTACTGGTTCAGAAGAATTAAAACATCCCACGTTTCTTCCTCCTGGCACAGGACAGTAGCAGGTTAAACCAGGTCTTTCTCTGTGAGTTTTTAAATCAAGTGTGCGGGTTGGCCTGGAAATGTTAGTCAACTTATGATCAAAAAGTTGCAGACTGTAGCTGACTTATTAAGACTGAACATGAGAATAAAGATTTATTAGGTTTTTGCTCATTGAAAGCTTAGAGAAAAATGAAAAGCCCTGTTTAATCCACAGCGACATACTCTTTACACTCTCTAGTCAAGTTTGTGTAAAATGTAAGACCTGAAAGAAGACATCCTCAGACAGTATTTTTCCTCTGTTGGGAGTGCCCTTTCTGCAGCGTGTCTTTCCTACAGTAGACCTTTAGACTGCTCACAGCCAGAGCAGCACAGGTGTAACTAACAACATTAAAGGCTCGGTCACAGCAGCTTTTTTAAAAAGCTTCACAGGGGGAAAGTAAATCTTCGGTCTGTCTTTCATGTGAAGCTGAACTTTGGTGAACTCTGACACGCACATTTTCTTCAATGACCGACAGAAAATTGTGACGGAAAAAAAAGCCGATGAGTCCAAAATGTCAAAGCTGTGCTGGAGAATCCACTTTTAAAACCTCACTCTGATGAAACATGAAACCACTTCAACACAGTAAATCCAGACCTAGAATCATAAGAGTAAAGTGAAGGGGACAAAAACCTCTTTTAAACGACATTTATAGTGTCTTTGAGGGTGCTAACTTACACATGGAAGGCTACTGCTATCTCCAATCTATCCATCAATGAATCAAACACTTTTTGTACAAATCAAATGCAATTCAGTGGTTGAAAGCAAAATAAAAAAAAAATGATAACAAAACATGAGACATGCAGAAAGCAGGAATTAGTTTAGAGGTAGGGAACTGGCTTTAAAAGCAATAAAATATCCACATAAATAAAATATGTCTAGTTTAAACTACAAAAGGAGAAGAGTTCGATAAGTTAAAGCATCACAGACATCAAAATACATTTAGATAAATTATAATAAAAGAATAAACATGAACAAAAGCACTAAAAGAGTAATGAAATTGAGGATTGATAAAATAAATCAATAAAACAACTTTAAAATTTTAATGTCGTGTGAACGGGTGATTAGATTTATACAGGGCTTTCTTTTAACTGAGACTTAACTGAGCATGCAAATGAACTAACTGAGCCACAGCGACGCCTTGACAGTAAATAGCAAAGATTTTTAAATTCTACAATAAAAAAAGCCAATTAAACAAAAATCTAATCTATTTCAGATATTGCGAGTGGAGGGAACACATACAGTCAAACCCACAAATGCTGCATGCATGCCAAAACCGCTAAGCCTGCGTGCATTTATTACACTGGCTGTCATTTACAGCTGATTTAGAGGCCCTAACATATAAACAATCCTGGACTGAAAAGAAGCCAGAACAGCAGTAGAACAGAGCATTAAAAAAAACGCCCACAGGAGCTCATGGACAAAAAATAGAAAAATAAAAAAAAACAAAGGAAAAGACCTCAACACTTACAGAAATAAAGCTGCAGAAAGGAAGTAAATGAGGAAAATAAAACACAGAGGGGGTGTTTCCTGTATAATTATAGTTGTGCACTGTGTGTGGTGTATATAGTTTATGGTACAGTAGCATGTTGTACCTTTGCAGCCTGTTATTTGTGCTAAACATGCACAGAGGAGCCGTATGCATGCTTAGTGCTGCGGGGGCTCTGCAGCATCTGTTGATCTGTCCTGTTGACTGAACATCTACTAGTCATGAAATACAGTGGAAATTACACCTCCCACACACAGCTGAGGGAATTTCCCTGGTTGGCCTTCTCTATGTTTGATGGATAAGACATTAAAAGACTGATATATTATTTTGTGTTAATACTGACTTCCTCTAACTTTTTGTCTTCTTTTTTATTCCAAATTTTTCTCCATACATGCAGGCAGCTGCTCTGCTGTATTGAATCGTACTCTCACCAGTGTTTTGGAACAATCCTGCTTTAACTTTCATGCCGCAGCAATTAAAAAGCAGCAGATTTAAGTGGAACATCTTTGTTTTGTCTCACTGCACTGGGCGTTTGCAACCCACTGAGACTTACTCCGAGTCTATCTGGCACAAACAATGATGTGAAGCTGTAGGAACACGCTAGAAGCAAGGAGGAGGTGACAAAGCCGCAGAGAGGAGCTGAGTTTGACAGATGTTTGGGGAGCTGGTGTTGGGCAGAGCGACCATTGACAAACATCTGGAGAAAGCATCAGTAGCTGTGGTTGGAGGTTTGGAGAATTCTTGTCTGAATGTGGTTTTCTTAAAACAGCTGCAGGGCCATTTTGGTGGACGTACGCAAACACTATATCTGGGCTGGAATAATCTGGTAAGCATGTAGATGCATAATGAAAAACAAATAGGGCAGGTTACTAAAGCAGAAACACATATGAGCCTTTTTACGGTGGATTTTATTACAGTATCGTTCAGAGGCATGATTCATTTGGAGGAGGTCCCATGCATTGACATAAACACAGTTTTCTCATTATTGACAGATGAATTTGATTTTTTTTTTTATCCTTTCTTTTTCAATTGATTTCAACCCAACCTCCATTATTTACCCCATCTTCATTATTACAAATGCTATCACTACACACCAAAGAGTTCTAGAAGAGGCTGAGGTGTAGTCCTGCTCCTGAAACTGGCTAAAGAGTACCACTGACATTTTTGGATCGCACTTGTGTTCACAATGTTCAATGTTCTTTTGGACTGATTTAGGGCCCATGCAGAGTCATGTTTGTTTTCTTTTGGTGCCACCAAAGAGCTTGGATCGTACAACCATCCACCACTGGTTTTTGTACTTGTCTCTTGTTACAGGAATTTCTCCAGCTCTCTTTTTAATTCAATGATATCATGTGCTGTAGATGATGAAATCCCCATTTTCTTGAAAATTCTGTGTTGGAAACATACCCTGAGATTGCAGAACCATTTACTCACATAATCTTTCTTTCTTTATTTTTCTTTGTTTCTTTGTTTGTTTCTTCCTTTCTTTCTCTTCCTTTCTTTCTCTTTCTCTCCAATACTTAATTAAGCTCTGCAAAAATTGATTATTTGGGGGGTTTCAGAGCACCAGAACCTTTGAAAATACAGTCCTGTACAGTCCAGGGTTTGACCTACATTCATGGTTTTTGCTTGGCATATGCATCATGCCAAGACCTACAAAAAAAATCCTCTTGGATCCATCTTCTAATCTTAAAGGGAAGTCCAGAAATTTCAGCTGAATAAAATCATTGCTGAACTCTTACACAGGCTGTTAAGTAAATATGCATACTGATGGTCCCAGCAGGAACAGATTTCTTGCAGCTGCTGCACCAGCATCTCCACACCTGGAGGTTGCACAAAGGTACATGGGCCCATTCATTGAGTATCTTGGTTTTCAGATGCTCTTCCAAACATTTTTGGATCATTTTTTTTTTTTTTGGCACAAAAAGTTCCTTTAGTGATTTGTCATCTTCATCCCAACTATTTTGAAAGATGCTGTTGGCATCAAATTAACTCCTAGCATAAATTTTGGATAAAACATCCAAGTTTTCACATTTGATATGACGTTTCTGCATTTTCAATCCATCTCTATCTGTTTTTATAATTATTATACACATACTCTCCTTTATCTGGAATTTGGGTCATACAATGCACATTACTCAAGCTCTGTAAAATACACAACATAAACCAGTGCAAAGGTCAAGGACACTATAGAGCTGTTGCACAACTCTTATTTAACACTTTGACAATTTTATAACAAGCAGAGATAATCCAGACTGATCCTCGCTCAGCATATGCAAACACTAAACTCCCTCAGCCAAACACATAGACAGACAGCCAAGTCTCTCAGCCAGTCCCTGTGTTTTTCTCCAGAACAGCTTCCCTCCCTGACCAGCAGTGATGTGTTAAGTCCTCATATGAACCAGGTGCAGCTTTATTCTGCGGTACAATCCAGCAACAGACTGCAAACCCTCCTCCTGTCCCTGGACGTGTGCCAGCACCACTGAGGTCCAAATATGTTTCTAAATAAATCCCTGTGGTTCGCTCTCCCACACCTTATTTTTTGAACAGCAGTTCCCTCCAAACGAATAAAACATTTAATCATATTTTAGCCCTGAAAAACAAACGACTTTCCTCTGTTAGCTCAATGAGCAGACCACCCAGAGCACAAAGCTCATTAACATTTGAGAGTGAAGCAGAGATTACAGAGGTCACACTGTTTAAAGAGCTTGTTTGTGTGTAAAGGTCATTGTAATGGGCGACTATGGCAACAGTGACGGTGGTAACAGTTCCCACAGTCATTAAAAGTCTGTTACCTGCATGCATGTTTAAACACATGAGCTAATGCAGATGTTTGTACAGATGTCTGAGGAGAGAAAGAGAAAATATCAATCAGCCTCATTGTTACAAATGGAAATGTTGCTTCTGATTCCTTCATTTTTGTGTCCTGACTTTTATATTTGGAATAAAAGAGTTTAATTCCCACCAGATTTTAAATCAGAGAATTTATTTTAACCAGATTTCTCAAAAGAGATCTGTCTTTCCTGGAATTCAAACTTTAGAGCTGCACAAACATGGATAAGTGGCATTTGTCCCAACTAGAGATCTTCAAACAGGTTTTCACTGGATTTTTTTTTTTTAACGTTTGTAACCTGAGTTCTGCTTCTGCATATCTGAGGTATAGCTGACAAATGAGTATTAAACATTTCAGAATTGATCCAGTAGGTTTATTTCAACATAAACCAGAGCAGCCCCTCACCTTAATCCTTAGCAGCAACTGTGCCAGACAACCCACTGACCCCAGTATGTGTTAGAATAAAAACACATAATCTCCTCAAGGACGTTATTTCAGACCGGCCAGATTAAACCACCAACACAGAGGTTTCCTCATAACGAGGATATTGTATCATTTACGGGGGATAGTTCCGGTGTAAATACGGCACAATGGCATTAGTTTATACACGGTCTGACAGTGTATCTGTCTCCACCACTCAGCAGACCTTCACTGAGTCAGCTGTAGTCACGAGTGGACTGTGACAGACACGCACAAAAGAGACTATAGAACCAGTGACATTAAACCGGGCAATAAGTCAACAGAACCAAGGACAGCGATGCTTTCAGGAATTTTTTTAGGAGGCTACATTGCATGAATACAGAAGACTGCCTATTAACCATTTCATCCAAACTTAACTAGGGCTTCTTTCAGGGTGAGCTGATGCACCTTGTTTGCTCATGCCCGCCATCCTCCTAAAATTACCCGCTTGGATACTATTATAGATGCATCGTATTGTATGCTATTTTAGCGTAATGTAATGTAATGTAATGTAATGCATTGCATTGTGTATCGAATCATATCATTAACCCCCCACCACCACCCTCAAATTTGATTCTACATCCCCAAATCCTACACTGTGATTGGGTTTGCTAAACTATGATGTAGCTCCGAGGCTGCTTCTTGCTCAACAATATCAATATTATGGATATTATAGACACTATGAAAGACTTAAAGGGGACTTCACACAGAGACTTGAGACAAAGCGTGACTGTATTTTTGTTACAGACTTCAGCCTTAGATGAGAACAGTCCTGTTTAAAAAAAAAAAGTCTTTCTTTTGAATTTTTAAAAACCTGCATTAATTAATGTGGCGATGCTATAAACTGCTAATAAACTGCTTGCATATGAAAATATCCTGCCCTGGAACCCACTTTCAAAAGATTCACATTCACACGAAAAGCTGTTTCCATGTAGGGGAGAGTGGGGTAAGTTGAGCCAAAGGGTAAGTTGAGCCACCCCCTGTTGCTTGGAAATGGTAAAAGAAATTGATCATGTGACCAAATATTTAGGAGATGGGCATCAATTCATGGAGTCTGTGAAGGTTAGAAGCACATGGGGGAAGGGGTTAAACATTTATTTCCAAAAAACATTTTTCACTCTTGAAAGTGAATTTTGTCTGTCATAAGTTTTATTAGAATTGTGTTCAGACCAAAAAAGATCATTTTAAATCCTAGCATAAAAGTCCACCATTTTAGCTTAGAGGACTAATAAAGTCATCATAGTAGTTCTGGGATAAGTTGATCCAGTGGTTCAACTGAGAAAGTAAAGGAGTCTGATGAGAGGATCAGAGTTTCAGCTCAGATTGTTGAAATGTGATGAATAATGTATAATAAATAAAAATACACATGAATGTGAAGAAGTGACTGTTATTTAGGGAGGGAGAAGGTGAGGTAGGGCTGGGGGGGAGAATGGGGGGGGGTACGGCTCAATTTACCCCGTTCCTATGGTCAACTTACCCCATACACGGGGTAAGTTGACCATAGGAGACCACTTTTTTTGGCATGCTATATTATCAAGACAGTTATGTTTACACTCATTCTTTTGGTTTGCAGGGATGCACAAGATCTTGAAATATATGCAGATACACTAGTTAGAGACAAGACTATGATTGCCTTGATGAAGTGATCCGAAATATGAAAAATGGCTCATCTTACCCCACTCTCCCCTACAGGCCAAAAGGAACAAATAGTTTACAGTTTTTCATTGAATGTATCTCAGATAACAGGCCTGCTGTGCCCCATGCTGCTCAGTAAGTGGATAATGACATCATTCCGAGTCTAAATCATTATCTCACATCTTAATTGTTGCCTGTACAGAAACATTTCGACACCCAAAGCACTCCCCATTCTCAGCTCTACCTGTCAGAAAAAGCAACACACCTGCAGCCATTTAAACAGTTGATCTAACTGATAGAGTCAAACCCTGTGTGCTCTGTGTTTGTGTATCACAGGTGAGATATGAAGGAGACAGAGAGCTGCGGGGCCGGTCAGACCAGTTTCACGTATTCAAACTACAAACACTGTGGGTCACACAGTGGAAATGCTGCTCTACCTGAATGCATGGGAGCTGCCAAACCTCATGACCTGTTTATGTGTGTGTGTGTGTGTGAGCAGCAGGAACCAGTTTGTGCAGAATCAGCTGGTTGGCTCGTTCCTGAAACAATGGGATTAAAGGGTTTTTTTCTTTTGCATCCTGTTTGTGGGGGTAATTAACACTTCCTGCATGCAATCGGAATGAAACCAAACACTTATCTGAATCTTAACTTGTTTCCTGACACAAGACTCAGACAGTGTGATGCTTCTGATATGTACTTTTTCTCTGCTCAAACATGCCCACATTGGAAGAGCATAATAAAGGCCCAGCAGGTATTTTTTAAAGTTTAAATCTCCTTAAGTGATTATCTTTAGCCTTATTGATCTTGGTACATTTACCCTCCAATGTGATGAAGTTTCCTTGTTTTAATCACGCGTCTTGAATTACTGCTACTCTAAAGTAGGATTTTCGTTTTCTCCTCTAGAGTTGCCACAAACTCTGCACCACTGTTGGCTATTAAAGATGTTCCTCCTGTTTTTTTCTCTTATGTTTAAACTTAACTGTGGATTAAAATAGTCAAGCTAATTCATCCTGCAAGTAGGTTAATCAGATTTTGTCACAATACTTCCACAGAGTCAAAGAGACAGTTTGTTTAAGTCGTATTTTTAAATCCTTTGTTAAATTCTGTAGTTGGTAGCTAGATAATAAACAGGCTAACATAAGCTGTTTCCAGACATGCACACCAGAAGATTCCAGGAGCTCAGACCATAGACTGTATATACTATGGACAACTTGGTTCCGCCTTTTGCCATTATATGAATTTGAAGCCGAAAAGCTCTCGGTAATTCTGCGTTTTTCTCCACTTTCTGAAACCAACATTGCGCAGTAGCGTTGTACGCACTCCATCACTTGTGCAGTAGTATTGTACGCGGGAGAGTCGCTGTGATGACACTCGGCTCAAACAGCGTAACCCCAAGGTGAGCTACGCAATCTTTGTACGCCCATAGGCTGTATCAAGTGTCAATCATAGGAAAAATGAACCCCCTAATAACTTTTAAAAATTGAGCTGTACTGAAAAAAAGAGGACTTGAGTACAAACCAGTCTTACGGTAACTATATGTCAACATTGCAAGCAAGGTGGAGAAAAATGTATGTTCTGTGTAATTAATTTCTAAAGTTTGTTCACAGCTCCATAAGGATGGCTGGAGGAGGCAGGATTTATGACCTATACTGCAGCCCGTCACCAGAGGGTGCTGTTCTCGGAATGGCTTCACCCAGCGAGGAGGCAGACACAGTCCATTCTATATACAGTCTATGGCTCAGACCCAGAAATTGACTGGACAGTTTTGATTTACTTACATACTTCAACTCTATATTTTTGTACAATAGTCCCCGGGTTGACCAATTACATACCAAAACAATCGACAAACTGCAAGAGGCTAATGGGATGTACATCTAACAACAAGGTAGCAAAACTGGTCAGAACACAGGCCATATCAACATCCCTGCTGCTGCTACTGGCAGGGAATTATCAGGAAAATTTGCCACTGCATTCTTGCTAAATTACCCAACCATCCTGAAATGATACCAAGAGGCCAGCAGCAAATATTCCAGGTGGAGTCAGGGTGAAATCTCGTCTGTTTCTGCTCACCGACAGGAAAATTTCTGGAAAATTTCATCAAAAAGTGAAGGGGTTGTTTTGCAGGTTAAAATCCTGAATGTTTGCACCATGCATGACTGAAGGAAAGATGTGTGACTGTTTTGTTTGGTTAAATGAAAAGATTTTGGAGGGAAACTAATGAGGGTGGGATTTGAGTGAAGGTGTAGTTCCCGCTGTGAGGCAATGACCATCACATCAACAATGCTTTCTGTCTCTATGAATGCATCCACATCATAAAACAACGATCAATCTGCATCTATTTCCAACTCCTCGTCTCCTTTTAATGCCCCCATAATCTCACTAACACTGTCTCCTTTTCTCCTCTACCTTTACAAGTAACAAAACACTCCTGGTCCTCTGCCATCGCTGCAATAAAGGAAACACTTAAGCTGCCTACGTTTCCCACAGTCCTCAGCTGCAGGCGGGCAGAGAGGGCTGTAATTTGCCTGTCTAATTACCGGGCTATTTAAAGGGATGTGAGTGTGTAGCTGCATAATACGGCACTGACACAGAACACACTCATCGCAAACGCCCAGAGCTTCACACTAGAATACACACACACACACACACACACACACACACACACACACACACACACACAGTATGGCTCCCAGCAGCAACAATAAAGCTGTCAGAGTGTGTAGCATGTCGGGGAAGAGAGAGAAAAAGAGAGAATTGAGAGATAAATGGAGAGCACACAAAGGAAGAGTTGAATTATTCATGGAGGTTTTTTTTTTTTTTTTTCAAATTTGGAGCTTTCTTTTGTCGTTTTTTTCCACTCTGTGTTTCTGTGTCTGGAGTTTTAACCTCACATAGAGCATCGAGGGAGGAGAGCAGGTTCTTGGATTGAACCTGATAACAGCTGCAGTTTCTATTCTTCTAACAAGAGAGGGAAATCTGTGAAACGATGCTGTTTGTGTCCTTTATTCTGTGTGTTATTCGTAAGGTCTCAACAGAAGTAGCTTAAGAATTTTGTCAATTTTAGCGTCTTTGTTTTTTTCAGGACCTGTAAATGAAAGGCAGCCAAGAAAGGAACTTTCTTATGCCTAAAGAAAGTTTGTTAGTGATGCTTTTTAAGTTTAAAGCTCTTATAAGGAGTTTTGGGGGTTATATGAAACAGACTTACATTCTTGTTGATGCAATTTTCATGTCATCCAAAAGCAAACAAGACCACCGGGGACAACACTGACAGCTTGTATATAATAATTATTAATGCCTGTAAGTGGTGTGAGGGGGTAGATGTCAGCTGAACAGCTGAAGAAACAGCCTGTTTTTACAATTTCAACTCAAAATTTCTAAAATAAATGACACATAAGACTGTCAAAAGTTAGCAGGATGAGATTTGAGAAAGTTTGAGAAAGATGAAAAAGTTCTTATCTTAGATAGAGAAAGATTTCTTTGTCCACAGAGGGTGCCATGGTTGGCACAAACCAAAAGTTATTCACAGGAGCTTTAATCTTTAGGTGCTTTTTGACCAAAAGCATGCAGACATGCAGACTGGACCATTGTTGTCCTCGTTTCCATCTGGGGCCTGAAGTCATTTATAAATAATGCAAATCAGGGCAATCACATGAAGGTATGGTATTCAGAGATGAAGTCTCTTGCACAACTCTTTATTCAAGTCAAAATTACTCAATTCAAGTCACACTGAGCTGATGAGAGAAAGATGCAGGAAATAAAAGGGTGAATTTATGCCAAGTAGGTGATGGTGTTTGTATCATTCCACCAGTTCAAACCTGGACAAATGTCTATTAAAGCTACCATGAGGAACTTTTGATTAGGGTCCGTTTGGCGCCCCCTGTGGACAAAGTAATGCCACTTGTGACTTTTCTGTACAAAAGTCAACCGTAAAAAAGCCTACTTTAACCATCTGGGCTGACACCTGCCCTCTCACAGCAGTTTTAGGCATTAAAAATCTACAACAAAGACTCTGTTAGCTTTGTTGCTGATCGTAGAGAGGCATCAGTATCAGTTTCAGTCTGTTTCTTAAGCAGTCAAAAACTCCTCATAGCACCTTCAACAGGATAAAAAGAAACATCTGAGGTTGGAGAGGGAGAATAAGTAAAAGGCTCTATAAGAAGTTCTCACTGTTGCTGACTGTTTTTTTCATTTTTTACCTGAACAGATGTTTACATGTAAACATATGCAAAGGAAAACGGTAAATAATTGTTGCTTTTTGACTGTTTCTGTGAACAAAAACTGTGTTGTGGACCTCCAAATGTAGGTACACTGTTGAATCAGTTGATAAGATTTGAAGCTCTTATTTTTTTTGGTTATGTTAATAAAGCTTTTGAATTGTGTGTATTCATTGTTAAACTTTGACTCCGTCTTAGCTTAAGCTCCATTTATTAAATCTTCCTCTTCCAAATTCCAGAAGTGAGCGAATATTGAACAATGAAGCTTTTATGACTCATGCATATTTTGTCTCGTTTTCCACATTTGGGATTTAAATGACCCTCAGTGCTGCAGTCACGGTATTCTGCTGCCTGCTGAGCTGGTAACTGCACGATTTGAGAAGCAGCTTTATTTCCACAAACTAATCTCCAAAAATTTAGAGGTGTTGTTAAATCACCTCAGACTTTAAATATCCTCCGTTTGCCACGGTTGATGTAAAAACGACTTTTTAGACAGTAAAACTTTTGACCTCTCTTCCTCTAAATTCTTTTGAGATGCAAACTCGCTAAATTCTTTCGGTGTATGTCTCTTTATGTGTATGTGCGTGTGTGTCATTCAGCTAAATAAAGCCGTGGAGTGTTGGGCTCAGCATCTCTGTTCTTTGTGTTGCTGGGAAAGCGACAGTAGCGGCCCTGCAGATGATGCACCATGTCAGCAAACACACAACAATAGATCGTCTGGTATCTCTCTCTCTCTCTCTCGTTCGCTCACACACACTCATACACTCAGACAGTCACAATGAATGTTTATGGGGGTGACTCCCAGCTGTCACTGGTGTAAAACACTAAGCCTGTTTGCAGTATGAAGCCCACTACAAACAAGATACGTACACACAAACACACAAAAATCCTGCCAGGGATACAATCAAAAACCAAAACAGCTTTCTGAATCGAGAGCGGGCTTTCTAAGATCTTCTTATACATTTTACTGGAGGAAAACGGAGGGCTTTACAAAGCACAGTGCTCTTGTACAGAAGAAGTACATAACAGAAAGGGAGGGAGGATTTTGGAGCAGAAAGATGCTTGTGATCATAAACATAGAATAAATGTTCAAGAGAAACCGTAACCATGGTGGCCAATGTGTCGCAGAACAATGTGTCGCCAGCCAAGGTGCCTAATGTTCCTTTTTTAGCTTTAACACCTGAAAAATGTCTTTTTTCTTATGTTTGGCTTGCAATCAGAAAAATATCATGAAAATGTGCCATTTCAGTGATTTGGTGTTTGGTTTCAGTAAAGCAAATTAACAGACTATCCCTACCTTGCAAAAGTATACAATTCTCCTTTTTCTATACTGTTTTGGTCCTTGATCATGATAGAGTTAAGGAAACTTTGGACCAAAATGCTGCTATTGAATATATTCTTTGCAAGGTCAGTATGTAGGAGTTTCTGCACCTGTCCTTTGCAAAAGATACTTAAAGTTTTGTCTACTTTGTTCCTAGTTTCAAAACCATAAAGTACTACAGTTCAACACAGTAATACAGATAATGCAGAACAAATTGCAGTCATTAAATCTGGTTCAGGGAGGATTAGATTTAATGGAGAAATTTTGGCTGTTTGTGTTCACACATGCGGCCCAGCCAGAATTTTTCTGGAATTTTTGCAGAGTTCTGTGCATGTGTGAATATACAGTAACATATTGAATTTCTCTTTGGGGACTAATTAAGTTCTTCTTATGCTTATTTTTATTCTTAGTTTACAGTAGAGTGGCTCGGGATGGAGGTTTTAAACAGCAAAATTAAAAACTTTAAAGCTCCTGTGAAGGATTTTTAATTGTCATTTTTTGTGCCCCCTGTGGCCAAAGCAGTCTTTGCCTATCTTGTCTTCTACCTGCTTAATAAAGACTAAGCATTCTGAGTTTCAACATTCAAATGTATAATTTATTGTGAAGATAAACAGGCCTGTTTGTTCAGCTTGAAAATAAAACCTTAAAAGCATCCAGACAGAGCCAAACCGTCACATTCTGAGACATTTCTGTGCGGTAGCAGGAAATGAGCTCATCTCTGGGTAAGCTGCAGAAAACAGTGAAACCGCCAATGATGGCTAACTGCTGAGGTGTCCACACTTATAACCGTGGCTGGCAGAGGCTGACACCAAAACACACACAGAGAGAGGCTAAAAGTGAAGCTCACCACAGACACTCACGCTGCTAAAAGCAAAGAACTGAGACACAGCCCACATCAGTTCAGATCAGATCCAGATTCCTATATTGTCACTATACAAGTACATCGAAATTAAAGCAGTCCTTCCCGGTGCAAAATACAGCTATGTTAAGTAAACAATCAAGATTTAATAACAAAAAATAGATATAGAGAAAAATAAATATGTGAAAGAAAAAGCTGTACAACTATAAATCAACTGAAAGTCCACCGAAAACAAGTGGTACTGTTTCAGAGTATCACACAAATGTCCAGAGTGTTATTGATCTTATGGAGAAAGTATTTAATTAATCAAACAAACATCAGCTCAGCAGGAGGTAGTAATGATTGGAGCTGATCCATACTTCCTGTTCAGCAGGGGGTATTAACAAACCTTGGCTCCAAAACAAAGGTTGGTCTTTGTTATGGCCTCATTAAGTCCCTCTCTGTGTGTACAGCTCTGAATGCTTTAAATCTATTGGAGCTGATATGATATCACAGCCCTCTTCTAGATGCCTTACAGCTCTCCCAACAGGTGAGGAGATACTCTAAAGAGGGTCGAAGTGGACATTATGGAGCTGAAGTGGAGTTGGTAGGGTTGGGACATGAAAGAGTCAATGGCCATAGGGGATTTGATATGGTTGGAAATCATCTGGTAGTTGAAGGGGTTTTGGTTGTAGGAGTCATTCGGTGTGAGGTCACATGAGAGTCCTTTTGTCCTTGGGTACATGTGAGTTGTTGATGTTTGGATTGTAAATAAGTTTTATAGCTTTGGCCATAGATGACATTCAGGTTGGGGTCATTGGGGTGTTGATGGGACTAGGGTTACGGGACAGTTGTTGGTGTTGGGGTCATAGGTGAGTTAAAAGATTCTGTAAGGTCAGGTTGTAAGAGAGTGGTTAAAGGGATATTACAGCTTAAAATTAATTTGGGGTCAAACACACCATAACACAGAGTTAGACACCCCTTCGAGAGATGAATGTTGCCAACCGCAGGCCAGGTCTTTCTTGAGCTGCAAAACTCCGCAGCAGTCTGTAATGGATTGGTTTGAGGTCTCGCTACAAACAAGCGGCTGGTGAAAGAGAGTAGGTGAGTTGTGTTTAGTCTCTTTGCCAAAGAAATCAGGCAAAGTTAAAAAGATGTTTGGTGGCTAGTGCTATGGCTGGGACCCTTTATGTACTGTTGATGAAGTTAGGTGCTGTTCTGAGCATTATTTGTGGCCATAGAGTGGCGTTTTGGTTGAGGTTTGTTTATAGCTCCTCAGTCCACTGTGTATTGCTATCGTGCGGTTGTCACTAAAGTTGGTATAACTAGAGAAGCAAGCGGTCGGCACCCCATCTCTCGAGGGGTTGTCTAACTCTGTGTTATGGTGTGTTTGACCCCAAATTAATTTTAAGCCGGAATATCCCTTTAAGGTTAGGGTTGTAAAAGACTCATTGAAGTTTCAGTAATAATGGAGTCTGTGGAGTCATTGGGTTTGGGGTAGTAGGAAATTCACTAAGATCTTGGGAGGTAATAGAGTTGTTCATTGTTGGTTAACAGTGAGTTGTTGGGGTTGGTAGTAGGAGTGATGATGGGGTTCTAGTGATAGAAGAGCTGTTAAGGTTGGGACTGTAGTTGTAATGGTTGCATATTAAACTCAATCCTTGTGTAATCCTCTAAAACCTTACAGGTTACAAAAGATAACATTTCATGCTGCCTACTTGGGTGGTTCTCTACAATATTTCTGGTGCAGAATAACATATTGTTTTGTTAGATTATTACAGCTTTATAAACCTCAAATGTGTTCTTGTGTGTGTGCTCAACCCAGCACTGAGCTTGTAGCCTCTTGTTTAAATCACACAGAAGCACATTTTTGCAACAAAATTTTTTATCATTATTTGTTGACGTAAAAAAAGTCTTTGTTTTAAAGGCTTTTCGGTGCAGACTTGGGGAAAAATTATGTATTTTTGAATTCATACACTGTGAAAGTAGGCAGATTTCAGAGATTTACAGACTCTTGTTGTTCTCAATCCAAAAGGCTCAGTTTGAGTCTGCGTGTTTAAAAACTCATATGAGTCAGAGTCAGTCTGGTTCACACACAGGTCTGAGATTCCAGCAGGGATTTAGGGCAAGAGAGCTGCAGGATTGGGTGAGAAAAGAGAGGGCAAAGTGTGTGTGTGGTTGGGTGTCTGTGAGAAACAGGGTGAGTGCGTGTGAGAGAGTTTTTTCCCATGACTCTGCGGCAGCCAGACAGGTAGGGGTTTGGGATTAGAGAGTGTGACCCAGCTCGATTTGGACTCCTGAATCCTCCCCTCAGAGGACTGTATGAAGCATTATTTCCATTTTACCACCGAGCATCAAAGGGGAAGAAAACCCCAGAAATCTCTCTCTCAGTCCACAATTTTCATGCAAGTTTTATGAAAGGTTTTTGTAGATAAATGTGAGATAGGATTACATCTATCCTTGATTTTTATAATACTGAGAGGCTTTTCTCGAGTTTCCTGCCCAATTTAGTCAGTAATCCCTTACAATAGCTCATCTTTTTAGCTTTTATTTTTCTTTTACAATGCTGTCCTCTTGTGCAAAATCATTAATGGGCAATACTGTATGTGTTGCTTGCTGTGGTGGCCTCGGTATGTGATCTCTGATGGTATGGGGGTCATTGCTGGTTCTTAATATCGTTTTGCATGTATATTAATATTGTTCTTAATAAGCATGTGCAACTCCAAGACAAAATTACCTATGAGGAGAAGTGTATCGTATCGTATCGTTTTATAGCACAGCGCAGAGCCGGCCCAAGGCATAAGCGAACTAAACGCCTGCTAAGGGCCCTGCGGCCAGTAGCGGGGCCCCAAGAGCAATAAAAAAAATGCATGTATGAGTGATGCTTTCTGTAATAGAGGGCCCCAAAATCAAATTTCGCTCCGGGCTTGAGCCGGCTCTGACATAGCGAATTGTATTATATAATTTCTTATTGTATTGTATTTGTGTTCGCCACATCCCACTGATGCTTTGATTGGACTAAGATCCAGCAAATTGGAAATCAAGTCAAACTTCAAACAAGTGGGCGTGTCCCCCTTGGCTATTGTTTAACTTTGGTGCAAATCAGTCTTCTCTTTTCTCAAAGGTTAGGGGTTCAATTTCTGGTCCCCCTGTCCTAAAGTGTCCTTGGGTAAGACACTCTACTTGAAACTGCCCCCAGCAGTATGTGAATGGGACTCATTAACAGGTGTTTTACATGGCAACCTCTTCCATCAGTATGCAAATGTGGTGTAACCAGGAAGTCCAGCCTTTGCTCCCTCTGAGCATCACTGACTTTCGGCCACGCGTGACCCTGTCTTCCTTCCTTTAGTCATTCTTCCTTTTTATTGAACACTGCAGACCATGTACCCCTCAAGAACTGCAGTTTTGAAGAAGCTTCATCCCAGTCATCTTGCTATCTCAATTCAGATCAGATGAAACAGATCAAGGAAAGTAGGAAGTCAGACACTGGAACAAGATTAAAACATTCAGCTAATTTTCAGGATAAACAGGCTGACACTAGATTGTATTTTACTTAGCTACATCAACAAACTGTCATCATGAAGCCATTTTTCCTGCTTTCAACACTTTAACTTTACAGTAAAACAACTTGCTGCCTAACAAATCCCGCCTACTGACATGTTCAACTGAAGAGAGATTTACCGTTCACCAGTCAGTGCTCATAACATCAACCGAACCCTGTACAGTTAAACATTAAAAAGTTATCCATAAATTTGAAAAGGGTCTATATAACTTCATACTTTTAAAAAGCTCATTTAGTTTTATAGTTCGGACCTAGACATTGTTAATGATTGATGAACGCACCTTCCTCCATTTATGTGTAACCGAGCCCACCAGCAATTCTCTCTCTCTGTTACAAACACACAAACACACGTGAGCACACACAGGGGTATGTTATTAAAGTGCCTCCAGCACTCATTTCATATGTGAAGCAGAGCAGACATACCTGTCTGTCTGCCTCTCTAATACCTGTAATTCCTCTTCCCCGGGGTCTCTGTGTGTTTGCGTATGTGTAAAAGTGTGTGTGTGTGTGTGTGTGTGTGTAAATGAGAGAGGACAGAGAGAAAAAAGGTAAGCTCTTCCACCTACCCATTGGTCAGGGCGTTTGTCCAATAAACACTCAGAAGAGAGAAAAAGTTTAAATCAAAACAGCCAATCAGACGCCTGCTCTGCTGTGCAACTATGTTCAGCTGTTTTTCTTATGTGTAAGGTTTTGTACTTTTGTCATTTGACAGGAATGTTAAACACTCACAGTGATCATGTCTGTAAGCTGTTTGTTCTGTTCTTTCTGCACATTCATGACTGTTTTTAAAGCGAATCATTGAGACCACTTGAGAAAAACTGGACCTAAATCAAAGGAAATAACCTCTTTTTACTGGTAATCGTGTTTTGCTATAAAGGTCTTTACCCTTTAATGCCTGAAACCACAAATTATAGCCAGACAATTAAAAATTTTTTGAAGCTGAAATGTTTATTTCACTTACTACTGAAAACCCCCAAAAATCCAAATGTCCTTAAAATCTAACAAATATATATATTGAGCTTGTTTGACACATTAGATGTTTTTGGAAACTGATTAACCACAAGAGGACATTTTTATTATTTATCGGACTGTATTCAGGTGGTTTTTTTTAAAAGTAATTTGTTGATCATATTGATTTGATAGAAGTATCATAAAAGAATGTATCAAATATGATACAAAAGGCATTATAGGGTTAAGAAGCATCACCCTACGAGTGAGACAAATTCAAATCTGTGTCCAACTCCTCACTGTGCCTTTGACATGCATTAAGATCCTACTCAGCTGTCCTGACATCATCAACGGTTTTTGCTTCTTCTGGTTTTGAATTGTCACCTCACACCTCTTATGTTCATGATCTTACATTCTGCAGGGAGAAGAAGAGATCTAACTTGTGTATTTTGGGTAAAAGGAGCCATGAAGCAATGCAAAAATAGCCCATTTCAAAGAACATATCCCACAGTCAAAGTTCTGCTTTGCTTGCACAGCAGTTCGGTTTAGGAGCATTATCATGAGATAAATGAGATAAATTTATACTGACACGACGAGATATAAAAAGAGCTTTAAAAATAAGGTTGACATGAGTGTTTAACATTTATTATAGTTCTGTCAGCGTTTTGAGGCTTTATTTGTGGACTCTGGCTCCCTCTGTTGGTCAAATTATGCAGAGATCAGAGGAGGGCTGAGTGAAGGTTTAGAAATAAGGAATCATTGTCTCTCCTGTGTGTAGATCAGTGAAAGAAGCTAGTGATTAACTGGTGAAGAACAAACAAGATGTTCTTTTATCACCTCAGATTCTGGTAAATTTCAAGATAAATTCAATGAAATTATCTGTATGTGATTAATCTGTCACATAGTTTGTGATTAACAGACTGAGTAATTTGGTACCATCTTATTTGTTGTTTATTAAATGTACATAAACAACGGTTGTATTTATTTATTTAGATTTCTTAACCACTCCAATGAGGTTTCACTTTAAAATCTTGAGGGACTTTTATTTGTTTAATTAATCAATCAGCAACCTCTTGTCTTGAGCAAGCCAATGCTAATAACTGCAGTTCCTGAAGTGTCCACTTGAGGCTGGCTCAAAAAGCACTGCAAGGACATTCACACCTAATTTAAAAGCCCATCTTTACAGCAAAAATACACATCTACAGCCTGGTCAAATAAAAACAATTTTGATATGATAGCTCATGTCTTTCACTCAACACACTACACAGGGATTCATTTTTTCATGACTTAATAGATCGCAGGATGAGGTTATGAGTTTTGCATAATTATGACACAGTTTGCTTGACTGAAAGGTGGACACACTATCGCTGTAAGTGAAGGGGTTGAGGCTTTTATCATCATCAGGCTCCTCTTTGGAAACCAGTTGGTGGGGAGAGCCTCCTCTCCAGGAGTGGATGACTGAACTGGACAAAGTAGCAGCATATGAACGAATGACACACAGGATGCAAGACAAAATGGAAATGTACTCTTTGAAGTGGGAAAATTATCTTAAGACTATGAGTTTGATGGATTGAATGTATTATTTTCATATTACTGTATGCTATCTTATTTCACTGTCCCAGTATAATTTCTTTATTTTTATTTATTTATCTACTTTTTGCTTTCTATATCAAGTTTTGAGGCGATAGAGATGTATTCAGCCATGTAGCAGCCTTGGGGTGGGTGGCAGGGAGTTTTTGTTGTTGTTGTTGTTGTTTTTATTTATTTATTTATTATTATTATTATTATTATTATTTTTGTTATTATTATCTTTGTGTGTATGGATGATGCTATGTTTGATGTCCTGTCATAAATAAGAATGTTGGAAAAATAAAAAAAGTATAAATCATAAAAAAAGAAACCAGTTGGTGACTGAAACCGTGTCTTTCTTTTCTACAGACAATGGTTCCTACTGGAAAGGACTCAAAGATGTGATGTTTTTTTCTTTTTTTTTAAATAAACACTTAATTATGCAAATGACTTCAAACAAACCAACAGATTTCAGCATATTTCTCTTTAAGATAAATTGAAATTTCCTGCAATAAAAAAAAACAGAGTTGTCACCATCCTTAAAAAAAGTTAGCATCCAATGAGCTGAGAAAACAGATAAATTTAGCTTCACAGTGATGCACCCTCCTCCACCTGTTGATGACATCAGCTGTAGTTTTATAGCAGTGACACAACTGGAAATATAACAACAGGGTGACAAAGTCTGTATGAAGTCTATAAAAATTCATCTGATAAAACAAGCAACACAGGAATCAAAGCTCAATCTCTGTCGATACACTTTATGATGTTTACTCTCCCAGGAATATGAATCAAATAGCCTTTTAATCCTTTATTTTGTTAAATGTTATAACTAACTTGATAATATATCTAATCTAAATTTACAATCTGTAATCCTCAACATAAACAGTTCCAAAGTCAAGTTAAAGACACCACTGTCAAAGCTACTATCAGTTTATGATCATTGAAGATTATGACTGACAGTAACAGCAAAATAGACAGTTTACATATGGTTTGCAAAGATATGCGTCTGCCTGTGGTGGTAAAAAGCATCAGCGATATTCCTTACTGCATGCTCCTCACACAACCCCTATTAACCTTCCTCCTGTGTTAGCTTTTACTACGCACCCACTATGTTAAGGGTCGGTTTTGACCCGTGTCTTAAATCAGCTGTAAATTACACTAAAAACAATTCTCTATCATCCAATTTTTTGTCAGTATACCCCACATACAGACATCTATACTGAATTAATCTTATATGTCTGGACATGCCCAACGTTGTTTTTGGTGCAGGGAAATACTTGAAAAAATGAGAATTTCCTAAATCTCACTTAATTGGAGAGGATCTGACTGTCGGTGTGGTGCCTGCCAGTGCACTTATGATTTCAGTTTTTGCTCTAATTATTAGATATTGATCTAACTGGGTCAACAGCGACCCTAACACAACAAGTGCCATAATTTTAATAAGAGTATCTTATAATTTAGTCAATTTAATTCTTTACTTTTATTTTGTTGAAATAGAGATTCCTGACAAAGTCAAAAAGTCTTGATGCAAAAAAGCTAATTTAAGTGGTTCTTTTAAGCATTTAAAATCAAAAATGGGTCCTAAGACAGGAGGAGGGTTAACAGATGTTAATACTGCGTTTTCACTCTGCGGGGTACAACCTGAGGCGATGGACATTGTCTTCTCTTAAGGTTCCTCTGCAAGCTCAGAGATTTAGAACTGAACAAAGCACTGTATGACTAAACCCTGGTCTCCCTGACAGACTATCGCCAGGTGGTGAGAATGGACAACTGCAGCACCTTATTGCTGACCCTCAACACAGGAGCACCACAGGGCAGCGTCCTCAGCCCCTGCTTGTATCCCCTCTTCATCTACAACTGCTTGGGTACACAGGTTCAAACACAATAGTGAAATTTGTGGACAAACAAAGCAGTGGTTGCTTTTTATTAACTCACTTACTGGAGCTTGATTGTACTTGCATTACCTGGGCAATAAATACCTTAAATCTTGATGACTGTATGACAAATGGATGTACTTAGATAAGCAGTTGTTTAGGGGTCATCAGACAAAATGAAACTAGAAATCTATAAAAGTCATTACACCCTTAGAGCGACACTACTGAGCATTTCTGAGTGTCAGTATCACTGGCCTGAAGCATCACTTTGAAGTTATTTTGTTTCTTTTAAAAATGCAGCTGAGAAAACAGAGAGTGGACTGCAGAGTCACTTTGTTTCTGTCCGATTTTTTAAACAATAATGAGCCTACGTGCTGTAAAAGAGGCGAGCTGGCAATAACTGTAAAAGACTCGACAATAATGTGCTGTAAACCTTTGCTCATGTTGGACTATAAATTTAGAAATAACTACAAACCACTGAACATAAAGAGGGAAATATCGGATTATGAAACTGGAAAAAGAAACAGGATGAAAATAATCAGGTTAAAAAAAGGAAATAAGTGAAAGAAGGGTTCAGTGTGATTTTTATGGCTCGAGAATCTATAATGTGTAAAGGCGGGTGTACAACCTGTTAAGTCAGGACAAAATTTGACTCATGGGAGGGCGTTTAGAGGCCTGATGATAAGAGATCCTCTGAGTAACCCTCTCCTGAAACCATGTGTGTGTGTCTCAGGGCTGGACTTTGATCTCAGCTCTGTCCTCTGTAGGACTTTATCACACACACACATGTACACACATACGATCATTTCAACTGACTTTACCCTGGAGCTGTACAGCAGCTGTATGAAGACATCGATATAGCTTATAACTGTTTTTTAAAATTGTTTCCTTTATTCTAAGTTAGAGCGAAGGTCTTTTTATAAAAGCAGCCATGATCAGCAGGAACTTTAAAAACATTTTGGTGGTCTCTGTCGGCTTTCTGTCTCTATTCACAGCATATGGAGGCCTGCAAAGTTTACAGGTAGGTACTAAAATATCTTTTATTACATATTATTCTTCCCACTTAATGTTAAAAAAGTCTGCATCTTTCAATTGGGTAAATTCATAAGGGAATAGAAGTTGTGTTCACAGCAAAATGCTGTTTTCCCTTCCTTATTGCTAAGACTCTCAGACCTTAAACAGAGCGACAAAGAGGCAAAAAGTTGTTCTGGAAGTTTGCTGATGTTGGAGATGGTCAGGAGATTGATTTGAAGAGATTTGACTGCAGACCCTTAAAACTAATTTGCTGTTTAATTGAGGCAGGAAATTAAGTTTTTTGATTCCATTTATCAACCTTCATTACCTTTAAAGTTTGCCTTTTCTCTTAATCAGAAATCTTTTGGTTAAAATTTCTTGAGTTGAAGCATCTTGCATTCGAAGCAAAATCAACCGGCCTTTTAACATTAAAAAACTAAAATAGATTTCACACCTAATTTTGACTCCATGGTTTATTCTGTTCTCAAAAAAAAAAAAAAAAAAAAAAAAAACCTGAAATTAAAGCTCCAGTGTGAAATTTTGATTTGTTTACAGAACTGACTGAAATTTAAACCGATGCATCTTTTTAACTTACAAAACCTAACCAAGGCAAAAGGAACGAGACAGATTGTTTACTCTATATTTATTTCTAACATGTAAAGCCAACAGTAGGCGTTAGGTGTCAGTGAAGTTAATTTAAATTGTGTAATATTAAAGAAGCTTTCTAAAAAGATGTTCTATAGCAACGATTACTTTGCTAAAATTCAACTTTATTCATATGGCCCTTTCGTACAGGAATGTAATTCAAAGTGCCTCACACAGGTAGAAAACAAAACAAAACAAAAAAAACCCAATAAAACCCGACCCTCCCACCCACACACACACCCGTAGACCCACACACACACACACACAAAGACACACACCCACCATCACCCACCAACCCAAACACACATAAGCGCACACACAGAGCATTTAAGATTTATTGTTAAAGAGACATGGCCGAGACATTGCGTGAAGAAAGCGCTACCTTTGGTAAACACTGGAGATAAAAAGATAAAAATGGTAAAAAGAAAGAGTAAAACCTGATGGACTAAGTCAATGAGCTAATGTAAAATGAACAAATAATTAAGAATATAAATACAGAAAATAAACATTAAGAACTTTGATTAAAATGAAAATTTGCAATAAGAGAAATAAGAAAAGGCGATCATTGAAAAGCCTGTTTATAAAGGTGAGTCTTGAGCTTCTCCTTCAAAACATTCAGGCTCTGTGGCCCTGAGGGTCCCCGGCAGGCTGCTCTACAACCGGGGGCCATAGAGACTGAAAGCCGTCTCCCCGTGTGTTTTTGTTTTAACTTTGGGTAAGGTTAAAAAGCCTGTGTCGGAGGACCTCGTTCGTGAGGGTTGATATTATAAAAGTAAGCCAGGAGTAGGAGGGGCCAAGACCATTAATACATGCAAAAACTGATAAAAGAACCTTAAAATCAAGGTTCTTTTATTAGAAATGAAAGAGAAATATTAGAAATAACAAAATGTAAGATTTTTTTTTGTGTACAAGACAAAATTAGCAAAAAGTTCAGAGGTACTGTTATGTCCACTGGGGACACCAAAACCAAAAAGTCCTCACTCACTCACCCTGGTAATACATTGACTTATTGACAGAGGTGTGTTGCTTACTATCCCGTCGCCTCCCTCAGATCTGCATAGTTTGTTTGTACAAGATAAAAGTTTCACCTTTTTTCCATCCTTACTTCGCCTGTCAAGGTTTTGCTTTCGAGCAACCAATCACTTCAACTTCTGCCTCAAAGCCCAACATGCGAAGAGCAAATCTATCCCCAACTGCTGTCTTGAAGTATATCAGCCTGACTATGAGAAGTTAGATTTAGTGTTATTTCAGCTGGTCTAAAGTTTTTACATTTGTTTTTGAACAAACAAACTGACTCTATAAAGTCTAAAATAAGATTTAGTTTTAACAAATTCACTAGCGCTTTAATCCTTGAGGGTCCTCATAATTTACAGACCTTTTTGGCTGAGCTCTGAAATAGTTGCAAAATTGTAAAATATAACAAAATATAAATTTTATATACCAAAAATGGTCTGCATGGTCTTTGTTTTTGTTAGGAATAAAGTACAAATCAGAGACCGATAGGGTAAGCAAGACCATTTAACAATGTAGACTGGTCTAGCGTCACCATGAAGGGACTCTAATTTGCAACACCACCATCTCACTATACAGTGTTTGAGTAATTACCTTGCAACCAACTAAAGACCTTAACAAGGTGATTTTGTTGACCTCATGGTCTATAATATTTCCATGGCAACAGACACAATTGTCTGAGACAGAGGCTTACATGTTGTCACAGCGCCAACGGCTGAAGGTGAAATGAGCCGAACTCTTTGATCGATTAGATATGAGGTGTGATCAGATCAGATTGTTCCTGGCGTCAATTATGCCATAAAGAACAAATAACTGTTGTTACAGGCTTTGGACCGATCAGAAACAAGAATTAGAAAGAAACACATTTCGACTTTTTTTTTTTGGCTTTTATGCTCACTATTTATTAGACTGTAAGTTTCGCTCATGTGACTCGTTTGTTGTGGTCATTGTGCAAAGAATTTCTTTATATTTGTTTTTTGGAGAATGGTATTGTAGCTTTTTTTAAGCCCCAACTGATGACAACTGCTTGATGTAAATGGTCGGTGGAATCTGTATCAAGAGCAGAAATGTTGGTTTTAAGTAGATATGAGTAGATTAGGCACTTTATGAAAGTAGAGGACATCTGCAAGACAAAGATTAGAGCAATGACTCTACAATCCTTAAAAATGCCTTTTTTATTGTATTTATATCAGATTTAAAATGCTGGTAACAGTCTGGTATCTCAAACTGAATTAATAATCATAATAATAATAATAACTTTATTTATATAGCAATTTTAGAAACAAGAGTTTACTGTCGCATGAGCTGAGACGTCATTAAAACAAAGACATAAGAACCCTTAATACCCAGCCAACACAGGAACCCAATCACAAAAACCTGAGACCAAGGGGACTATTATGAAACAAGAACAAGAAGAGTAAAAGGTTTTAAAGAGGACAAAGTCACATAAAAGCAAGTCTATAAAAATGAGTTTTAAGACGTAATTTAAAAGAATTGTTCTTGTTATTTGGTCTGACTACCTCTTTGCAAACACAGTAACAAAAGCAAAAAGTTTTACAGAGAAAAAGTTACAACATTTTTGGGAGGATAAAACTTTCCTTGTTTCCTAATGGATTTGTCTGTGTGTGTGTTTGTGTGTGTGCAGAGCAGCCTGAATGCGGAGGAGGGGATGGGCGTGGCATCTCTGAGTGTCATCTACGCCTCCATCATCATCTCCTCCATGTTCCTGCCCCCCATCATGATCAAAAACCTGGGCTGTAAATGGACCATCTGCGTGGGCATGGCCTGTTATGTCAGCTACTCCTTTGGGAATCTTTACCCTGGATGGTAATTTTTCAATCAGTCAGTCAGTCAACAGATCACATGACTTCATCAGACATTGAGAGGCTTTGTTTTTTAACACTCCACCAATGACTTTCTAGTCTGTGTTGAAGGTGCTCAAAAAAATCAGGGTTTTATCCGTTGTCTCTCCCACAGGTACACCCTGATCCCCACCTCAGTGATCCTGGGTTTGGGTGGCTCTCCTCTGTGGTCGGCTAAGTGCACATACCTGACCATCTCTGGAAACATTCAGGCCGCCAAGGAGGGAAAGAAGGGCTCCGACGTTATCAACCAGTACTTTGGCATCTTCTTCTTCATCTTCCAGTCGTCTGCTGTGTGGGGAAACCTCATGTCCTCGCTCATCTTTGGACAGGATGCAAATATAGGTAAGAGGGCAGCTGGAACTTGGATCTTACATTTAAAGACACTTGGAGGCCATCATTAAGTTTATGTACCTGTGATAGACATCAATAGAGTGTTTATTTACATTAATCAGACAAGTGTTAATTAAAAATAAGGAACATATTTATGATCTTGTTACACATTTGTAGGGTTCTAATATAATTATATGAGGCCTTATTAAAATCATATCTAACACAAACTAGATATAAAATGATCTTCTTCTTACATTGGTAAGATTTGCATTAAGGGGTTGTTCAGGGGAGTCAGATAAGGTGACTTGGGCATCGAATCAGGATGCCTCCTAGATGCCTCGCTAGTGAGGTGTTTAGGGCACCCATGAGTTGTCCCACCTGTAAGAGACTAGAAATTCTTCTCAAAAACACCAAAAATTAGAAACATAAGAACTCCATAACTTAATCTATTGTCTCTCCAAAGATCAAAATGATATATAAAAACTTAAGACAAAACTCTTTTAAAAATCAGTTTCAAAAGGCACAAATTAACTTTAAATCAACTTTCAAGGCACATAGTTCTGAAAATAAAAATATCTATGAAAGGAAAACAATTCTCTTTAAAGAGCTTTACTTCAAGAGTCCTTCAAAGATATAAAACTAATGTGGTCCCCTCTGAACTTGAACAGATTTTTGGAAACTCTAAAAAGGCATATGACTCTCTTAAAACAACCTTTTTTATTTAAAAATAAAAGATTTTGTAAGAATGAATATCTCAGTAAACAGGAAAATTGTCATCTCTAATAATCACTTTTTATCTGACCTCTAAAAATAATCAAAAACAACTTAAAAATGAAATTCTAAAGCAAACCAGAGGTCAGGTGTAGGAGCTGACACGGAATTGACGTGCTTGTGTTTGATCAAGTAATAAAAATAGTTTTTTTGTTAATGTCACTTTTATAGTTTGAGTTATGAGTATCTGTACTTTAAACTCCTCTACACTTCCTGATACAGTTACACAAACTACATGTGGTCAAGGTTCAAACAGGCTTTTTTTTTAATGTTTTTTTTTTTTTTTAGAGGAGAATAAAAGAGGGTGTGAAAGAGAGGTGGATCATGTTTGCTGTAAATTATTTTATTGCTGTTGATACTCTTCAGCTTATCAGTTTGGAAGATGTCACATGCTTGTAAAAGAGCAATTCGCGGAAGAACAACATGATGCAGCTATTTATTATTTCCTCACTGGCTTATGACAAACATCAAAAACATGTACTCCTGATCACCACACAATATCATTTTTTATAATTTGCATTATGACTAGGTGTACTCTTTGGACCTTCTTTTTTAATTGTGTCCTTAGATGAATTTAATGTGATTTGGCTCACTAAAAACCTGATTTATTTAATCATCCATTAACGAAATTGGATTGATTTAAGATGATTATCTTTTCCAAAAGCCTCCAAATTGAATGTTGACATATTTTGCATGATTTTGATAGAAATTTTGGTCCCCTCTTGGACGTTGTTTTTGTAGAAAAATATGACTTAATTCAATAAGCGCAATCGAGACTACATATAGAAGTGGGAAAAGTATTTGAAATAGGGCTGTCAGTGTCTTTTTTGAAACCTTAAATATTGATATTGTGCAAAAATAAGCATCAAGTAATACTGTGAGTTCACAGTTGTGGTCTAAAATGAGCAACTTTGAACCCTAGGACAACCTGGAAATATCATTTCAGTGCTTTAATTGTTTTTTTTTTAAACTATGTGAATTGTTTTGTGTGATTTTCCAGCTGACATCCCAGAGGAACAGTTGGCCACATGTGGAGCTGCAGACTGTGGCCTCAACATCAGCAGCAATAGCACCACATTGAAACCTGCTCAGAAACTGGTGTGGACCCTCGTCGGATGCTACATTGGTAAAATAAAATTTTTAACTTTTGGTATCACATATCCACATGATTTCCTGTCTTCCTCATACACTCATTGTTGTCTGTCCTTGTCAGGGGTCGGTGTGCTCGCCATCCTCATCATCGCCATTTTTCTGGACAACATTGACCAGGAACAGAGCAGTGAATTTCGTGAGAACCGTGAGCCATTCTGTCAAACGTTCTTGGCCACATTCAGACTATTGAAGGACTGGAGGCTGATCACCCTCATCCCCCTCACCATGTACAGTGGCTTTGAGCAGAGCTTCCTCTCTGGGGAGTACACCAAGGTGAGAAACCCAGAAAACCAAAGTTAGCCAAAAGTTAAACCTGTATCAAACCACTAGGGGGCAGTCTTCCTGAGCTAAAATCTTAGACTTCCTGTTCTCAGCATGTTTTTGACACTTTACTTGTTTCTTGGTGTCCTTGATGCCCTCTTTTCCCAACAACAATCAGAGAGTCAGATATTGATTGAGGTTAAAGATATATAAGTCAAATTTAAAAACTCACTTTTACAGACTTGCTGTCATGTGATGCCATCTTTTATCTTTTATCTGTCACCTCATCTCTTTCACCTCTATCCTATTTCAGCTTTACTGTCTTTTTAGCTTTTGTTACACTTGTACTCTTTTCTTAGTTAACCTTTTAGGCCTTGTATTGTTTTATCTCTTGCTCATTTCTGTTGCTCTATTTTATCATTACTTTTATTACCAGTATAACCTGTTATTATTTTATTATCATTGTTTATATTGCCCTTTATATTTACTATCCTGTTTCCACTTTCGACCTCCCTTTAAATTGCATTTTCTTTTTTTTTTTTTTTAACTACTTTATGTTTTTATTTTGGTCCTCATGGTCTCACTTTATGTTACATAGTTCTTGTATTGTCTGGGTTCCTTATGACACGAAAATAGCCTTCAATTTCATTTTAACTAAGCTTTGTGTTTATTTGTTTTTATCTTTTTCCATGTGCTCTATGACTATATGTCAAAGCACTTAGTAAACTTCTGTTTTTTAAAAGTGCTATAAAAATACAGCTATCATTATTTTTATTATTATTATAAAACACCTATGTTTAAATCTATCTCATGTCTTTTTGCAGAACTATGTGTCGTGTGCTCTGGGGATTCATTATGTTGGATATGTCATGATGTGTTTCGGAGCAGCAAACTCTCTATGCTCAATTCTCTTTGGGAGACTTGCTCGATACACGGGGAGAGCCGCACTCTTTGCACTGGGTAAAAATCCTCTTATACTGATTTAAGTTTTCACAATCAAATGAAGATGCACCTGTTTTAATGATATCTATTTTAGGGTTCTTTTAATGTAAGATTTAACCTTTAAAAACCTTCATTTGGACAAATCTATGCACAGTAAATTAAGATTATTGAGGTGGATAATCATACGGTACCTGTCTGTCGGTTCTCAGCTGCAGTTGCAAACTTCTCCTGCGTTCTGGGTCTCTTATTCTGGAGGCCTCATCCGGACCAGACTCCTATCTTTTTTGTGTTTCCTGCTCTGTGGGGGATGGCTGATGCAATCTGGCAAACTCAGACCAATGGTAAGAAACTTGTGTTTTGATTTTGTATTTTTATTTTAAAAATTGTTGAAATGCTCCAGTCTGGGCTGACACAGTGGGCTGGCTGATTGACTGCTGATTATAAAAAACAAGGAAGAACCAAGAAAACCAATAATGTGTCCAGATAATTTAAAATAGAACAAAACAAACAAAGTGTTCAGGCTGTGAGTCAAATTAGGAAAACCTCAAAGCCTTCGAACCAAACCAAGGTACTTTTTGTTTGTTTTTAGCCTTTTTTTGTTGCTTATACAGTATTTATTTCTGTACATTTATAATAAAGAGTGTGGATGTGGGGGTCTTTGAACACCTAAACCTAAACTACATTGGTTTCGGTGTCTCTTCTCTCCTGTAGCTCTTTACGGTGTTCTGTTCCCTCGGGAGAAAGAGGCAGCGTTCGCCAACTATCGAATGTGGGAGTCACTGGGTTTTGTCATTGCCTTCGCCTACAGTACCTTCATATGTCTGGAGTATAAACTGTACATCCTGCTGGCTGTGCTGTTTCTGACTGCTGTCACTTATCCAATAGTGGAGTTCAACGAACATAGGAATCCCACGCAGCCTATCGAAAAGGGAGACAACACAAATTCTAAAGGCAGTGTTCACACAGGTCCTGAAGTTCAGGGTAAAATCCTCAGTGAGACAGAGCTGTAAAGACTGAATTTTGTTTTTAATGCCAAAATTTCAAAGATGCAAAACTGAATCAACGCTGAACATGCTGTGCGTCAATCACAACTTTCCTCTGACTAGAAACTCGTCAAACAACACTCTGAACTCAATGTACAAGACAGTGGCGAGGAAAATCATTGTGAGAAACTCACAATAGTTCTTTGTTTTTGACTCGACTGGGAGTCTTTTTAAATTATTTTTGAATGTGTGCTTTTTTTGTGTGACTGTGTTGTCTAGCTCCATAACGATGGCTGGTTCAAGATGACTTGCTAATAAATCTTGTACATCGTAAAATAAAAATGTATCCACTCCATATTAATGTTTAGCTCACAGTGGTTCAAGTTTGATTGAGCAGCCACTACATCAACTTTTGCAACAGTGCAATATTGTTTTATAACTTTCTGACGCCTTTTTGCCATGATTGAAAAGAGTTGTAAATTATAATGACTTCAAATAAATGTAAATATCTTAAAACTTGTGTACACAAAAAAAAATTTTCTCATTATTTTATTTTTACATTTTTTTCGCTGTGAAATTAAAGTAATTGACATGAAAGTTGGTAAGTTACATAAAAACACGTCGTATTTTTGCAAAACTGTACAACGGGATTTCTATGGACTTCAACATTTATAGAAACTTTATCGCAACACGCAAAGTCAAAGATTTCAGACACTAACTATGTCGGGAATGAGACAGAGAGGGGCATTTGAAAACGAATAACACAACTCCATTTAAACGCACCATAATAGACAAGCCCTCCCCTCAGAGGTTGTTTGTGTGTTTGAGTTACAGTTGCTAGGAAACTAGGCAGTGAACCTAAAGCATCTGAAAGGATGTAAAAGGTAAAGTTACACAGCTGTAAAGTTGATAGTGTCTTCGTTATCTGATGTACAACCTGCTGGCCTCTTGATCATGGGTTTTGTGGATTGTTTTCAATCACAATTCTCAGTGGAGTGAGTGGACGTTCTCTTAATGGTGAACAGATTCTCTCCCAGCGCTTGCAAACAGATGCCTCCAGAAAAGAGACTATGACTGTCACAAGACACCCCTGCATCAGAATCCACGTCAAAAACATATTTTTTTGGACGGAGGAGAAAAAGAACAAGGCTCAGTAATCCAAAGCCCTCTTTGCTGATGACGGTCACTTTTACATTTTATTTGGAAATTGAGGTCCTAGAGCTTTCACAGACTCTTCTGGAGTAAAAGTGAAGATGCACAGAATCTGAAGTGTTTAAAGATCAGTGTGGATTTTCTGCAGTGTGTGTTGATTTGTTGTACCATGTTGTCTTGAGTCAGTCCACCATCAAGCCCCAGTCATCTACCCAGGAGGCATTAAATCACTTCATTCTTCTATCTGCTGACAAGCTTTTTGGAGATGCTGATTACTTTTTTCCAGCAGGACTTTAGCACCTGCCCGCAGCGCCAAAACTACTACCACTACAACTACAAACTACTACAGATTGTTGACCATCATAGAAACACTACCCCCCAAAAAAAACAAAACAAAAAAACAAAAAACAAAACATTTAAAAGCCTTGTCCACAGTAACACCTCAGCAATGCTACAAGATGATCATGTCAAAGCAAGCTATAATGATGGCAGAATGTGGAATGTGTAGTATCCAATGAACAGAAAACATATAAAAGTTACCTTTGTGAACAACTTTATGAAAAAATTAACTTTTACAGCGTATTTTAATTTTTCTCTCCTGTAGCTCTCTACGGCATTCTGTTCCCCCAGGACAAAGAGGCAGCATTCGCCAATTACAAGATGTGGGAGTCACTGGGGTTTGTCGTTGCCTTCGCCTACAGCGCCTTCTTGTGTCTGGAGTACAAACTGTACATCCTGCTGGCTGTACTGGTGCTGACTGTTATCTCTTACCCAATAGTGGAGTACAACGAATGCAAGAACCCCACGCTGCCCATTGATGAGGGAACCTACAAAAAACACAGAGAAACGGTCTTCACAGATGACAGTAAAATCATCTGTCAAACGGAGTTGTAAAGACTCCGATCAACTCATTTTACATTTCAGTATTTCTGCCAAAAAGCTCAACACTATCCTGAATCAATTCTATTCATACTTTATCTTGTTCACTCTCTTTACTCTTCCTCCAAAAACAAAATGAGGTAGAGCATCCATCAAAACCAAGTTCTGGCCTAAAAGGGCTTCTTGAGCTGGTTCTACCTTCCTTATCCTCTTTCTATCACTTCTTTTCTCTTTCTTAATAAAAATGGAGTAAGTGGAGCCACGCTCTACCTCCATCTAGCATTCATAAAAAAAGCTCCACTATGGACTTCTCATCCTAGCTTTGCCTTCCCTCTCTCTTTTAGATCTCTCTTAAAACTATGTTCTTCGTTTCTGCCTCTGTTCTCCTCCATGAAAATATAGAAGTAGTGGAAGGTAGAGTGTACAGTCTAACCCAGTAAAGATGAGCCAATCTTGCTCTGGCTCGATTTTCCCTGTCCCGTCTTTATATTGCTCACCAGAAAATTTCTGTTGTCTCTCCCTTCTCTCCTCCCACATGGAAAACTGGGAGTAGGGGGGAGGTAGAGCGTACAGTTAAGATGCCCCTCGGCCAGAACAGGCTTTTTTTGCGCTGCTTTTCCTTCTTCCTCTGTTATATCTGTCCGCTCTTTGTTTTTGCTCCCTTCATTCCTCCCTTGTGAAAATTCAGGGGCAGGGGGAGGTAATGTGTACAGCCACACCGATTTTGGATGAGCCCCACTTCTTGTATTTTTGCGTCTCTCCAGACGTTCTTTCTTTCCTCCTGGAAATGTAGGATGGTCATACTTTTCAGGCCCAGCCTCCCCTTTCCCTCCATTCATATCTCTATTTTTCCTCCTTCTTTCTTTCTTTCTTGACATAAAGGAGAAGGTGGAGGTAGAGTGTACTGCCTAACACAGTTGGGATAATGTCAAGCTGAAACAGTCCTGTAACTCTGGTTCTGCCTTCGCTATCTTCCGCCCATCTCGCTCTTCACCCTAAATATTTCTCTCTCCTTATGTAAACAGAGGAGTATGGAGAGGCGGAGTGCACAGTCTGAGCTGGAGTTTGCTGGACTAAATCATGAACAATGTGTATAAAGGTTGTAATGGCAGCATTCAACATATTCCTTCACCAAATGCTCATCCTTTTATAAGAGCACAAGTACCATGTATTTATTGTAAATCTGAATCATTTGTTACATCCTGTCAGACTGAAACTGCAGGAGAGTTGGAGTTTAAAAAAAGGATCTCCAAACTTTCTGACTCTGGCTAATAGGTCAAATTTTTTTTTTCCATTTTGCAATAAAAAAAAGACAATGCCAACATTGTGCATTTCAAATGGTGCTTTTATTGCAATGTGTTGCATTCCCACATTCATAGATGTTATAGATTTGTTAGTCAAAGCATCATTTCCTCAAGGTTGGCATCCTCACCTTGAAAAAAAAACAAAAACAAAAGCAGAGGGATCAAATGCACGAGGTGTTTGTGTTTTGAGTGTAGTAGAGAAGTGTGTGTGTAAACTTGAGCAGCCACGAACATATGAATAAACGAAAACCTCCAAAAATTTAGACTTCCAGTAGATGCAAATAAAGAGTTTTTTCTTTTTTAAATTGTCAGACAAAAAAACAAAACAAAAAAAAAAAAAAGAGTTTTGTTTGTCTATCAGCCTGCAGGGCTCTCACTCCCTGCAGGGACTGGACCCGGCCTGAGACTGATTGTCTACAACATTCCAAAGAAAAGGTAGATTTCTTTATATTCACGTTACACACCTGAACAGAAGGGCTTTGGGGGGTATTAAAAGAGACAGAAAGAGAGAGAGAGAGAAAAAGAGAAAATATAACATGCATAAAATTCTCCCAGATGAACATTGTCACTCATATTGTCTTGTAATAGCTGCTCCGATGCCTCTTTAAAAACAAACTTTACATGAGTGTAATATACAAAACTGGACAAAAATGAGTAAAATGTATAATATATATTTATTTATATTAATTTGTACAAGGGAGAAAGTGGAACCTTGGTCATTTTTCAACTCAATTCTCCAGAGAAAGCATTACCGCCCCCCTAAAAAACAACAGAGTGGTGAGTTAATGTTAATAACATGCCTTTTTTTTTTAAAGTCTCTGAACCAGATCCCGACACGGCAGCATTTACAATACTCGACAACAGAAGCTGTGGGGACTTTCACAAAGAGGGAGATTAGTTTTGAACACCTGCAGTAGGAATGAGTGGGATTTAAAGGACAACAGAGAGTCTTAGTGGTGCAGAAATACCAGTTTGGACCAACAACGGGTGACTGTACTTGTTTCTTTTTGGGAGAATGACAAAAATACAATTTTTCGAATTTTATATATCAGCTCAATGCTGCCCCAGGTATTAGCCTGATCCCGGTAAAACCACACCACAAAGCACTTAAGTGTGACAAGACAAGCAAAAACCAGAGGAGACAAGCAACACAGTGAGAGTGCCGTCCTTCATGTCAGTGCAGAGGTTCAGTCTCACACACACCAGACTTTTGCTGACAATAAAACAAAAAAGCGAGTGTCCACCTTGGTTTGAGGAAAAACACGAGGAAAGTGACTGCAGAGCGGCGGCTACGGAGAGAGAGACGGTTTCTGTGAACGGGAATGTTCTGGAGGAGGTTTTTAACAGTTCGCAAGAGAGGAGAGGAGAGGAGAGGAGAGAGAGAGAGGGGGTGTCACCTGAAGAAGATTGGCATAGTTTTTACACTGAGGATCGGTTGGTGAAGAGAGAGAGAGAGAGAGAAAGACAGAGAAAGACTAAGTTACAAAGAAGGTACAATTTAAGTCGTCTTTTGGGTTTCCACTACGGCCAAGTTCTTCATAAAGAACCTGAGCTAAATTCAATTGAAGCTACTAAAACTATCATTATCTTTACATTCAGGGGGCTTTATTCTATCTCCAAATACAGATCGGATTGAGACAGTTTCTGATGGCCTTTTCACTCCGAGTAAGTCCGATATAAAGTGCAAAATTAGATTGTATTTGCAAATTCCTGGAATAATTTGATTAATCTTCTATGCGTGTAAAAAAGTCATTTAAAATACAGTAAACTTTTTCTTCTATAAAGGTGAAAAAAGGTTTAAAAAAACCCTGGTTAACAAGGTTATTATTGTTAAACAGCAAAGGAGCAATCTTTACTGCGGAAAGTATATACACGAGGCACCTCAAGTTTGGTATAAAGTTAAAGAATGAAGATTAAAAGCTGAGAAAGGTCATCAGATATCCACTAAATTCGCTGAGAGGGAGACTTGGAACTACACTGACGGGGCTTTACTGTGTGTGATCAATGTTTGCTCCAGTGTTAATTCTACAAGTGAGGAAATGCTGCTTCCAGTAAGGTGCATAGCTATTGGTTGCAATGTATTTCTTTCTTCCTGTAAACGAGTGATAGCACTTCAGGCACAAAAAAGACCTCATTGGCAAAGCGGAGACGTCGAAAGCCGAACTTTGGGACATCGTGTTGCTGAGAGGCCACCTCTAAAAAAGAGCGTGGAAAAAGAACCGAGCGAGGAGAAACATGCAGAGTGAGATGGGAAAATAAAGGGGGCCGCTACATTATGTCTTGTCCAGTGATGATGAGGTTTGCATATGATTTCCATTGAAACATCTTGAAGCTTTGGTCATTTACTATTGACAAATGCAAAAAAGGCTACATCAGTCAGACAGTTAGGAAAGAAAACAAAGAAAAAAAAAACGCCCACTATCAAACACAACAAGCAGGCAATGCTTCTCCAAAAAACCAAGGCTCCACTCTCCCAGATCTGCTTAAACTTTTGACAACAGAGAAAATTAAATAATATGGCCTTTTTTTTTTTTAAATTAACCCGTACAAAAAGCCAGTCCACACTGCTTCTCTCTCAGTAAAATCACATTCAGCAGTCGCTAAAAACCATTCTCTGGCATAGTTAATCTGAAACACCCACAGGTATACTGTGCAGGGTCTAAAGAGTAAAAAGAAGAGAAGAATCAAACCAGGACATCTTCGACTTTTCCATCTTAGAGAACACCAGATATACAGTATTAATCACTTACACACATACATACATACATACGCACTCACTGATAGTCATATACATACATACATCATCAGAAAAATAAAAAAGTAGAAAATCAAAAACATAAAATAAAAACATGACGGAGGCGAGTAGTTTTTTTTTTTGTTTTGTTTTTACCACAAACTCGGAGCACTACTTTTTTTGTTGATTCTGAACAAATACATATTCACATTTCTCTGTTATATACATTATGTTAACATCTTGAATGTTACAAAAGAACCTAACCTTGTACCTGTTAATCGTAGTGAGGAAGGAGGGACTGCTGTTGTTTCTGCTGAATGGCTGTTGCATACAAAATAAAATAAAAAAAGAACAGAGTACATATGCATTGGTTGTATTTGGCATGTCGGTTTGTTAAAAACACAGGATGAGCTGAGAGTTGAGTTTCTGCAGTTAACAGGGTTGTAGAGGAAACCATTTCCATAGGAATGCCTATTCCACGCAGAAAAGTGAGAGGAGACAGAAGGAGGAGGAGGAGGAGGTAGGAGGGCTTTCAATACTGTATGTGTGAAATAATCAGAGCAGAGAAACAAGAGGAGGCTGAAACTGGCAGAATCCTTCCAAAAAAAAATACATTCTTCCACTTTGTGCAGCTTCTGTCTCTTCGGAGTATTTGAATACATCGACCAAACAGTGGCACAGGAGGGTCTGACCGATGATTTCACACTGCGAGAAACCAGCTAAAAACTGCACAGAGTCCACAAATGTTCAAAGACGGACGCTTCAATTCTTGGGACTGAAAATTAAGTTTCTGGGCTTTTTTGTGTCCTGACGGACTGTCTCTTTCTCTGTAAAGCTGGTGCAAAATGGACAAGTACCCAAGCACTGGCAATCCAAGTCATTGTAGTTTCAACAGATTTTCTTTTTTAAGATTTAGTCAACAAGTGGCTTTGCTCTAGTCATCCCCCACTTTGAAAAAGGGCTTTAATATTTAACAGGATTTAAATTTACGTCACTGTTTGTCTCTCCACAAGCTCATGTGAAGTCTCAGTTTGGAGGTAGAGGGAAGTTTTGATCTGAGACACAGTTACATTTCACATAAACCTGTCGAGCACAACGCCAAAGGGTTGGGACTGAATGAAGTATAGATCATCATCTCAATCCTGAAAATTATTTTCTTATCTTTTAGCTGTTAAAAATACTTAAGTTGGTAAAAAAAGGGCAGACGATTGCTGATTCCACCTCAAGCTGTGTTAGTGTGTATGGAATTAAAGGTTCTTGCAAACTGGATATCTGTTGATTTTGTGACTTGTGGGGAATTAATAGGGATATTTCATCTTTGCTTTTGAAAATTTACCTCTTTTAGATACTTTACAGACTAGTTTAATTTCTGTAAAAGTTTTTAAAAAATTAAAAAGCCTCAGGTTTTGAAATCACTATTTGCATCTGGCAAAGCGCTAAACCTTTAATCCAATTCATACATTCATTAAATTAGTTTGGGAGATTGAACAATTGGCTAATGATGACATTATAAGCACTAGACTTCCATGTAGTTAGTAGATCATATTTGACACAGGGTTCAGTGGCAAACAATCCATCATCTAGAAATATCTCTATATGCAGATGATACAGTTCTTTACATTCTGGAGATTCAGCTTTTGAATAATTCCTACCTGTTCACTTCAAATCTAAGCAATACTTGGACACCAGAGAGACTGGGTCAGATTAGTAAACCTGCCACAAGGCGAGGTCAACCTTTTGAAGCAAGGAAGCATCAGACCTCAGTCACAAAACAGCAAACCATCTGCAGGATATCTTTGTATGTAGATGATACAGTTCTTTACATTCTTCTGTCTGATATGGTTACTGTCTGCTTGGGTAAAATTTAAGTAGTGATTACTTGGACAAGAAACGAGCTGGAAAACAGTTACTGATCTTGCAGAAAGGTAAAATCAAAAAGGTATCAGAATTTAGTCATGAAAAGCTAACAAACCGCAAAACGAGTTAATTTTTTTTACATCCGGGAAATCTGTTGGGATTTTCTGAATAGATATCTGCCCATTTCTTTCAAACTTTAAATAACAGAGAATCAGATTATTGTAATAACACAAATTAAACCTGCAGACGACATATGTACGCAGATGATTCGATTTCTAGCTCTATGGAATTTGCCTCTCTTAGAAAAGTTTTAGTCCACTTATTTAAATGTAAGATGTGCTAAAATGCCAGAGAGGCCAGATCGGATTACTCTAAGTTGTTAATGCCAAAAAGATAAACTGGAATGGTATTCCAATTCAGTCACGAAACAGCTGGGGATCTGCAGAATATCTTTGTATGCAGATGATACAGTTCTTTATATTATGCAAACCAATCAGCTACAGTTGACTTCAATCTTTTCTTTTTCTTTTTACTTTAATAAGTGCTTTAATAGCAGAGAAGCCAGATTAGATTTGGTGAGTTTGGACAAAAATTTGCAGGTTAAGAGGAAAATTTAGCTTGGATCTGCACAGAAACACGTTTTGAATACACACACAGAGGCTTTTCAGCTGAGCACAAAGTGGTTCTCACATCATACAACATTGGAGGAGTCGGTGGGTGGAATGTTGACCTTGCATACTATCCCTCTGTATCTGTTGCATACGGTATATTTGTGTAGCATCTCTGCAAAAACAGTACACAGGAGAGCCCTATTCCACTGCAGTAGCATCAGACTGTGTGTTATTGACCTATTGTGTGTGTGTTTGTGTGTGTGTAGGGGGGATGTTACAGAGGATCTAAAAGTGAGTCCTTAATTCTTAATTTGAAGTCTAAGCTAAAACCCTCTCCCAGGATACTGTATCCCAATTTTGTGCAGGAACTTTTCAATCAGGGAACGCAGGATTTTGTGCTGGAAACAGACATGGCAAATTTGTGAAATCACTGAGGACCTCTTAAGGTCATTGAAATCCCTTCTGTACCCTGATGGACTTGTTCCAGTGTGACATCCCTGAAAACATGGTATTCCATGACGTTGTGCTGCAGCATTTTGGATTAGCTTCTAACATATTATCCTGAAAGTCTTTAGACAGGGTAAAATTAAAACCTGACACAACACTTTAAAATAGATCGGTTCAACAAATTGACTTAAAATCCACTGGTATTGTGAGGCCCATCGCTTTCTACCCCACAGGAAATGAGTACATTTTCAGGGAGTGTCCTAATGCAAAACAAAGCTAATCAGTCATAAGTCACAATAAATTTTACGGAAACGTTATTATTGTTGTTGTTGATGATGAAAACTGAAACCAATCAGAGGCTGTATCAGTTAAGCTCTAATCAGAACTTGTCATGTATGTGTTTTGAAACTGTAGATTAGTTTGGGCCGACTTTAATAAAGAGTTAGACTGATGAGCTGAATTGATATTGGCATCAGTATCATTTAAATTCGATAAATTCCTTTCACTACTTCTGATGGCTTTGGGTAGTAAAGCTAAGACAACAAAACTACTCTGTTTAGAGCAGTGGTTCTCAATCCACTGTCCTGCATGTTTTGGATGTTTCCTGCTCCAACACACCTGATTCAAATGATTAGCTCGTTATTGAGCCACTACAGAGCTTGATAACGAGCTGATCATTTGAATCAGGTGTGTTGGAGCAGGAAAACATTCAAAACATGCAGGAAAGTGGGGGCTCGAGGACTGGATTGAGAACCACTGGTTCAGAGAAAGAAATGTTGTGATCTGAGGATTCGAATACAAAGTTTTCTTGTCTTTTAGTCTGGATGAAATACCATGTTTTTAGGCATCAATGGCATCTTACACTCAAAACTGTGTCAAGATTTGCTGCTCTATGTAAAAAGACATTAACTTTATAGCGAATATTTAGAGGAAGCATCCTGGGAGGGTTTCACTGATTCTTGGTATATGATAAGAAGCAGATTTTATTGTGTGTGGATTATTTTTGATTGTTAACAGAGGTCTGTTATCGCTGAGAGACACAGTGTCTGACTGAGCAACAGTAGTCAACAGAAAACTGCATGAGTGTGTATGTGAGTGTGTGTCGCCAGTGGAGTGAAGTCTTCATCGGGGAACCAGAGGTTGAAGGAGGGGCGGGTTGAATCTCAAAAAGAGTCACCCTTTAGGGGGAGCAACACTGATAAAAACAGGTCTGCAGGAGAAATTGAAGAAAACGTTTTTTTGTGACTCAACCCGCCCTGTTTTTGATTCAATTTCATGACAGCTTTAAATTAATCATCCATCACATCTTTGTTAGGAACTTCTACTCTAAAGCCTCTACTTAAATGTCATTATATAGGAACAATATCCTAAAGTGCAAATTTGCTGCGACCACAGATACAACGCTGATGCAGTTGAGTACCGTTAGCATCGCAAGAGGTCGTGCGATTGCAGCAAGTTTTCCACTTTGAGGTATCATCTTGCTTTTTCTTTTTCAATACAATGGTTACAAACACTTGTACTGTCCGAAAGTTCTCTTGAAAGTATTGTACATAAGAATAAAAAAAAGAGGAGGACGTGAGAAGAGATGGCTCCCTGGTTACCACGAGAGAAAGCAATCAAACCCATTTTTTTTTGTTTCTTCCAGAAAGTCGTGGCTTCTAGCTATGTGTTAAAAATTCAATTGCTTGAAATTTGACTTATCACATTTTAGAAGTTGGAAAAACTTCCTCCTCCACTGCAACATGTAGCGGTATTACAATATCATGATGCCAAAAATAAAATAATCTCCAAAAAACCATGAGGTGACATTATTAGAATTTAAAAAAATAAAGGAAACTAAAAACAAAAACCTGGATCGAATCACATTATACATAGTTTTGCTGTTCTGAGTCATCAATTAATTACACTTATATTTTTTTTTAAAGGAAAGCAGTTACAAGAGAAGAGTGAGCTCATCCCCAAGTCTTTGTCCTTCTGTACTGTACAATACTACCCGCCTGCATGGTGCACATGGCAAACAACACTGATAGGCCGAGAGATAGCATGAAAGATACACAGAGAGAGAAAGAGAGAGAGAGAAAGAGAGAAGAAGAAGAAGAAGAACCACACAGGGCTCTGTATTCACAGCTGCTGAGGTGAGGGGTAAAATGTGACGGACAGACAGTTAAATAATCATAACAGTCTTATTTTTTATACTTTGAAAAATAATAAAAATAAAACTTCCTCCTGTGTGGAAGAAAGACACGTAAGTTCCAAACTGAGCAGCATCCCGTCTGTCTCCCATCCATCCATCAATCCATCCATTTATCCATCCATTTTTTCATCCATTCTGGCTGTTGTCAAAGCTTGTTCTGATGATCATGAATCTGATGATGATGATGATGACGGTGAGAGCAGAAGATTTTTTTAAAACATAAACAAAACAACTCCACCGAAAAAATAAAATAAAAACAGGAGATAGAATAATCTGTAGAAGAAGAAGAAGTAGAAGTAGAAGTAGAAGAAGAAGAAGAAGAAGAAGAAGAAGCAGAGCTTGGGAAAACTCAAACTTCCACCAGGCACTGTCGCTGATAGAGAGAGACAGTCACAGAACCAGCTGATACTGAGCTTCTATCCCACAATGCCACAGAGGTCTGAAACCTTACACATTCCCACATCGCTGAGAGACAGGTAGAGGAAAACAAAAACTCCAAATTAAAAAAAATAAAATAAAAAAAAGCCAGAGGTGCTGCTAACGTGCGGGATAATCCCACACTTTCAACGAGCTCAGCTGTATGCTGGAACTCATGCTCCCAAGATGCACTGCTGCTGCTGCTGCTGCTGCTGCTGCTGCTGCTTCTGCCGCGACGGTCCAGCAGAGAAAAAAAAAAACAAACAACAACAACGAAAAATAAAAGAGGCCGGCCCTGATTTGACAGCAACGACAACTTGGCAAATCTACAAATGATGTCGCAGTTGTTTTCTTGGGTCAGGAAGCAGAAGTAGGTCACCGAGGAATGAGCAGCAAGACAACACTGCCTTAAATAGGCTGAGGCAGACAGACAGGTTGTCAGACAGATTAGACAGGCAGGTTTAAATACACTGCTGCTCCTTCTGACTGAAGTCGATTCATTTTAAAGTTCTGGGCGGTAAAACAAACCGACCCCTAATCCACCAACACCGCATAGAAGTGGTGAGGCCGCCGCCGGCCCCTTTCTGAGCCGACGTGCCTTGGCCGTCCAAACATCCATCCTTCCATCCATCCATCCGAAAAGGTGAGACAGAGACAGCAATGGGTCTGGTGCACCGACCTCCGAGGAGGAGGCGTAGAAGTGAGAAGTAGAGGGCAGAGCAGGAGAGCTGGAGGTGGGTGGGGTCGTCACTCGGTGAGCAGCTGCTGGAGGAGGCTCTTCTGCTGGGCCTGGTTGTTCTGAGAGCCCTGCGGTCCGGGGGCCTTCTGGGAGGCTGCGGTGCCGATGGAGCCCTGGTTCAGGTAGGAGTCGCTGCCCACTAGATTCACGGTGCACTGGACGTCCGCAAACACCTGGACCTGCTGCACCTGCAGACGCACAGAGCGAATCGCAGTATTTGAGTGATGCCTTTCTGAGCGTGTGAATCCAAAATCACAGCTGGAATGAAAACCTGATCAAAAGTCCAGCTCTGACTGTATTTATATTATACGTAGAGGACGAGGGGATGCCATCAGATCACATTTCTCACCTGCTGGTCGCTGCACACTGAGCCGACACTGCTGAGGTTACTGTTGCTCAAGCTGACTGTCTGCCCCATGGGAGGTAATGAGCCGACACCACCCGAGCCTCCAGCCATGGAGACAGTGATGCTCATGTTGTTGTAGACCCCCTGCTGGCCAAAAGCCTGCCCTGCACTCTGTCCTGACTGACTGAACAGGCTGAAGGACAAAAGAGACTCAGTCACATTTCAATTAACACATGGATTAAATCCACTTCAGAAGGTGTTCGGTTTGTCTTACCTGTTGCTGGCCATGCCTGTCTGTTGCCAGCTCTTCATGTCTGGTGACTGGTAGCCAGGAGGCGGGGCTTGCTGGAGCAGAGGACTCTGGGAGGTGGAGTTCTGAGGTGACAATAATGGGCTGGTCGGGCTCATCTCGGGAGGGAAAGGTGGGTCTTGCTGGACCAAAGCTTTAGGAAGGGTAGTGAACAAAAGTGAGCTCAGTTCATACAAGTAAAAAATAGCTTCTGTGCAGCATGCAGTCAGCTGGACGTTGAACAGTTCATTAGTTTAGTAACATCACTGCCCTCAGGACTGAGTATCGGGGTCATCAAATTGCAAGGACATTAAGGTTTTGAGATCAAAGCTAAAAAGTTAATAATAAGCTGATTATTATGTCCTACGGTTTCGCCTTTAAGTTGTTAGTCAGGGGCAGATCAGAACAGCAGCCTGCAGCCGCCTAAACACAGCCGATCAACACAGAGCATATTGTGGAGTTTGAAGTTGCATAACTGAATACCCCATGTTTTAGCCCATGAGACAAAGTACTGTTTTACTGTGCAAATTAACAACTTTTTCCTCTTATGACTTTGTTATTGCAACTTTTTGATGCGTATTTGCTCTTAAAATTGTTTTATTTTTTATTTTATTCCATGTTGTGACTCTATCATACTGCTGGATTTCTTCTTTGAGTACTTCTTTGTTGTACTAAGAACTTAATGCTGTACAAGTCTTTCCATTTTTCATCACTGACCTCATTTCATGGTTTAGCCCAGAGCAATTTTTCTGATTAGTGATTTGAAAACGGTAGGACTGCAAACAGCAGCTCAAAGTTTAAATTTTTCATAATGTGGAGAGCGAAAGGAAACACTCATTTGCAGAAATAAAGCAGATGATTAAGTGTCCAGTCTTTCAGTGGGTGACTGTGTTTTTTAACTTACCAGACCCTCCAAACTGCTGAAACAGGCCCTGCTGCAGCGACGAGTTCACATTACTGCTGAACTGGCCCTGCACTCCGCCAATCAGCGTCTGGTTATTCAGGGGGACTCTGGAGGACAGTTTGTTGTCCAGAGGGCCCCCGCTCATGGGGCTGAAGTGACTCGGTGAGGTAGGGGATTTTCCCGTCATCGGGTTGTACCCTGCTGGGAAGTTGAACTGCTGTTGCTGTTGCTGCTGCTGCTGCTGCTGCTGCGGTTGAGGTGTTGTCGAAGGACCTTTTGGGACTCTGGCAGTACCGATGGTCCCAGCGGCCCCAGTCGGAGCGCCCGCCATGTTCTGTCTCATCAGCATGACCTTCTGCTGGAAAAGCTGGCGCTGGCGGTGCTGGATGCTGTAGAGCTCCCTCTGACGCTGGGCTAACATCTGGGCGTTCAGAGGAGGCTGCTGAGAGAGAGATCATTCAAAAAGGTTAACACACTTACAGGTAATCTGCACTTTTGAGACAATTTACACAACTTACACACCTGAGAGTTCAGGGATCTACTGTAAGTTACTTTAAGGCCAGTTTACAATAACAATAAAAAGGAAAGATGAAACATACGGTGATATAATAATAGTTTCAAATGACTGTGAGCTTGTCATGACATTTTGCAGCAGTTTCAAACCAGAGTGTTGGGATGATGCTCAAGATTATGTTTTATCTGCAACCCTGACCCCATGACAAAAACCTCTAAAGAAACAAAGACTCGCTGTTGTCCTAGTCCTCAAACATCTCATCTTTTTAATGAAGTCCAAAAACCCCCAGACTGCAGAAAATCTTTTTTTCCAGGTGGGGTAAGCATATCTCCCTTTGTGTCACTTCCTCCACAGTCGCTCAGTTTGTAGTAAAGACAATACATCAAAAATAATCATTTCTGATGCTTTTATTCTGACTTTTTCACTGCCTAAGGTTTAGGCTGCTTGATCTCCTACACTCAAAAAAAAAACATGATTTTATTTTGAAGAAACCTTTACGCCACTCCCTTTGGATCAAAAGCTTTTTAAGTGACTGAAAATAGAAGTTAGAAAGTGTTGAACAGGTGCAGGTTGTTTTGGGGGTCTGCAAATGCTGGGCGTCATTTGGCTTCATTGCTGCTCCTGCTTCACAGATGTTTTCTGTCCATTATAAGGCAGGTGGTGAATCTCTATCATCCCTACTTTGAACCAGCAACCAACTCAAGGATACAGTTTGCTTATTTATAGTACAATATTAACATTTCTTGGTTTTTGGCAAACACATTGATGGTCAAAACTAGTATGTTGCTGCTCTGTTTTTTTTACCTGTAGCTTAAAAAAATGAGCTCCTCTTTGAAGGTTTAAGTTTCTTCCAGATTAGGGCTGAGCGATAAACCGAAAATTTACCAATACAGAAATTTACGACAATAAAATACGTCATTTTGCCCATGTCAATATATTCAATGTCAAAAAATCAATGAATAAAAGTTGGTTTTGGATGTGTGTAGGTAGGCTATGGTCTCATATCCCTTTAAGACGCTGTCCTACGTCAGAGACGTGACTCCACCCCATCCAGTCAGTAACAAAGAGGGAAAGACAGGTGAGGAGATGGAGGATGGTTTAAAGGTTGTAGCAGCTAAAGTAGACAAAGTTAATGTGGGAAGGGGTGAGGAGCTGGTGAAGTAGTTATTGTCTATTTATAGTTATCAGGGTGAACTGCTCAATATATCGGGATATTGATTTGAGGCCATATCGCCCAGCCCTATTCCACAATTAGAATTTCTATACTTACAGAAAGATCCATAAATCTGTAGCACTAGTATGTGATTGGCATTGGACATAAAAAGATCCATAGCATAGACTCAGAGCCACATTTCTAATATCAAGCAAAACATTAAACAACCTGAAAAATCCTGTTTTATTTTTAAGTGATTCAACGTTATGGGTGAGTGGAAACATCAAAATTTCAAGCCTGAGAACCAAAACAATATTCTGAAAGATGCCGTAATCCTTTGTAGGTGATTCATCCTCACAAGCAAGCCTCCTTAGTTCTTTAATCTATAGTAAACAGGAAAATGTTGATAAAAGCAGCTCACAGTGTACATTTAAGCAAATACTTTAAATCTATGTCAACATTTTTCAGTCTTTAGGCTCTCTAGAAAGCAGTAGTAGATGATCGAGATGAGTGCTGATCTAATGCTGCCTCTGTGACTCACTTGTGAGGGCATCTGAGGTTGTTGGACCCCCTGACGAATCCCCATGTTCACATGCTGGGCTCCTCCGGGAAACTGATTCATGCCTGCCATCCTGTTTTGGAGCTGAGATGGAGAGAGGCACAGAAATAAACAGAGGTCAGATCAGGGGGGACGGGGGGGTTAGCGGATGAGAGCGTGATAACGGGGTAAAGAAAAGACATGATGGAAAATGAAACGGAAACGATCATTAGCAGGCAGATAGAGAATAAGAGCGAGGGAGAGAAATCAAATATTAGGGAGGAGTGAGGAGAGGGAGGTGGAGAGTTCTTTAAGAGCTTTTCAATCAACGTTTAAGGAATTAAATCAAGAGAGCACTTGACAGAGCAGGATTCACACAGTAATAAGATAAGTCAATAATTCAGACGATTCATTACAGCCCTCAGCACTGAGTTCTATAGAAGGATTCAGGGTGCATGGACGAAGTAAAGACATGAGGGGCCATGTACACCTACACCTGCATTATTCCAGTTTTACAGGTGCACGATGTGGACGACAAGTAACAGTCTGAAGAGTCAAATAGTGTTGTGTCGTTCATGAACGTTTCAGTCAAAAGAACAGAACTGCTGGGTGAAAGACGTGAATGGAATCACTCCAAGACCTGACTCGTTCCTTTCTCAGTTCAGTTGAGCTCAGCGTCGAGCTTGGCGTGCGTCGGGAGTGGAACTGATCAGTCAGACTGAGAACGAAATAAACGGCTTACGAATGACTTGAGACATGCAGAGGAGGGAGAGGTGTAACGTCGTTCACGAACTGCCGAGCACCAGTTCGTTCACTGTGAGGATGAACGTAGGCTAAGATAAAACAGTGCATTATCGTGCTTTAACATTAGTACAGGTCTATAAACTTTCCTGCAAGAAGAATTTAATTTCAGCCAATTTGAAGCAACATGCAATTTAATATCTTTAAAAGTATAAGAATTCCAGCTAAAGCGGTGAGGTTTATTTATTTTTGATTTCTCAATTTTCTCACAATATAAAAGAACGACGACTCGCGCTTGTTTAGCGGGTGTGCTGCTTGCTGCTGTGTTGTTTCACTTGCATTGTGATGCAAACGTCAGCGGCACACAGAGAGATGAGTTTTTTAGGACAGGGGAGTGATTCTTCCTTCACGATTTGGCAAATGAACGACACGTGTCACCCATTGAACTTCAGCAGCAGGGGAGGGGCTCGTTCGATGACCAGACTCCTGATCAGCGTCTCTGTGTCACTCACTCATGTACTACACCAGCAGGACGGGGCTCCGAAGCACTGACTGATTCAGTGAACGAATCTCTTGAACGAATCATCTTAGTGAACGGATTCTTAAGATTCAATACAGTCAAAAGAACTGTTCCTCCCATCACTAGAGTCAAAACATTTCACCAATGCAGGTCCATTTAATTTCAATTGATCTGGATCAAATTTAGTCATTAAAATTTACTCCAACTTGTTTTGTAGTCAGCTGAAAACTCCTGACAGGAGCTCCAGATTACACCAGTTACAGTCGAATCTCCACACTTTTGTAGCCAGGTGAGCTTGCATCTGGTGCAGAGCTGTTAAATGGAGGATAAAAGCTTGTCTGTGACATTCATGGTTTCATGCCGAGGACAGTTTTGCTTGTGTATGAACTAAAAGTGCACAAAGAAGCCATACACAGGAGAAGAGGTCTAAAGTCGAGGCTGGAGGAGTTGGAGTGTCTCCTTGTATCACTGTGTCGGATGCACAACAATTCAATTTCATAAAATGTGTGCTGACACGGACGCTGATGTGATGGAATAGCAGCTCAGAGTCTAAATGAAGTGTGATCCTTGTGAAATGAAACACCAATCAACACGATCAGCCTCTGCCTCCTCACCTGCTGCGGGCCCTGGAGTCTCTGCTGCAGCTGCAGGCGCAGCTGGTTGGGTGGCAGCCTGAGCTGGGCGTTCACCCCCTGTGGTCGCGTCATACCCGGTCTCAGCCCCATTTCTGTCGTTCCAGCAGGGAAAGCCCCTCGAGGCGCTCCAAACCCTAGACCCTGGGGCCCCACGGTGGCCAGCTCTGGAGGAAACTGAGCTTGAGGAGCTGGTGTGAATTGAGAAGGGTAAGTAGGGAGTTTAGGGTCTAGAGGAGCTGGGGAGGCAGTGGGCTGCTGGGTCGGGAAGTTCTGGGCCAAAGGGTCAAAACAGCCGCCCTGGAGAAAGGAAAAAACATCTTATTTAAGTCTGTCACAGCCACACCACCGGTAAACATTTCCATTTGAATGCAGTTTGCACTTCATCATAGGTCAGACGTCTGGCCTCCCTCTCTGGTATCACAGTGTTTGTTTTCAAGAATAAAATGATCCTGCAGCAGCTCCTGACAGCTACTGTTATGATACGCTTTAACTACTGAGACTATTTAACTCTCTATACATACAGTGTACTGATCCCTCGAATATATGACACACTTACCTGAACCAATTTGTCAATCCCCAGGGCTTTATCCAGCTCAGCCAGTTCACTCTCGTCTGTCCCACTGAGGAAGGTGACGAGCTGCTCCAGCAGAGCTTTCTCATCGTTCCGTCCTTCAGGTGTGGTCGGAGGGCCGAGCACTTCGTCCAGCGTGCAGGGGACACACTGCCTGCTCACACACACACACAGAAGCACAACAACATCTCAGCACAGCACTTCTTTTACTTTCTTTAAAACTCAGGAAGGATAAACAGCAGATTGACAACTTTGGTGCAAAGTGTTGTAGAGCTGAGACAAGGATCAGGGGAACTTACTCTTGTGGTGATGCCAAAGGAGCTTGTAAAGGTGTTCCAAGACCATCGAAGCACAAAGTGTCGGACAGGGCCAGAGGCTGGAACTGGGAGTCTCCCACATCCATCTTGGACAGGCCTGAAACAGATTTAAGCATTTCTGAGTAAGACATGACGGATCTTTAAACAATACCTGATCAGCAACTTCAACTCCTGCTTCAGACGCCAGATTTCCACCTTGCTTGAGAGATGTAGTGTTGCTGTTTTGAACTGAGCTTTTTCACCTACATAGTCTGTAACAGAATACTTTGTGACTACACCTAGTGCTGATAATGAGAGGTCATTCATGTTCAGACTCTCAGTCTACAGACAAAGGTCAGCTAAACAATGCCACGGAAGAGTCATGAGTGTCGAGTTTCTAAAGAGCGGATTGCGTGTGACTGAAAGAAGTGTTTCTACATACCAGTGCTTGAACTGAAGGGGTTGATAACCTCTGACTCTGGAAAGGGGCTGCTGTCTTTGGGGGTCTGGTAGGACTCTCCCTGTCCCTGGGCCGTCGTCTGGCCTGGAGTGGGAGGGCTGCAGAAATCAAACGATGACTGACTCTGGAGGCTGCAGCCGGAGGGTGGGCCGCCATCACTGAGCCCTGAGGATGAAAAGAGGACGTGAGGATTAAAATGAAGAAATAAAAGAGAGAGAGGACTGGATGCTCCAAAACGAGATATCAAGTATGTCCCACACAGAGTCTGGTTTTGGGACGTCTAGCTACTAGCACAGCCTGCTGCAACATTGACAGCTGTGATCAGACCCACGGCCTGAGATCAGTTCACCTGGGCAGATTTTTAAATAAGAATAAAAGAATAACTTTATTTTCTCACCGAAGGCAAATTCAATAAAGACCCTTGAGGCTTTTCTTAAAACTGTTTAGTCTGAGTTACTGCAGCACTTTCCTTATTTCAGACTTTTACCTATGTGACATTCTGCAGTGGTGTGCTATGTGAGATTACTTAACACTGCAGTGTCTATTTTCAGCCACTAGGGGGCATAAAGAATGACAGTGTATTGGTACAGTATGTAATGAATGAATCAATATAGAGACCTCCCTAGATAACACTCCTATACCGGATACTACCACTACAACTGAAGATTGTGATAAGAAAACAACCACAAAAACAACAAAACGTGATGAAAAATCCAGTTAAAATGATGATTTAAAACAGAAAAATGCTATTTTGTCATTATTTTAAAATAAGTGATTAAAAAATATTTAACATCTTTTAGTTTTGATTCAATCTAAGGCTACTTAGATTATTTTCACAAGATTCAATCTGCTCTTTATCTTGTTTTGAACTTGATTTTATGAGCTTTAATATTCACTTTTGTTTTATGTGAACTGATCTCAAAGCCACATTGTTTGAACACGTCTTTCTCATGGTTTTTCTGCCCATGTTAAGTACTCTAAATTATCCCTCTGTTTGAATTATGTTGTATAAATAAAGCGGCCTTGCCTAAATATTGAGACTGCACTTCGGGGTCCACAGGTAGTATATTATACTTAACTCCCCCTCCTCTTAATGACCCCCCCTCCCTCCTGGGTGAAACTGTACCTCGGTTAGGAGTGCCTGGAGGCTCTCTCTTCACATTGACGTTGCGGGGAGTGCTGGCCTCACCGGGCTGGAGCTGTGTGGGCGACTGCAGTTTGAGCTGCGGAGAGGGAGAGTGGAGCTGCGGTGACGGCGAATGCAACTGAGGAAGGGACTGAGGCTGGGACAGGGGGGACTGGAGCTGAGGCACGGGGGACTGAAGCTGAGCTGGGGGTTGGGGGGCTGGAGAGTGTAGCTGGGGGCCTCCTCCAGGGGTTGTTGAATCCTCGCTGCCCTGCTTGGCCCCACTCGGGCCTCTCAGGCCAGGCAGCAGCTGGGTGAGAGGGTCCATGTCAACAGGGCCACCCGACATCTGAGGGCGGGAAAATGAGCGCAAAGCAGAAACACATGAAAGGGGATGGAGGGAGGACGATGAGGATGGAAGAGTGAATGGTGTAATGGAGTGAAAGAGTAAAGAATTAAAGAATAATGGGTGGCAGAGGAGAGGGGGGCAGAGGATCAGTGACACAGAGATGGGGAGAGACAAAAGGTCAAAGGCCAGCGAGCTTCAAAGGCTGCAGCTGGTAGCTGAGCCCGCAGTGGAGACAAAGTCCAAGAAAATAAACATCCAACATGATTTACAACGGCTGTCAGGGAGTTGCCAATGCAAGAGCAGGGCTCAATGGAGGAAAATAGCCATGCTTAATTGTAAAATGCTTTTTTTTTCTTCTCGACGAGGGCGCGTTTCAATTCAAGCGCTCCCAAACATGAGGGGCACCACAGAAGACACATTAAATTATCAGGCTGTAAAAGTTAGGACTGGACTTTTATCACAGTCTGGAGGGAAGAGGCTGATGTAGACGGGTATGTGTGTATCAACATACATACAACACAAGAACTTTATTGATCCTCAAAGGGAAATTCATTAGATGGTATGTATCCTTTATCATTCTGTTCATTTTTAATCACAGAGAGATTTTTTATTTTTTCAAACTCAATCTTTTAATTTCATTTTTTAACTTCTTTATTTTAGTCCTTACTAACAGTGAATCAGTGAATTTGTAAATTGCACAAACCGTCCTGTTACTATAAAATGCATGTAGTTTGTGGATTGGAGGAACAAAAACTGACAAATCCCCGAGCAGAGTCTCAGGGAGAGGACAGGATCATTCAAGAGGAGCATGAAATGAACACGCTCACATTCTGGTGAACACTTGAGTGTGCTTTACTCTTTACACTAATATAGGTGATAACTAATTCTTTTCAATCAGAGTAAACTGTACCTCTCCTTGAGCAGAAAAGCCTTTATGCAAAAATCAAATTTGCAAACTGCTGGAGAAACATTTTACCGAGTTTGATCAAGTGTTAATGATTGAGACACTAATTTCTCGTCTGGATGACTCAGGTGTTCTTTGTGTTTGGTGAATGTTTATATTTTTTTGAACAATGTGTCCACACAGGGCTACCGTAGACTGCAGTAAATGTACTGACTGGTATGAAAATGTTGCAGCAGATATTAAAAAAAAACTAAAACGATTTCAGATCACTATGACATTACCGTGGAGTCCCGGCTGTCCCTGCGGCTGTCTCTGCGGTTTTCTCCAACAGGGCTCAGTTTGGGACTCATGCAGGCTGGGCTGCTGGAGACTCCTGCAGGTTTGGATGCCCCTGCTGTTGGAGTAGTAGACCCTGTACAGGCCGGCCCCTCTATGCTGGATCTCTTCTCCACTTTTACCCGAACCGTCTGCAGGCTGAGCGCAGACGGAGGCGGCAGGTCTCCCAAGTCCTTCAAAACAAACAACATTAGGATTTTTTTTCTTTTCTTACATGACATCCCGCCTTAATGGAGGACACAAGTGAACATTCTCCACAGTCACCTTTTCGTCTGTATCCAGCAGAAACCGGAGCAGCTGGTGGTCCTGGGGCTCTCTGGAGTTGGATTTAGGACCTGCTGTGGCCAGTGCAGGACTTGCAGGCGGCTCCTTCTTGATCTCTACTTGGTTTTTGATTCTTTCCTCTGCGGTGGTGGAGGCATCGTTGGGGCTGGTGTCCTGGAGCAGCCGGTGCAGGATCTTGTGTCTCTCCGTCAGAGTACTGTGTGAGGCAGGGCACTGAGGAACAGGAGGAGGGTTTGGAGGATGAGGTGATGAGGTGCAATGGGTGTTGTTGTTGTTGTTGTTAGATTCTGCTCCTGTCCCATTGCTTTCCAGGAGCTGGTTGGGTCTGGGGTTTCCCAGAGGCGAGGCAGAAGGAAGGGGGGCTTTTACAGAGTCCTCTCCCCCTCCTTCTCCTTCCTCTGGAGGTTTTGCAGATGGAGGTCGAGTAGGAGTGCCAGTCGGTGTACTGGCTTGTCTCTGAGGGGCAGGAGAGGACAGGGAGAAGGACCCCGTTGACCCACCGTTGGCGCCACTACTACTACTACTACTACTACTACTACTACTACTATCCCCACCAGACTGCTGCCGGTTGAGGCTGCCTCCGCCGCTAAGTGCCCCGGTTGGGGAGTGGAGGCCTGGTGTGGAAGGAGAGAAGGGGTTCCCCGTTACTCGGGGGCTCCCCCCTGACCCAGGACTGGCCCGTGGCATCCTGGGCGACATAAAAGAGGTAGGGGTGGCTGTGAGTGGGCTGCTCAGAGGAGAGGGGCTGTTGACCTGCTGGGAACAGGTCCTGTTGGGAGTCAGGTAGCCTGTGGGTGTGGTTGGGTTGTGTCCGTGAGAGGAGGCGTTGCTGTTGTTGGCGGCCACGCCTGAGCCTTGAGTCCAGTTGCTGCCGGGAGGAAGGGAAGGGGAGCGGGAGGGAGTCTGGGCAAGGCTGCCGAGGTTGGGTGGAAGGCTGGGGTTAGTGTTTTCCTGAGAGCTAGCAGTGTTGTGTTCCCTGAGAGAGAAGGAGAAGAAGAAGAAGAAGAGGACGGCTTTAATGTAACGTAAGGAAAAGGCAAAACACATGACGACACATGACGTCAGATTCAACAATGTGAAGAAACACACAACACACACATTCAGCCTCTGTCTATGTTTATGTTTCAAGTTTACGGTCATGCCATAGCTGCGTTTGTTGTACTTCCCACATGAAAATGGAAAGACTTTCTTGAGGTTCCCCGCACACTTGCAGAATTCGGTAACACTTTACTTGATGCCTATCTCTATAATGCATTATAAATATATTTATAATGCGTTATAATCACCTTATAGCACTGTTTAACTACAGTTATAAACACTCATAAATAGTCATAATGCTTTATAGCAGTGGTTCTCAAGTCCAGTCCTCGAGGCCCACTGTCCTGCATGTTTTGGATGTTTCCCTGCTCCAACACACCTGATTCAAATGATCAGCTCATTATCAAGCTCTGTAATGGCTTAATAACAAGCTGATCATTTGAATCAGGTGTGTACTATAGTTACTATACTATAGTTATACAGTGCTATAACGTGATTATAACGCATTATACATATATTTATAATGCGTTATAGAGATAGGCGTCAAATTGTGGATATCGAACATGTTTAATGTTTATGAAATGGCGACATAATCATAAGAACCCTCTGATAATGGGGCCTTTGCTGACTTTCCTTGGAGGAGGAGAAACTTCGTGCTCATGTTTAAGTTTGTGAACCCCGTTTAAGGTCACCTGTCAATCTTACCTACAGCTCCAGGGGGGGTGACAGACAGAGAGAGACGGTAGACGTCCGGGACAAAGTGACAGCAGGTCAAGATGTTAAACCTCTGCTGTGGAGTTATGATGCTGATTTTTGAATAATGAAGACTGATGGTGTTACAGAGCACAACAGAGCCTGAAGGAAGCAAACTAATAAGACTGTTTTCAAAATGCCGACAGGGACTCAAAATCTTAATGTGGTCCCGAAGGAGATGGTCTTACTTAGATTAATTGAAACCGTAGTGACATTATGTCTCTTACCACAGCTGTCATCAAACTAAAAAAGCTTGGACTTCTCCTCAGAGGTCGTTTTTAAACTGAGACCGATGGCTGAGTTGAGTCTCAGCCATCGGTCTCAGTTTACCTTCAGGACTTTCTACAATCTTATTCTTGATTTAGTCTCACTGAAACCAGTTCACAAATTTGAAAACACACTTTGTTGAGTTGAGGAAAGGCCGTGTTTTGGTTCTTATATGAAGTTCACACAGTTGCTTGTTTTCATGTGGGACAAGACCAGCAGTCTATGTTACAGTCTCCTGTTTGATCAATAAGCAATCCAACCTCGTCACAACACTGTAGACATCACTGTATGGGTAAAAATAACAGGCTGTAATGCACTAATGGAATGCATGGGAAATGTGTGCATGAGTGTGCACAAGTGTCTCACACAGTACCTGTCAATAGTGTGGATGCCCATAATGAAGGGCTGAACGTCAGGGTTGGGGGGGCAGCAGAACTTGCAGCGGGTCTGAGCGCTGAGCGGGGTGCCATCAGTTAACGTGAAATGGTACAGCGGGCTGATGGCCGTGCCGTGGGTCATCACTGAGGGTTAAAACACACACATGTTCACACATCAAACAGTGAGGAGGAAGTCAGACACAGTAAAAACAAAAGTTAACTTAAGCTTCAGTCAAATTTGAACAACTTGACTCTTCTCGTTTGGTCTTTGTCCTGTCAGTTCACTAAAAATGCTTTTTTTGTGTCCGTATGTTCATAAGTTAATAGAAAAGCTGTTTGAAAATAAAACCCAGCCTTTATGACTCCATATAAACCTGAAACATCTATTCCACACATCTCTAAAGGGAGTGCCAATCATTGCTAACTTCGCACGACCCGTCTCCTGCAAGCATGAAAAGTTTCTGAAATTACAGCATTCAATTCTATCAATTGTAATGACATTGAAGTGGTGCTGAAACTCTGGTAACCATGACGAAGCTGGCAGAGAGCCTGTCAATGATTTTCTGCGTGTGAGAGCCGAACAATCAATCCTGGATACTCACCCTCATGCAGCAGCTTCTTGGCGTGGGAGGGCTCTTTGCCCTGCGGCTGAAAGAAAGCATAGATGCACTTCCTGACCAGGTCCTCCCAGCCAGGTCGGCCTGTTGCTCGCAAAGCGCTCGTTTCTATGGAGATGATCTTCCCTGCAGCAGAGAAACACACACACACACACACACATGAAACAGATCTGTCCACACAGATTTTGACATGTGCAGGAGCCTCCACACATTCAGGGTTCAGAGTGTGACCCTATCATGAAAATTTGATTATTTTTTAAGATGGAACATTTTTTAAATTCTGCATCCAAATTAGACAGTAAAATAAATATGTAGAGGTGCTTCATATTCCTCTTTTTTACAGTACAATAACCAAATATAGTGACCAAGAAATAGGATTTTCCCTAATGGTGCCAATGTGGGGTAATCTACTTAGGTTATTAGAGAAAATTAAGACTTGTAGGAATCCTAACTGTGATGTTATGGTGCAATACACTCTGAATGTGACAATAAGAGGAATGTCCACTGGTATGTCCCTGCTTTAATCCACTAAATATGATGGGGGTGTCAAATTTAATGAAATTATTATTATTTTCAATATAATTATTACTGTTATTATTACCTTCCTACCTCTCCATTGTTAATTTTTATCCTATTTATCTGTGTCAACCTCTGTTTCAACGAATCATCCGTACTTTTTATGATTTCTGGATGTAGGTGGGATGATGTGCTGATGGCGCTTTACAAGTGAGCACATAGACATTATAATATGCACACTATCTCAATGTTTATGGATTTCAATTCCTCATGCGGCTGTGGAACAGTGGAAATCGGGCGAACCTTTAATCTGAAGTTTTTACTTCAGTCACGCCAACACTGCCTTGGACCCTTTGTTTTGTTTTCTTGTACTTATTTTGGTTGAGTTATTGTGCCCACTGCTCTTTGTTTGTTTATGGTTGGAGTGATGGTTTTTGTATTGTAAAAACTAAATTGGAATAAAATCGTAAGTCAAAAAAAAAAATGTAATGAATAAAGACTGTAAAGATGTCCATTTGTCTCCTAATGGTTATTGCAGCCCTAAAATATCACAATAAAGATATCATCGCCATACTTAGATTGTCTTTTTCCATTTCTAACAGTGTTATTGATATCACCAACCCTGTGACTGACACTTCTTTGGAGAACATCACCTTGTAAATTTATTGCTTTCCATTCTTTTATTTTGACATTTTTTCTGTCTTGCATCTTGGTTGCTTTATTTCCAGCACTGTAAAACTATGCTTTTATTTTGACGTACACTACATCTGATAGATTCTAACTAATTAAACTGAGAGAACAGAATTATAAAAGGTTGTTGTTATGTTCTTGGAAATCTGAAATTTTCAGTTTTTTAAAGAGCTGCTACTGAATCACATTGAAAACTTTTGTAAAATTGATGTCGTGGTGATCTGGTGACTTGATAAAATTCAGTGCTAGTGAATATTCACAAAGAAACAGACACATAGATGCAGGAAAATCTATAATGACTGAATGTAAAAGCACTAAGAGAACATTTGTGGAATAGAAGACTTAAAGGAAGACTGATAGTGAGCGAAAAAACAAAATAACACAGAGGGACAAAACCCCAACTCTATACTATTACTCTTTCAGAGACAGTGGTATGTATGTGTGCATGTCTGTGTCTGTTACCTGTGGGGTCTTGCTTGGTGATGAAAGACTCAGTGCTGAAAGGCTGGGTGCGAGGCATCCGACAGGCAATACAGATCAGACAGGTCTGCAGGTCTGCTGTAAGTAAACACAAGTCAAGAGGTTCAAGAGTCCAGTTTTTTAACACCAAGACTTAAATCATGTGTGCACGCTTACACCAGTGATACAATCGTTATATTATTATTGCAATGCTTATAAACTGTGTATAGTCATTGTTTGTGTGTTTGTGCAAGTCTTTACCGTCCCCCTCCTCCTGCATACTCCGTGGTTGGGACACGGTGAAACACTGCATGATCTCATACTGCTGCCGAGCCTCTGGGTTTTCTGAATCCACCTCATCGGGCGGCCTCTTCAGCATGCGACAGTTAAACGTGTGGCTGTTCCTCCGGCCAGGCTCCTGAGGCCACGGCCCACCGTTTACTGGACAGAAAGGAAAATAAACTCAGAGTTTACTTTGGCTTCGCAGAATGAGGAGTTGTTAAGTTACTTATAAGCGAGAAGGAGGAAACTCTTTGCCGGTAAACTTGAATACGGGTTTTAAAATATTCAAAAATTTTTGCAAAATGTTGCACAGGAATGACGTATCCTCTGCACTGTTGTGAGGCCTACAGGATAAACATGGTGTGTTTGTGTAAGTAAGACTGTGCGTAAACAGAAAATCTGTTTATGAGGAAACTTCACAGGGCATCTTAGAGACACTTCAGTTCTCAAACATTAAACAGACACGTCACTGGGATACTTCAGCAGGAGTTTTGCATACAGACACCACAATGAAAACACTGCTGCTGCACTTTTAACTTAAACTCACTCCCACTCTCGCTGATCTGCACTGGTTACCACTCAGTATTAGGATTGATTTTCAGGTTTTGTGGCTTGGCTTCACGGCCCTTAGTGGTCAAGCATCACCTTACATTTGAGACTTTCTTCGCACTCTCTCACCTCATGACCAAAAGTGATCAAGCCTTTACGAAGCAGGTCTCCAGGTTTGGAAATTCCCTGCCGGAGGATCATATCGGACTAGCTCAGGCAGACTCTTCTCTTAAGTTACTGAAAACCTCTTTTCATTAAAATGCATTCTCTTCACAGGCGTGCTGTTTGATTAATTCTTTAACCTGTTTTGTATTTTAAAGTGGTTTTCACACTTCCCTGTTACTGTCTTCATTCTGCTTGTTTCCCCTACCTTTTAATTTAATGTCTGCCTGAGGCGTCCTGTAACTCTGGTTTAAGAAGATGGATTATAAATAGTCATTATTACTCTGCAGGCCCACATGAATTTAAGACTGTTTCTTTTAAATACTTAAAAAAGGAATTTTTGGTCATTTAATGCCAGTATCATGACTGAGGCCTGCTGTCACTCACAACTACACTGCCGGGTGGGTTAAAGACAGAGAGACACAGTGATCGTCCACACAAAAGTGATTTGAGAGAAGGAGGTAAGGTTATGGTCATTTTTATAATGCAGCTGAGACATTAAGACGAAGACTCTCTTATCCGCCATTTTAAACAGTAAACATGTTTTAAAAAACTCATTCCTGCCTCCATGATGACTCTAAAACATGTTTCTGTCTTCAGTAAGAGGCCACATCAAATTCACCGGTTGGAAGATGAAGAAGAGGGCAGTGGTGGTTGTGAGGAAAAGAATTTTTGATATTTTTAATGCTAATACCTCCATAGCCACGTTTACATGTGAAAAATTTCTTGATCCGATTAAAAATTTGAGGGATCGGAAAATCTGAATCCACTGTTTATATGGGCGCAAAATCAAATGATCTGATGATGTGATGTGTGTATACATACACCAAGTTTTATTCAGATTAGAAGCATTTGGACATGTGCAGAGTTGTCTAATTTCACTAAAAAAACGCAGAAGAAGAGCTGTATTTCCGCCTGTGTTGTCAACAAACCAACAAACGCGGTGGTGGCGCACTTCATCCAATTAAGAATTTTTTTCCCCCCTGTTTAATGTTGTCACTAGATGGCGCCCTTGCTAATATATTTTATTGTTCTGTCAAAGGTGGCAATGTGTGTGCAGATGTGACATCATTACGCTGTATGTACGCCTTGTTATGTTATCGGAGGAGCAGACATGTTTCCTGTGGTTGTATTTTATGCCAGAGTGTTAATAAGGAAACCTCCTGTACTGACCTCAATAAATAAGCCAAAGGTTAAAGAGTGAAGATCGAGTCAGGTAAGAGAGTCACGATGGACACGTTTCGGAATAATGATCGGAATAAACCACCCCTCTCAATCAGACTACAATTTCTTTCCAATTGAGCCGAATTGGATCAGATTTTTCAGATCGACATGTTTACATGACGCTTTTTTATTCCGATCGGGCATTTATGCCAATTATTTTTGCCAATGTAAACGCAGCTACTGATGGAGGATTACACTTTTAATGCATCACAGGGGCTTCTTGTCCATGAAAGCCACCGTTGCCTCAAAAACAGGAAGGGTGAGCAAGGGGAGAATTCTGATATAGAATGTAGATATTCCCATTTGTAAACTCTGTACCTTCACAGAATAGAGCCTTAAGAGACTTGGTTTGAAATGGTAAAAATGAATAGATGACATCAAAGTCTCTTAAAGTCCTGATGACTAAAAAGTTTAAACAAAGAATAATCACTGAAGGGAATGAAGAGGGAGAAATGACTTATGCAGGGAATGATGTATGGTGAGCAGGTGGTTTTTCAAGTTAGAATCCCTACATGGTAAGCAAAACAAAGAGATCATGTCACTGAGGTTTACGACTTTGATGCTAATGGAAACAACACAGAGCAGGTAGGTAGGGGAAAGAGTTGAGTGTGAAAAAGAGGCTGTTTCGAGACTACTTAATTGTGATAGCTCACTTTTTGATGGGGTGGAGTTGAACCTTCAAACTGTCACATCTCTTATGTTCTTCATAAGTAGATGCAAATCTTTTTTGTGTATTTTCCTTATTTTGCCAGAGTCCTACCTTAAAGTCGGTCTCTTTAGAGTTAAATGAGTTAACAGAACATCTCACCAACATTCACTGAAAGACCTTCCTGTAAAAAAAGCTTTTGTGTTTCACAAGGACAGCAGAAATTTAGAGAGATGGTTTAGGAGATCTGTTTCCAAGGAGAGAGGAGAGCTGAGGTGATGATTGTTTCTCTCTTTTGTCCTCGTACGACCCGAATCACGCCTCCTACATTTTCATTATTCTCTCTTCTCAAGGTTGTAGCTAAAAAATTAAAACAACGCTGAATAACTTGGAGCGGAGTGAGTGCCCATTGTTTGACTCTGCCCTCCCTCCTCAAAACTCACCCACACATATGCTGCATCTCTCCTCTGACTCCCCTCTCCTGTAACATGTTGCAGGTTTAATAAGAGCACTTAGAATAGTGTTGAAAGTTAGACCCTTTATCAAACATAACCTAAAAATGTCATTAGCAAATATCTTAAGACCACTGACGCCATCAAATGAGAATATTTAGTGTGAGAAACTTGAAGCCAACAGTCCCAGATCACTCACCCAGGCTTTTGGGCAGCAGATTTCGAACAAATTCATTGTGGTCTCCCACGTGGAGGATGCTGTACACACTTGAGGTCATCAGCTCCTCCTGGGTGTATCCAAGGTAACCTGTCACGTTCTCAGAAACAAAGACGATTCGGCCCTCCCGGTTGACGACGAAGAAAAACCCATCAAGAGCCTGAGGGAGCAGGAGAAGGAGGAGGAGACGCAAAGACAGAGGAGGGGAGATTTAAATTGCGTGCGTTGAGATAGGAGTTAAAAATTCCTGCAGTGGTGCTGTGGAGGAAACGTTGCGTGTTTATAACTGTGAGTATGTATTGTTCACCTCTAGCAGCATGGGCCCCAGCGCCTCTTTCTCCAACAGCCCCTGGCTGCTGGAGGAGATGTCGCTCTTCTGCACCTCATCATCTGGAGACAGAAGGGCTGCTTTCTCTGTCAGGAGACAAGGACAAATCAGAAATCCAATACAACGGGATAGAAGTGCCCTTCAAAATAAAAGACCCAATTACATCACTGGAAAAATAAAACGCATATACATACACATGGAAGTGATAGCACCATTGTTACCTGCTTTTAAAGCTCATGGCTTCACAGCTTTTTTAAAAGAAGTAGATTTTTAAACAAGATGGTCAGAAAATAAGAGCATCATTTTAAAAAAGTACTTATCCTTGACGAATGTGAGAGGAGCTCTGTACAACTTACTCCCGGTAGATTCTGTGGTTATGGTTTAAACAGATCATGTGTATCTGTGTTTGTGTCTCTGTGCTCGGCCCCTCACCCTGCTCACGTCGTTTCATCTGCTGGATTTGGTCCACGGTGCTCTTGAGGATGTGGCACTTGTCAGGTTTGACACTGAGGCTGGCAATGTCGCCTATGTTGGATGACAGCAGCTCAGCCAGCTCCTCTATGTAGCGACACTCCAGTTCTCGTCTTCGCTTTTCCAGACTGAAAGAGGACAAAGACACTGATATTTACGCGACTGTTTCTACATCGCATAGAATGCAAAGACAAGCGGGATTTGATTCTGCCATATATCATAAATGATAAACGTATTTTTCAGAAATAAATCTACAGTCTCTGTCTAACACTTCAATACCCTTACAGCCAACATGAGTAAGCTTTCATCATGTGCTCATAATTCATGCAGCATCTTTTTGACTGATATTTATATATGCAGAAAGTTTCATATCTGCAAACACAAAGGATCAACTTTTTAAGCCAATATCTGGCGATATGATGCCAGTAATATTGTGCATCCCTATCAGTGATGGTAGCAGTGTCCTGACTTTTATGCATGTTTACATTCAACAGTCATGTGACACACAGATACAGACACAGCCTGCGAAGCGATCAACTCTTTATGTGCCTGAACACAGGGCATAGATGTTGATCAACGATGAAGTAGCGTCAGCATGTTGTCTTTCAGCTCGTATAACTGAGATTGCATGTCCTATAGTGTGACCATTGTACATGTTCATATTACAACCGCACTGTTCAAATGATGTTATGTCATTCAAGTAATAGTCAAAGTTGCGTCAGTTTTCTTAACTTCCCTGCACTGCGGCAGAAGACACTTGCGCTGAGCTTAAACTCAGCTCTAGTATATGAATGTTTGAGCGCTGAAAGAGCCGGTTCTTGCTGAGTCAAGTGATCTGTTCCATTAAATAGATAGTCCTTCGTAAAATTAGTCTAGGGACAAACACACCATAGCACCGAGTTAGACACCCCCTTGAGAGATGAATGTTGCCGACTGCTTGCTTCTCTAGTTTTACCAACATTAGTAACGACCGCATGATAGCAATACACAGCAGTCTATGGAACCACACGCAAACCTCAACCAAAACGCCACTCTATAGCCACACATAATGCTCAGAACAGCAGCTAACTTCATCAACAGAAGTTAGGTCCCAGCCATAGTACTAGCCACCAAACATCTTTTTAACTTTGCCTTATTTCTTTAGCAAAGAGACTAAACACAACTCACTCACTCTACTCCAGCAGCCATTTGTTTGGAAGCCCTGACTAGTCGATCACAGAGTGCAGTGGATCATATCCTTGAAGTAATAATCATCATAATAATCATTTTGCACTGCAGGTGCGGTAGTTCTTCTGCCTTAGCATCTCGGTCTAATTGCATTTCCATTTGGCAATAATCATAAATGTTCTTCCTTGAGCTGCGAAACTCCGCTGCACTCGGTGACCGACTCGTCAGTTGGTATCACTAAAGAAGCAAGCAGTCGGCAACATTCATCTCTTGAGGGGGTATCTAACTTGGTGTTACGGTGTGTTTGACCACAACTTATATTTTGGGTGGGTGGCTTGCCCATGCAGGAAGGAGTGCACAGTATAATTGCAAACAAACTCCACGCTCCATCACTGTTGTGTGGAAATACTCTCGTTATGATTGATCCCTCAGCCTTTAAAGGATCGCTTAGTGTAACTGGGGGAAAATATAAAACAAATCAGGAAAGCTCACTCTTTGGCATCCTGGCCGGTGGAAAAAAATATCAGGGGTTAGTCAAAATTACACAACTATAACAGGCAAAATGAGCAGTGAGACCCACAAAGTATCACAACTCCTGTGTCAATCATCATTTTCTCAAAGCTTTAAAGAGTCACATCCTCGCTTACGAGAGCCATCGCCCTCCGCTGCCCACTACCTATTTCAACAGGAAACGCCTCACCCTGGGTAGGACAAGTGTGAACAAGCTTTCGCAAAATTCTGGTGGGGTCGGGGCTTCTGAAAATTACTACAAACTCTCGGGGGTGCATGTGTGAAAGTGAGGCTAAAACAACTTTAAAGCATGTTAGTTTTATGATAATTAAATAGCACCAAGAAACAGAAGCTAATGTGACGATTTTATGAACATTTAACACAATTTTTATGGGAGCAGGGTTGTAAAAAAGTTGCAGCTATATCCAAAAACTTGCTTTGATTAAAAAAACACTTGAATTTTGTTATTATTTTCTGCATTCAGGAACATACAGGTATGATCTAAATGTAGTGTACAAGTGTGGAGTGGTTCCCCCCACAGCTGCCTGTGATATTTTTCTGCATTATGTAAACATGAAAGTTACTATATATAATCAGGAAGAGCACTGACACAGAATAGCTTCAGACTCGGGTGTCTTGTGAGTGGCTTTGTGTTTAACCTTATTCTCCACTTTCAATACTATACTTTTAAACCGACGAGTTCCAGCAAGGTATGTGGCAAACATGGAAAAAAAAAAGGAATGTGTGTATATGTGAGCATGTGTGTGTGAGTGTGTGAGAGAGACGACAACAGCAAAAGTAGGTCAGTGCATTGGCCAGCCAGAACACACAGGCGTGGTGACCGAGGCAGGCAGGGAGGGAGGCAGGGAGGGAGGGAGGGGTGAGGAAGGGGAGGAGGAGGACGCTGCTGTGTGAATGCGCAGGTCAGTGGCTGCGTGTAGTTCCTGTAGAAATGTTAGCCGTGCTCTTACATCAGCTTACATCAGCTATCACACACACACACACATCCACGCACAGGACACAAACAAAGCAGTAACCTAATGTAATGTGATGTGTGTTATTTAATGCCACAGAAAGATCAAGCTGTCAGGTCTTTACCTCTGCCCTGATGTGTCGCATGGTGAGCCCTTCCTCTTGCGTGACTCTGGCGTCGCAGGGTCCAGAGGGTTTTCCCCTACTGCACTCATTTTCAGCTTCAACTGACCTGCAGAGGAGGCACACGAGGTGAAGAAAACAACTGTCAATAGCAACGTCACTGCAAGTCAAACCCACTGCTTGACTACTGCAGCCACAGCATGACGGTGTGGATACAGGAGGTGTAACAGTCAACAGAAATCATTGAATTATCTGATCCAGTGTGAAAGCATCCTTTTGCACTGATAGTGTTTTTGCTGTAACAATGCTGTATATTAACCCGTCTTATTACGAGGCCTAAAAAAACTACTTTACACTCATTAGATTTGCTGCTATACATTTACTTTCATAAACCATATACTACAACTACTCAGAAATGTAGTATCTGTGTCACATATAATGATAGCTGTGAAAGTAGATAGTGAATATAAAGTGGGTAAATTCTGATATTCTGTCCATGCACAGATACCCTGGCCACCCCAGCCTATTTCAGTGCACCAGTCGTGCCACCCCTGTTAAAAAGTCTGGAGACGCCCCTGAATAACAGCACAAAGGAAACAGTGGGGTATGAATGATGTTGAGTTTGCACTTCAAAAACTGCAGGGAAACATTTCTCTGCTGATTTTATAGAAAACAAGTGGAAACATCATTATCCATCTGAGGAAAACAGTTAAAAGGTGACTACAGCACTGGCAGAAGGAGGATTAACAGCAAGGATTAGATGTGGACATGACTGCAGAAAAAATACTGAAAATGAAGTCTTTATTTAAAGGACTCACAGGATATTAAGGGTCCGACATGAGCATTATAATGACAAATAAGAGTACAGTAAAATGTTTAGAAACAATGACAAATATTTATATTAGGAGTGTTATCTTTTTTCCTCTTCGTCTTAGTGCAGCAAGTTGGCACTGATAAACCACCTCTGAGTGCATGATGATATAAATAATTACTTTTTAGATTTGAACTTAATCTGTCAGGTTGGTGTTTTGTTTTATTGCTGATAAATGAAGGTTCTTAAGTATGCAAAGGCTATTCAGAACTTACATCTAACATTATTCTACAGCTGAAATCCTGTTGGCCAAAAGTGTACAGTCAGGATTTAACGAAGGCTCAGAACAAAATATTTACCGCAAACCTTTTTTATTCTAAATTTTTAAAAATAATCTAGCAACTCAATTTATTTCAGCCCCAAATTATACAGTCATGTACTCGATGACACAATTCAAGTCAGGAGGTTCACAAACTGAACTGCATACATGAACTCCAGTGTGATGTTATAGTTCAACATACTTTCTGTCTGCAGAACAAAACAGAACACCACGACATATATTTGCACATGGTCAGCTTCTACAGAAGAATAACTTGAAATATACATCAAAAAAATAAAACTGTGTGGTTTTCTGTAAGGTGTATGTTACAAAGCAGCATTTTACGGTGGTAATTTGTTGATGCGCAGGTGCTCAGGCTGACTTATAAAGCTCTCCAGACTGAAAAGAAACTTGTGTGTTTGGTAAAATCTCAGACAAATACCACATCTTTGTTACTGACATTAAAATATTTATTTTAATGAGAAACTACAGGCAGGAAAAAGACACTGTCCAAAGCTATGCCACAGTTTTGGACAGTCTGGCATTCTGTAGAGTCTCGACTCTACAGAATAATTCAGCTCATTTTGTTTTTGCACTGATTGTGGACGCTATGAAAACCTGAAACTGCAGTGGGGGGGTTAGGTGTTGGACTGGGTGAACCTTTTCTTACATTTCAGTGGCAAATATCCACAATGAAGGACATGTTTGACTATTAATAAAAAAAACTTTTTTTTTTTCATAAATCACCAGCTTGGAATGTTCAGAGCTAGATAAATATGCCTTATCCCACTTGATTTACATGATATGCAACAGCAATAAAGGTCCACCATACCTTTGGCTTTGTGCACAAGCACTGGCTTACAATGATTTAAATAAAACCTAGCACAATATTAATCTGAATCAAATACTTAACATTTGCATAAAGCTTCATATCTGGATAAAACATATTTCTATGGTAACCAAAAATTCTAGTATTTTCTGAGCAGCTCTGGAGCACACTGTAGTGCTGCTGCCGATCAGACCTGGTAGACCCTGCTGCAGTGTTTTTTTTTTCTAATTGTTTTTCCAGTTTAAACAGTTATTGATTGAATTACACTGAAAAGCGTCCTTGACGTTTTGTCTCGTTTGTTTCTGACATTCCTCCTCGCTCCCCATCAATGGGCTCGTGCTTGTTCTTTAATCTGCAAAGTCTACATCAGTCTGCGTCTCTCCCTCTCTCTTGCTGCATCAGGAGTGTAACCATGGCAACAGGAAGCGCAGCAATGTTTGATGAAAGCACATCATGTTTAGAGGAACGGTTAACAGGGTCCCTGCATGATTCATTAAGCCAAATATTCAAGATGAAACCTTCCTAATAGTGAAGGAAATTGAATTTAAAGCCAATTTATGGATGCAGGTACACAATGAAATCTGCAGGAAGCATTAATGAGAAAGATTGTTTTTTATCTCTGACCAGTGTGTTAACAAAAAATAGCTTTCTAAAAAAGTAAAGCAGCTCAAAAGCCTGTAATTTTCTATGTGCACTAACAGTGACTGGGAGGCAAACATGCTCACAAAGGATGGATTAAATCTCCGAACCTGTAGAGCAAACATCCAGACTCTATCTTCATAATTATCTCCAGACCGTGGACATAAACCCACATTATAGACCGACACAAAATGTATAAGTCCATGGGCAGACTGCAGGAAACAAACCGCCATTGTCACAGTGTCGGGTGCCGCCGCGGGGCCAGGCTGCTCACAGGACGCTAATCCTTCCTGACTGGCCTTGTTTACATTTCACCTCAGTTCACCCCTCTCCTCCTCGGCCCTCCTTGTGTTGCTGACACGCAGCACTTAAAAAAGATCCATCCGCCGCAGTGAGAAATGAGAGCACAGCCGCTGCACATTAGCACTCAATGCAAATACAAATTAGCCCACTTCCTGACAGATTTTTGGATTCGGTATATCCTTAAATTACAGCTGGATATGTAAGTATGTTTAAGTCTAATCAGGACCTGAGGAAACCTGATTATTAAAAGAGGCTGGAGATTAGCAGCAAGTGTGATTACTTCCAAGAAATAGACCCCAGACTGACTGTATGTGTGTGAACTGTAACACTGCACTGAGTCTGTAAATAAAGACATTATCAGACAAAAGGCTGCAAATTTAACAACCTGATTTTTCTCAGCTTGAAGATCTGACAGAAAAATAACAGTATTATCAAAATGTGGTGATTAAAGGAGGGGCTTCAGAGCACAGGATCACACGTTTTCTATGGTGTTTGTTTGGTGACTTCAGACAATAATAATATCTTGGGGGCTTTTGGGCAGATTGAGACTGGAAATGAGGGGAGGCCAGGCGGTTGACATGCACCAAATATGACCACTAGGAAGAGGACTTCAGCCTCTGTACATGGAGCACTGGCTTTACTAACTGAACTACAACTGGACTATACAGTATTCTGTCTTATTATAAATTCAGGTTTGATTTGGTTAGTTTAGAGCAGGGGTGTCCTGATATAACTTTCTGACTTCTAATGCGATATTGTAGCCTTCAATACTGACCAATACTGATATTGATCTGATATTGGCACAAATTGTGCATGACACGTTTTTCACTCAACTGTCTTTTTGGACTTAAAGGAAAAATACTGCCACACAACATCACTCCTACTCCTTGCTAATTTGTTAGTACCTTAGTACACACTGTAGTTGTGATCAGTTTGCTGGATCAGGGCACTGATAGATAGTGCTGTAGTACTCAAGACCGGTCTCAAGACCATTTTTTGAGGGTCTCGGTGTTGTCTTGGAATCAAAGGCATTTTCCTTTGGTCTTGTCTTGGTCTCAGAGTGAGCGGACTCAGTTTTTTGAACGAGACCGGTCGAGCTAATACCGTCACATCATTGGTAGTAATGATTCTCCATCAGCTGCAGCTGCTAAGTTACCTGCCCAGTGTCACACAGTCTGAGTGACTGACGCACCCTCCTCCATACAGAGAGAGGATGGAGACGACAGGAGGAGAGGGTGTGTTCATGCTCGGCAACCGGTGAACTCTTCATGAAAGATGTCTTCGAACTCAGCAATAATTAAGTAAGGAGTTCATTTGTAAAACGACATGCAAGCGAAAACACTCAGCAGTGTGCACAACTCACAGAAACAGCGGGTACAACTTCAAACTTTAACCGTCACCTCGAGAGGAAGCATAAAGACAGGTAAGCTAATGGTTACCATACAGTAGTGTTGTAGTACTCAAGATCGGTCTTGGTCTTAAGACCATTTTTTGAGGGTCTTGGTGTCGTCGGAATCGAAGGCATTTTCACTCGGTCTTGTCTCAGTCTTGGTCCTCTCTGGTCTCTGTAATGTCTTGGTCTCGGTTGGTGCGGTCTTGACTACAACACTACTACTAGATAGAGGTGCCGGAACAGAGTCTGGAATGGACTGCTTGTATCAGAATGCTGATATCAGAGATTTTCGATGCAGGCCAATATAATACGATATTTGTTTTTTGTTTTGCTTATCTAACCAATATCCAATATCAATATTGTATCGGGACACCCCTAGTTTAGAGCAGGTATTTGGGTACATTTTCATGTTTGGTACAATCCTATTCTTTGTTACATTCATTCATCACTTTGGGCATTGGTCTTTCATTTGATGTTGACTTTTTGTATAAATAAATAGCTTTATTCTAACCTAAAAAATTTCGTCTTTTTTGTTTGTTGCCATCTTCCCCTTAATGAAGGTCATAACGTGTCAAAGAAAGATGCAAATTACTGTTTTATTTTCTTAACATTTATGGTCATTTTGCAAATGCAATAATAAACCTTTTAAGTCTTTTATTCTGTCGAACCAGACTGTGTTGGCTGATATAGAAACAAAGGCTAATTGACTGTGTCTTCACGGACATCATTTTAATTCATGATAAATATTCCCACATATTGCTGCACACTTTAGTCCTTCTTCAATGAACAACCAAAATAAGGTTTGAAAAACTATCATAACTCAATATTTATCCCCCGAGTCCAAGTCGAACAGTCATCCATCCATCAAGCTTCCCTTAAACCTCGAGGAATCGTTGTTAACAGCCTGTTAATCTACTCGTGTTTTCAACTCTAATGAGAAGTGACAGCAGTTTTAAAGAGAAGAGAACGACTCCATCTCTCCAGATTGTCGTGATGCTGCTGTTCATCACTGATGATTAAAAGTCTGATTTTTTTTTCCTTGTTTATTTCAAGCCACACATGTTGTCTTCATTGTAAGAGGGAATACAAAGACCCAACAGTTAAATCTCATGATGTACCAGACAATAAGATCTGACAGCTTGGAGGAAAACAGATTTAGGTTTGCATTTCTGGTCTGATGTAAGGTCGCCTCCTACCACAGTCAGTTTGCTATCATGTGTGATACCATGGTGGATCCATTAAGACCCTTGATTGGTGGCCAAGGACAGAGAAACGCATGTATGATAAGCCTTCTTTAGGAGTAGATTAACAGAGCAAAAGACAGGTGGAAAACAACAGATGGGTGGAGGAGAAAGGATACTGTCTTCATTGAGGTAAATGAGACACCAAAATACTAATTTGAGGAAGTTTAAACATCCTCTTTGAGGGTTGCCTTCATGCATCAAAAGGAAAGTACAGGCTGTGTAGAGTAACATGTGTGTTGGATTCTGCTGGGGTGATTTAATGTTAAGAGCAGCCTACACAGAAATAGCAAAGAGGAGGAACGGCACTTTGTTGTTGTTGAACCATGATAAACATTCAAACTAGTTGAGCAGCATTTTTATTCCCGAGTTTATCACGTCCTTAGGATTAACCCTTAATGGGTTTAGTCTCAGAAAAACAAAAGGGTTTGGCACATTTATCTGCACAAGAGGGACATTTGTAAGGAGTTATGCCATCAATTTGACATCTACTCCCAGGTTACACAAACTCAGCGCTGGAACCTGACCACAAATGGATGAATTTCTATAAATTCAATAAAACCAGCCTGCACCAGCTGTGTTTGTAGTCCATGAAAAACATGCTTCACAATCCATTTTCCTTCATCTCAGTGGGGGAAACCTGGTAAATGTGCATTTGTGTTTGGTCAATAAGCTCTTGGGCCTCACATAACAGGCCATCAGCAGCCATCACAACATTTCTGGGCTTTCCTGTTTATCTTCCAACACCAGCTTTCACCTGCTTTGTGATTAAAGCAACATCATTACACTCGGTAGCCTCTCCAGCTTAGCTTCTACATCACAACAATTTTATCCTACGTAAGGGAAGATCAGGAACATACATCGGGGGGGAAACTCGATGAACCTCAGCTTGAACAGAGAAACATTGTGAGCTTTAGTGAACGGGTTCCCTCTTGATATAACACCAGTAGGGGTGGGAGAAAAAATCCATACAGCATAGTATCGCTATATTTTGTCTGGTGATGTATTGTCTCATTGACCAAGTACTGATTTTTTTAAATGAACTGTTAATATGAAGTCAAATCTATGATAATGGAAGAATAAAATCAGCTGTTTGTCCAGTGAAGATGGCAGAGGTGACATCATAGAGCAGGACAAAGTTAGTACAAGGTTGCTAATATAAGGTTTGCAAGATGTGCTACATGAAAAGAAAATACTGTGTAAATAAGACAAACATAAAGGAAAGCCAAATGCTAAATTAGCTAAACAGTTTTAAAAACATCACAATATATTGTATCCCAATACTCACTGTATTGCAAAATGTCAAAAGTAGCAATAATATCGTATCGTGGCCCAAGTATCGTGATAATATCGTATCGTTGGGCCACTAGTGATTCCCATCCCTAAACACGAATGAACTTCTGGGTTCAGACATTGTGTTGTGGTTCATGGCTTTCCTATATTATCAATGTGATGATCAAACATGACGTAAAACATGAATGTAGTGAGGGTGACGTCACCTAATTGTTAAATTACAGTAATCAAAAGACCTTAAATGCATTATTGCTGATTTGAACTTTGTTTTTGTTTTTTTGCAGCACATAATATATTAAATACTTTTGGGCGAATAAATGCTTCAGCAAGAGCTTGACATCTAAACAGTTAATGCAGAATTTATTCCTCAATCCTATACTTAGTGTTCTTGTTCTGACTATTTGTTTATTTCATTTGACCTTAATTTAACCAGGTAAGTCCCGTTGAGATCAAAAATCACTTTTCCGAGGGAGACCTTGCCAAGGCTGGCAGCAACCCTGAGTTTCAACAACAAAACAATCACACATGCAGTAGAACTAAAAAAAAAAAAGAAAAAAGTTTTACAGTTGAAAATCAGACAGGAAATAAGTTCAGAATACCTAAAGCTTCTTTATCAACAAAGCTTTGACTCTTGGAACAACAAATTGCACAGTGTCCAATGAAAAGGAGGTTGTGAGCTCCACCCTTTGTGGTACAAAGGGAGGAAAGATAGTCTGGTATTTTGCCTAGAATGGCAAAGTGCACAGCAATAAATGACAGAGTCATCAGCAAAGAAGTGAACAGCAGTGTTTGGGCCGATCGTCAAAGACAATTTATGGAAAAAGTAAATAGCAGTTGGCCCAGAACTGATCCTTGTGGTTCTCCCTTGTGAACTTGTAGCACACATGAGGTAGTACCTTCTAATTTTATAGCTTGGACTCTACTAGTTGGTATGTTTACATGTTGCTCATATATTAAATTTAATATAACAATAAGGATGTCATAATAAAAGTCATAAAAACGTACCTTTTTAGTCTTGCTTTTCACTAAATTTTATATCATTATCTCTGTCTAAGTGTTTTAGCATTTAACTCTTTATAACAGGATCGTCTTTTATTGAGCTATTTTGGTGCTCTTATTTCAGTATCTTTTACTGTTGTTTTTATTTCATTCTTTGTTTCTTTGTTTTTTAGATTTTAACATAAACCTCCGGTGTTTCCATATCTTGAGTTTTAAAATGACGTTTCCTCAGTGCGCACATTCCTGTTTCCACAGAATCAAGCCCTTTTTAAGTTTATTCATTTTAATACTGTTTTTGTTGCAATTAGATCGTGGGGTGGGAATGAGGGGTTGGGCTGGGGTTGATTTAGGTATTCTTTTAATCTTGGGTTGGGGTAAATTTGGGTATTTGTTTCTTTTATTCCTTTTTCTGTGTGAAGCACTTTGTGCTACATGTTATGTATGAAAAGTGCTATATAAATAAAGACTGATTGATTGATAATAGTTTAATTTTGTCCAACTGAAACTGCACTTTTTAAAACTCATGTTAAGACTGAACTTCTCATAGTCCGACAGTCATACCTAGATGATACGGTTCGAGATTGATTTTATCTTCTGTGTCTACACCTCAACCAGAGGGAAACTGGCCTTGACCCTGTGTGCATGCTCCAGTGTTTCGTCCGGAAGTTGAATAGCATTAGTGCATTGCTAGGGAAGCTGAGAGGTAAACAGAAGGAGAAGGAGTCTAAAAAATGATGAAGTTTTATTGTACGTACAAAACATACAGAGCTTTAAAAGTGAAGGTTTTTGCATTGTTTTGCCACTTGCTAACATGTTTGTTCTGGCATGTAATAGATCAACCAGGAGATAACCAAGTGGTAACAAGTTGAAAGAAGGCATGTTGCCACCGACTGTAGCAGATGTGGACATGCTTCTGCCTGTAACTTGGTTTTCACATCATCCTTGTAAATTGGGACAAACACAGTAGTCCATTTAAATTGCCCAATAAGGCTAAAACCGTAGCTCAACTTAACTGGGCATGAAAACATACTGACTGGGTTATTTGGGAAATCACCCAGCTGTACGCTCTGAAAACCTGATAGCTTTGCGACATTCAAGTAAGATGCTGTGGTCAACAGAGTCAAGAGCCTTGGGAAAGTCCAAAAATCAGGGACAAGCAACACTGCTTACCATCTCAGGCTTCAAGAATGGCATTTATAACCTAAATGGCAGCAGTGTTACAGTCCCTATGACACAGTCAACCCTCACACAGGTGAAGAAATGAGGCAAGCAGAGTGTATACAAACATAAACACTGAGTCCACCCATGTGGGCTTGGCTGACAGGAATAACACTGGCTGTGGTTCTGTAAGTGACATACCTCCAGCTACAACCTGTATGTCTACATTCACTTCAAAGAGGCACTCATGTTTATTGGAAAGGCATGATCATTATTCAGGAGAATAACCAACAACAAAATATTCAGCTATCAGACTAAAACTGTGCCTCTGTGGAAAGATTAGTTCAATGAGGCCAAATTTAGATGTTCAAGTCTTTCAGTTTTGTGTTAAAAGTCTCTCTCTTTTCATTCATACAAAACAGAAACTTTCAATGACAATATATATGCCTATACATATGAACAGAGTCCAACCAGTGACTGAGGCAGTCATTATAAGAGATGCTGAAGCTGCAGTATGATCACAGCCTTAGTCACACCTTTATACACACACACACGCATGCACACACCCTTTCAGTAAACAACAAAAATACAGGTGGAAGAAAAACAGAAGTCAGTCTAAACCGCACACCTGTAGACAAGGTCAGCCTCCTGCACCTCCTGACCCCCCCTCCCCACCTTTCTGTGTGACGTCCGCTTGAGGATCGAGCCTTCAGTCACCAAAGAGGAAGAAGAAAAAGCAGCAGCGACAGCAAAGCAGAGCCAGACCGCTCAGAAACACAGCCCGATGCCTCCACAGGCTCTCCATTACAACCCGCCTGCCGTCTCAGTGTCTTCAGGCTTGTCTTCTTTTTTCTCAAAGCTTACAAACTCCCCTAGCTATACTCATCTCACGCACACGCTTGGCGGCGGCAATGTATGCCTCGCAGAGGAGGGAGTGAGGAAGAGACCACAAGATAGAGAGTGGGGAGTGAAGGATGTGGATCATCATGAGAAGACTTACAAAGAGGGAGGAGTATGTAAGCATGTATGACAGTATGTTATCAGTCATTCCCATTTTAAGAAACGTGGGTGTCTTTGATCATGAATTCTCAGTATGAATGTGTCACCTGGACATTTATTTCTCCAGCACTATGCAAACAAATAAGTAGGAATAAGTTATTACTAGGGATGCACTGATTCGCTTTTTCCACCTCAGATTCAGATACAGATATCTACAGTTTAGTACCAGCCGATACTGATCCAATTCTGATACAGAAAAGCCGTGATGCATGTTAAATTGTGGATGCCACTCACGGCGCATAGCATAGAGTTAGGTCATGTTCACACCTAAAGGTCCATTTCCGAGTTCGAATCCAAAGCAAGACGATACCTTTGTTTTAATTGTTTAACTGGTCCGGTTTGCGTTCACAAAGGACAAACTCAATCGCTCCAGAAAACGGAACCGGAAGTCACGTGATCGCGAATATCGCTCGGTTATTCGACATTAGTTTATGTGGGAATACAAACCCCTCTCTGCTGTCTTCACCTGTCATGGAGCATTGTAGGCTGATTTTGCTTTTGCTACTCATCTGGAGCGTGTATCAAAAGACGTTAGTCGGTCGCGCGTATGAACAGCTTGTTAACCAGCGAGCACGAACTGGCGGACCAGAGTTTGTTTATTTGGTCCACACCAGAGTTCGAGGTCAGCGTTCACACCAACCCAAACGAACCGCACCAAGGGGGTAAACGCTCCAGGGTTCGGCTCAACCGGACTAAACGAGGGTGGTGTGACCACGCCCTTAGACTGAATAGATTAGCCCCTATGCATAGGGCCCATTGTCACGATACCCGATCTAGGATTTTCTTCAGTATCGGGACCAATACCGATATCAAATATCGGATCAGTGCATCCCTAGTAATTACCCCTTTTCATAACTTAATGCAGGTGCTTGTGTCATACTCCCTGCTAGCTGATGCAAAAATAAAATTTCTGTTCACAAAGATTAATCTGGAATAGATTTTAAAGAAACTCAAAGAGAAGGATATTCAACTTTTAAATGAAATACAAAGTCAGTGAATGACATTTCTGTCCTCCTGTCTCCTCTGGTTACTGCAAATGCTCGTTTGCGAAGTTGAAGCACCAAAGTTCAAGTGCCCATCATCTATTTTGACATTGCAGAAATTGCTCTGGAAGCAACATCAGCATACAGGCTGTACCTCTTAAGGTCCAAGCAATGAGATTTTGCAGACAAGCAGCTGCGTACAGGCCATACATGATCGCCATCAGCGCTGCCAAAAGTCTGACAGCTTTGTAAAGCACACCTGGACTGTACTTTGGGCAAAGAGTTCTTTCTATTGTACTTGTCTGAACTAGAAAGGTGCTTGTTTAATCTACTGCAGAACTCCTCCTGCTAGTTGGTACCAAAATGCAGACCCAGTGAAGACCCCAATTGCTGCTCTACAACCTGGGTGTGAACAGAGACAGGTGACAGATGGTATCTCAGAGAGTATTTTGATCTTGACAGTGGAGATAAAGTTGTACCAGAGCTGTGTCTGGTTAACTCGACCCGAGAAATATGTGTAACCAGCACAGATGAGTACTGAAGGCTGGTGGTGCTAGCTCTGCTAACATTAGCCATACTCCGTCAACCATCCCTGAACAGACCCTTTCAGTTCATATACAGCTTGATTAGGCGACTGACTGGGCTACTGTTCTTGGCCCAGCATACAAGCATTGGGCAAAAATCAGTCGATTGACAAATGCAGGTCCAATACAGACCTACATAATATGGAGCAATAGTACCCCTTTTTACTTAGATACGATAAAATCATACCCTTGGTTGTCCTATTACGCCACATTATACCAACAGACAAGTTAGCAGGGGGCCATGTGAAAACACAGACCTCTAAGTCAAAGCCTGGTGTGTATGAAGAGGAGCAAAGGCTAGTGATGGGCACAGGAGTTCTTTTAGATACACTGAATCACTAGGATCAGTTCACTAAAAAGATTCATTTAAAAGATTCATTCACCAAATCACTGAATCATTTAGCGCTTGGCAGGAAAAGCCTGCTACTCCGACCTCCTGAACTGATACACAGCTGAACGTTTCAGGATTCAGTTCAATTCATAGCTTCTGAGACCGGGAGACGAGAGTATTTGGCTGTGTTGCTTTGGCAAACAGGTTTGTATAAATGAACTTTTATAGTTCATGATGTTTTAGGTGTACTGTCCTATAGTATGCTATTTATCAGGTCTGCTCAGTAAATTGGGCTAAGTGAGTGATTCGTTCACTGAACGTTTAGAAGAATTCACGCTGAACATGCACCATTCCCTCGCAAACCGCTGTTATGATAGGATGCTGCGGGTTTAATGCACTACTTGTTACATGCTGTGTCCTATTGTATGCGAGATGTTGTGGTGGCAATTTAGCAGTAAAAAAAAGGTAGTTTTGTCCGACAAAAATGATTCCTGAGAGTGTAGTCCAATGCGTGATTCATTCACCAAGTGATTCAGATGTCGGTGCATGGGGTCCCTTGTTCGCCAGCTGCTGGCCCAGCAATGCTGTTTCTAACTTCAGCTCAACTGAAGTGAGAAACCTACAAATCACTCGAGGAAGTGATTCGGTTCAGTATGTTCACTTCAAAGATTTGGTTCTTTTGAACGAATCGTTCGCGAATGACACAACACTGGTAGGGGCACAACACCTTGGCCAGTTTGGGTCCACATGAGGTGTACATGTGCATTTATCTAGGTATGTTAGTCCAGCTTTAAGAAACTTCTTGCTATTTCAGATGGACTAACATGTGAGCATGTATTTTAAAAGTCCAGTTTTAGCCGAATAAACACAATGATCAGTTTTAAGTGGTCTTGTGTTCTGCTGCTTTCTGAGTGTTGTCTTACCTTGGTTGGTTACTTGGAGTTTACCTACCTGACACATCCTCAGCCTTGGCCTATTTGAACTACGAGGGGTCAATAAAGACATTATTAGGCAAGCTCGGCAGAGGGAACTCTACTTTCATTCTCTACTTTTCATTCATTCAATGCTAGTAACTATACTGGGCACGTTGGGGAGAGAAGAAATGCACACTGGGACTAGGCCTTCATGTCCAACAACAGTGACCCTGATCTGTACTGTCTTGGCTGAACAAGCACAAATATATATTCACAGACTGACACCAGAATCTTGTAGAAAGCCTTTGCATAAGAGTAACAGTAATTGTTGCAAGAAAAGGTTGAAATTGTTTCATGCAAATTTCCAGCATTGATTTTACTCAAAGTTAATGCAGCAACTTGATCATGACGTACACAAAAACTGTACAAACTTTTGGTTAAAATCCCCTTCAACTTCTATCAATTCTCGCCCCTTTCTCGGTTGATATCCTGCTCAAAATGTTAAGACCCTTGTGCGAGTGGTGCTTGATGTTTAAATTAATATGACAGCGAAAGGCTAGAGCTCAATATAAAGGGATAAAGTTGTACATTCAATGGCATTCTTGCTGACATAATTTGAGTATCATTTAATGTGAGCAAAGACAAAACAACACTGCTCACGCACACAAGTGTAACCACCCCTCCCTGATGCAATCAGTTAGTACATTCCATGTGAAGCTGCTCAGTCACTGTTGCTAAGGCCCACCCACTTGAATATAGGGCATGACCAAAGAATGTATATAGGCTCAGTCAATCAGGGTAACAGTGCACCCGCTGACTCCTGGATTACACTCATACACGGTGTGTGAAACTTTGTATGAGGACACTGTCAGATTAAATGTAACGTTAAATCATCTCAAGTCACCGTGTGCAGCTTTAGGTTTAATTGAGCAGCATTTGCGTCCCACTGTGGAGACGTATCACGCTGAGATTTGTGGAAATCTGTCAGCATGAGGCCTCCAGAGTTTACATATAATTCAATCAGTGAAAGGACTGATTTGCCGCCATTAGTCCATTAAGAAGCAACTACAGGTATGAGTGTTAAAACTCCAATAAATCTGGGTTTTTCTAGAGTCAGTGGACATTGATATTGTTGGTTATTATTGACCTGTGATCATAATGCCTCACACAGACCTTCAGTTGTGCACAATAATTTAATTCCCCTTATTTTGGGAACTGCAGCAAAAGTTACGCCCCCAAAACAAATATCAGCCCGTCTGCATGCACAATTGATCTAATCCAAATTAATCAGATTATAAATGAAGAGGGCTGTCTCAGAGAGAGACACAAGGCTTTTGGCAAGTGCGTCCAAAATGAACTGTTACAACTTTGGCTTGAGCTAAAACGCAGACTCTGTTATAAATTATTTAACCGCTTTAACATTGTTTCTAAGATAAATCAGGACAGTAGAAATGAGGTTATGCTTATTTCCCACAGCTATGTAGAACAGTAGAAAAAAACAGGCTTTACTGAAATATACAATATACATTGTAGTGTTATTTTGTTTGTTATCATCTTAGCACTTGCTGTGAGTCTGCTTATTTATTTATTTTTTGCATAAATGTATTTTTGCGCACTTTATCTTGTTCTTTGGTTGTTTTATTTGTTTTTATGTCTCAATGTACAGCCCTTTGGCTACCCCCGTGGTTCTTTTAAATGTGCTATAGAGATAAAGTTGATTGATTGATTGATTAATACAGGTGCAACCCATGTGCTTACTGTGTGTTTTTGCCTGTGAGCCGCATCAAAGAGAAATTTTCCATTGCATGTTTTTTTTCTGAAACTTACATGTGCAGAGTTTCAGGTGCAGGCGGAGCGGCGATGAAATCCCACGCTACTGTGTGCACTTTTGAGCATTTCAGATCTGTTCAGCCTCTCTATCAGACCACACATACGCCAAACCAGACAAACAAGTTATCAAACAATTCCTGTTTATGAAGCAAATCACACACAGAAGCAGCAGTTTGTCAGTCTGTTGTCAATTACTGTAAGTGTTATTTATCTGCCTAATTACATCACACCGGGTAATGAGTTAGGTAAGAGTTAATGCACTCAGAGGCACTGGCTTCAACATCTGCAAAAACTAAGGATGCACTTTTGGTAGAAATGAAATGATCTGGGCTGCAACTGCAGGAACAGATCTTTTCTTAAAATATTCTGCAGTCTTTTGGGTGATATAATGACAAATGGATAAAAGATCTTCCTCATAACTGAACCACAACAACTGACTAATTAGCACTATGAAATATGCTTGTTAAACTTTTAAAATCATAATTTCTTCTTTGAAATATTTAACCACCAACGACAAAAATCTCAAGTTGTTCAATTTTCGTTATAATGTAAAGTCAAATAAAAACTGGAAAGGGCACTAAAGATTATTACTCTAACTACCTTTGGGTTTAATTAACAAACAGATATATTGATTTAAAAATAAATCAAGATGACAACGCTGCCTCAGTCATTTTAGGTAAAACAACAGTATTTAATAGTTTCATGTGATCTCAGCTTTTCTTTGATGTAGTGTGTACAAGACATTAGTCATCATAAGAGCCTGTCTGATACCTTCAGCCTGTCCCCTGCTGTGTGTCCTGAGTAAAGATACTCATATCTTTGTTAATATAGACAGCCCCTGCTCATTACAGCTGATCAGGAGGATTGTGTCAGCTGATTCCAATAAATCAACGCTTTGACAAAATAAAATCATGATCTGTGTGTGTTGTCTTTGTTTTTAGGGGCATAGAAGACAGAGGGTTAAATGCTGCTCAATGATAAATGCTCTTTTTGAGCATGTGGTGTTTTTGAGGCTAAAATCTGTTATGTAAATAGCAAGACCTGAGAAAAACAGAATAAAATAGACTCTTTATTGTAGGGCCCGACCAATATGGATTTTTGGGGGCCAATGCCAATACTGATTATTAGGGGAAAAAAAATTTGATTACCGATTAATCTGATGATTTTTCAAAATTTTTATGAAGTTTTAAAAACTAAATATATACTGTAGATATACTATACTGTAAGCTACTGCTCTTCACACCGACAGGAAGACAGGCGGATCAAACTCAGACCAGAAAAGCATTTTCAACTAGAGAAGTAGCTCGATCACGCAATGTGTACTGTTGTTTATTCTACCGTTACTGGCACGGCTAACAGTGTAGCAAGGCTAATAGCAAGGTGGCTAACTCTAACTTTAGCTTGCATATTACGTGGTGCTTCACCATTAACTCGGCGTGACCGAGACAAGCACAGCGGGGAACATCGTGAAGTGGGTTAAACTGAAACTTGTTGACTTATTGTGCATTTCACAAACTAGTTTATTTACTAATGAGGAGAACCACTCTCCTCCGGGCGTCACTGAGCTGCCTGCTACAGATCTGTCACTCTGCTGTGCTGTGAGGTAGTTAGTAGATGAAGATTGTCATGAGGTCGCTGCGCCATCTACAGGATAAGTCTGGGATCTTTTCAAATGGCAGAACATTTTCAAAGTGAAACCGAATTTTATTCTCCGCATTTTATTTCTGAAAATATCGGCGAAAATTGGCGAGTTTTGGCCGATCACCTATTATTCTTAAACGGGCTAAAATTGGCAGGCCCTACTTTAGTGTCATTGTAGTATGGAAAACACAATTAAAAATGCCTGGCTGTGTTTGAATCTGTCAATTCAACCTCTTTTCACATTGAACCCAGTCTGTGCGCCGCTTAACTAGCAAAATGTTGTAAGCTTTGCCCGAGTTTACTTTGAATTATGCGATTTGGATTGCTAGGGAGTAGGAGTCAGACAAAGTGAGTAACTGCACGCTGTCAAAGTAGACATTTTTCTACACAGCAACAAGAGGGCAGGAGATTTTCAATTACAAAAACACTTTACATGTGCAAGAGAGGAACTGGACATGCATCAGAGGTGTTTTTTGTCCACAGGGGGGCACCAGAATAAGCACAAACTAAAAGTTCCATACAGCAGCTTTAATTGAAATTGTCTTTTCCCTCTGAGTTAGTTATGAGATACTAAAACATCATTAGAAACCATCAGCAATTCAAACATGTTAAACACAAACCCACAGAGCTCTATCCTCATCACATCTTACATGCCGGGGAAAACATTAAGAGGTGAAGAATACAAACATACCTGCTGCTTCACGGGTTTAAACTTGTAAAAACACAGGTGTGGTCCTCTATGTTTCCCTGCCCCCTGACTCAAAACCACTCCATTTCTGTCCATTGTTTCCCTCCATCTGTGTCCACCCAGATCCAGGATGTTTACCAAGAGCGAGAAATAACCTTGGAGTGCACACAGCTCCACACACGCTCTACTACATTTAGCCAAAAACCCTTGGAGTATAGAATACATAGAGCAGACAGTGGTGAGCTCCAGCCTGCCTGAAGTCATTTTCTTCTCTGTGTAGCAATGGCAGCAGAAAAGTGTGAGCTAGCAGAGGATGCATAGGGAGATACTCCCGACTATCATGCAATATGTATAACCTTAATGTAAAAAGGCAGTACTTGTCCATAGAACTGGAGCTGTGCTTTCAGAGTCTTTTGAGGACACAGAAAAACTACGCCTCCCTGTCATCCCAGAAATAGCGACAAAATGCACCTCCATATTGGTGAAACGATGACTCTCTTTTTTATATTACAGCGTATTATGTAATCTATTTAGACAGGCACGTCGACATATCTGCTTTTCTCAGCTGCTCTGCGTGTCTTTGCTCACCTAATTTTTCACAGCCCATTTTCAATCTCAAACACGTTCACTGCCAGACTGATAAATCCACATGAATATTCATCATTTATTGAACTCCAGCGGTCTCTGAGCAATTTGGAGTGTGAGTGTGGGTGTGCGTGTCCTCATTTCAACCCGTGGAGCGCTGAGGGAGGCCTTGTCGGCTGTGCTGGGATGTTCAGAGCTGTGCAGCGGGTTTGGGGCTGAGAGTGCACAGCACAGGGGAATAATGCAGCAAAGGCAGCCAGAGAAGGGTATTATCTTTCTTCATTCTCCATCTTCGCTGCTAATTTAGCCTGAACTAACTGCTCCCCTTCTAAATTAAACTAACAGACTATTAAGTCTTTGTTGAGACAGATTGGAGTCTCTCAGATTCAGCTGTTACTGCCTTTTTGACACTGGATGATCAACCTTTTCCTCTTGTAACTTCTGTCACCAAAGACCTTTTCTTACAATCATTCAATCATGCAATGTAAGGTTTTTAAGATTGATCACTTTTTTCTTTACTGGTCTTTATTTAACCTCAGCGTGCTCTGCAAATCACAGAAAAAAAGCTCCAACAAAGGTCAGTTTTCAAACAATAAAAGCCCTTCAACAGAAAAACCCACACTGAATTTTCACACTTTAAATCATACGGATCAACATAGTGATGCTTTTGCAACTGTAATGGCACTCTTGTAGCACTCATCACTTATTCACTTGCAGCTGGTCCATTTCAAAACAATCATATTCACCGTCATACCTCTGAAACAGTCAGATCAAATAAAAGCTTTGAAATTCAGTTTATAACAGGATAAAATAAAATAAGGTATTTTTATGGAGATTTGGATGCTCGTCCTCACTCCTTAGTGTGAATATTGTGAAAGGAGGCAAATGCAGAGTGAAAATGAGGATGTTGAGCAGTCAAAAGCACACTATTTGTTCTGCTTTTAAGGAATTTTACACAGTGAATCCCTGCTTTTTTCAGAGCGCTTTCTGCAATCAGATAAAGTAACAACATAAAGAAACTTTGTGCACTGACTGTGATTTTTTATTGAGGAAATTTGCGATACAGAAAATGAAATCATCGAGTAAAGGTGTCGTGTAGTTCTTCTAAGTGCATCTCCTGATTCATAGAAGCCCCTGACACAGAACTTTGTTGACAATTTCAATCCCCAGGTATGCCGACAGGATTCATTCAGATCTAATGTTGAAAAAAATGAAGTGAAATGGGTTTTTCTACACATCCATAATGTCCCACACACTCAGTCTAGGTCCATGCAGTCAATGGTTTGGAGTCAGATAGCCATCCTATTTGTAAAAGAAAGTATTTATAGGGAGGACTTAACTTTAACTGGACTCAGATTCTACTCTGATGACTCAGACTTGAACTCTAAGACCAAACTCAGATTTGCGATTTGGTGGCCGTACAACAACACGGGTATGACAGCAGATTTCTCTTCACCAGCTTCAATAACAACAACCTCATTTATTTGGGATTGTTACCAGATAAAACCAATTAATCAGATGGCATTTTCACATAAATGGCTCTGCTTCTCTCAAGGCTGATATCAAGTATCTAATGCTTCCAACCTGATATGATGAAAGGATTTTCTTGCTTTTCTAACATTGATGTTTGATGATTTAATCTTTGACTTGCAAATCTTTTCTTTAAATCATCTGGTGCATTTTCATTGTTCTCCAAGAGATACTGAAAACAGCTGAGAGTTGCAGCCCTGGAAGCAACAAAGCACGGCTCAAACACACCCAGACTCAAAATGTATGTGCACACATTAAATCTTTGGCTTATTTTCAGCCGAATACAGCAAAATAACCAGCTCTTGAGGTCTTATCCTGCCTCTTCTACTCGCCACACTCTCTCTAAATACTGACCTCAGTTCACCTCTGCCATCCTACAAACATGGCCCTGAGCCTCGGTTAGAAGCTCACACACTAAAATAATAAATAAAGCAGGAGTATTTTCACTCAATAAAGTAACCTGATAAGAGTATTCCAGGAATATTCAGTGAGAGGATTGAATAATAAACAAAGTTAGACACTGTTGGTTCTGCAAGACAACCAGCCAAAGTACACAACAGCCTGCAACGCTATATTCACCTGTGGCTTAAAAGTGAAACCTGCTTCAGCGTTACTCACTTGATCTAGGGCTCCAGTGGGTGAGTCATGTGGTGGCTGTGGTGGCCTCGTCCAGGGCTCAGAGCGAAGATAAAGGGAGGAAGGAGAAGGACTTGGGGTCAGATCAGAGATGGGTGAGCAGCTGGGAGACGAGATGATGGAGCAGTGGTGGTGGGGTTAAGGCTCCACAGCCGCTCTGTCACATGGCACCATCCCAGGTGCAGGGAGAAGCCTGCTGGCCTCTGACTGGGAGGAGAAAACGGAGAAAGGAGAAATAAGAGAGCGTTAAAATCAGCATGCAGGGCGGTAGATTTTGTCAGGTGATGCTGCGTAGACATTACACTGAGGAGAGTTGACTTTTCAGGGAAGTTAGTGACAGTTTATGAGATTGGTCCACATCTTGTGTGGAAGTGGCGCACAAAGTAGGAGGAAGCAGAAGTTGTGTGATGTTGAAGATAAGATGATGATGTACTTTTAATCATCGAAGTCTCTGGTTTGTCACAGAAACATCTTTCCCTACAGACATATTTGATTAACTGTAAGGGGAGAAACAAACGAGAAATAATATCTAAAAAAAACCCAGTTCTTTTCAATCATGACCTGATTTTTATAAATGATCCAAACTCAGGTATTTGAGATTTTTACTGAGAGTGATCAGCTGATGTCAGTCATTTCTTTTGAGACAAATTAAGATTTACCAAATCTTAGTATCAGTAAAAAAGTGACTGTCTGGGACACAGCTTCCCAGGGTGAATATCACACTTTAATCACAATATAATGATCACAGATGAGCAGCATCTACATCCAAACTTTAAGGATGTCATCTTGCACATTAATTTGCCTTCAGTGATGCACATAAAAGCAGCTGCATGTGTGACGTCTCTTCCTGCTTTTTTTGTTCTCTTATAGATGTAAATTTCAGCACAAGGATTCAGGTTTTGTGCATTAGATTTTAGAAACTGTAAAGTCCAACAAGACGGTGAGATTCCTGCCACATTCACAGTGATCCTTGTGTCACACAGCAAATGTTTGCATGGTTTCTATTACAGGATGTGTTACATCAGACAGAGCAACGCTGGTCTAAAGTTTAGACTACACTGTAGTTCACCCTCTCCTTCTGCACAGTTATCAGGTGTTTTAATAATAATAATGTGGGCTGGTGTGTGTTAACTAGGGGGAGGGGACTCTATAGCTTAAGCCTGATGTACCCAATTAGAGCTCACTGACAACCTTAATGTGTTTCTTCCAATGCATAACAATTCCCAGCGTTAGACTCCGAGTGTGAGACGGATGAAGAGTAATTAAAGACCTACGTTTCCAGCAGGCTGTCATCATTAGACAGATTATCCCACATAGCTATAAACTGTCAGTGCTGGATGCTTTAACCAACAAGAGCTCAGACACATATCCAGTTTAATAGTCAGTTTTCCGCACACATACACACACACACAGAGCAGACAGGAGCAGAGCAGTCTGCACACTGATTCATCTTCTCCTGATGTTTGTGTTTCTTGACAAGACATCGGCCTGATATGCGCAGACAGTTGGCTGGTTAGCTACACAGCAGGTGGGACGGACTGAACTCACTCAGATCTACAGACTGTTCTGTCAACTTCCACAGCTTCAGCTCCGGAAATCATAACAGTTGTCAACAAACAGAACCGAGGACACACATCAGTGCGCCTACTTTTTTTTTTTTTCTTCAGTCTGTCTGTCTAATAGGAGAAACCTTTAAATTTACTACGACATACCCAGAGGCTGTGAGACTCCTGCAGTCGAGAGACAGCAGTTCAAGTTTTATGTGTATAATGTGGAACTTTTTACGTCACAGTTTTACAGGACTGTTTTGTCTTATACTGTTGTTAATGGAAATACAGACATATCTGAGTATTACAATACAGTTAATTAAAACACTGAGTCAGTTGTCAACAACTATGTCCATTTCTTACAACCCTAACCTCAGAAGAGCCAGGACTAGGGATGCAAATTTAAAGTATTCTTCATGTTGGGAAATATTCAGACTCGAATCCTGAACTATAATTTTCTTAAAACAAAAACAATATCAAATGTGTTTTCTCCCTTAAATCGTACGACTTAAAGGTCAAATGACGTAATGTGAAATTGCTCCAACAAGAGACCACGAAAACTAAACTTTTTCAGACAATGTTCAAATTTCTGCATACTTGTTGTTCTTGAGAAAAATAAGCACGTCTACATATGTTGTAAAGGAGTTTAGTCATATCATAATAATACTTGTATACATCACACCCAAGGCAACGGCTGAAGTTCCATGTGATGTTCTCTGTGCACACCAAGGAGGGTCGAGGCCATTCTAAAAAAAAAAAAAAACGGTGGTGGATGGCCATCAGACTTCTTTATTCTTCTATAAGTAGTAGATGAGATTCCAGACAAAGTAATCGAGTACTCTATCGATTAATCTGTCGATTAATCGAGTAATCGGATAAGAAATGTTTTGCTCTCACTGTAATACTTTGCATTGAATCACGTTTGCCTCATTAAAAACCATCAGTAACACACAAAACTGAAATAGGCCAGGTCTTTCAAATGAATATTTTTACTGCATAAATCAGGAACCAAAAGTTTTACATTTTACCATGTAGTTCACATGAAACTACTGAAGGCAAGGTCTGCAGATGGTCTTTTAATTGCTATGGTAATGATCTTTGCAGTTTTCACTAAACCAGTCACAACTATTTCCAGGCTTTGGATCTAATTTTACTTGTTTAATTAATAGGCTGAAATAATATAATTCTTGGATACTAACATAATTTGACAAGCAAATGTACATTTATTCAATATATAAAAGTGTTACATTTTTATTTACATGTTGTTGTGTGTTGGTCATTTTGCAGCCCTCTGCTGCTCATCACACGCCTAGCAGGTGGTGTATAGCATTATCACCATGGATACACGGATGTTTGTGTGATTTTTTTCATCCACTGCCGCCCGGTTTGTGTCGTGTAGATGTTGATTATGAAAACACTTCGCAATAATTTGGAAACGTGAAGGGGGAGCTGCTGCTGCCCAGTGTTTACGGTAAATAGACGCAAACACCGACCAAGTGGACGCTTCGGTCTCCGAAAACGCCGAGACAAATTTACAAACAGCCACTATTTCAAACAACTGGGCTCATAATCGTGATGTAAACACTTACTTTCTCGCTAGAAAAAATATTATTATTGAATGAATTTATATAATTTGTCCGGTATGCAGTCGTTCTATGTAGCTTGTGGTAGGACTATTTAAATTTTCCCGGCGCTGCGTCCGGCCGGCACGAAATGCATTCTGGGGTATTTAGTATGTATGTGTGTAAACGCTCGGGCAGCCGCGGCATACTCAAATCATCTTTGAGTAGTCAGTAGGCAGTAGCTACTGCTTGAGTAGGTAAGTAGATAGCAGGCAGTATGCCATTTCGGACACAGCTTCTGTCTGTCCTCGTTTCCCTCCATGATTGAACCAAACGCGCGGCAGCGGAAGGAGCGGAAAGAGCACGCTTCTGCGCAACAGAAATAACCATCCGTGTCAAACACCGTGCGCTGCACATGGTTCCGGATTTAAACGATTCCTCGAGGCATATAATTTGCCTCGAGGAATTTTATTAATCGAGTTACTCGAGTTACTCGAGTAATCGTTTCAGCCCTATTCCAGACAAACAAAATTTCCTTTGGGGATACTTTAAAACTGCACAGATGTTGCTGGTATGTTGAGATACTGTCGTGCTAGCTATGCCAGTCGGGTTAATCTCTCTGCATGTTCTTAAAAAGTTTGTGTCCATTCTCAGCCAGTTGGTTATGATTTATCACAACTGTGATAGTCCAACAATACAGGACACCATGCATTGTTTATCTCCACCTGATCAAAAAATCGAACAAAACACGCATGTTCGAGTTTGGTCTTGACAGATTTTAGCTGCTTTATTTAATTGAAAATAGTGCAAAAACAACAAATGGCATCTTGAACTGAAATTTTCAATTATTTTTATGGAAAATATAAACTCATTTAGAACTTAACGTCTGAATGTATGTAAAAAAGGCTCATGGCTGTTGTTGTTTCCATTTGCCTATACCCTCCAGTGAGGGACAGTGACTGTCTCCAGTAAGGTAAATAATGAAGGGTTAAGTTCAAACTGAAGAGGTTCAGTTTAGTTCAGTTCAGAGTTTTGTCTATGTCATAACAACAATCTGCCACTGACCTGTGTTCAAAGGAGCCTGAAAATCCATTAGACCTTGTGTATAGACCAAAACACTTTGACAGTGACCTGGAACAAGACCTGCACTCTGTGGCTTTTTCTGTTTCCTACACAAACGAAAACAAACTTTGAACTGAGGAACATGAGGTTGAAAATACAAGCAATTGTAAAGCATAGTTCCTCTACCTCTGTTCAGTTAATAACACTGCAGTTAGCCTGGTTTATTTAAAGTGTTGTTGCAGCCTGGTTATAAATGACTATCTAGATCTATTATAAGTCTCTCAATGCTTTTAATGGTGGGCAGACCACTCAGTCAGATTCGGCTTTAACTTGTTCAGCTCAACATATTCAAGAGTGGTTCAGCCGCAAGATGTATATTACCTTTTCTGGTGGTGTTCATATTAAAAGCACTGCTATGTCTGCATCAGTGATTACATTGAATCTAGGTGTGTATATTTCACTTATTGAAAACAGGACAATAATATCACAAGACACTGGCCTTTTTTCTAGGGACAGACTGATTGACTGTTTACAGACATTTGTTTACCACCCAGCCTACTTCTTCGTAATTAGGCAGTTCAACTTCCAGGTCAAAGCCCTGTGAGTGAAATTTGGAGTATGTCCAGAAAGTTTCAGCCAGTTTGTGGCTAAAGAAAAAAAAACAACAACCCCTTACTGCATCATCTGGGCAAGTCCAACTTCCAGATATTTGACTTAGTGTGATTTGAACTGGACTTAATTTTTAATAAGTATTTTTTAGGTCCAGTTTTTAGTCTGATAAACGTAATAAAATGATTTTCTCCAAGTGAGGTTGGATATGGGATTCATGCCAGATGTGGATGTTTTCAGAGGGGACTCAAAGTTGATTTTCTTGCAGCAGAACAACCTGACATTATGTTTCTTGTAGCTGTAGCGACCTTACCTCCACCTCTCTTTTTTTTTACCTCAAACTCTGCTCTTGTTACAAGTGGACCAACTCTCCAGAGAAACACTGCCTTCATATATGTACTTGAAAGAAAAAGGACAGACCGCTTCCTTTGCTAGAGTATGCAGGTTTATCAGAAGATGATAGTGTAGCATTCCACGAAATCTTCAAGTTTTTGGAGGAAGTTTCATCTGTCCTTCACCGAGTTCAACCGCTCACAGTCTGGGCTTGTTTTTGGAACAGCATGACGCTCTTTATGCCTCATCTGTCAGTGATTGTAAATAAGTACAAGGACTATGTGACAAGCGGCGCAGATGTGAAAAGGTCAGACGGCTTCAACAAGCACACGTCTGGAATAAAGTCAATGAAAAAGTTCTTTGGTCTTATTTTAATTGTAATCCAGTAGCACTTTATGCATTGTGTACATCACATGTTATAGTGCTCACAATACAGTCATGAGTTCTGGTCTAACACCTTGTTATGTAACACTGAACTACTGCCAACAATCACACATCCGTCTGTCAACCTTAGTCAATGACAACAATCAAGAGGTGCTGTGTCAACCAAGGACAAAAGAAAGATTTTTTCATCATTAGAGAGAGAATCAAACTTCCCAGAAAAACACAACATCAGGACATGACAACCAAAATAACTTTCTGGAGTGCCAATAAGTTTACAATATCATGATACCATAAGTGTGGCTCCTGTCTAATGTCTATCTGGGCTGACATTTTAAAGCACTGGGCTCTCTAACATCATACTTCAAATGTTTTATAACACAAAGAAGTTTAAAATGTTCCAGGAACCTTAAACGATAGTTTTGTTACCTTACAAGCACCTGTGATTAACATGTTTATCCTCACCCAGCATTTCGAATATTTGAGAGGGGTGGCAGCTTTAGTTTATGAGGCATACATGCAGTCAAATGACAAACACAGACTTTACAATAGGCCTTTTAATGACCAGTAATATACTTAAAGTTCTATGAGCGGGTAATGATGGTGGTGTGCTTTTTCACCACACATTCACTGCACCCTGCCTTATCAGGTAACATTTGTTTGTTTCCTGAGCTCTCTTTGAATAACCTGGCACTTGACACTGGATGTTCAGCAAACATTTTTCAAAAACAGAGTACCTGCAAACAAACGCATCCACAAGCACAGCGAATTCCCCCATATAAACAAAACCAGACTTATTTTTCAATGAAGTCTGCAGTTTTTTAAACCACCTTCTAGCTAGGGTTCAGATTTTTAAACACATAATTCTCTACACCAGAAAAGTGTTAGGCATCACAGTGGGTATTTACTTTTTTAGGTTTTTACATGAAACATGAAGCATGAAATGCCTGGTGATCTTTATGCTTGTAGGTTAAACCAACTATAGAGGCTGAATTTTGAAGTGGTACAGAGACGCTATTGAGTCAGTATTTGTGAGGTTTTCTCAAATAAACCAATGAAACATCAAGTTCTTCATTAAGACTGATCTGTGTGCCAAGTTTGGTTTGTTCTGGGGAAGAGAGGATGGAGTAAAGGAAGGAAGGTAGGCTGGAAGGATGAAGGAAAGGAAAAAAAGAGGAAGAAGGGAAAAGGTAGGAATGGAAGAGGGAAGGAGGAAGGAAATAAGGCCAGATAGAGGGACCTAAGGAGAAGGGAGGAAAGGCAAGGTGGGAGGAAGGAGGGATGGAGGAAAGCCAAGACAGGAGGAAGCGTGGACGTAGGAAAGGCAAGACAGGAGGAAGGGGAAATGGCAAGACAGGGAGGGGAGGAAGGACCTGCAGATAGGATAGAGGGAAGAACAGAATGAAAAAAAGATGGAATGAAGAAAGGATGCAAGGAAAGAGGGATAAAAGCAGGATGCAAGGAAGGAAGGAATAAGGATAAGATGCAAGGAGGGAGGGAAAGAGGTGACCTGATTTATTCCACTTCTGTTTGGTTTTATCATTGGGGTTGTTAAATGTAATTTCATTAAAAACTCACTTAATGATTTATCAAAGCTAAGGAATACACATTTGCATGTTTTTTTTAAAATCCCAACTCTCCGTAACCTCATAACCTCCCATCCTGTCTGTCAACCTTAGTCAATGACAACAATCAAGAGGTGCTGTGTCATTACCAGACTGAACTAAATACAGTAAAACAACAAAAATATAAAAAAAAATCAAAGCACAATACAAAATCAATCACTTCAACAATATCCTGAATGTTGAACTCAGATAGAGGAAATTACTTACTCTTTCAGGCAAACTGAGGTTTAACAGTAATCAGCAGCAAAGGTAAACAAAGTAGCTTCCCTTAACCTGATCTCATACAATACGTTTTTTTTTTTTTCCCCGTTTGCATTCAGTGCCATGATTCTCTCTGTGCAGACAGACACTACACACTGCAGCCTTCACCGGCCATCTCACCAAACCTGTTTCTCCCTTCATACATATTTAGTTGTCATGTGAAGCCAGAAAGTTGTTGTACTGGCAGGCCAACCTGAGATTAAAAATATCGCTCCTCTGAGACCTCTATTTCAGCTGGATGTGACGAGGATGAAAAGTATAGAAGCTCAGGGGGCTTTTCTTTGAATATTTGAGAGGGGTGGCAGCTTTAGTTTATGAGGCATACATGCAGTCAAATGACAAACACAGACTTTACAATAGGCCTTTTAATGACCAGTAATATACTTAAGATTACTGCGTGACGTAAAAGTGAATGTATTGCATAATTACCAACAGCAACAATATGCATCAAACAATGCCTGGATTACACAACAGTTCGGCAAGACTTGCACCACTGCACCTAAGCTTTCAATGCATGAGAAAATGAGAAGAATTCTTCATCCTTCTTGAGCGGGAATACTTATGGAGCTGTGAATAAATACAAGGACCCAGAGGGAAAACTACAAAGAGAATGGCTGAGAAATCCTAACAGGAATGATCAGGAATCGACTGAAACTTTGATCATCTGTAAACAGACAAAATTTCAAGTCTTAGGGTGTGTGCCTCGCTCGCAGCTCTACAAACTAGGATCTTCGGGACATAAACATTGATATTCAGCAGTTTTACTGTGCTCACTATGTAAAGCCCGACACACTCTTACTGATTCATCTTAAAAATGGGAGACAAATAATGGCAGATATAGCAGTTTTGCTCTGAGACCGTGTGGAGTGCATAAGTATGGCCGGTACAGCATAAAAGACCAGATTCCACACTCTTTAAACTGGGAATCTGCCAAACTCTGACTGATCAGAAGAAGAAGAAGGAGAAGAAGATGAGGAAGACGAAGAAGAAGCAGAGGATGAGGAAGAAGAAGATAAAGAAAAAGAAGCAGAAGAAGAGGTAGAAGATGAAGTAGAGGATGAAGAAGCAGAAGAAAAGGGGGAGAAGATGAAGAAGCAGAAGAAAAAGCAGAAGAAAGAGAAGAGGAAGAAGAATTGGAAGAAATAGAAGATGAAGAAGTGGAAGAAAAAGAAATAGGAGACGAAAAAGTAGTGAAAGAACAAGCAGAGGAAAGAAAGAAGAAGAAGCAGAAGAAAAGAAAGAAGAAGCAGAAGAAAAGAAGGAAGAAGAAATGGAAGAAGCAGCAGAAGAAAAGAAAGAAGCAAAAGAAAAGAAGGAAGAAGAAGAAATGGAAGAAGCAGCAGAAGAAAAGAAAGAAGAAGTAGAAGAAGTGGAAGAAGAACTTTATTGGGCTGACGGTTTGCGATTTGTAACTTTGAATAAACTTAAAATGGTACTTCAATAACCTCAATTAATTTGAGGATGCCACACAGACTCAGCAGTATCCTAAAACAGGCTCTACTGTAGGTGTAAGCCTCTGAAGAATCTTACTTTTGATGTTGAATAAGCTCCTAGTCAAGACCGATTTTCTGTTTTCTTTTAAAAAAATGGAGTGAGCAATAAGGGCAAGTTGATACAATTAACAAGTGACTGTCCATAAGTTAATCCACTGTTAAATAAGTTAATCCATAAGTTTTTATTCATATATGCAACCCCAGGTCCACTTTTACAATGCCTACTCCGTCTATTGAAAAGTCAATGTGGTGGTCTAAAGAACAAAATGTTTTAAAACACCGGTGTCACAACCCTCCTTTGTAGTGACCAATAACTGTAGCATGTTAAATGGTCACCTTCCTTCTGCCAGTACCTGAACATCACAGCCACTAACAGTTAACATTTGCACCTCCTCAGCTCCCTTCCTCCCTCAGTCAATGGCAGCAGTCTAGACATCATGGATGCAATAGGTAAACTAGGCTGCAGCCTCCCTGCTGTGCAATAAATCAAGCTGATTTCCCCCTGACACCTGAGAAAGGCAAAGCTCTTACACACAGTACTCATGTGCACTAAAGGTTCTCATTGAAGGTGATTCAGTCTTTTAAAAAATGCTAGAACTTTGACTCAAACTGTATTTCACTTTAAAACTCTCTTTATGGTCTATTTCCTTAAATATCTATAGAGGGTTTAACAGTAGAGAGGAAAGCTTACTGCGCAAAAGTCCCTTAAGGCAAATGTGTATTGGAATTTTAGCCTATGTACATAAATTTACTTGACATAACTAGCTTCCGCTCCTTCCCAGCTCCTCTCTGCATGTTCACCTCGCCTGATAAATCCCTCAGGCTCCAGTCAGGGGCCTTAAGTAGGCAGTTTATCATGAAATGATAGAGAAACTGGCACACATTCAATGACAGTGTGAAAAAATGTCATCGTACCTCTTGTCGGAAGTTTCCCAAAGTCGCCTGATGTTAGTTTATGTTGATGGATGTTTCTTGTGTGGGCTTCGGACAGTATTTCCTGTCTGCTTGATTTTTATGGCCTTCACTTTGGCAAATGTCAAAATGGGTGTTTCATTTAAACTACTTTGCCCTGTTTACTCATCCTGCTTCCTCTGCAAACCACTTAGAAACTTGCAGCCACCCCAGCTCCACTTCTTCACGGTGTGTCATGTGTGTTGCCACTGCTGCCTGCTAGGGGTCTGAGCTGCTGTCCTTGCTTTGACTTCATATGTAAACATACAAAACAAAGCAGGTGTGCTCTACCCACGTGACCCTGAATTTCTACCACATCCGGAACTGCTCTGATCCGGAATGGCAGCGATTTTCACCATCCACCAATTCCTACTGGATCCGTTTGTGAGGCGAATTTCGTGGTGGGTTACGGACAGCGGAAATCACGAGAACTCTCAGGAACTCGCGGATTCACGCGCAATCCCGCGATAACGAGTTATCTCTATACAGACAGCCACATAACCATGTAAGCAGTAGACTGTGTCCTTCCAGGAGGAAATCCACTTCTAGACTTCTAAAATCAGCATCTTCTCCTTCCAGGAGGAAATCCACTTCTAGACTTCTAAAATCAGCATCTTCTCATCCATGGTGCAAACGGGGTGAAATGCTGTCTAAAAACCTTTCACTTGTTCGTCCCCGCCTGTTTGCATGGTGTTTTAAATACGATCCACCTGAAACGCGTAGTGTTTTATTTTGAAAAGCAGCCAGATGTTTTATTTTGTCTGTGTCTGTGACTTCCTTTCCAGCATGGGTTGATGTGCTGAATTCATCTGGCATGCTCTGGCGTCTGGAAAAAATAGAACTCTTGCGATCAGCTATGGAGTCCGGTGATCTGCAGCAGAACGGAAAGAAGCCGGTGGAAATTGACACATTAACTTTAATGGTTACGATCAACTGCGATCAGCTGATACAGCCTTTTCATAGCCGTTACGGATGCGGTGGAAATTGGGGGTAAGTCTTTTGCATCCTGCATATGCACGTAGAAGGGCAGGTATGAAGGAAGGTATGGATCCAAGGCTCAAGATTCTGTTTATTTGACACCTTCCCCATGTATATGATGATGTAAAAATGACAAAAAGATATTCCCTAAGCCCCCTGCAGTGTAACCCAGGGAGGGGGGAGTGCAGCCTATTAACAAAAATCATATTTATAAACCTGTATTTTATGTAGATGGAAAAATTACAGTGTAATCATGGAGGCTCGCTTATCTAATTTGTCATAGCAATGCCTATTCAGCAGCAGACAGCCTTGAATTGAAATGAGCAATTATAATTCAAAACATAAGTCTTCAGCCCGTATATGTATATAAGAGGAAGTCAGAAAAGCATTTAAGCCTGGTCTTTTCAGTGACACTACACCGCCTGCTGGAGAAATGTGCTGTCTTTGTTTCGGTTTTCATGATCTCAGATGTATCATCTGGAATCTTCTCCTTCACCTGCCGCCCTCTGACATGGAGAAAACAGAACTTCAGTCACACTAGACATATAAGGCGACTCTCATTTCCCTCCTCAGTGCCATCCTATCTCCTCCCTACCTCCATCTCCTGACTGTGACCCCGAAATTGATCGGCACCCTGTCTTGAGGGGCGTCTCAAATCCTCAAATGCATCTCAAGTAGAGAGGACGATCACTGTAGGGTAACGGTTGAGATTGCACAGGTGTATCCTTTGCAGTGCTTATCAGTGATACATAATCAGCACTAATATATAGGCAGTCCAGACAAAGAAAATTAAAAGCCTCGAATCATTTCTCTTTTCTGTTTGTGTCTGATCTTTTGACAAGATTCATCAGAAGTAAGGCTTTATTAAGACAACAAATAGCAAAACTCAAATTTCTATGAGTGTTAATACAACAAATGAGGGCAGGAGCTCTAACACCCGCATGAAGAGGTAAAGATGTAGGGAGGAGGAGAGAGTAGAGGAACAGCAGAACATAAGCACATAAACTTACACTGATGTACACATACACATACTTTTATCTGAGATCAATCCAGGACAGTGAGGTGGTGTCAGCATGACGTGATTGAGGTCATGCAATGTCCTGCGATGACTCCTGCACTTGCACATCATAACAACTGCAATGTTGAAAAAACATCTAAAAGCCCTATTTTGTTTGATGCCTTTATGTCTTACTATTTAGTTTCACTTTGTATTATGTTGAGTTGTATTGTATGGTGTCTTTGAAAAAAGTGGAGAGAGTTTGCAAAATTGAGAGAAAGTTAAAGTTATCGTGAGAGCTCTGTGACTCATTTCACAGATACAAAGTGTTTCAGTGGGCTTTACAAAGTTTTACAAAGATGATTCAGATTTACATGAAAAAGCTTGAAAAATGTCTGCTCAGAGGCAGTGATATCTCAGTTTGTTCAACGCCTTTGCCTTGACTCTTCTCTTTTCTTCTCTGCCGTTTACATTCTCCTCTCCCGTCTCAAGGGGAAGGCAGAAAGGTATATAAGTGTGGAGAAAAGCTGCAGGATTATGCACACGGTGCTTTCAGAAAAGTCACTTTTCACCAGCTTTAGAATAAAACACTCCTAAGGTCACCATCTGTTTGAATAAAGCTGATTAATAAATGTTATACCACAAAAACAATCGAGATAAATCTGATGTTGAGCGGTGAAGTTCTCAAATGCAGAAATAACAGATTCACAAATTAATTCAAGTGCTGACTGTGACTTTTTATGACCAACAAGTCAACAACTTTTCAGACCTAAATGCTCATCACACACTGTTCATTTCATGTCTTCAGTTGTCTACGTCCGTAAAACTTCCTCTGATTCACTCGGCTGTTTCCTCAGTTCACAGGAACGACACACATTTGCAGAGTTTGATAAAGTACCTGTGGTGAGAAGTTTGCTCCATTCTGTTACTCAATTCCCAGTAATATCATTCTTGCAAATACATCTTCATCAGAAACACCTACAACATCCACACAGGGAGGTAAAAACTCTGTTGTGCGATTCTTCTCATTGTGGCCTGACCTTGTTCGTGAAAACTGGGCCACTGGGGCTTGACTGACTCAAAACAAACCGCGCTCTCCTTGCTCTGTTTTCTCGCTTGCCCTATCAATTTCTTCCTGTATGAGGTCTTTCTGCTTCTCTCATTCTTTGCCTTTACCTGTTCTCCTTCCCTCCATTTCCTCCCAACCCTCACAAATTCTCACAGTCTGCTGCACAGGCCTTTTTTTTTTCTTTACAGGCGAGAATGTAGGCCATCGCTCTGACAGCAGGAAGGCAGCGAGGAGTCGAAAGCAGCGGCGCTCTTCTCTTCTTCCCCTGCATTCTGCTCGCTCACAGCAGCTGAATACAGTACAGTGTGTATACATATGTGTGTGTGTGTGTGTGTGTGTGTGTGTGTGTGTGTGTGTGTTCCTGCCTTAGAGAGCTGGAATCGAGGCACAAACAACAGCATACAGGCTACACCTAAAGCTGATCTGTTTCAGTTTTGCTGTAACAAGAGCTCCTCCACATCCCATACTATCAAAGATGATCTGAAACACAAGATGTGAAAAACAGGAGTTTGTTTCATCCAATTGTCATAACACTTACTGGTTAGAGCTATGTAAACAAAACCCATTGCTGGATATTTAAACCACACAGAATCTGCGCACCTCACGCCCGCATAAAGCAAAAATGCATCAAAAAAGAAAGTATTTCTTCAAATCCCTTAAGTAAACAAACAAGAAACCACAAGCTGTGGGTTGATGAAATCGGAGCTATGTGAAGATGACTTTCTGCCTCACCTGCCAAGAAAATACACCACTACTCTCTGACTCAGGATAAATACATATTTCTAAAAACATATAGATATAAAAGCAAGCATGCATGCAGCTATGCAAAATATGTGTTTGTCTTTACTTTGGTCAACACACAGAGGGAGTGTGTACAGAGGCCAGTATGAGCAGAGTTTAAGGTCAGACAATTACATCAGGATGAGTTCAAATTCGATAATAGTTGGGGACGACTGGGTAATATGTCAGCCAATATCAGTCTGACACAGATTTAGCCTTTGAGTGTTAGCTATTTCAAAGCAATGACACTGCCGGGATGAAACCTGTTTTACATCGAAAGCAACATTGAGAATGTGATCAACACATCAGTCTGTAGCTGGCTATGATTCAGCAGCATGGCACTTTCGTCGTTACCTGACCATTGAATGACACTCTTAACAGTTACAACTGTTAAGAGTGTTTGAACTCAAAACATACAGCTGATCAACACATCAGTCTGTGGGAAGTAGCTGGCTTTGATTCAGCAGCACGGCACTTTCGTCGTTACCTGACCATTGAATGACACTCTTGACAGTTACAACACCAAAACATCTGAGACAGGCCTTGTGCAAGTGTTTGGGTTCTAGACCCTAGATTGCAAGATAAGAGACGAATGTAGGGCTGAATGTCGACTTTGAAAAAGCAGCTGTCAGCGACAACAAATCTGAGGCTTGGCCTAGACGACGTACCACAGTGCAACGTGCAATGTCAGCAGGTAAAACCTAAAGGAGAGCTGCACTCAATCCTAATAAAATGGTTTTGTTGAAAATATCATTTTCAGTTTTGACTTTCTCCTGAGCCTTTACCAACCATTAAACTACTCCGTTACAGTAAATCTAAATTGCCATTGAAACTTCTAGGACATGGTGCCAATCCTTCAGGGATACAACTATGACTTATAGATAAGGCAAAAGGAAAAATCCAGGGACCACAAAAGTCATTAAGTTTCACAGTAAATCTCTGCACCAGGTTTGATGAAGATCCGTCACAGCCACAATCCTGCAAGAGCCACAGTAATGTCAATGATAGATCTCCCTCACTGATTGCTGATATTTGACTGACCCCACCTCCAGAGGGATAGAAAACTGAAAAGCTACTGGACCTGATTTCGAAAAGAGGGGATGAGTAGAGCTTGAGCTTTGTTGCTTTGAAGACGTTTATGAAGAAAATCAGAAGACAAGCACTGCACTGCAGATCTGCATTAATTTACATTCTTATAAAGTTGACATGGATCTTAGATAGATCAAGATGCAGCATTATAAATGAGGAGAATTAAGGACAAAATGTAAGAAGATAAGTGAAACTAGAACACAAGATGCTGATTTAGAGATACTGATTCAGGTCATGTCAAGTAAGTGCTTAAGTAGAGCTACAGTCTAATATTTATATGTGGTATGAATTTTAACTGTGAGTAGCAACAAGAAGCTAAAATAAGGCACCAAGAGCTAAGACATTCATGAGCTACCATCCAATAAAGTTTCTAACCAGTGACAGGTGAGCCTCACAGATCCATCTACCAACACATGCAACATTCATCAGCGCTCCCTGCCCTTAAAATCAAATCATCGGAGTCACATCTTAACAGGTTGTTTGCAGGTGTCCTCAGGGGGGTTGAAAAAAACCAAACCGCATGCTAACATACTACAGCTCCAGCAGAAGAATGCTGTGACAGTGTCAGGCAGGCTGCAGCAGCACTGCTGAGTGCTAAAATGGCTGCTCATTCTCCATACAGACACAGAGCTTAGCTGGGAGGAGGAGGAGGGCTCCCACTCCCAACTATTTGCTTTGAATGTGGCTCATCCTTAGGTGGGCTTCACAGCTTGTGTTTGCAGAGCTAATAAAGGAAATGCCTTGTCTGTTGCTTTTGATAGGATAAATATAAAATGCACAAGATTGTATGATCATGAGGGAATAGACTACTACAGCCCTCTCATTCATCTGCCTCCACATCCACACCAGTAAAACTGTAGCATTGAAGTGTGTCGCTGTGCATTGATAAGATCAGGTTAAGGGTCTTCATTTCGTCTGCATGCTACAATTACATCTAAGATATCAGGAAAAAGGCATCCTTCCTTGAAAAAACATCACACTGTGTTGCACAGTAGCACTGACTCCTTCAGTTCAAGTGTGAGGAAGTGTTAAAAAAGAGGTAATACCTCCTTTTACTATCTTACTCCAGTGTTTTTGTTGTGTTGTTTACAGTGAGCGTGTCCTCAGGCAGTCACTGTGGCAGCAGAGTGGCAAACTTTGAACTGAATAATAGAGGCCTACAGTGAACTCTATATCCTGAGTCTTATCTGGGCCACATCTTACCCCAGAGAGGCCCAGCTTCAATGTTTTTACTCAGAGCATGGCAAAGTCTGCAACACTCCAGTACTACACAAACAGACAGCCTGCCCACTATCATGGAGCTCCAATGAAACAAAGTGGTCAATTCAATTTGGAGAATTCAATTAACTAGCTAAACAAATTATTTAAGAGAATCAAGTTTTCATTAGGATGACAGGGTTTTGTTACTTTGAGTGGCTACATGAAGCTAACTTTTACAACCCTAACTGCAAAAAAGTTAGAGCGCTGTGTAAAATATCAACAAAAACAGAATGTGATGGTTTTCAAATCATTCGACTGCTTTATTTTATTAAAACTAGAGCAAAGACCATATGTGATAGACTCAACCCAAATAAATGGCTGTTGTTTCTGCATTATTTTTCTATACACTATGGTCCTCTCTTTGCATGATAGAGATTGTGGGAGTGATTTTAAACCCATGATCAGAGTCATGTCTGTTTTTCATGCAGTAGTGCCTGTGGGCCCATAGATCACGGCCATCCAATGCTGATTTTCATGCTTTTCGATTTTCTACAGAGATTTCTCCTGCAGATGATGCAACCCCCAACTTCCTCGCGACTTTATGCAAAACTGTTGAGCTACCACAATGGTAGGGAGGTAAGGTGATGATCTTCAAACATAACTAAACTCTTATCGTGTTCTGTTGTCCCTTGCATCAAACTTTATATCGTCATGACAACAATACCAGGTTTTGCACTATTTGCAATTAAATACAGGGTTTAAATCATTCACAAACCATCAATCCATGCCTTTAGCATCATTTTGCACAGCATCCCAATATTATAGGATTGCTCATTAGAGACATTATGTACTATTTTTCTTTAAAGTTGCACAGTAGCGGTATGTGGATATTGTAACACCTGCAACATAGAAAAGACAGAATCAAACTGAACTTTCTCTTCTGTGTGTCATATCTTTGATGCAAAAATGTGACCTTACTGAACATCACAAGTCCAAACAGCCCTGAGACTTTCTTTTCACTACTTGTAAAAATAGAAAACCAACTCTAAACTTTTGTTTAACAATTCAGCCTCCCTATCAGACATAATTAACCGTTTATAGACCAAACTCTCCCCAAACAGGACAACTGATAACCCAAACAACTGCAGGCTTTCTCGCACACAAAGGTCAAAGTAAAACTCATACCCAAATGTCCTTTTAAACCCACAGCTAACAGTTATTATTTTGATAATGATGCACTAAGCAGCAAATGAAATAGGCCATTAACATTCTGTCAATCGAAGCCAATGACTGGGAGGTTTGCATGACAGTCAATAAATACTTGACTTAGTCTTGAGGATGCATGATATCGTATCAGCAGGTTGAAAGCTTAAGAAGGTGATTATTGATTGTGACAGGTATGAAAATATCTGCTGATATGTGTGACAGATAAAGTGACGCATCAGTTGTGTTTGCTCAGTTACAACTTAAATGAATCAACAGCTACATTAAACATGTTGACATTATATAGAAGCATTTTGAAGCATCAGAAACAGACAGCACCACGAGGCACAGGTGACACAGAGCTCACTCTATTAAAATTGCGAATTCATTAAAGCATCTCAACAACTGTCATACTAACAGCTCCAAAAGTTAAATGTATGAATGACAAATTGAAAGCGAAGTAATAAACGCAGCAGCTGCTGCCCAAAGGTAAAAGAGCATATCAAGAAAATTATTTGATTCATCGTTTGTACTAACGAGCCTTTCAGTTTGGCGGGCATGTGGGCCTCCATAGGCTGATAAAGGACCATTACACTATACCTCACTGGTGTAACTTGTGTTGTGAGGATGGCAACAAATGATCATTTTCTATGAGAAGTTTAAAATGTATTTATTACATTTTTAACCTGCTTGCTTTAGGACTATTCATTAATACATAACAGATGAAAACACAAATGATAAATCATGAACACAGCTGCTCTCCACGACAGAAGCATGTATGTCTATTTTGAAACAACTGGTTTTACTAATTTTGCATGTGCACCTTTTAACTAACTATACAAATTTGAACCTGATAAGCCTGATCTAACATTATTTCATGCAAAAGTTGCATTAACTTAAAAAGGCATTAATCAAGCTGAGGAACATGTCTTAAAAATGAAGGTATACAGACACAAGTGTCAGCTGGTACAGCATGGGTTTGAAAGTCTCCAGAAACAGATTTTTAAGGCAGCTGTTTGTACCTCATGACACTTTCTGTGCAGATGTTTTTAAAAATGTTTTTCAAGTTTATGGTTTAGAGTTCATACTGACAGATCATAAAGCCCCAAATTAACACAATCAACAGGCAAAAATCACATTTTAATCATGGCAGCGATTAAGCTCATGAATAGATGGCCGGAAAATGGGGTGGGGGGTGAGGGGGTAATTAGATAGGGCAGACATATTTTACTATTTATTTTCTCTACTATTTATATTTGCTCTGAGATTTTCTAGAGTCCCAATCAATGCAAGGGTATGACAAAAAAGCACCAGGCCCACAATGACTCACTTTAGAAACTGGGGTCAATTAAGGTGAATCAGTCCACATTAAATTAACGCTAATCAAAGGCTAACATCTTATTCAACATATACCAAATACTAAACTACTTTTTTGCATCTTTCTACCCCCACGCAGGAGCTGCATGTGTGCGTTAGCCTAACATGACCACAGGCTTTTTGTCAAGAGGTCAAACTGCCCTTTAGGTTTGTGCATTCAGGACAAAGGTTTGTAGGAGGTCCAAACAAATCACAGCGACACCTAGAGGCCGATCAGACTGCTTCTCTCATAAGCTGAATCATAAATACCTCTCTTTTTTTTTTTACTCCCACAGAAATGGAGAGGCTGCAGTTGCCTGAAGCATGAAGGTATGGAGGCAGATGTGTATTAAATGTTTATAAGATATTAAAAAGGCCTTGAACACGCATGCATCCGCACATTTCATCTGCTCTATTTTCCCGTCATCATGAGTAACTGGACATGCATCCATTTATTTTATTGATAAAGACTAATTTCAGGTTGATAAAAAAACGGTTCTACTCCTAAGTTGGAGTAGGCATTGCTGTTGCACTTAAGTCCATTGTATCAAAAGGTGCTCCTGACAATTTGCTCCTCACATTTCTTAATGACTGATAAATATACAAGTATATGGTACATCTTTATAATTAATACACTACAATATACCAATTATTGCATCTGCAACAATAAATTCAAAGTAGAATAGTCATATTTCTGATCATGCCAGCAAAAACTGAAAGTTTTAAAGCTTCCTGAAAGTGGAACTTGTGGTAGAGCTGTTGTATTGGATTGCATTAGATTGCACAAGTGTTAGTAATGTTGTGACTGGTCGTGTGCAAGCCAATACTGTGGGAAAACTCGTATAGTATACGAGATGTAGTTCAAAATTTGAGTAAATACTACAAGTTCGCATTATGTAACAGCTACAGATTTGTGCAGCAAGTAAAAGATAAAACACTGATAACGGGATTTGTAAATGTGATCCACGCTAAAAGCCAGAATTGCATGAATAAAACGAAACGAGCATGTTGTTGAATGAACGGTAGTGCACAGTTTGAGTTGTTGCACAGTTGGATTAATGAAAGTAAGAGCAGCCTGGTGTCTTTCTTTGCAGGTGGCGAAGGAGCAAAATGTCCCAGCGAGCACCACTGCACGTTATGTATTCAGTCAGGGAAGATGGTGTCGGTGAATTGTAGCAACGTTATGTGGAAAAATCAACAATGAGTCAGGCGTGTTTGGAGGCCCTGAGCATATGCTCGGCTGCAGTTTTACCACGGTTTGACATGTTGTCATGCACTCTGCGGCGGAGTTACTCATTCGCTTACCTGTATTTGTCCTCCGTGTAACTTGTGAATTAAGATCCCTCCTCGGTTGTCCTGCAGAAAGTGTCACGCCGGAGGATTAACTCCCATGCAAACAGCAGCCTGGACAGCGCGTGAAACAAGCCAGTTAGCTAACTTAGCTAACCAGCTTAACTTACTCAGATGTTTGACTTTTTATCCACTCTTACTTCGGGAGATGATTTTACAGTCACATAAAGAAAACATGTTTCAAACCCGAGTGGGTTAGCTTGGGAAGCGGGCAAAAGTTGTAGGCTAGCTGGCTCGCTAGCGGTTTAACGTCAGCTTCTGTTGACAAACAAGCCTGCGTAGTTAAAATCACACACCACTTCAAGCTAGCTAACGCCAGCACGGTTAGCTTAGCTCGCTAACCAGCTTGCTAAAATCCAAACCTTTTTTTCCGAAAACCCCTCTTCTCCGTATCTGACTCGTATCCCATCGGCGGCTGCAAACCGTACGTAACTCCGATAATCACTTGTGGGTGGTTTCAGTGTTTCAATGACGGCGCACTCGCAAACGCAAACCTAAGTTATCGCTTTGGTCTCTGCTCTCCGCCATTTCCAATCTCTCAACACAAACAAACAGGGCTGCTCGTGCGCGCCGAGCCTCGAGGCGCGTTCACGCGGGGAGCAGCGGGCAGAAGCCTCCGCTGTGCTCGTAGGAAGGAGGCATGACTGTCGATTGAACGCTGTTAATGACACGTTGTTATCTTTGTTATGGTGAAAGTGTGTGCTTTTCTTCGACACTTAAGACGGCGCAAATGCAGCAGGGTGACGGTGTGTGCACTATTCAGACGGCAGGCCTCGTGCAGCAGCGCGTGCTGATGCACTGTGCAGAATCCATAGTGTCTGGAACATAGTGTTGCACAGAGTCCGCTACATAATTCATATAGACACAGAGCAGGATTTTGACTGTAATTAGGTAGTTTGGAACTTTATTGTATACAATCTGAGTTAAAACACCAGGCAGTCAATTCAAACCAAAAATATACTTTAAAAATGTTAAAACAGTTCATTCTTCAAAGAGGACTGATGCAGAAAACTAAATTTGCATTTTGTGGAGACTAGTTCATCATTCAGTGCCCATGAGACGATAATTTGTTTCCAAAAGATTAGTGTATCACGCCCACAAGATAATTATATTTTGTGCACTTGTTCCCACAGGTTATCAATTTATGGAGTTATCTTTCAGCCAATCCCACTGAGCATTTTTTGGTCTAAAAGAGGTCTAATAGACGTCTAAATGTAGCCTAGACGACTGGTCTAAAATCAGGCTACCACAGGTCTAAAAATGGAAGTGTTTTTTAGACGTCTAAATTTACACCAAGTTTAGACTAAATCTAAATCTGGGCTGTATCTATACTACACTGTATATTGCTCAACGGCTATCATAATTATTTTGGTTTAGTACTTGGAGATCAGTTATGTAACTCACAGTTGCTTCTTGAAATAAATGATCGAATAATGGGTTAAAGTGTTACGTCTAAATTCCATCTAAAAAAACACAGAATCTAGACAGTTGAAATTAGGTCATGAAAAAACTAGACGTCTAATAGCCGTCTATTGCTTAGTGGGATCAGTGTGTAGTATTGAATTCAGTGGTGTTAAACTGACATACTTAAGTACATCCAGCTGAAAGGGAACAAACATGAAATCACCTTTTGCAGAAAGACGTTTAACCGCCCTTCAGTATGAGAGCACTACAAACCCTGTGACTCATCAGGATCAATAACTTACACATTATTCATTAGGAACCATTGTCAATATAATGTGTTGAACCATGCAGCTTTAATGCTACACCTGGAACCTGTCATGGACTTTGCTCTGTGAGAGTATGGACACTGTAAACAGCACGTTTCCTCATGTTTGCCATTCATGTACTCTTTCATATCTTTATAAACTTGTGCAGCAGTTTTAGAAGGCACGAGTGAAGTAAAAATATTTTTATAATCTAGATGCTTGTCTAACCTGTTCCCCTTTTGTTTGTCACAATGATATCTTATGATGAAATTTCATGTAAGAATAAAAGGATGTGGGTGTGTCTTTCTTTCTGGGTAATCATGTTTTGTGTTAGTTGCACCTTTGTAGAGCCCGCAGGATTCAAAGTGTAAATTTATGACTTATTCATCTCACTGTCTGGATCCAGGGGAATTTAAAATAAAAGCTGAATAATTATTGCTTGTTTGTCTTTCACTGTTTTCTCATTCAAATGTAATAATTGTTGTTGAACACCTCATTACAGCATGCTTAAAAGGGATGGTGGAAGTTGTAGGATGAGTCACATCAGCTATTTTTAAAAGCATGTAGGTTAGTGTGTGAAAGACAGCAGGTTAATGCAAATTATGAAAATAACCCACGTTTAATTTGCTGCCACTGTGGGCTCAGTTGGCTCAATTCCCAGAAATCATTACCTGTCACGGCTCAGATACCTGTCAGTCAAGGAACAGGGTCCAAAAATACCCACAGGCAAAGGTTTAAATTTACCTTATTATCCTCTCAGTGGAATGATTAGATTCAGTGCAAATGGCAGAGGTGTATGAACAAATTCTGCTGCAATCTTGACGGACCTGCACCCAGGCGCAAAATAAACTGGAAAACGTGAGCCACATTTTTCATTTGTTGATATACTTACTTAAATAAAATGCAAAGTTCGTCCAGGAGTGATGAAAGGTTCTTACAAAAGTTCTACACAAAAGTATAAATTCTTACTTTCGACAGCTGCTTTACACAATTTCTCTTTTTCTTTCAGGTCCCATCTCACAAAAAAAAAAAAAAAAAAACTATACACATGCACTGTCATCAGTTTCCAGCCTAGCAACTCTGAAAATGCAGAAGCATAAAGCCTCTGCATAGTCTCTGTTGCCCACTAACTGGGAAAGCAGCAAATTGAATTTGCTCCTGTGGCGACGTAACCACAGGAGTGATTTGCATGTGCATGCATGCAAAACCGCTCTCTTTCGTTCAGAAACTCCGCTTCCTCCTGTGTTATTGTGGTTTTGTTTTAGTGTTGCATGGTCAAGATGTCAAAGGTTAGAGCAGGGCATGCCAGCTGCTCTGTTGTTGGTTTTTTCAAAAAAGAAAAATACTAATTTGTTTGTTTGTTTGTGTCGACCACTTCACTTTGGACTGCTTCAGCCACAAAGGTCAGCTAAGTTTACATTGATAACGACCCATAAAACCTACAGTTCGTAACCCAACAACAGCAGAAATGCCACAGTTAATTCATTTACTTTATGGCAATATTTACAGATTCATTTTGCTATGTACAGCTACAGGTTCTTCTGGGGTCCTCGCCACATTTATTGTGGTGTTTTTCCACCTCTGCATCTGTCCCTTCCTCTGTCCGTCTGTTGGAGATGGGTTGAGGTAAAGTAGAAAACTGCCCCATGGTCTGATGAATCAAAGTTTGACACTCCTTTTGGAAATCATGGACACTGCATCATCTGGGAGGAAAAAGGATGAGAGACCATCTGGCTTACTACCACCACACAGTCCAATAGTTTTGGGGAACACAGGTTGCTAAAACATGGCATGGGTAACTGTGAAGGCTTGTTAGAGGCTCCTTTTAGTCTGAACACTATTTACAGGTTTAGGAGCAACATACTGCATGCTGCAATTCTAATCATGTTTGTTTTTTTCAGGGAGGATCTTGTATTTGCCAGTAAGATAATGCTGACCCACATCCTAGCGTCTCCTTAGTGGAGAATGAGGGTATCTGTTGCAGAATTACTGTTATCAGGTTAACACCATAGATGACTTTTAGCCCTCAGAAACCACTGAGCAGATAGATTAATCTCATATGTAAACAGGAATACAGGAGGTACACTGTGTCTTCTCCTTTCAGATATGATCTCTTAGATAGGGCACTTTTACGCAATGATTGTTTTTGATATATTTTTACCCTTCTACACAGAAATATGAAGACCACAACAATACTAAGAAACGCTGGATTACATGGAGCAAGCAGATGAGCAGTTCTAGGAAACATCACAGAGAGTGAACCTTAATGGACTCAATAAAATGGACAATTATCTGCGGGGTCTCAGTGGGCAGCGGTGGCTGGATTTCTTTCAATCTTCAATTTACAGATATTTGGTCAGGGTTTCAGCATTTTGCATGTTGATTTTTTCTGAATGGTATTTCCAGCTGAATAAAATTATTTTGGATTAACAGATATGAGAGTTATATAAGAAATGTTCGACCTTCCCCACAGTCCCATCACATTAGCCTCCACAGCTGACCCCAACATTTCACCTTATTTCCCTCCAGGCCCTGTCTGACCTGCAGAGTGATCACAAACAGTTAATGCACCTGTTACCTCAGTGACTCCAAATGTTCTTACAGTCTTGAGTTTGTGAGGAAACAATAATAACATCTTTCTGTGAAGCCAAATTTGCTTTTATTTCTCCGTTTATATGAAGGTAAACAAGGTTGTTACAACATGGCTGTAAATAGTGGGGAAATTTAGCTGGTTTTGTACTTTCCAGGTGATGCTCCCTTTTTCAAAGCTACATCAGTGTAAGTATTTGCTTCTCTTGGGCTTAACATGATTTTGGTACATGGCTTGTGGCCAATTCATGTGTCCGTTTTAGGTTTTTATTATCTGCCTCTATAAAATTAAACTGAGAAAGAGGTATAAAGACAGAGGATTTGAACCAAAGGTGCACTTGTTGCAGATAAGTGACCAAGCTAAAGCTATGCCCCTCAACAGCCTGGTACTTTTGAGTGATAGATTAAATGCACAGAGGGGAAAAATAAGATGGATTTTTCATGTCAGACAGTCTATCTAAAACATTTTCATCCCATCTTTGTCACATTAGAAAGAACACAATAGGTTAGAGTTTCTGCTACTGCACTTTGGCTTGTCATTGTCTTGTCTTTATAATAGATAAAGGGGTCGTTGATTAACATTTATCATAATTTTATTTACTTGTCAGATATGTCACCCTGAAGTTGGAATTCCTACACTGCCTTATGTACCATCAGCTTGAAATCCGAGATAGTTTATCTCTACATTAACAACAAAAATTACTGCACTTTTGACTCTGTTTATCCGCTCTGAATGTTTTGGTTTCACTTAAGACATTTGGTTGTGCTGTCCTTCATAATATATACTCTTTGCGAGCTGCACTTTGGCAGAAGAGAGTCAAGACAAGAGTAAAAGTTTGCTAAATGGTAATACAGATTAAATAGTTTGGACTAACATCACTAAAACACTTAAAAATGTTGTTTTTGAGTCTGTTCCAAGGATACAAATGGGAGAATAAAAAGGATTTAAATTAAAAAATAAGGTACACTTGCAACACTACATGGATGATCTTTTTATTTTGCAGATGTACTTCCGGAGCACTCCTATCTTATTAGGTCAGGTCTGGAGTTGTTATTGTTTGGTTTGCACAGGGACTCTGTAACAGCAGCAGACAGACTGCAATGAAGGCTTAATGTTTGTGTGCCAAAATATTGGCAGTTTTTTAAGTTACAGTTTCTTTTGTTTTAAGCAGTCACAAGCCAGAAACTGAGTTTTGTAGTTAAATCACCACAAAACTTCAGCCAAAGTATTTGGAGCAATTCGGGTTTATAAGCTCATTGAAACAAATAAAATAAACTTGCAAGCCATAAAAAATAAGATGCCTATATTTCTAACATAATGAATCAAAAATTACTCCTAAGCAACTGCTATTACAACATCTGAATAAATGAATCCAAACTTCATTTTTCCTTAGCTTTAATAGCAGAGAAACAGGTGTTTGAAAGGAAGAGCCAAACTATCAGATGTCCATCCATAAATTAAGGAGACTGCAGATATTTTCTGAAAGGCCCCTGTGTTTTCATGGGCGTTGTCCTGCACTGTTCATGGTTTGAACATGGTTTGAACGTGTCTTTCATTTGAAGAGTTTGAACTTGCGCAACAGTGGCTGGACTGTCTCTTTTGGACACGGCTTTAGAGCCAAACATGTTGGGATGTTCTCTGGTTGTTCGATCCAAAGCTTGTGGGCAACACCAGCCTGAGTTAGGTTCTCTGATAGACCGGAGAGAGCAGCCTCATCTGGAGCCTAGCAAGGAGGAAACACAGAATACACACATATTTAAATTATTATAGGATCATAACCAAGGACAGATCCAAATTAGTTCATACTGGATTTAAGGGCTTCATGAGAGAGACCATGCATAGATAGGATAAAACTGTAAAACTATATTTACTCACACACACATATGGAAAAGGAAATATACTTTACAGTCTTAAAATGTACAATTTTTAAAAGTAAGAGTTAAGTCACAAAAAATATTACTTACAATCCTCTCCACAAATTCATGCACAGTAAAACTCTATTTACACACATGAATATAGAAAAGGAATTATACTTTACAATTTCCAAATGTACCATTTTAAAAGTAAAAGATTTGTGTGAAAACAAAACATGACTTACAATCCTCTCCTTACATTCATTTACAGGTTTTGCAAAATTACACCAACGCTACTGACAGGGATCTTGTTTTTATACAGGCCACCTTAATTCATTTAAAATGCAGTTATTTCATTATTTGTTGCTATCAAAAAATTGCACCAGTTACAGCATCACTGAAAGACCATTCGTATTCTTGAGCAGTCTAAATAAAATTCGGCATACAGCATTTACAGCAAACAACAGCAACAACAATAAAACGTGTATTTTAAAGCGCAACATCTCAAGTTTGACATGTCTTTTGCAAGTGCCACACAGCACGTTACAATGGAGAAAAGGCTTTTACAAACGGTTTGAAAATATATTTTATCATGCCGAATTAAACATTAAATCACAATGGTTATTGAAGAGAAGTCAGGATTAAGAAAAAGCCTCCTCAAAATCTAAGCAGCTCTTAAAGGCAGCTTTTCTGAGAGGGGTTTGGTGCGATGTGTCGAGCTCACCCCCAACACCACTTTATGCATGGTGTCCAGCTCTGCCAAGTACCGCTGAGTATCCGGGTCTCCGTAGTGCAGGTGAATAGCTGCGGTAGCCGCATGACAGGCCTGAGTTATCACAGCCCCGAGGGGCCAGGACAGCTTGTGAACCAGATCTGACCGGACAACCACATACTGGACCAAGCGGCTGGGAGACCCGGCTCCAGTAGCCGCCATTTTTCGCCTGTACAGGAACTGATTGAGGGTTTGTTTATTTTCCGGGTCAAGTGGTGTGACATTGATTGTTGAACGCCACTACCCTCTAGTGGTTTCTTCTAACACTGCAACGACTGTGGTAGAGTCGACCCACTTGTTGAACCTGCAAAAGAACAGCTTGTACCCTTCATCACGAACAAAAAAGGACTGAAGACGGACAAACGATGAGCATTCGTGAAGTCAGAAAATCCGGGAATTGAGAAAAGGACAGATATAAAGTTATTTGGTGCATTTAGCCCCTATTCCCATGACTTTGTTCATTATTGCTTAAAACAGAAAGTACACTAAATCAATGCACTCAACAACTTTTAATGGTTGCAAAAACTGTATTTTGGTATGTATAATTGAATAATGAGTCATATTCCGCTGATGCTGATATATATATATATATATATATATATATATATATATATATATATATATATATATATATAATAAATTAATGTGACCAAAGTTTATGTTATTATTTTTTTGTAACTTTGTAATCACAAAACATATATTTAAAACATGATTAACTCTAAATGTATACATATATGACATTATTTTATGGTTAGACTGTCAGTTAGACAAAACACAACAGATGTTAATTTATAAATGTAGAGTTTCACGCATAAAAGCATATTCTTGTTTTCCATTTAATGCCATCAACAGATTTGAGAAAAGTTAGGACAAGAATGAGAAAACAATGTAGAAAACTTGAAATGCTTCATAAACTTGTGGAATAACTAATTAGACCTCATTAAAAACTCGATGTGGCACCTCAAGGGGCTATCCTTGAATAAATTTAAATTCAAATAAGTTCAAATTTAGGTTATTTACAGCAGGTTAGTAGCATGTCAAGGTATAAAAAGGCCACTCAAGACAGACTGAGTCTCTTAGGGGTAAGGATGGAAAGAGGTAAACCAGTCTGTGAGAGACTGTGTGGGTTAGGGAATAATGTGCCTTAGTCTAAAATTGCACATAGTTTGGTAATGTTAAATCTGGAGAAATCTTGGGGAAAAAATTGGACAAAACTCGAATCTGATGGTAGATAATAATATATAATATAATGGAAGATTATTATATATTATCTTGAGTGAGTGGAAGTTAAACTTCTCTCCCTGCTACAAAAAAAGATGAGTGGTTTAGTTTCCTGGTTCCTGCTTATATTTAAAAGAAATTCAGGACACACTGTCCAACACTTTCTCTGTTTTCAAGGTTGAGGGGACCTTTTATAAAGCATGTGAAAAAGGAGAGACACCAATCTCCTTCCTGGCTCTCTTGCCTTCACCTTGACCTTCTCTGGACCGTGTTCAGTCTTGGTTTTTGGGATCCTATTTCTGACATGTAATAGATGCATGGAGTGACACAGTTTCATTTGGAAGCTGGCAGTGTCACTTTTCTTTGTTCATGTGCTTTTGTCATCGATGTTATGTTTCTTATTTTTTGTATCATTGTGAGGAGAAGTCAAAATTTCTGCAATTAGAATTTTAAAAAGTTGATGTGAAATGGATTCAGTCCCAGAGAAGGCCCTAAGCTCCTGTCTGAATGATGTTAAATCCAAATAATAAACACAGATTCATTCAAATAAAAGACAACCAAACACGAGTAAATGTCACAATAATTATTTATTAAGCATACACATTATAATATAAATATAAAATATGCTATTTTTGTTTTTAAAATTGGTGAGACATCATTATATCTGTGTTGAGACAGACAACCATACAAACAGGTTTTATATTCTACCAAAATCTGCTGAAACTTCTATGCAGCTGTAACAAACTGGCCGTGATGGTGCCGTCCTAAAATCTGAGCCTGTATTCATGGAGCACGTCGTAGAGGTGAGACTGACCCGGATTAGGATCAGGATCAGGATCAGGTCTGTGTAAAACGTCACCAGAAACCAGGAGGCAGACTGGTCCTGGATCAGCGCTCCTATAGCCTAAAGATGCTGTATGCAGTGGGCCCACGTACAGAGAGCACAATAACCTACAGTATATTTCTTTATATATAGATTCTTACTGGTCCAACAATGGCATTTAGCAGCATGATAACGCACCACTCAGGTTTTTCTAGTTCCAAGAAACTGCAAAATAAGTCGGGAAGTAAAGAAAGAAAAAGAAACATCGAACAGACTGATGATCATTGTCACTGTACTAAGAGCTCACAGTGAAACAATCAATAATCAAACAATCAAATCAGATCAGAGTGATGACATTTGACGTCAGGATCAATTCAGCTTCACCTCAGCCAACATGAAGAAGTGGATAATCTTTTACATTTTTTTGAAACAAAGTGAATGACATCGAGTTTGCTGTGCGTTTCATCGACACATCAATGAGAAGAAACTCCCAAACCATGAAGGACAGTTTGAGCTGACTGATCTAAAGTGAATTGATCCCCAAACCTATCAATGACAAGAAAGAACAAAGAGTTTTAACATTTTTCTCATTTTTTTTCAGTGTTTTTTTTTTCTCAGTTTTTTTCTCTTAAGTTTGGTTGACATGCTGAATCCTTGTGTTTTGCAGGTTTGTGGTCAATCAAAAGGAAAAGTACTGAGCGAACCACTCCTGGCGCTGAGCGTCCGGGGAGTCGATGGTGGAGTCCTTAGTTTCAGGAGGGCTGCGGGAGAGGGGACAGGGGTGCGAAAATAACCAGGAGGAAGGATGAAATCAAAGACAGAAAGTAGAGAAGTTAGAGGAAAAAACAACAGCTTCAGACAAATTATTCACATGTTCATGAAAGGCTGGAGTGGTGTCGGGTTAATAGTTTTCTGGCTGCAGGCTGGAGCTTCTTTGAGCTTAAAAGGTGCAGTTTTAAATAAAACTTCTCTGTGTTTTTGACGCTATTTAACCTCAGTGTTATTGATCATGTAGGTTCAAGTGTAATTAATGTTTCTGTCCGTGTGGGGGCAGCAGAGTCAAGGTCAGAGCAGGGAATTAGAGCAGCAGGATCACTGCACAACATTTTATTGTTTATTGTGCTGTCTGTCTCACTTTTATGTTGCTTTATATCCTGTGGAGATGAGAGCAGTCTCTCTTTGCTGTTTAAAAGCATGTTTTACCCTTTTGGGTAAAAGCAGTCCATTTGAATTGACTGGCGGTGAATGGAGACTTCAGGGTCTTGAGCAGTTTAAGAGTTTAACATAAGAAAACCATATTATTTAACGGCTGTTGAGGACCCAAATCTAACAGCCTGTGCAGCAAACTTATAAATGATGACTTTTTTGATCAATTGGCAGCATTGCCTTTAAAAGAATCAAAGCAGACTAAGAAGATGCTCATGGAAACCCTGAAGCTTTTAACTTTTTTAGTTAAAAGTTACGTCGCCAATCACAGATCAAGATAGTCATAATCCATGTCTATCCATACAGGCTTACAGCTCCCATTGGTCATTAAAGGGAGATTACGTTGTAAAATGAATTTAGGGTTAAACACACCATAACACTGAGTTAGACACCCCCTCGAGAGATGAATGTTGCCAACTGTTTGCTTCTCTAGTTATACCAACTTTAGTAACGACCGCAGGATAGCAATACACAGCGGTCTGAGGAGCTATAAACAAACCTCAACCAAAAAGCCTCTCTATAGCCACAAATAATGCTCAGAACAGCACCTAACTTCATCAACAGTACATAAAACGTCCTGGCCACAGTACTAGCCACCAAAGATCTTTTTAACTTTACCTGATTTCTTTAAAAAAAACTAAACACAACTCACCTACTCTCCTCCAGCAGCTGCTTGTTTGTAGCCAGACCTCAGGCCAATCCAGTACAGACTTCAGCGGGGTGATGCAGCTCAAGGAAGAACATTTATGATAATTTCTTCATGGAAATGGATTCAGATTGAGATACTAAGGCAGAAGAACTACTGCGTTTGCAGTCCAAAATGATTAATATGATGATTATTACTTCACAGAAATGATAAAGTAATGATAATGATCATAAATGTTCTTCCTTGAGCTGCGTCACCCCCCAGCAGTCCATAATGGATTGGCCTGAGGTCTGGCTACAAACAAGCGGCTGCTGGAGTAGAGCTGGTGAGTTGTGTTTAGTCTCTTTGCTAAAGAAATTAGGCAAAGCTAAATAGATGTTTGGTGGCTAGTGCTGTGGCTAGGACTCTGTATCTACTGTTGATGAAGTTAGGTGCTGTTCTGAGCATTATTTGTGGCTATAGAGTGGCGTTTTGGTTGAGGTTTATGGCTTAAGACCACTGTGTATTGCTATCCTGCGGTCGTTACTTAAGTTGGTATAACTAGAGAAGCAAACAGTCGGCAACATTCCTCTCTCGAGGGGGTGTCTAACTCGGTGTTACAGTGCGTTTTCCCCTAAATTAATTTTGCGCCAGAATACCCCTTTAAAAGGGGGCGTGGTCTATTTTGAGAGCGGGAACTTACACTTAACTCCTATCCTTTGTCAAATGATGCTCTTTATTTTGCAGTACACTATTTTCAAAATATTGTAAGTTGCAGCTGAACTCTACTTCATACTACACAAAGTCACATGAAATTCTTCATTGTTTTTTGTCTTAAGTCAAAAGTTTTACATCATATTGAAGCTTCTTTAAGGATTTTTTTTTATGTTTAAAAGAGACTGAAATTCAAATTGATGCCTTTGTATTAGATACAATAGCAAACACGAGCATCAGAGATGAGACTGAAGATTTTTGTTTTGTATTTTTTAGAGCCTGAAAGCAGCATGTAAGGTGGAAGGTGTCAGCTGAAGAAACAGCACAGTCTTTAAATTTTCACATGAAGTATTCACAATAAATGACACGTGGATGTCAGAAGTCAGCAGGATGAGGTTTTTTGTAGAGGATAGGATAAGCAATTTGTCCACAGGAGGCGCCAAAATTGACACGACCAAAAGTTCCTCACAGGAGCTTTAATGTGGTCAGTTTTATGAGTATAAACTCAATCATGAATGTGCTACAGCTGTTACATTGCATATAGAGTCCCTAAAATCCAAACGGTATTTGAGGTGTTGAAGTTTTTTATTCCTACTCATAATCAATAATCCATGGTGATTTTGTTTGTGTTGCATTCAACAAATTAGGTTATAATAGGTTTTTACCCAGACTTAAGCAGAAAGAAGGAACTGTGTGTGAAAACAAAGTGTCGGCAGTATCTAAAATCTACAACCTCCAGCAGCCTTATGAATAATTTACTGTATTTGTCTTTAAAGGAAACGCCGATCATTGTTGTGTCTGAAGCTGGAGTTTGCTTCTGCCTTCTGTCCTCGGGGGAAAACATATTGTTTCCCAAACTTTAAACTAATTAGATCTGGTGTTTGAATCTATCAAAACAAACACCTGCTTCTGCCGCCTTAATTGGCTACTTCCTAAATAAACAGTCTCATAACCCCACAGTGATATTTACATTTTTTCCGAGGGTCATTTCTTTATTTTTCTTTGCTTGAGGAAGACAATTACCTCCCAAAAAGCTTTTCTTGTATAAGTAAATAAATATGATAAATCATTATTTCACTGCACAACTCAGAACCAAAAACTTTCGTTGTAAGTCTTTTAATTATTCCTATATTATGAACAGTTATTTGCAAACTTCTTCTTCTTATTAAATCCATGAGCATTAGTGACTAGAAACTTGCAAAAGCAAAACTGTATAATTGATCAAGCTAATCTGTGAGCCGAGATGTTGGATGAGGAGTATGGGAAATTTACTGTAGAGTGTTTAAAACTTTAGGGGTTAAGTAGAATAACAAAATGATACAAAGCCTCACAAAAGCCATGGATTTCTGATAAACCTTTATAAGAAGAAACATTTTTGTAACTCTGAATACTCTGTCCTTTACACTTCCAGATGATACTTGGAATTCTTCTTGAGACACGATCTCAAAATGCTGTGAAAGTTTCTTTAAGTTATCAAGAACTTCCTCTAGATTCTAAGAACCCATGAGACCCTAAAAAAAAACTTTTCTAGATCTTGGGGAATTTGACAAACTTTCCTAAGTCCCCTAGAGTCTGGCGATCCTGAAATACAGTAGTAAGTCAAAATGAAGAGAAGCTTTCCGTGAAGATTTGAGAAACTTTTCCCAGGCTCACAAGTATCTTTGAATTTTTGAGATTCAGAGAAACTTGGTCTCGATCTTTAAAAATATCTTCAAGATCCTAAGAAAAACCAAGACTGCAACAAATACTTTCTAGATCCTGAGGTTATTTCTCAAAATCCTACCAGACTTCTCTGGATCCTAAGAAATCTAAAGATCCTGGGGATTTCTCTTGAGATCCAAAGACATTTTCTTAAAATCCTAAAAGAAATTCTGAAGATCAAGTAAACTCTTTTTTTGAGTCCTAAGGAAATTTTGAAAGAAACTGAGAGACTTTTTAATTCCTGAGAAACCTGAAAAATGTTTCTTGTGATCCCCAAGAACTGCCTAAAATCCTGGGATTGTCAACATCTTTAGAACTTTCTTGAAATTCTGAGAAACTATCATTAGATCTTCAATTTCTCTTGAGATCCCATGACATTTGAATGTAACTTTCTCCAGATCCTGAAGGACTTTGTAGAGATCCCAAGAGATGCACTCAACATCACAAGAAACTGGAATCAACTGTTCAAAGACTTGGCCTCCATGCCACTTGCGAGGCTCTGCAGAGTTGAAGGTCAGAGGGAGAAAAGAGGAGATGATGTAAGCAGTGTCGAAGAAAAGGCTGTAATGGTGAGACTTCTATACTCTGGATAAACAGGGCTTCATATAGATTCTACTTCTCCTCACAAACAAACTGATCACACAATATCGTAATGCCTGGATTTGATCGATATCAGTCAGTTCTTGTCTTGAGCCTCACTTTTCAAATAATTTACCCCATATTTCATTATTTTTCTCAACAGCAGATCAAAATGTTCTACTCATTTTTAGTTTAGTTATTTGCCCAAATGAGAAATTCATAATGGTACATAATGCAGGACTCAAAGTAAAGTCATTTTGAGTTGCATCTTTTAACTAGTCTAACTTGAAACTTGAGGTTATGGACAGTGTGAGGAAAACTGTTTTAAAGTACCTGTTGGGAACTTGTTGTTTGGCGCCTCCCCAGTGGACAAAGCGATGCATTAGCAAATCGAGTAAGACGTGCTTCTGACTAGAAAAATCTCAACCTGCTGATTCCTCAAATTCAGAGGAAAGAAGTTTTGTGACTATCTGCCTATCTGACTCTGTGATAGAGGTGTTCCCTTGACAACTACCCCCTCACAGAAGTTGCAGGCATTAAAAATTATGATTAAGAAATTCTGAATTATTTTGCAAATAGTCTTGTTTCTATTGCGGTTCATAAACAGGCCCCATTTTAAACTTTCACCACCTTACAGGGACATTCCAGCGTAAAATTAATTTAGGGTCAAACACACCGTAGTTACCCCCTCAAGAGACGAATGTTGCAAACTGCTTGCTTCTCTAGTTATATCAACTTTAGTAACGACCGCAGGATAGCAATACACAGGGGTCTGAGGAGCCATAAACAAACCTCAACCAAAACACCACTCTATAGCCACAAATAATGCTCAGAACAGCACCTAACTTCATCAACAGTACATAAAGGGTCCCAGCCATAGTGCGAGCCACCAAACATCTTTTTAGCGTTGCCTGATTTCTTTAGCAAAGAGACTAAACACAACTCACCTACTCTCTTCCAGCAGCTGCTCGTTTGTTGTAGGACCTCGGGCCAATACATTACAGACTGCTGCGGGGTGACGCAGCTCAAGGAAGAACATTTATGATCGTAATGGACTGGCCCAAGGTCTGGCTACAAACAAGCGGCTGCTGGAAGAGAGTAGGCTAGTTGTGTTTAGTCTTTGCTAAAGAAATCAGGCAAAGTTAAAAAGATGTTTGGTGGCTAGTACTATGACTGGGACCCTACGTATATGCACTGTTGATGAAGTTAGGTGCTGTTTTGAGCATTATTTGTGGCTGTAGAGTGGCTTTTTGGTTGAGGTTTATGGCTCTTAAGACCGCTGTGTATTGCTATCATGCGGTCATTACTAAAGTTGATATAACTAGAGAAGCAAGCGGTGGGCGACATTCATCACTTGATGGGGTGCCAAACTCAGTGTTAAGGTGTGTTTGACCCTAAAATAATTTTACGTATATTCCTTTAAAAACACTCACAGGAGCTTTGAACAATGATTTAACTTTGTTTGCCTGAATATATATTAGCATTCATGATATCCCAACGATTTAAATTGGTCCTCGAATTAAAGATCTAAACACTTGCGTAAGCCAGTGATTGAAAAAGTGAGATTTACAAACAGCCCCGTGCTGTAGATGATGTGGAGAGGGTTACTGTTCGTGCCGAAGGATCAATCTCAGTACAAATGTTTGACAGGAACAAAGAAACGGCAGGAAGAGGAGGACGAGTCCTTTAATAGAGTCTGAAAACATTTCAGAGCAGATCTATAATATCTGACCTCATACTGTCACTGCTGGACTCTGCTGTGTGTGTTTGTAAGAAAGAAATAGAGCTGCTGATCCTATTACCTTCAAACCCATTGAACTAATTTGTTTTATTGTTTTGCCATTAAAACCTGGTTCACCTTTGAGACCGTGTGTGTGAGACAGCAAAAGGTGAGTCCCATATTAAGATTTGCAGAGCAGCCGCCACAGAAACAGCAGCAGAACATGCAGAAAGACTGAGAGTAACTATGACATGCTGACACACACGTCCTTTCTCTCATGCTTTACATCTAAATACCCAAACCCTAAAGTTATGTTTCTTTGCATGCAATAAACAAACTGCATGTATTCATGGTAGAAGCATGTTACACCATCCATTGACACACCATAGCGACCGTCACAGCCACTTTCAACAAACAAGAGCAGCATTTATTGGACCACAGAGAGAAGAGGAGAAGCTGTTTTCAGATAAAACACCACCACACACAGAGGGGACAGTCCACGATAGCAAAAGACAATATCTACTTCATTAGAAATCCAAACAACAAAATAGTTTACTTTCTTTGAATGAACAAAGTCGATCACTTGGAGCTGAGAGAAATAAAGTGCAGCTTGTGCAGCATGCTGAAATTTAGATGAGAGGATGAGGGTGAAGAACCACAAAGTGACAAAAAGCCCAACACACAAAAAGACGAACAAAAAAACAGACTTTATGAACAGAAAAGGTAAACTCATCAACATGCTCACAGTTAACATGTTAACACTGACGGACACACGGACAGGATAAAAAAACAAAATTAAAATGGAAACATGCCCCTTTTGCATTCCAAGGCCATTCTTTGAAGCTTAGGAGAAGCAGAAAAATACTTCATATAGAAAGAGTTTGGATGGTGGTTCAGTTGCTGTCATTTTCAAAACCAAAAACAAAGGAGCAAAAGTGTCAAGAATGCAGTCGGTGACTTGGTGGGACAGATATTTTCTTTGTAAAGTACCTGTTTTAACATGTGTAGTCAAATCTTATCTGTTATACTGCCCCCTCCTGGTTGTTTAGCATCACTAACATTGAGGAGTTAATCTCTCGTACGGTGAAGTTCAAACTTCTACATGCTTCTCTTACTGCTAACCTTTCTTTAGACCTTATTTATCTTGAAACAAACCAGGTTTTTGACTCATTTAGTGTTAGAGGTAAAGGACAAATAGAGTCGCTTCAGTTTGGTTGCTTTGATGGCTAACAGCATGACTCAGCGATTTTTTAAGTTTCGCAAGCTGTGATCCTCTGTTGTTCTTATTATCTTTATTTCCTGATTTGTAATTCTAAAAGGATTTCTGTGCTTCGCTGCCGTTAAAATAATTTAAAAATCAATCAGAGGTTGTTAATCTATGCACTCAAAGTTAGCTAGCTGAAGCGTCTCATCTCTGTAGTAGGCAACTGTTTTTTTTGTTGAATGGTAGGGGAAGGTCGCGCCCTCCTTCGCCCCTTTTGGCTAGTAGTGCTGGGCTCCGATTGGTTATTCCTAATGGCTGTGAAACGTCATTGTCTGTCGGGGTCAGGGTTAGGGTTAGGATTAGGATTAGGGTTCGAGCTAGGAGATTCAGTACTGCGATAATGTTCTGTAATGTTCTGTTCGATGTACAGAGCTGACAGCCCGCATTTGGCTTGAGCGTGTGATGACGTTTCTAGCTTTTCTAGCCAATCAGAGGTGACGGAGGAGGGACTTTTCCCTACCATTCTACAAAAAAAATATATATATATCGCCTGCAGCAGCAATCACTTTAGCTAGAATTGCCGTCGTCTTAAACTAACTGGACTTCACTAAATGACAACAATTTAAAATGTTTTATTTCTTTTTCACTGTATAAGAGCAAAAAGATAAAAGTTTTATAGCTGTTATTGTAGTAATTTATAAATAATCATAAATTACATCCAATTATAGTGCTTAAAAGTCTTTTATTTCGCTTGGTGACAATGATTTTATGTACCTTATGGTTTCTGTGTGAAGGTGACAGAAGGGATGGAAATGTAAAAAATCAGTTATCGTCCCCAAAAGAAAAACTTGAAAACCCAGAAACAACACAAGTTTTTGGTCATTTTGAGGCTTCCGGCCTACAGATCAGTTTTTGACTGTGGCTATCCTCTTAAGTTAATGACTTTTAATTACATTGTTAAGGTCTGTGATTGGATGATTAATGCATGGATTGACCAGCTGCAGCCCGTCGGGGCAGAAAGGGTCTCACCTCATGAATTTCTTGGGTTCGGTGGGAGGGGTCGGCGGGGGAAGAGGTTTGTTGGAGTTGAGTTCAAGGTGGTGGATGGGGGAGTTGGGGATGGGTTCTAGACGGCTGGGCTGGGCTGGGAGCGGAGGTGGGGACAGTGGGGGCTGCCCACTCCCTGAACCTGCAACGCCCACGCCCCTACCTGCTGCCTCCAGAGCCCTGACATTAGAAGAGCTGCTGAATCTGCTGGCTGCTGTTTTCTCATTCTTTCTCTTTTGCTACACAGACAAAACAGAAAAAAGGAGGTGCACGGGGGTCATAAAGGAGTAAAAGGGAAGTTTAAAACCAAAAAAAATGAGAAAAAGGAAAGAAGAAATGGAGGGAACAAAAGGGAGAAATGGAGGAGAGGGGGAACCCTAAAGGTCCATCCAGTAAGAGACAGAAAGAGAGCAGCGTGCTAAGTTGATCATATTTCAGAGTGAGTGAATGGATCAATCTGAAGACTGGCATCACTCAGTCTTTAAGCACCAGTCGCTCTGAGCGGAATGAACGTTCAGATGAGGAGAGATGTGTCAAAGCAGGAAACATCTCACACTAACAAATGGCTTGGAAAGCAAAGGAGAGCTGGAGAAAAAGTCAGGAAGAACAGTCCGATCAGGAGGAAGAATCACTCGCAGATTTACGAACACACAGAGACTAGCGCTGGATGAACACACAACACATATACAAATATGTGAGAAACAGCAAGAACAGAAATACTGGAAGTTTTAGAGCCCAGAATCAACAGTTATATACTGATCATGCGATGAGAACCATTCAGCTCAGACACACTGTGAGGGATGTCATGTTTTACAGGAGCAGCAGAAGCTTCAGACCCTGAAAACAGTTTTCAGACATCGTCTTATGACAGGTGATGGAAATTTACACGACCACACAGTTTTCTGCCAGTTAGAAAATCCCCTCACAGACGCAGTTTTCCTTCGATTTGGTGTTGTCGCTGAGATGACGCAGATGGGACTACGTGAGGAACCCAAGATGCAGTAATGTGTCAGGTTGTGGTCCCACTGCCAGGTCAATTTTAATCATATGATAGTTTTAAACATCATATCAGACTAGTGAGGGCTTATACCAATGAATGTCTTTTTACTAATACATACCTAAATCAGCCATAACATTATGAAAACCTGCCCATTAAACAGTAGGCTGCTATATAGGGTCAAAAGTCCTGACTTGATGAGACATGGCCTTTGCTTTTAGTTACAAGGTAGGGTAGCACGTCCTACAGATTCTTTACTGGGTTAAGATCTGAGGAACTTAAGAGTCAAGCCAAAACTTTAAAGTCAAAGCCATTAGGGATGGGTGATAAGATATTATTCCCGATATATCATCAGAAAAATTCTCCATGATAAATATTTGCTATCTCATGATGAATACGATAAATGCAAGTTGATAACATGAGCACGAGCGACGTACTCACAGCCATAGCCCACACAAACAAACATGGCCGAAGGTAATGAAGAAGACATTTCCTTCAAAACTGGGGTTTAGACGAGTGCAATCAGGTATGTCTGACATCGGACAACGGATCTGCTGCTGTTCACTCCGTGCAGTAAGAGTTTTCAACAAATGTTTTCACATTTAAGACTTGTTTGATGTCAATAGTTTTCTCCATATCCTTACACGCAAACTTGTAGTTAAATATCTTATTTGACTACTCCAACTGGTGTTCTCAAGACAAAATGAGTTAAAAATTTTATCGTTATCGCCAGAATGGCAAATCTTATCATGATAATTTTTTTAGCCCATATCGCCCATCCCTAAAAGCCATGTTCCTCCTGGCCGCCTTCTTCCACTGCTTTGTAGTCCAGGTTCAACTGGGTGTTGCTGCAGCTATGATAGTCAGGTTTGGCGCTCTAAGAGTGAAAGAGTTGGTCACAGCCAAGTCTGACGTCGCCCCTCTGTCGGACTGAACCACACAGGCCAAGCTTTACTCCTCGTGTGCACCAATGAGCCTTGGCTGCTGAGGACTCTCTCATCAGTTAACTGACTTTCCTTTCCTGGACCACTTTCAGTGGGCTCTGGTCAATGCAGGCTGAACACGTCCCTTAAGAACTGCAGTTTACAGCCCTTGTCAAAGTCATTCAAATCCTTATCCCAAATCCTATTTTCCCTCCCTGCTCCTTGGCAGATTAAAGGATGAAGAATCGACTTTCTGAAAGACGTAAAGAGATCTTTATTTCACCTGTTGGTGATCATAATGTTATGGCTGATCAGTGTATTTGTCTGTAGTGTGAAGTGGCTCCTTAAGTTGATGTTTTCAGGGCCTTTCAAGGATCAATAAATGAAATGATTATTTGTAGCTGGTTGATAAAAGCTACATTGCTCAGAAAATGCTAACTCCTGACATGACATTTGATAACATGGATCAAAGCTGCTGATTGTTCAGCTCATAATTTTCAATGTCTTTTCTTAAAAACCAATGAAACGTTTCATCGTTGGTATAAACGAGAATCTGGTGTTATATTTTAGTTCTCAGCGGTTACGTTTTATCATAATTGCTGTAAAAAAATGAGACCTTGGTTGTTGCCTACTTTCAATACAGATCGAGCGGATATTCACCAGATGAAAAAAGTCAACACATTCCCTGTAAATGTGTTGTTTTCTGACTTTTTTAAACTATCCTTGGTGGCTTTGTTTGTAATAAAATAACAACCTTGTTAGAATTGATTTTTTCCACCTCTCCTTTCACCATCTGCTGTTGCTGTAAACTCTGACAGATTGTTGAGCTTTCACTGAAGCGCCACAATTCTGTCTTTTTCTACAAAACAACAAACTTTTGTCTCATTATGATTTAAGATACTGCAGTGGAGCTCATCTCAGATCCACCCCAGACACTATAAAAGGTAAAGGCTGACAATCTGTCAAAAATTGTCTCATTCCTTAACAGCAATTTACTGTAAAAATGGGAGTCTGTGACAACCTCAGAACTGATTGTTCCTCAGCTCGCTCAGCGCTGATGGACATGGAATGAGATGGAGTGGATATCATCTTTGCTATGTAGGAAAATAAAGCAGTAGATTTCTCAGCGTGCCCCTGTGTGTGGTGTGTTATAGATTTTCAGGGCCTACCTTTATAAGCGGGTTGATGACTCCTACATTAGGACTGGCGTTGAACACTTTGTTGAAGTTGGTCTCCCTGTTGACGAGTTCCAGCTGGTAGAACTTTTTATCGTCCTAGAGGAGAAAATCATGTTAGCTGACAGTTAGAGAGGCTGGAAGAGACTCGAGGGGCGATAAAAACACTGAACATCACACGTTTTATGGGCTTTTTCTCTGCAGGTGCACTGTTGAAACTGCACTTTAATGCCTTCATGAAATCGGCTCCAAAACATGGTAAACAATTTAAGTGGCCTTAATCTCTAATTTATAGTCTTTATCACAAATAGGGTCCCACAAATGACACTTTTACAATGAGTGCACAGTGTGGATCTCAGATACAAGGAGGTGACTCATTAGAAAACAACAACAACATTACCATAGTGTGACAAATTGTGAACTTATTTATAAAAAAACCCATCAAGTTATTGTCACTAGTGTCCCACAGAAACTCAACAAAAATCAGCATCAATGACGTGATTTCATTGAGTTGCAAACTCTTTATGAGGAAGAAAGTTGGGGAAAAAAGAAAGTTGACCGCACCTTCATTAAAGGAGTAGACCAGAGGTGGGCAATCATGTGCCATGGAAGGCCCAGAAGCTGCAGGTTTTCTTTCCAACCCAAAACTCCACCAGGTGATTTCACTGATTACCTTACCTCCAAACAGACAGCAGTGACTAATCAGTGAAATCACCTGGTGAAGTTTTGGGTTTGAAAGAAAACCTGCAGCCACCCTGGTGCCACTCCCAAATCCTAAACCTTGACTGGCCTGCAATTTATGTCCAATCCAACAAGATGGGGTGTGTTTCAAGCCACTTTTTTAAGTACCAGCTTTTGTGGTCTTTAAATCAAACACATTTTCTTTAGTCAGTTGAATTGTGACTAAAGACAGTTTTTAGGTAAGGAGAAATTTATTTTTTGCAGGTTGTGTTGTTATTTTTTTGAAAAAAACTACTTGCCTTTAATTCATGTCTGTCCACTCCAGGGTAGGGCAATCATGTGCCATGGAGGGCTGAGAGGCTTCAGGTTTTCTTTCTAACCCAAAACTCCACCAGGTGATTTCACTGATTACTTTACCTCCAAACAGAGAGCAGGGACTAATCAGTGAGATCACCTGGTGGAGTTTTGGGTTGGAAAGAAAACCTGCAGCCTCTCGGCCGTCCATGGCACATGATTGCCCACCCCTGGAGTGGACAGACATGAATTAAAGGCAAGTATTTATTTATTTTTTTTTAAATAACAACACAACCTGCAAAAAATGAATTTCTTCTTACCTAAAAAATTTCTTTAGTCACAATTCAACTGACTAAAGAAAATGTGTTTGATTTAAAGGATTGAAAAAGTGGCTTGAAACACACACCATCTGGTTGGATTGGACATAAATTACAGGCCAGTCAAGGTTTAGGATTTGGGAGTGGCACCAGGGTGGCCACTTACATTTCAGGAATTCCGGGCTAGTGCCACCCCGGGTGAACCCTCCTAGACAAGCCCCTGCTTGTCTTTAACTCATCAGCATCTCTCCAGTCTAAATGAATGCTTGATGAGACTTCACACCTGTAAACATCAACAGCACCGTTATTATCTCATCAGCTGTTACCTACCACAAGTTTCTTGACTAGAGATTCTCGCTCAGACACCATGTCCTTCAGCTCTGCGATCATCTGCAGATCCTCAGGACGACTCTCCCTGTTCCTGAACTTCTCCTCACTGCCTTCAAGCCTGTAAGATGATAAAAAAAAAACACCAAAGAGAAACTAAATAAAACTTCAATGTTAAATAAGGTGAACTCATTAATTTTGCACTTTTAAATGTCTAAGGTAGAATTAGCTGCTTTCATCAACTTTGATCAATACAAAACTAAACACACTCAGTCTCCTCCTCCTCCTCCTCGTTTCCTCCTCTGATAAGGAAAGTAAACATGTAGGATTTCACGTGTTAAATTCAAAAACAGAGCTGCACAGTTCCTCCTCCAGAGGTTATTTTCACTCTGTGAGTTATGAGAACTCTCAGAAACGCTGTAATGGATTTTTGTCATTACCCGACCGGCCCCTTGGAGAAATCACCACTTCAGCGAAACCTCAAATTCATCTAAAATCCGGTGACATTTTCCTTAATGCAACACATGCTAAAGATGGCTGAGCACAATGGGCACTAAAGCCGGCCAGAAAATACTTCAAGCGAAAAACAACCAATCATAAGTGACAGTTCGTTTGGAAATCGTTACAAAATGAAAGAAAGACCTTTAAAAGCTTCCGTTTGGCAGCAGCAGCCTGTGGTTTAGGGGACTTCTGCACTTTGGAGGGGGGTTCAGTTTATGAAATATGTCTTTTAAAAGGTTGAAATAAATGGTCTGTAATGAAACATATATCAGGAGCCACCTACTACTTCAGATCATATCATTGTGTGGAGGTTTTAAAGATTCAAAGATTGAAATGAATTTAAAATAAGTACTAATTAGGCCCAACAACTGACCTCTGTATCACAAAACCACCATTTCTCTTAGTGTCCATCATACCAGGACACATAAAAAAGAGGGAGAAGCATGGAGAAGAAGCTGTAGAGCAGTAATTGTAAAGAGGGCAACACTGGTAGAGTTAGTGTGGAAAGCCCTTGCCAGGTAAGGCTGCACGCTCTACCTCCCCTTTACTCCCCAATTATTTTTAGGAAGGAAGGAAGAGAAGAAAAAAGAGGTAGAAAACAAAAATAATCATCTTTAGAGAGGTATTGACGAGATCTTGGAAGGTAGGAAGGAAATATGCCATTTGTAGTAGGAGTTAGGCTGTACTCTCTACCTCCCCTTACGACCCAAAGTGGAGGTTTAATGTGAAGTTTAACATGAGTTGGCATCTGTTTTACATCATGTCATTGTGTCAGCCTCAAAACTTGATCCAGATGTGATAAGAAAATATAAGTTTTCATTTTAAGCTCCCATTGGAAACTTGAATCAAAGCTGATCTGAGTGCCCCCTGTTGACAAATGTGTAAATCTCGTCTGTTTTCCAGTTTTGTCTTGTATAGAAGTGGTGTTTTTGGATGATACAGCTTTTCTTCTACTTGTAAAATCAAATAGTAATAATAAATCTTTGCTGTGGAAAAGTCAAATAAGACTTGCAGATGTCTTGTTGATCAATGGTTATCAGCTTTTCTGCTGATGATCTGGTTTGCTCTTATAGCTTAATATTAACTCAAGTCTGTTTTGTAACCAGATAAAAATTACTGGCAGGAGCTCGAAGCTAAACTCATAATGTATAATATTCAATTTGGAGGGTGTTGTCAAGAGCCCTGGTTATTTTTTACCAAAGATTTGTCAGGTTATATTACAGGACAGTTAATTCAAATTAAACCAAATTCTTTAGTTTTGAAAAAGAAAATAAAACCTGCAACAGTCACTGAGTTCATTTACAAATATCATTTCCCCTTCTTTGGTTACATGACAGCAGTTTTATTTGGTGCTTACTGAACCAACAGCCTCTGTGACAGTGAACTAAACCGCCTTTCAGCCCCCCACACTCCCACTGTACACGCCACAGAGGGGTATCTTTGTGACATTTATGCCACAGTGTGAAATCCCGCTGTCTTTAAGGGCGAGTACCAGAGCAGCTTGTCTGCCTGATAAACTGCGCTCTCTCAGAGGGATGTCCGCAGATGTACAGGGGCGTCCGGTGGAGCCCGGCTCAGTGACACTGACACATACTGATTTTATCGGTTACACAGTCTGCTGCTGGGCTGGTCCTTCTGTTCAAATCTGATAGCCGGTTCATCGTGTTCTCTCTGTTTGTCAAACATTTTCTGAAGCTTGAGCATCACAGCCCAGTTAGTACGGCTCTGGCTGTGTTTGCGTTGGAACTGAATATTTCAAATCTGTTATAAAAGACGCCGCTTGTTGGCTGAAACGATGGATTCTGATCTTTATGTACAACAAACTGCATTATTAACCCATTACTGTCCACAAAAAGTATCCTTTATAGCACTTTTAGTACCAGCTAAGCTATAAATAAATCCACTGACATTGAAGTATGAGGCTACAAAACAGATTTTCAAACAACTACTTTTCCCAAAGTTTGACTTCAGATCATTTTCGGGAGACATGTTATTTCTAGAGGTGAGTGATACCAGCATAATCTCAATATCCGTCCATAAAAGTTTAAAAAGTTCAATATTGGTACTGGCATATAAACACAGACATAAAGTGGCACTTGCTGATTGTAAGTTACTGATGTGAAAACAGATGTAGAAAAAAATATCTCTTGCTGCTGTGTTAACTCACAAACTTTTACTCTATATATACTCTCTCCCAAGCCAGGACAAACTGTTCAAACTTGGAGGGAGTGTTTTCAGTGTCTGTTCTGGGAAAGGGATTTGTAAAGAGGGAAGAGGCTGTCGTTACTGTGTTGATTAATTAGGTGGGAAGCGACAGGCTTGTTGTTTAAAATAGACTAATGATTTGAGTTAATTAGATGGAAGACCCAGAAATGCCTGTTTACTGGGGAAAGACAAGGAGATGCAAACAGATAAAAAATGCTGACCCAGAAGAAAATCAACCGGGGAGACATGTCAAAATCGCACCAAGGGTGGACTGCTCAACACCATGGCAACAGAAAGGGAACTACACTCATTTTTAAGATTTTATACTGCACTCTTGACAGATTTAGAGTAACTTTACATGATTTACAGCTCAAAATATTCGTTATTTTTCTCAGGCTTGTGTCTGCCATCTATCTGGAATACTTTTTCTTAGCTACTGTCTCTTTAAGAGCCCCCTCCTCAAGCTCGAGCTCTCCAGAAGCCTTAGCCACTGTTTCCATTTGATAAAGTTGTTGAATTTAAGTCATGTTATCCATGGCTGTAATGTTTAATCTGTTTTATAATCAGATTCTTGTTTTGAAGATGTCTCTATGAATAATAGATAGGGCTACGGGGCAAACGCACAGAGGCACTGGCCCCTATAAAGAAGTATAGGGCACTGTCCCTTTCACAATTTCCCAGGGTGAATTTTCTAGTTGTTACTGCAGCTTTGCCTATTAGGGATCCCTTGAATCTAATCAGTGCAGAAACAGAGATTAAATGTTGGTTTCCTGAGCTTCAGTGTCTGAGCCTGTAGTTTTCTACTTTTAACTGTTTGTATTCATGAAATGAAATGAAAAAACTAAGATAAAAACTCTGAACACAGGGAAAGGTTTGGGCTCTGCATGATAAAGTCACACAAAAGTCATATTTTCTGTTAATTGAGTTAGTGTCTTTACATTTTTTCCTCATAATCAAGAAATGTACATAAAATATTCAAGTTGTCTAAACATGGACTTTCCTTTAACAAACATGCCTTTGACTCATGACCATGTTTAATTTCTGTGCAGGTCTTTTCTCAGTCCAGCAGGTGGTGCTTTGCTCTTAGCTGAGTCAGACTGAAAAGAGGTCAGCTCTGAGGAGGACACACTCTCTCTCTCTCTCTCTTTCTCTCTCTCTCTTTCTCTCTATACATATCTTCTGACTCTGAGCTGCAGAGTTTTTGGCCTTTTCTTTCTTTATCTCGCCCTGTTTTTATCTGTTGTCCTCAGTTTATCTCTGCGGCTCAATAACTTTCCCCCGAGGGTTACTGCAGCTCATTTCCCTCATGACTTAGCACCATTCAGTGCCCAGCGGCAAAAAATGTACCTTTTAACTCATTTCTCTCTCTCTTTTTCTGACTTCATTCATCTCCTTTGAGTCTTCACCTGCAGCCATCTCATGCACACTCCTCTTTCTGGTCTCTGAAGACGTAACCTCAACTTACAGCTACTGTATTCTTCTCCTTTAGAGACACACTGCAGCATTTCTTCACTGAGAACCTAATTTAACCTGCCAACAAATTGCCGACAATAACACAAATATCCACCAACCTCTTCAATAATGAGCACATACCCTCTCTGTAATTGGACTCTTAGACCCCAGTATGATCACATAAAACTACTTTTGATCCCTGGAAACTCTTCATCAAAGAATTTTCTCACTGACTTTTGATGTGTGAGCTGTTGGCATGACACAGCGTTTTCACTGTCCCTGTATTTGGATAATTTGGTGCAATTTAGCGTGGTACATGGTAAAATATAAGCATCTAAACATGTTTTCTGTGTCAAAAACACACATTTTATCACAAGTTTTAGCACTTTCATTTAGCTTTCACAAAGCCGGACTTCTAATTGGTCCATTCAGGTCAGCTGAATGCAAATACAGCCTCTGATTGGTCAACTGACTGTAACCAGAATGCCTGTATTTATATCATCTAATGTGAATTAAACATATCTTTGTGTTTATGTTATTATTCATCCTATTCAAAGATATCATACTTGCCTCAACCTCTGCTTGTTTGACGGAGTATATTATATAGAACATGGCAGCTAAACTGGCACATTTGACAAGTGTTTTTTAAAGTCCAAAGAGGAAACCCAACGAGTTTAACTGAAGCTGAACTATTTACATTGTTTGTGTTTTCAGAACAATACAACGACAGAGTATTAGGGCCTCATAAAAATAAAATAAAATTAAGATTTCGAGATTATGGTAATTAATTTATGAGAATGAAGTCATTACTAACAAGAATAAAGTCGTGATAAAATCATTTCTTACGAGAATAAAGTCAGAATAAGTGTCCTTATATTCTAACCTGTTGTTAAAATGAGAGCCATGGAACATTTCGTGAAAATGTACTCCAATATAGGTTTCTCAAACAAGAAGATACTTAATATTTTGGCACATCTGCACAAAATTATCATAAGTAGCTTATTATAATGATTGTATTACTACTTTATTCTCATAAGAAATTATTTTAGTAAGGTTTTATTCTCAGAAGTAATTACTTTATTCTTAATGTCTTTAATCTCAAAGTCCTATTTTTTTTTTCTTAATGTGGCCCTAATACTACGTTATACAATACAGAGACAGCCAAAAGTCAAATTTAATATTTTACAGTACAAATCTGTTGTAAGATTGGTCGTGTGTGGGTTTCCATGTCGTTGCAGGTCCCCACTAGATGATAATTTCTTGAGTCCACTGGTTCCCGAATCTTAATTATGAACCCCTGACAATGGCCTTAGCAGGAAGGCTGAAATAACCAATGGTAATCTCCGGCTGGCACGCTCCATTATAACATAATTACATGCTATTCATGTATTATGCACTAAGGGTGCCCATCAGGCAGTCCAATCATCTACGCAGAACAATGGGACAATGGCTGCTGTTTACAATGCTGGGAGCTGTAGCTACCACTGATAACACTGAGGTCATATCTTAGAATAACAAGTGTTGGATTTTACATGTAAAGCAACATGGCAGCTCTAAAGGAAAGGGTCTGAGATTTTCTTGGAGGACATTATTATTGTGCAGTCAGAGCTGGTGTGGTACTCAGAGTCCACCACTACTCAATGATGGTACCAGTATCGATATAAATAAATAAGGGTGGACACGCCGTGACTCTGTTCCTGCAGACTCCGCCCACAGTGCACAAAAACCAAACTTTCCAACAAACTTTCACCTGCTGTATATGACATGACGCACATCATGAGTCACTTTATCATCATATCTGCAAACAGTTGCTGCCTACACAAACGGAAATCCAGGATATGAAACCTGGGATATTCTTACTCATAAACTCAAGGCTTCTGATATCAATCTTTCATTAAGCTTGGATCATCTCTCTGAAAAACAACTGACTGTTTGACACGTCTGCGAGCTTTTATTTTTTATTTTTGGATCAAAGACTTCACAACACAGAAATGTGTGGGAGCGTGCATAACGGCACATTATGCTGCATATATATGGAATCAGGGTCGCTCTACGGTGCTGGGATTTGTGTTTCTCCGCTTTTATCTTTTATTTCATGGAGTTATTCTTATCTTTTTGTGTCTGTCTTTGTCTTAAAAACAGAAAGTAATTATTCCGGCTCAGGTACGCACTGAGGCTGCACCGGTAAATCTCTCTCGGCGCTTCCTTTCATGGTCCTGTTACGCACCATCGTGCACAGTGCAACTGTTTATAACATATGACACGAGCAATATGATTATCTGAAAGGGAAATGATTCATCACACCTGTCTACTATTTATATCCAACCATAGCTGATGCACCAAAATGAAAGTAGTCCGTGTGAGTTTAGTGTGCAAGTTCAGTGCTTTGTCTATAACTCTCCCCAGAGACGGTGTGTTTGGAGTTTTAAGCTTCCATTTGGCACCTGACAACACACAATCACATTATGTAGGACAAATGGGTTGACCTTTGCACAAAGCAATCATGAGTCAAGAATTAGATTAGAAGTGATTTTCCTTTGGGCCATGGACCTCTGTTGGATGCAGACGTGTTTATGGGCCACACACACACACACACACACACACACACACACACACACACACACACACACACACACACACACACACACACACACACACAGAGGCAGAGTGTTTACAGAGTTTACATACAGTATCTGAAGGGCGGAGATCTTGTCTTTGAGCACTTCCTGGGCTTTGTTGAAGTCTGACAGCATATTCTGCGTCTCTCTGCTGTGAACGGCGTTCATCTCGGTCAGCTCCCTCTCGTGCTTCTTCAACAGCTCTTGTTCGTGAGCCCTGAGGAGACAGAAAAGTGGACAGCTGAGTTTGTGGAAGGGGAGATTGACAAGGCTGATGGTCTTTTATTAAGAACGTACTGACTGCTGATTGGCTGGGAGCTGTCCATCACAATCCCAAGAGTGGATACCTTGAATTTGATGTTGACCTTGCTGCTAGGTAATCCTACAGGCAGTCTTGTCTAAAAAAGGTCCACCTCTTGAGCACATACTCTCTGACTACATGCCTGTAGTGTAAGAGGTATAACACACTCTGAATGCCTGTTCTCGCCAATGCTTCCCACAGGGAGCGCCACCCCAGATACGCACCCTTATCCACGCCCAGAACGTGTCAAGCTGGACTGAGCATGTAATGTAAAAAATTCCAAAATAAAAAACCATATGCCGTCTCTTCACCATATACAGACAGATATAGATGAGAATAACTCATAGGTGATGGATTTATTATTATCAATAATACAGTTAGAAAGTAAAAATGTTCAGTTGGTTTGTAATTCAAAGAGGTGAGAGCTGATTTTGGAGCCACAATAAATCTTGAAATGTCACTTTTTAAAGAACTTTATTATCTCCCAGAGGAATGCTACAGCCAGCTCGCTAGCAACTGTTGCTTCTTCTTTGTCTCTTCTCTGTTCAATAGTGTTGGCAACTAGCGGAAGGGAGTACCATGAACACATGTTATCACCAGGGACAGTGTATCCCCCCGGGTGAGTTACACAATCTTCATACGCCCATAGGCTGTATCAAGTGTCAATCATAGAAAACATGAACCCCCTAAAAACTTTAAAAAATTGAGCTGTACAGAAAAAAGAGGACTTGAGCACAAACGAGTCTTACAATAACTACATCTCAACATCACAAGCAGGGGGGAGAAAAAATTATATTCTGTGTAATACATTTCTAAAGTTTGTCCACAACTCCATAGGGATTGCAGGAGGAGGTTGGATTTATGACCTATACTGCAGCCCGTCATCAGAGGGTGCCGTTCTTGTGTTGGCTTCACCCAGCGAGGAGGCAGACAGCTTCCATTCTATATACAGTCTATGATTTTAGATTTAGTCTCAGTCTTTCGACTAAAATCCCCCTAATTTTTGGTCATATTTTGGTCGCTTTGGCTCCTAGTTTTAGTCCGGCCTTTGTCAACGACAAGTCTAAACACTCAAGTCTAGTTTTTAAAAAAGTTTTTGATTTTTTTCTGTCCTCTGACTTATTCTTTCAATCAATCAATCAATCAATCAATCAATCAATCAAAAATTGGTATTAAGTTTGGTGTCTGCCCTCAGCTCCTGATGTTCTCAAGTCCAAGAAACGACCCTCGATGGACACGCCACACTCTTGCTGCATCCTCATCCTTATTAATTTAAAGTTGATAATTACCCTGAAAGTGCCACAGCAGATTCGTCTCATCATCACGGACTTCATAAAATCAAAACCTGTATTCGCCAGTATACCAATGGTATATGTCAACAGCCCTATTATAAAAGTCCATAAGGCTCATTTAACATTTCACCTGCAACTGGACATAATGTTATGGCTGAATGTTGTATCCACGACGACACAAGCTCCAAAGGGCAGTCAATGCACTCTGTTTCTTTCAACAGCCGACACTCAGAGATAAGACCCTCTTGACTTATTGTATATCTTTCCGTTTGTGAACATCATCTCATACATCATCCCAGAGACGCTGCAGTCACAGCTCCAGACATACTGATGCATGCTCAGAACGTGACCATAATGTCTTTTGCAGCTTGCAATAACCCATTTTGATTCACTCCTCTATTTAAATAAGCGGTGTTTCTCTTTAAGGCCTAATCGGGACCTGCAGACTCTCCCTCGCTGCCCGTCTTTCCCAGGTGGAAGTGAAAATAATGGATTGTTCCACTGGGGGAGCGGTGGTGAGATAAGAGAAGGGAGAGAGATACAAAGAGTGGATTCCTCGAACATAATTACATGGGAACATATTATGAATGTGATTATGGTGGAAATTGCGGTTTTCAGGGTGAGTCAACATTGCAGCAGAACATATAAGAAGATGTGAAAATGCACCAAAAATATGATAGGCGTGGTAAGAAACGACACGTATGAATAACTGGCGCCCATGTTATGTAAAAGAGTTTAATTAATTCCTCTTATCAAATATGTTCACTTTACAAATGTGGAAGGTTTCGCCATGGGAAGACGGGAGCTAAAATAAGCCGGAGATGATGGAAAATGGAATAAAAGATGATAATTAAATGAGGAGGAGAAGAGGGCTGATGAAAGGGATGTGAGGGCGAGATGGAGGGGGGAAACATGGATGTCTGTCTGCCTCTCACTCTGACTGGGCCAACTCTCCCTGAGGGGCGCACATCTTATCGCTCTCTCTGCTTCCTCTTTATTTATTTATCAGGACTATTTTTAGCGCTGTGACCAGGATTCAGACGAGAGGGGGGTTACGTAAGAGAAGGAGAAATGTGCTGCACATGGGCCTGCTAGCAAAGAGAGGGGGAGAAAGGGAAGATTCGTATACGCAAAAAAAAAGGCCGGCAGCACATGAAAAAGGATGGAGAATCAGGCATTGTGGGAGCAGACGTCAAACACACGCAGAGAGACCTTGAAATAAACACACATGATGCTGATTGACTCTAATGAGCAGCTGGACTATATTAGCCATAAAGCACTCAAAAAAGAAATCATACCCCGCCGCAGCAGGAAACACAATTATAGCTCCCATTTTCCGCTTTAACCTTAAATAACCTTCATGTCTCCTAATCAATGAGCTCCTGACACTGCCGGAGAGAGAAGCAGAAACACAAAGACGGTCAGAGCATGAGAGAGAAAAAGAGAAAAAAAGAGAGAGAGACGCTGATCTGCCCTGTTTGGTCTCTCACCCTCTTTCATCTTTGTGTGTTTTCATCAGGACTGGAGCAGCAGGAGAAGGATTGCACAAACTATCATCATCCGAATGTAAAAGGAGAAGTCAGCAACATGCTCTGATAACAGGGACCACTGTGATTAAACAGGGTGCAGTGTGGGTACTCTGGAGTGTTTGATTCTGAAAATGTGGGTACAAATGTTGAGCCAGCATTGATAATGGTCTGGATGATTCTGCTTTGTACTTGTACAAATTGAGACGCCCCCTGAAAGTGCATGAAGCTACCAAGAGAGTCCTATTTGTCCTCCATATCTGCTCCTGTACTCATATATCCTACAGAAGACCATATAGCAGAAAGGGGTCCCAGAAGTCCCCTTTGTGATGCCATGTAACCATGAAGAAGAACAGGACATTCATTCAGAGTCCTGTGGGGAATTGACAGTGTACCGACCAATACCGGTACAACATACGGACATGCTGTAGTCCCAGAGACCCTTACGAGGTGTTATGAAGTCCAAAGATGACTGTTACCATGTTGGAAATACTCCGGCTAATATCAGAAGCAGCTCGGGGGTAGAGTGGGGGCTATGAAAACATATCAAGTCCTCAGTGTAAAACTGCTCTGTGGCTGAGTTTTATGACTGTTTATTCTTCGTGGGGTATTTGAATTTGCAGCGCTGTCATGATCAAAAAGGGACTTGTAAGACTCAAATGTTCTGTAAAAGTTTCAGGGCGTTTATGAATTTTGGGACATTATGCAAGGTCCCCAGAATGTACCCTAAACAAGAAGTCCCTTAAATGAACACAACTGCTCATGCTCCAATGGCAATAGATGGGTTTCTTGTGCACAAACGATACTAGGTGCATGCAACCGTGGGGCATAGGCCTGCTTCGGAGTGAACTGATATCAATTAAGATGCCGTATTGATTGCAAGTTCTCACTGACACAATTGCAATAAAATGTTATTTCATTGAAAAATCACTTTGACTTTCATTGCATCAAAATCAGAAAAACACTTGGTGAAATAGCCATGAATTTCACTCAGTTTACCAGGTTGTGACGTTGTTTTAGATGTTTCTAATATCAGGAGCAGGGTCGTAATGTTTGCCGATTGTTTGTTTTGCCGATTCGTTCCATTTACAGCACAACAGCTCCTTGTCATTTTCTTTCTCTGTTGACTCCGCTAGTAAACAAATAAGAAATGTCCCGCTATCTGCCCCAAGGCTGCGTGCCCATACCTGCGATGACGTTGCACTTGAAACTGAACCAGCCAATATTTTTTAAGGCTCTATAACTCAGCGGTGAAGTTTTACTCTTTTTTTTTTGCTCTTGCCAAGTGTTCCTGAATTTTACATCAAATCAAATCTGTCGAGCTCTCAGGAATTATCAAAATCAGAAAAGTCTGAACCAAGTCTTTCATTTTCTGTCCTGTCATGTTTTCCTTCGAGTGCCGAGTCATACCTGATCTGCTGATTGGCTTCGCTGCGGATCTTGAGCACCTCTTTGCCCTTCTGCTCCAGCTCTTTAGTCAGAGTACTGATGTTCTCGTTAAGCGTGTGGATCTGGTGATCGAGCTGAGCGATGTGGTTCTTCCTCCTGGAAACCTCCTCCTGGAGCTCGGTGATCCGACCCAACAGGTCACGCTCCTAGGACAGAGAGAGGTGCCAAACCACAAGAATGAAATGTTGTTTTGTTCTGTTTTGAAGTTTTACATTTTCTAGCATCCACAGCACAAACTCCATCAAGACGTAATGAGATGATTGATCTACAGTGGGTGAGTCAAGGCTCCACACCGGCTGTTAAACACCGGTAAACTAAGTGTGAATGTAAATGAATGGACTGATAATGAAAAGTGACGCTCATTACCATTCACTGTCCAACGGTGAGTTTTAATCATAAATACCCATGGGCAGACAAGGCCACTCTTCTTGTTACCACGAACGAGCTGTAGTGTTCCTTTATGAATTACAGTGTGTATTGCTCTTGACTTTGGCACTTAAGGGCCACTTTAAACGAGGCTTCAATTGAATTAGAATTACAGTCCCACAGGTGGACCGCCTCAGCCCACGAGTCAGGATGCAGTTTGCAACTCTATAAGTGCAACCCTACCATATAATACAAATGGTAAAGACTCAAGAAGAGTTTTCAGGGTTTCTGCAGGTTTCAACAAGTCAAATTTAAGACTTTTGAAAGACCGTACTGAATACAATTTAAGACCCATTTAACATCCATACTGGAAAAAATTCAAGAAACATGAAGAGCTATCAGAACATTTGACATTACTTCATACCAGTCTTTATTCCCATGGCACGTTATTAATTTTTAGGTAACATCAATACATTTTTAAGACTGTTCAAAATCATATTTAAGACATTTTATGAAATTTTAAGAGAGTTTTAGACATTTTAAGGCCTTAAATTCAAATTGTTGGATTTTAGATGTATTAAGACTTGTTAAGACCCTGCGGATACCCTGGATTTACACTAGAAATGTGTTATTATTTTTATTGCATTATCATCTACGAGGCTGTGCATTATTTATCAAATGCATTATTTACATGAGATTTTGTCAAATTAAGTGAATGTACTGTATGTCAGATATATGGACAAGATTTTAAAACTCAAAGTGAAATGAAAGAAAACCTCTTAGTATAAAGCTGAATCTGTGGAGTAATGCCAAATTTAAAGAAGCTGATGATGATGTTCATTGTTGCTTTGGGTTGTTGATCTGCTGGGTATTTGTTGTTGTTCTTATTTTGTGGTTGGGATATTTCCAATTTAAACCACCTATTCTTTGTCTTCATTGTTTGTTTTCCCATTTTTAAAAGCTCCTTACTTAATTCTTTTCTGAATATGTCATTTATGTAATTCATGTAAATCATGATATGCAAAATATACCATATAACGAGCCCTATCAGGTCAGCTGTTCCCCAATACAGGAATCAGTTCATTCAAGACAGAAACAAATATTCTGTCCACTGCACAGCTGCACGAAAATAAAAATCAAACAGTCAGTTTGATTATTTTCATTTAAAATCCAAATCACTGAGTGACGTCTGTATAAATAAAAATGACTGACCCATTTGGATTAGTCATGACGCCCTGCAGAGCTGCTCTTCCGTTCTGCACTCAACAATAACAGCAGCTCTGGCCTGTATTAGTCATGATTGCAATGTGGGAAAATGACGATTCGAGTTTCTAAAAGGGTGGGAGTGAAAAAGGTGTAGCGTCAATCAAACACTCAGGGGCCTGTGAGTCCACTCGATCTTTATTCCTGCATGACTCAGAGAAACCTTGGTGAAGTGTTTAACTACTTCAAGTTTTAGTTCTAGTTGATTAAGAAGTTTAAGAGGAAAAAAAAAAACTGTTCTTCTGTGTTTTATGAAAGGTTACCATGAAAAACATAAAATAAAAACACACCAATTGGTTCCTTGGTAAAGTTTGGGCTGGAGGAACCTCAGACTGATAAATACGTCTTCTTTATCATATCTGCGGAGCTCCATTGTTGGTAAAAATTTCAAAACACTGAATAAAGCCACAATGCTGCACTTGGCGGTATGATCTGTCATAATGATGAAAATGGGTGGTTCACTTTATCTAGACCCAATTCCTCATGAACTGCCCTGCTGCCATAAATATAAACTAAAGTGAATCAATTCCAGTGGGAAACAGTTTCTTCTGAATGCACTTTTTCACCTCTATATAAGCTCTGTGTCATTTAAACTACTATCCACCTGCTTTGGGGATGTTACCGAGTGTTTCTGGAGCTGAGACTTGTGCATGAGAGCCCAAGTTTTAAATATTCATGTCCTCAGCAGGGAGCAGGGAGCTTGAAGCCACAGAGATGTTCCTGACTGAGGCCTTTGATGGGATTTAGTGGTGATAAGAGAAATACTGAACAAAAATAACCTTATCCTTTGGGGATCTAACGCTTCTCCACATGAGATTTCATACTGGAATGTCAAAACCATAAAGTCAACACAGAGATTGACCCACAAACGGATCTGTATTAGTCGCCTCCTCCACAAAAGTACCCATGGGAATCTAGCGCAGTGTTGGCCACTTGTGAATATCTATCAGTGTGCTGTATTTGAGATCAGATTTTATTTCACATTTTAGCTCTGGAGTATAACTTTTGTTGTCTGTATGTTGCTGTGTTGATTAGTACGAAACACAAAAGCTGCTCCAAACCAAATTCCCCCTAATAACATTTAATTAGATGAACTGGGCTCATGCAAACACCTCCTTGATTAATTAGCTTTCAGATTTCAAAATTAATGATCTTGTCTCTTCCCATAAACATGCAAAATAAAAGCCAATCATGCAGGAGAGCAGAAAATGCTTTTAATGTTGTGATGATTGTGACTGGAGGACTGAATTTAGAGCAAGATATAGACACAAATGTGGTTCAAGTCTCACAGCTCCAACAACATCAAAGTTCCCCTAAACTCTGACGTTACTGTCCACCTGTGATTCACCCCTAAAATCTCATCCACCTTTTCCGTAACAAATTGCGAGGGCTGAATCCTCGTATCCAAAAGCTATAATCTCTTATCACGTAAGAGCCTCATTGTCACAAACTCCTGTCTGTCTCTGCGGCTCCCCTAACATTTCACTTTACGCTTTTGGCTGAATTTTACTGTCAATAAAACGAGCGGCGCAATTAGGCATGCAAGGGGACCTGGCAGGTGAATCTTTAATGACTCAGTCATTCATTTCGGGTTGCATCCTGTAAAAGCCCGATCTTAAATTTTAGGAGACAGGAGGCACAAAAGCACCGAACAAGCAAACAAGATGGGGAGAGAAAAGCTGGCAGAATAAAAGAAAGCAACAAAGAAAGAGAAAATAAGCTGAAATTGGTGCTTCTCAGTGCTTTCTCTGCTATTTTGAAGAGAACGTATTGAACCAGGAGTATGTTTTCCAGGTCTAATCTAATCAAATTACAGCAGATAGATCTCTTTGATGTTGATGGCAGACGACTGCTGAGATAAATCTGCTGGTGCAGGCTGCAGGCTGCTGCAACAAACTGAGCTGGTGTTGTGTCTGACTTTCACTTCTTTCTTTCAGCCTGTCATTTTAAATCAGGCCTGAATGAGTAAAAAAAAAAGGGACTGTAAAGGAGAATATGGGCACTAGTCTTTGCCGGTCCCTCTCTTCTAATTTGGAAGCCTTTGAAAAATAAAAAAGTTATTAATTATTCAAGAAGTGTGGACATTAGCTGGTCCAATCTCAGCGCTGAATTAGAAAGTGATTTCCTAATGTTCTAAAAATGGTTTAGAGGATACGGAGGAAAGGTTTCATTTGATGGAAATTCATTTTAATGAAGATTTTTTTTCAAGTTTAAGAGGCAGTAATACTGTAAGGCTGTCTGATTACAGAGTAACTGTCCTTTACAGTCATCAGTCGTCAGGCTTTGTTTGGGAGGTTTTAGTGTTGTCAACAATAAACATGTTAAATTGTGAATCACTGAGTTTCAAAAGTTAAGCACAATTACTCCTATCAATATGTGCATGTATAAAACTCTATTGTTTTGCATTTCAAAACAGTTTCTAAGCCAATATTAACAATGTAAAACACTTCTTACCAGTGTCTTGATTCGAGGATTAAATGAATGCACCGACAGGAAGTTAATGATGTTGACTTTGAGATTTATTATTCAAAAAAGTTCTGCACCAGGGGGGTCTAAAACCACAACTTAGAGGCAGGAGACAGCTTCAAGGTTGATTGAATAAAGTTAACTATTGAGTATATGTACTTTTGTATTGTATCACTACCATGCATTAAAATACATGTGTCAATATAACATCTATATAAACAAATTTAACTTTGATTATTCCTCTATGTCCAGTGATTCCTGGTTAAAGACCCACTCAGATGAAAATCATGTTTTTCTTGTTTTTTATATGTTCATATGGCATTTTTCTGATGCTGCAGGACATATCATGAGAAAACTAAATGCGAAACTTCATTTCTGAGTAATTCTTCATTCAAATCGCTGTGAATCTCTGGCAGACCAAAACGGCAGGTTCAGAAACAGTGAGATGTCATACGTAACCAAACCAAGCAGAACCAAGTTGTCCATAGTATATACAGTCTATGGCTGCACCTCACAGGTAGCCTGGCTGGGCCATCCAGTTGCGTGAATCACTAGCCATTCCCTCCCACAACAGCCTGGACTTCGGCCAATTGGGAGCGTGCATTTGCAGTGTGTTTCCACTGTTCCCCGGACAACAATGAAAGGCAGCCCCTGATTGGTCCATGTGTAGATGGTGACGTCTAACACATGCTGCGGGACTTTTCAAAGCGCCATTCATTCAGAACGCCGTTAATTCTGCAGTTGACAGAAATTGTTTATATCCGCAGAATAAGACGTAAAAGACATTGTTTGCTCGCACACGTTGAAATATTACCAAACCTTTACTTGATGCTTGAGAGCCCAGCAGGGAACACAATGTGTTGCGCACTGTGATGACGTCAGATGTTTGGTTACGGTGATCGGTTACAGTAGTCTGTCTATCAAGGAAAGTACCCCCGCCCACTTTTAGGGCTCCCAATTGGCCGAAGTCCAGACTGTTGTAGGAAGGAACGGTGAGTGATTCACGCAAATGGATGGCCCAGCCAGGCTACCTCACAGGTGGTAGCTAAAATTTACTCAATCCTACTTCTGACTTGTCAATCAAGCCATGTGGGAATTTTTTAAAGTTTGTTTTTTGGGGGTTAGTTGCAGGAAAAGAGTAGATAGAATTAATGTGTGTCTAGAAAGAGTATGTAGACCTAAATATTTGCTCTTTAAAGTTGTATATTTTGTTCATCATTATGCTCATTAGTAAACATCTGACTCTTAAAATCCTTTATATCCGGACAAACACTTTGCATTTCCCGCTAAAAAAAAGGGTGAGGACAGGAGAGGAAAAGAATATACAAATGATATAATGAGAAATAACATTTCTGAGAGGAAATGACAGCACGTCTGAGTAACTTTACACACAGTATATTAATAACACAAAAACAACAAAACCTTCCTCTCCTTAGATGAACCTCATATCAAACAAAGATAAAGAAAGACTTTGTCAAAAACACTTTAAAGACATAAAAACAGGAATAATAGAAATAGAACTGAGGATGTATTTGTTGTCCTGAGATGCTGATGAGGTGATAATTGATCAGACAGCTCTGTTTGATCAAACCAGTCAAAAATCTCCGGGGAGACAGATGGCGCATAAACACAACCCTGCACTTCATCAGCCTCTTCCTCCCGTCTGCGGAGTAATTTGACGAATAAAAAACATGATTTAACTCAGCGTGAGGACGCTCAGCTGCTGAGCTCTTCCTCTCCTGATGACTCCACCGAGGAGCCATCAGGACTTGAAGTACAGTAAACAAAGAGTTAAAGTAAACACCAACTCCGGAAGTTCAAATGTGCAGCTTTTAATGACGAGTGTAGTCTGTGGAGGACACTGTGTACCCTGATGACTGAAGGATCACTTTAGAGCTCAAAAGGAACAAACAGCACCCAGTGAGAGCACATGTTGTCACGTTGATGTCCTCGACTCAAATCCTCAGTTAAGTCATTTAAAAGCTGCAGTGATGACTTTGCTTGATTGAATACAGACACAGCTACAGACTCATCCTTACTAAGCGCACACAAGTACCTGTGAAACAGTCTAAACGAAGCCCTGTCACTCAGCCTGATTCTACCTGAGGACCAGAGAGAAGCATGTGTCCTCCAGAAGTGACTGCAATCTGAACCCCATTTTCACAGTGTTTTCCAGGCCCTTATAGCTGACAGGTAGTTCAGGCTGCAGTGCTCCACTGTTAGCCTTTATTGACTCCCTATCGCCGTGGCAACAGGAGATGAGAGGGACTGATGGAGGTGTGTGCGGGGGGTGAAAAGGGCCAGCTGTGCCTCCGTGTAAGAACATCTGTATCATAATGTGAAATCATGGTGATGGCCTTATTAGTGAGATTTACAAGAGGGGGTAAATGGTGGCATGCAGGTGTGTGTGTAAGCGTGTCTGTGTGTGTGTGGTTATTATAGCCTCCATTTCCATCTAATATCACTTTATTAGCACCATGACTTTTGAAAGTTTTGTTTGTGCTTTTAACTGTTATACTTTTAGGTAGGGCTGGGCGATAAAACGATATAATATTGAAAATTAATTTCCCTCAATGTCAATATAAAACATGGTCAATATGCTTTCCAATAGTCGTCATTCTGCCATGTTTTGGTAGACTACACCAATAGCCAATGAAAAGGGGAGTTGCTCTGGGTCCATTTTGCGCTGAACCAATCATGTGCTGAACTACAACCAATTAGCGTAGTAGCGTAGTAGCAGGCTGCAGCTACACGCAACCATAGCACTTTAACAAATGAAGCCGACAGCGCTGTTGGTGAGAAAAAAAGGAAATGAGTGCTACCCCCGGCAGAAATGCAGAGGAAAGCTCAACAGATGATGACATTGGCATGAAAACGTTGGCGGTATTTTGATTTTTTGAAGTCGAACATGAAGCAGAGTAGTGTGTATTGCAAATTATGTCAAGTACATGTTCTCGCAAAGTCGGAGAATACCTCAAATATTTTTCACCACCTGACGCAGTGCCACACGGAATAGCATGCACAATGCAAAAGGTTACAAACCCTGAGCAGAGCAAGGAGCCCATGGCGCCTGTGCAGCCGAAACAGCCGACCATTCAGTCCACTTTCTCTAGCACAATGCCTTATGACAAAACGTCGAAGAGACACAAAGACCTCACAGATGCAGTAGCTTATTGTGTTGACATGCTGCCAATAAGCACTGTTAAATTTCATTTTTTATATCGTGATATATATCGAAATCGACTGATATGAAAACAAAATATATCGTGATAAACTTTTCCCATATCGCCAAGCCCTACTTTTATGTATAAAACAGGTAGTTACTTCTACCTGTAGACACAGCTCACATGTGGTTAGTGTTTCCCAAAGTTTTGAGAGGTGCGTTTACATGAAGCAGCAGCCATTTCCAGCAGCTCTTTGACAGACTATCAGTTGTAATATTTCAAGGAGTCGAGGAGACAGACGGCACAGCCATAGTGAAGCTTGAGGCAAGAGCCATCTTTACTGTGCCCTGCTGCTTTGTGGAGAAAGACCTGCACCCTGCACAGCGTGAAGTGACAAAGTACCTGATCTGAGGCTGTTTGCTGTCCTCAGAAGACCTGTAGTTTTCAACTCTGCTGCTGGAACCACAGGTGCCAACTAAATCTTTCAGGACTGAAATCTTGTGTGATGTAAATCCAACATATTTAAGGTAATAAAAGCCACCATATACTGAGATAAAGACATTTTGAACAGCTTTATGAAGTTAGTGCCAATAAACCCTGAAGTCCTGATTGATGACAGGATTGCACAGGTTTTGCACGCACTACATCTGTGCAAATGAAACAAATCAGTGCTGAACTCAACAAGTTGGTTGATACACCACAAATTGCTATACTTTGACTAAACTACTTTGAAATTGTCAGTACTTCTCTGTAGGATAATATCTGTATAAAGCTGTCTGTGACTTCATTCTTGAAAATACAGAAACACAGAGTGGAGACTTCCTAAATTATGCAGAACAGGGGTGAGAGTGTTTTTTGTCTGTATGAGCTGTTCTTGCCTTTTACACACTGCAACTCCACAGAACAGATTCAGAACAGAACAGTTCCACCGTCATTATGTCTTTGTACTCGCAGGCTGCACCTGAAAAAGTGTAATATTGGCTTTCCATTGAGTCATTACACATTGCAATATGTTGCTACGGGAGGAACAGTTTGTCAACACACAGTGGGAGCTCCATATACATACACATGTATATGACTGAAGGCTCCCATTCTGCCTGTGATACCACCTCAGAAGGAGGATCAGAGGTGGGATGATTTTGCCCCACCATTAACCTTTTGGTCATTACAAATGACAGATGAAGTGTTACAGGGGCTTGAACATCCTGCCTGCTCCTGAAATGGCAGTAAGGAAGCACCTCGAAAAGTTTCTGTTTCACAATGGATCCATATGAAAGTACCCCTTACCTAGGGCTGGGCGATATGTCCTCAAATCAATATGAGCAGTTCACCTTGATAACGATAAATGGACTACTCCACATGCTGCCCACCCCCTCCCACATTAACTTCGTCTACTTCAGCCGCTGCTCCAGCAGCTACAACTTTTGAACCGTCCTCCATCTCCTCACCTGTCTTTCTCTCTTTGTTACGGACTGGAGGGGGTGGAGTCAAGTCTCCGACATAGGACAGCGTCTTAAAGTGACATGAGACCATAGCCTACCTACACACATCCAACACCAACATTTATTCATTTATTTCTATTTTTATCAATATATTGACACAGGCAAAATGACGTTGGTTAATTATTATTGGTTTATCGCCCAGCCCTACCCTCGCCCAAAATAACTTTTAATAGTTCTTCAAAACATCTCTGGAGTTGTTCATTCTGAAAACACCTATTATCTGTATATAGATATAAAATTCAAGACAAGAGTGCACAGCGCAGCCCTGTGCAGGAGAGAGTGGAGATGCTGACGGTTCATTTCCACAATCAGACACAAAATCAGAGCAAACTGCACAAAGCTGCGAAACTTTTAGAGTGTATTTACAATTGAATATTATTTCACAACATGCTTTGTGAATTAGATCTTGAGGCGGAGCAGAAATAGAAGTAAATGACGCACAGTTCTTGGTACTTTTATCCTTCGTAGTACGTTCGGAGTGTTTTTCATCTCTTCTTGTGTTTCTCACTGCAAAAGTTCCCTCAGGGAGATTGTGAATGACTGTGTTTAATAGTGTGAGAGAGAAGCTGATATCGAGGTGTTCGCACACTGCAGACCTCTAACGGAAGAAAAAGAAGTTCATTCGAGGATTCATACTGAGCCAGAGAGTTATTAATCACAGAAGTTTTGTTTCTCCGCTGTGGTGAAATGTCAACAAAAGAACAAGGATGAAGATGAATTCACTGATGCTTTAAAATCATGTCTACTATATTATAATTAACTTTTAAGGCATGAGGTTTAATGAGTGCTGCTGTGGAGGTTTTATTTATTGTGTTAATTTAGAATAATTTCGTATCATTATCCTGACATGTCCTACCTGTAACCGATTCTTCTCCAGAGTTTTCTCCAGCTCCGCCTTGGCAGTAGCTGACTCCTGTTGGTGGGTTTGTCTCAGGTGTTCGATGGCTGATGCGTGGATGTGGTTCAGTTCTGAGCGCAGAGAGGCTGATAAAGAAAAATGACAAGAGGAGTCACACATCAATTTTGCAGAACATGCAAAACTTCTGCATCCTAACTTGGTAAAACTGCCTTTCTTGGCAAAGTTTCAGGACTAATACAGGACGCAATATATTTGAGGAAACAAAGCTTGTCTGCTCACTTAAGACCTCGATCTGTTGAAAACGTTCCCCTGACCTTTAGCCAAGTTGCAAAAAAAGTGCTCATTAGATGCAATGGCATTTTTATTACAAAACAAAGTCTTTTTATTTTGCACATAAAGCAGAGTGCTGCACCTGCCTTTACCTTAGTGGCCTTTAATCTTCCCCGCAATGAACACCTTCATTGCGAACAGCCTAATGGTTTAGAGAAGCACAGGTAGGAACCGTACAACGCTTCAAGATTTCTATCCGAATGCAAAACTGATGCAAATGTCAGGAGAAAGGCCTTGAAGCTGCTTCTGCTTCTGAAGAGCATATAAATGAAGAAAAACATAATATTCACCTGCACCCACACTTTAGCACACGTGTTCTGGCTCACATTCACTCTCAGAGCGCAGATAAAGAAAGATAAGAGGGGAAGAGAGATGAAGAGAAAAGGTAATAAAAGGATGCCAGGATGTGGGGAGGTGAGAGATGGATGGAAGCAGCACTTCAGTGTCAGGACCATGACACCAAGGTTAATGGAAGACCATTTTTCACAGCTGTACGAGTGTGTTAGCACTAAAAACGAGCTAAGACTGAGGTTTTATTGCACTTCGCAGCTCTGTTGATCCATTTTAGTCTTTATATTTCTGCTAATGTCCTCTCTGTACTCCACAAACACACCATTACTTATTTTTAGAGGTGGTTTAAGACTTCATTATACTGTAAATAAAAACACAGACTTCATCTCAGCGTTTTCTCTAAGTTCTGTATTGACTTAAGAGGGAAAGCAGTGACAGTGCAATCAGTGGTGAAGGGTTTGGTGGTTTATTCTTGTCTCTTAAGTCCATCTCTAGAGACCCTCTGTAAAGATGAAGTATGAGAAATAAAGCAAGTACAGACCTAAAGCTTATAATCCCTCTCTCCTTACATGCCATTGTTTTCAGGGTTTCATCAGCATCAACTTAAAATTTCAATACAGAAGAGTGAATGAGGATACCGTTGAATTTCCCTGTGGAGCCGCTGACCCACTAAGTCTCTCAGTGTTTTTAGTCCAAAAAGTTCCACATTCATACAAAAAAAGACTAGTTTGAAACTGAAGTTTCTCCTCAGGATTCTTCGCAAATAAAACGAGATGGCTTTAGGGCTAAATTTAAATGACTTGCACCAATAAATCACTTCTTACTCAGTTACCCATAAATTGATTAGAGTAAGAGATGCAATTTAATCAGTGTATGTTGATGCTAAAAAAAGGTTCATGGTTCATATAAAATCCAGTAAAAAACAACAGAAATACTGAACACTAGGCTAATGCTTCTACTAAATCTGAAACATTTTTACATGTTTGTGGATTCATATCATTTTCAAAGCACGTTCATATCTCATCAATTCATATCATTATGGATGGCATCGTATCGTATATCATACTGTATCGTTTCGCATCGTGTCGTACTTTTTTAAATTCCTACTTCCACAACTCTAAGAAGGCTTCGCTGTGCTATACAATATGATCCCATATTTTATTGTATTGTGTTGTATCTGATAGTGTCATATGAAAACTTTTTAAAAATTTCAGTGAATTTGGACTTTGAAATTTCTACTTAAGACTTCTGAGAAAGCTTTGTTTATTGTGTTATACAAGATACAATATAGAAAAAAGTTTTTTTTACTGTATTTTTATATTGCATCTCATTATACTGTAGTCAGTGTTCCATAATGTATAGAACTGTATTATAATACATTATATTGTGGTGTTTTGTATTGTAATGCATCACTATGTGTTATATCCTTTAAGAGCCTTATTTTACAGATTAATACTGTATAATGCTGTTGTTGTATTTTATTGTATTATCTCATATTGCGTTGCATTGTATCATTTTTTTTTAATCATAATGTGCCTTATTAATGTGCCTTAACGTAGCATAACGTGATGCGATGTGATTTCTTCTATTGTTTTTTTGTTTTTAAAGTATTTCAGCTTAAAAGTATGTACTTTAAGACATCTAAAACAGTCAACTGTGTAAATTTTTTTAAAGACTGAAAAAGGGTTTGTATCTTGTCATAAGACATTGTGTCTGACTTCATTTTCATGTATGTATTGTATTGTTGCATTTTGTGTCATATCATATTGTGTGCAGTCATATCATAGTATAGAATATCAAAAAATTAAATCTGAAAAGCATTTGGACTCTAAGGTTTTTACTTCACCATCTTCAAGAAAGGCCCGTGTCACTGTTTTGTACCAGAAAGGAAATGGTTTGGGGTTTTGCAGCAGAAAAGGTGCCGAAAAGCCAGAATGTGTTGAACACACACACCACGTACAAAATCTCAGAAGACCTCACCCAGCATGGCTTTGCCCTCGTCCTCCAGCTCAAAGCGCAGCGTTTGCAGCTCTTGCTCTGACTGCTGTTTGAGTGTCTCGATGCTCTGACGGTGAGCCTCTCTGAGAGACTGCAGCTCTGCATGGTGATGATGGCGGAGACGCTCCTCCAGCTCCTAAACCGGGGTGGGGGGCAAGGGAGAGAGGGAGGGGAATAGGAGTGAGAGATAAGAAAAAGGAACAACGGTTAGGCAGGAAAATAGGCGGAAAGTGGAGAACAGAGAGTGGGAGGGCCAGGGGGAGAGATGTGTGAGGGAATCGAGGAAAAGTAGGGTACAGAAAAGGAGTTAGGGGAGGGAGAAAAAGAGGAACATTTGTTATTTGAAAGTTTAAGATGTAGGAGGAGGATGATGGAGTGGGAGAGAAATGTAAGCGGAAGGAGAGATAATAGATGAAAATGGAAAACGGAAGGCAAGGAGAGACGCAGAAGCTTTTTAGCAACATTTAAAATCCTCTGAGAGCCGGAGGAGAAACTAGGAATCATCCTACACCAACTCTAAATGCAATAAAACATCAGTCAAGAGAAGAATTGGACTATTTCTACTGCACACTTTTTTAGAAAAAAAAGAGAAAATGATTGCTCCAATGTGGAAAGCACTTCATAATAGACAGTTCTCCTTTATATCTGAAGTCTTTCTAAAAGGTTTGCAGACGGTTTCCTGTGCCGAACGTCCTTCACTGAAACACAATTCAATCCTCAGTCTCTATTTTGTGGAGCTTTTAAGAGTTTGAATGAAGTGAAACCACCTCCACCGCAAATGTGCATCAAAAAATGGAAAATCTTCAGTTACTGCAGGACAGTTTTTCTGAAAATGGATAAAAATTTACCTCTCAAACCAAAATGCATAAAAACGATCTTTTTCAGAAGGTTTGCTGAAAGTTCACTGTTCACTAAGGCATGGGATAAAACTTGCTCTTCATACTGCCCTTATTTCTAAAGTGCAGCGTCAGGACAGTGGCTTTAAATTGTCACACATGCTGTTTTTCAGGGGATTTTTTGGGCCTGATTTTAAAGATCTAAAATACAGGATTCTAGACTTTGAACTTAAATTGTTCAGGCTCAGACTGACATGTCTAACTTCTCTTTTTTCTGTGCTTGGACAAACTCCTTGTGAGTTATGCGAATGCATAGATTGATGTAAGTTCAGCACAGCAGTAACAATTCTTGACTTCAAAAGTTAATAGACGTGTCATGAACATTTACGCTTGAGGACAGAGCAGCACAACTTCATAAATTACTTAAAAAACTCAGGGCATGCCATCAGTATCAGACAGGCTTTATTGATGCCTAACATCCCATGAGCTTTACACAAAAGAAAGGCAGGCTATTGATCTTCATGCATTGCCTTTGCTGTTGGATTGCATGCCTTTGTTTGAAGGCTACTGCATGCATAATGTCTAGTGGGGTCCCTCAGGGTTCTGTCCTGGGTCCTCTGTTGTCTTTTTTTTTAAACCTGCTCCCTCTGGGACACTTGACAAAGACTGTTAAATGTGTCTTTTATCATTTTTATGCAGATGACCTTCGGTTATACTCGTCTATAAACCTGATAATGTCTCTAAATGGTCTATTTTACTCATCTGTGGGAGCTGAAATAAATCTTGGATGTTGGATAATTTTTTCCAGCTGAACTCAAACAAAACAGGCGGTCTCATGTTACACCTATCCTCAAGTCTTTGCACTGGCTTCCAGTTTCAGATACTCATGACTGTTGTATGGTCAAGCACCATCCTATATTGGAGATCTGCTGAAGACTTATAACTCAGTGTATCTGGGCTTAGGGGTGGAAAATGAGAGTGAAAATTGTGCTATAGAAAGTAAAAGTGTTTTTATTTGTCAGGTAGAGACATGGATCAAATAGGTTCTCTGTGGATATCCCATCTTTATGTACAACAGTTTCCTTAGATAAAAGACTCCACACAACTTGAGGAAACATAACTCAGTGCTCAGTTCTTGCTAAAATATTCACATGGGTTTCTATTATGTTGTTGTCTACATTTTTAGAGAATGGGTGATTAATTAAGCTGGGTTCAGTTCATTTCGTCTAGCTGTTGTTGTTTACAGGGTTGGCTTCATTACAGGAATTTAACAAACAACTTAACTGGAACAACGTATCAGAACAAAGAGAAATGACAAGCATTTATATACACAGCATTAGCGTCAGGTATTAGCACTGCTGACTGGATTCCTGCCATAACAAACACATTCACACATATCCACACATAAACACACACACACACACACACACATAATAAATCTGCTACCATCACACTGCTGGCAGTGAAAGCAAAAGCTCTGGCAGGAATATTTGTTGTTGACATGTGAGGTTCCACATTATGTCCCAGTGTATTTTTAGCACTGGGTAAAAACTGAGTCTGAGTCTGATTTTACCTTTGGGAACACAGTAAGTATTTGTGCTGATGCTGAGGTCTTTAAAAACTGAAGAGGTGTTTGTTATGTCTGTCAAAACTGGCTGTAAAAACACTACTTTATATTTCTCCCATTTGTTTTCCTAACTTCAGCAATATTCCCAAATTTAACATCCTTTTACATGTAATCTCTGTGTTCAAACTTCAACATATAATTGATTCTAATATTAACTTCTACTTACAATCTGACTGTCAATCAATGTTACAAACTGTAGTTCCTCAACTGTCCACTGGAGGCTGGCTCCAAAAGCAATGGACACCCCATTTACACCTGTATTACTATATTCATCTTTATTGAAACATAAAAAATAACATCTACAATTTGAATATATTATGTTTTACAGAAATAGGCACACTTAAGGGTTTGGCTAACCTAACTAACAGGTGGATGGATTGTAGTTGATAGTCAGGGGGCTGAAGGTTTGGTTTCTGTGCCTCTGGCTAGGTGGACTGAGGGCTAGGTCGAGTCAGCATCGCCAATAATGGTGGCCGCCATTGTTGGACTTCAGCTCTCAGCTTCAGATTACATGCACTATCAAGACACCTGGATACCTCGGAGCTGTACTGGCTGGTCATTGTGGCATAATGGACAAGTCACTTTTAATAGGTAGTCAGAGCAGGCTGGTTATAGCGGGTTAGACTTGCTGAATGGACACTATTTTACAGCTGCTTTCTTCCCTGCACATGTCCTTTGCAAACTAATTTATCAAATAAAGTACAAGTTTGCTATTTAAATGAGCAAACACAGCTGCGTCTCCCACCAGCAGTCTTGGAATACTTGATGAAGTTGAAATCTCATTTTCATCATTACACAAAGCCCCTAAAACACATCACTGTAGACAAGAAAATTGCTGTTCACTCTGAGTTCAATCCATTTTCTTTTGTCAGGGAAATATAAAGATGCCATTTTGCAAATTATAACTAGAGCCCATCAACAAGGAACATCTCAAATGAAATTCATGGAGGTTTGACAGCAACATCTGCTGCATTTTAATTCACAAATATGTAATGCCTTCAGGAAATGAGAGCGAGCCTGAATACTCAAATGAAACTTGTTCTGACAGCAGTCTGCACGTCTTCGCAGTTGACAGGCAGTCATGCTGTTTTCTTTTGGTTAAACAGATTACAGTATCTTCATGTGTAGATATTAATACTTCTAACCTTCTCATGTACCTCTGCACATGCACCTGAGGTTGTCTAGAAATAGTAGCAGATGGCAAGATTTCCAGATGTATCATCTTGTGTCATATGTGTGGAAAAACACTGATGTATTTAGAAGTTTGTCTTATCTTTCTTAAAAGCCAAAGCAATTATCTTAACTTGGGGTTTTGGATTGGGGTTGAAGTTATCTGCAGCACCTTGCTAACTCCACCCATCATAAAAAATAGAATTCCCACTTTGTTGTGATTATTTCTTGAAGTATGCGATGCCATTGTGACAGGCGTATGTTTGATAAAAGTTTGCTCAGACTTTTTATTTCCTCAGAATAAAGTTGAGCGTCTCTTTCGTCCTCCTTCTTTTGATCAATCAGTGCAGAGAGGTGAGACGTGGGTGAAGGTGTAAAGCTCCACAGAGCATCAGACTGACTTTCTACAAATGAATGATGGTGACTCTGGAGCAGAAGCACCCATCTTAATGACTGAGCAGGTAAAAGTACAAGCAGGAGGTGTCTAGTGGGAGGTTTTGTTGCCCTATGAGAATGTGAGTTTTAAGGTCTACTAATCTTCTCACTCAGTGGTATTGATCATCGGTCCATTTGTGCAATGGGTCAGTAAAAACCATACCGTTTATTCCTTTAATTAAAGCCAGCACATTAATTAAGCTTAATCGCAGTGGATACTATAATTACAAATTGACAGTAATGATGTTACTTTCACCCCCTCCCCTCTCCTCTCTGTGTTGGTCCTGTGTTGAGGCCTGCTTGTTCAATCTTCATTCCATTACTGGAGGGTCAATATTTGTTACTTTGCCGGTAGCTGAATCTATTTAACTATGTGAAAAGGGTTGATATTGATGAACAGGAGCGAGGGAGACGAGAGGATAACAACACAGGCACATGAACCGAGACTGTGGCCCTCAAGTCCTCTGAGAGGCTGATCCGGCTGGTCTTAATCCTGACCCTGAAGACAACTAAGAGACTTCAGATGGAGAAACTGAGACATTTAAAGAGAATGCAGCCCTGTAAGCGTGTCTGATAAGTATTCAGGTGCAAGGCTGTTCAGTAATTTCAAACCTAAGAGCAGAAGATGCTTTAACTAACCTGGAGCCAACAACACATCGACTTTAAATCAGGAGAAATGTGTTTTCTCTTTCTGCTCTTAGCATTCGATCTGCTGCACTGTGATGATCTTCAGGTTATTCAAAGATTTCTCAGCCGAGTAGAGAGGTGAGGCTTGTTAGAGATAAAAGAGTGAATAACCACCTCCAAAGAAAGAGTCCAAGGAAGTTTGAAACAGCTGATACTTCTTGATGTGGGCTCTGCTGAAAGCTAATTTCCAGAGAAGACATGCAGATTAAATGTGAACAACCAATAACAGGAAAAGTCTTCCTCTTAGTATGTTGTAACTGTTAACAGTCAATGCACAAACATAAGAAGCAATAATGCTGATGGAGTCAAGGAATGATGTAAAGGAGTAAATGGTTCCATGATTTCCAAAAAGAACATCCTATTTTATTTACTAGAGGACTTGGCAGCTTTCCACTTCACCTCAGTTCAGCTTCAGAGAAGTCCCCCTTGTGTCTGTATCATGTTTCTGAATGGTTTCCTTTTTTTGTGTCACAGTTCTCTGCACTGGTGGATTCAGTGATCAACGATCAACTACCTCTACGGGAAATTATTTTGGAAGTGACTTTGACCCTTTACAGTGATTTACACTACAGAGTCATGTCTGTTTTTTATGCAATTCTTCCAAATGGTCCAAAGATCATAACCACCCCCTTCTGTACAGAGATTTCTCATGAAATCCCCAAATTCTTTCTGATTTCACTGGTAAAGATGTCGAACTTTTTGCTCATGCAGTCTCTCACATTTCAGCAAACCTTTTCCCATCTTTACTCCTGAGAGACTAAACATCTCTGTAAAAGCCTTTTTCTACCCAATCATCTGCCTAACCTGTTGCAACTTAGCCTCATAGGTTAAGAGATGTTCTTCCAGGTATTATTACGGCATTTCACAACTTTTTAAAGCTTGTCAACTTTGGTGCCCCATGTGGACAAAGCAATCTTTGATTATTTTATAGCGACTTTTGACAAAAAATCTCATCTTTCTGCCTTTTGACAGTCAAATGTATCATTTATTGTAAATATTTGACAAGTAAATAGTTGACACAGAGCTGCTTCTTCAGCTCCTCGGCTGACACTTACCCCTTCGCACCAGTTCCAGGCATTAAAAAACATAAAACCTGTCAATCTTGTCCCTGATGGTCTTGTTTGCTCTTGGATGCCATGAAAAGGCATAAATATGAATTTCCACTTATTTAGTAGACGCCAAAAAACTTCTCACTGGAGCTTCAAGTGTTTTGATGTCCTTTTTTTAAATGTGTTGCCAACATCAGATCCAAAATAAACTCATATTGCCAAAGTATGAATGCATCGATTATATTTGCTAAAAGCCGAATTTCATGTCAAGACTGAAATAAACTCTGAGGGTTAGAAAAGTCAGTAGGATTGATTACTTGGGGAGGATAAACGCTTGTTCAGAATCCAAATGGGAAAGCTGGAGGATTGTTGTAGATATATATTCTAGCTCAAGAAAAGGGTTGGACCGACAAACAGCACCAACTCTAAAGCTCTGCAGAGAGCACGCCAAAAGAGTAAAACAATCCTCCCGCTGAGGGTGAGCAAGAGGCTGAGGAATGAGATAAGTACGACAAAGGATGATAAGCAAATCAATAAAGTGAATTGCTATCCGTGCACACTCACTGCTTCTATTTGTAGCTTTTTTTTAGTGGCGGGGGGAAGCTGGAGAGCTAAATTAGGTTATGTGACGGCGTTCGCGTAGCGGGGAAATGTGGAAACTTTATTACTCCCTGGATGTCACCGCCTGCAAAGTGTGAACAGATAACGCCAGGCAATCTGAATGTACTTCTCATCTGCCCAGACACACATAAAGAAAGCACACACATACGCGCACACACACACAAATCATCCTTCTAATGCCTCCACTCTCTATAATTGAGTTCTCTCTGCTTGCTCTGCTGACAGAAATATAAACACCCCGCCATCATAAAAGCCCTCTGTGAAGCTTTTAACACTCTTTCCCCCTCGTTTAAAACTTTGACTGCAGCGGGAGGACGGGTACTCTCACAAAAAAGTGGTCAATTTCGCAGTTAAATCGAGGAATCCTTTCAGCAGCTGTTGTGTATGTTTACATCAGGAAACAAACAGAGAAGAGACAGATTAAAAAGAGCAGCGTGTTTGTTTTTCCAGTCACTTTGATTTACAGTGGAAATAATGACGACTGCCGATTTCATAAGTGTTGTGTGACTCAGAGGTGATGCTCTCTCTCCACACACTCATCTTGGTCCACATTTGCACTCAGGGCGCTGCCAAAACCACATCATAAGGACGCCACAGCCTGACCTCCATTCTGCCCAAAGCATTAATACAATTACAGCGCCCGAGTCAAAGAGGGGATTTGAAATGGTGATGTATAGCTGATCCAAATCGACCTTGACTGCAAAGTGGAAGGATTAGCGCTGGAGAACATTTTCTTGGCACCTTAAGGAGTGTGCATGTTGTGTTTGTTCGTGCATATTTTGACATTATGAAGAGGAATCACAGCGCCGTCAGTATAGAGAGTCGGTATAGGAGCTGTCTGCTGTCAGTGAATGTGAGTAATGATGCTGATGACTCACTGCCAGGCTAACCTTGAGTCTGACAACACTTGATTGGATTAAAAATGTTGAGGATGGCTGCTCCTGAGGAGTTTCTTAACTAGCTCAGGAGATGACATAATTGCCACCGCTCAGAGTTCATGTCCTTTGAAACTGCACAAATTGTCTCTTATAATTATGGGGATAATCAATGTCAAGTTTTCTGTTTACAGGGTTGACCAGATTGGCACAGCAGCCACTTGGCTCCGACTCTACACTTCAGACTGGACTGTGTTTGAGCTCCTGTTCTCCGAATAATAAGTCTGATAAATTCAAAATATCATCGACAGAGATCATCCAAATGGAGGGAATTGAGGCCATGTTTCAAGTTTTCAACAAGTTGGAAATTATAAGAAGTATGATGATCCGCTGAAAGTGAGTACTTAATTCTGTTTGGTCCTTACAGCTCAACAGTCTTTTTGATAGCAGCTCTCAGATAAGTGAAGGAAAGATGAGGGAAACTTCTGTGGGACGTTTATGCAAATCAAACAGAATCTTAATCCTAATTATGTGCTATATCTCCTTTATATGTAAGCTACAGATCCTTGGTTGCACTGTTAAGATCTAGTATTTGTCTCCTGGTTGATACAAAGGTATTTAATCTAACTACTTATAACCTGTTACACAGTAGTACACAGTCATAACTATGTCCCACATTGAGTATAACCTCAGAGGACATTGTCTCTTATCCCTACAGCCAGTCTACTAATGACACTGAATGTGACAGTGATAAGTGTGAGTAAATAAATCTTACCCCGGACCCTAAAGCAGACTCAGTTAATGAATGCTTCTGTAGTAATACATCAGATAACTGTCTGCGGTGCTGATTAAGCCTAAGTTTGTATCCAGGAGCTGTCCATGGTGCTGACTCTACTTCATCTTCCTTTGCTGCCGTACTAAAGCTATTTACCGCCAATCTGATCGCTCACACTCATCCACAGTATTCTTGTCCAACAGTCATGCCAATGTAGTGATTTCTGATTAAACTTTTAAAGGCTGCAGACAAAAACTTTGACAGTTGGGAGCATTCAATATGACAGGAGGTACTTGAATAGAAGAGGCAGATGCACCAGCCTTAATTTTCTGTTTGCAGGAGCATTTATCAGGCAGATATGTTGGCAAGTTTTATAAATAGAAGAGATGGCATAGTAAAGACAGCCAAATTTTCTCATTGTTATTTTATGAACTTTAGCATTAAAAATTATTGATGATGAATATGTTAAAGATAAAAGCGGTTGTCTCTGCATACCTTTAGATCCCTCTGCCTGGCGTGCTCCATGTCCTGCATGGCACAGCAGTGGACCTCCTGCAGGCGTTGCTGTCGCCTCTGGTGCTCTGTCTGCAGCTCGTCCAGCTGCATCCTCAGGTGCTCCCTCTCCTGGCTGAACTGGTGCTGCAGCTGCTGCAGCGATGACTGCGACTGGGACAGCTGCATCTCCAGACTCTGCTTCAACAGGGAGATCTGAAACAAGAGACAAAATCATGAGGAAACAGGAGGTGAAGAACTTCATAGAGGTGTACGTCAGGGTAGATCACTGAATAATAAACATTTTCAATCTTTTATAATTTACTTTATTTTCTCAACATAGAAAGCAAACTAATAAAGATGAATTAAAGGTCCCATATGTTGGCATCTTTAGCTGTTAGCACGTCTTTGTTTTCCTTTTCTTCATGGAAATGCAATCAGACCGAGACACTAAGGCAGAAGAACTACCGCATCTGCAGTGCAAAATGATTTATATGATAATTATTGCTTCAAGGAAATGATGAAGTAATGATCATCAATGTTCTTCCTTGAGCTTTCACCCTGCTGCACTCGGTGATTGACTTGTTTGAGGTCTCCCTACAAACAAGCAGCTGCTGGAAGAGAGTGGGTGAGTTGTGATTAGTCTCATTGCTCAAGAAATCAGGCAACGTGAAAAAGATGTTCGGTGACTAGTATTATGGCTGGGACCCTATAATGTTGATAAAGTCATGTACTATTCTGAGCATTGTTTGTGGCTATAGAGTGGCTCAGACTGCTGTGTATTGCTATCGTGTGGTCGTTACTAAAGTTGGTATGACTAGAGAAGCAAGGGGTTGGCAACATTCATCTCTCGAGGGGGTGTCTAACTCGGTGTTACGCTGCTTGACCCTAAATTAATTTTATGCCGGAATATCCCTTTAAGCAAGATTCTAAATCATCTGCAAAAACATCCCAAATTAAGCCTCTGTGGAGAATCTGAAGCCCCTCAGTTTCTAACCTTGTTATCAATGCAGTGATCTGAGTGGGTGGGGTTATTACTATGATGACTAGCTGCCTATATGCTGTATGTGGGTGAAGAATGTAGACCAGTGCAAGACAATTCAGAGGGGAAAAAAAACACTAAAAGAAACTTGGCGAGTCCTCCAGGAGAACCTAATGTGGTCTGCTGATTCAAATCCACATTAACTGCAGCTGGCATGCTGTTGCATTGTTGCCTTGATGCAGTTTTGCACAAAATCATGTTTTCCTTGTTGGTGGACAATGCAGAGACTTTCCTGCTTCCACTTTCATTTCTATATCCAGGCAAAGAAAATCACTTCCCATTATTCTATGGGATCTTTAAAGGTAGTATTTCAAGGACTACATCTTTTATTCATCTCAAAAGGTTTAAATCGGCTGCTATGGGAGGTCCAACGGGAGTCTTTGTAAAACTTGTAGACACAGAGTCAGGTAACTTCTTATAAGGATTTTAACCTCATCTGTTTAACAGACGTCTGAAGTCCCTCAGAGAAAACTGATGTGACAGATTCTGACTCTGAGCACAGGTGAGACCAGCTGGTGGTTAAATTACTGTTTCAATAACACAGTGAAATATATTTGGAATAAAAGGTTGTAAATTCATCACCTTACACCAGAATGTGAATTCTCAGCAGCTACAGCCCAAACTTGCAAAGACATGAGTCACTCAGCATTTCATGAGGATTTAAATCACAGGGATGTGGCTATTTTGGTCTGACAAAACTCTTGGAGGAAATTTCTGGATGTGAAGCTGCTAATCGTTAGTCTGTTTTCATCATCTAATTTCTGATGGAGGTTTTGTGGAGTGTGCTCGAGCTTATTTGCCAAAAACATCTGTCCTCTGCACATAAAAACAAAACTAATGAGAGTAGAAAAAGAGCCAAAACACAATGTTTTTGGCTGGATAATAAAAAGCAAAACAATTACACAGAACAGCTCTCCCATTATGCAGTCATTTATTCATTGTTAACATAAAAGCGTTTATTAGAGCAGCTTTAACTCTCCATTTATCTTATTGTGCTGGAAGACATCAAAAACAAAAACGTCTTTTTGAAATCCTTGCTGGAGGTTGCAGAGTTGATTCCTCGCGGATTGATCATTATAGATTCGTTTTGTCACTATTCTGAAAAACAGAATTACGTGGAAATGAGGTTGAGGTTGATAGATCATGCATTAAGCGGAGAAGGATTGATCCTTATGCGTTCATTAGCCATGAAAGGCAGGGGGAATAAAGAATAAACAAACAAATAAATGGAAAGTTATGGAGCTAATGAGACGGAGAAAGTTATGTTCAGTCAGGACCACTTTTCCCAAGGATAATTAACGGTTTGCATTTGGTGGTATGGCTCTGTTTTGAGAGTTCTCTGCCCTTCCACATACACACATTCTATTGGAAGTAGAGCACAATTTCTCTCTTTTATATGTGTGTACGTGAAAAGCCAAGGCAGGGAGAGCACCAGCAAAGACCCAGGGTACAAAACAGAGGCATGTGACACTTTAAGATGCCGAGGTGCAGAGGAAGCAGGAGAGTTTCAGGCAAAAGCAGTTTTAATGAATTTGCTAACTGAAAGCATGGAAGGTAATAAGCTGAGTTGTCAGCTGGCTGGCATCATACTGTGGGGGCTGAGCTCGACTCTGTGACCTGCCTGAACTTTGCTCACTTTATCTACCACCCTCCCACCTGACCTAATGTCAGTTATATTAAGGATTATTGTTTGCAGCTTTTTGTTTCATGGATCAGATCAGACAGGTCCAGGTCAGGGCTGGAAGATAATTCTGCATTCTGTTGCTAATTTAAAGAGGAATACCAGAGTCAGAAAAGTACCTGAAGAAATCTCAGAGAAGTCAAAAGTTTAGTGCAGAAAAGTTAATTGGGCTCGTCTAGGAAAACATCCAAAAAACAGATTTTTTTCCTTTGAAAAATTGAACTAAAATTGAACTTTACCTTGAATCACTCCTCCTTACTCCCTCTAATTGGTGGGTCTTTTCACCTTTCATGAAAGAAGCAATTTTTAATTTGGAGGTAATAGTGTCTCCTGACCCAGAGACTCTGGCCTCATCCTCTGGAAAGCCAAGATACGTCCAAGGGTCCCGGAGCTAATACCTAAACTTATGACCCTATTTCATCCAAGTCACCTTCACTGCTTATTATAAGTGTTCAGGTTCAGTTCCAGCTTCATTACATCTCATATCCTCTCTTCAGCACCACCACCAGTGTCTAGACAACATTAGGAGGTTATCTGATCCTGATGTCAGACTCACCCCCCCTTTGTAATAAAGTTTCTTGTGATCAAGCTTTTTGTGGATGTGTTACTCCAGTTTAAAGTATATAATTTATCTGATATGATGGAAAAGCTTCTTTTTTCAGCCACTATATTTGCTGTACTTTGGAAGCTGAGAAACCATCATTTTCCTTTTCCAGATTCAGGAGTTTTCCATTCACAGGCTTTTTGCTGCGGCAGCTTTAAGGCCAGCAGGCAATAAACCCATCAGTGTTCTGACACGAAGTTCAAGGTTGGTGTTGTCATTAAGTCAGAGGACCTCTGGCAGGTGAGGAATTGTTCTGGAGAATGGGCCTGATACCAGATTACAGAACCTTTGGGCACAAACAAAGAGGATGTAGGAGCTTGTCCAGAATATTCAGAGCTAATAAAGTTCATGTTGGTGATTATAAAACTTTTAATTCCTTAGCCGATCCAGTCTGGTATCTTCCATGTCACATGCAAAAAAGAAACTCTAATTTCTTCAAAGGCAAATCCAAAGAAAATATACCCTCCCTCTGCAACATAATGGATTTAACTGACTGTACTGCAATGTTCCAGAACTTAAGAAGTGTGCAAGTTCTTTAACACCCTGAATATCAACATGTGGAGCAGACTCAAAGCAAGACTAAAAGGACAAACTGTGAGACAAATGTAACAAGGAGACAGACTATCAAAATATATCAGACCCAAAGTGTCCAGATTTCTGCATACTTGTTCTTTTTGGGATGATTTGAAGCTTTATATAGCCAAAATAATTAGATTAAATTAATTGGAAAATGTTGTGCTTCTTCAAAAAACAGCATCAGGTCTGTGAGTAGAAGTGAGCTCATGTGTATGAAGTTTACCTCCCCTCACATCAGGGCATCAGTCACTGTCACACTGAAATGTTCAAGCATTAAAAAGAGTCTGTCCTTCTCTGGAGCTTCCAAACAGCTTCTCCCTGTCTGTCAGCAGGCTGACCACTGCTATGATTTGACATTAGAGTAAATACAAACGGCTGTGAGGCGTGAAGCAGACACATTTATCATCAGTTTGGAGCTGATGGACAGCAGGGCTGTGACAGCAGCCGGTGTGGACGCATTGGGGCGTGCAGAAATGAACATAAATAAAGCTATTGACAAGGTTTGTCTGTGTGTATGATGACCACGGGAGAGCTTAGTCACGCTGCATTAATATAACCGGGAGCTCATTAGCAGCAGTAGCCTGCTCCCGGGCGGGTTCAACAGCAGCAGTGAACGATGAATGTGTGAGTGAGTTTGCTCAACAGTGCGAGGATGGAATAAGTCAGTCCGGTGCAGACAAAGGGGTCTTGGAGGGGTAACTACAGCTGAGACAGGGATGCAGTTGCTCTCTTATTGCTTTTCTCATCAGCTCCATCTCTCTATTGATTTTTTTTTACTGCTGGTATAATTACAGCCATGACACTACAAGGCATCTGCTGTTTTGTGTTCAGAGAGATCTGCAGCCCAGGCTGAAGATTAAAGCCATCTTTAACCAGTAAATGGAGGTACTTACGCTTAAGGTCCTCCACATCCAGAACTAATGATCACCTCCCTTTACTTGTTCTTTTTGGAGTTTACATTTCGATCTTCTACATTATTTCTCCTGTTTTTCCTTTGAGAGTTTAGTAAAGTGTTTATAATCCTAGAAATGCTTCATCATGGTGTGATTAGTTCTCCCTGCATAACTGGAAACATATTGAGAGTTCATGCACACAAATCCACAGTCAGTACTCTGTACCTGTTCCAGCAGGTCCTCTACTTTCCTCTGCCAGCTCTCTCTGGCGCTGCTCAGCTCCTGCTCTTTGCTCTGTGTCAGCTGAGCCAGCACGGCCGCCTTGTCCTCCTCGTGGTACTCCTTCAGCTCCTCACGTAGCTTCTTACACTCCTGCCTAAAACACACAAAAAACACACAGATGTCTGTTTGCGTTTGGCTTATGCTGGAACTCAGTGAGGCTGCAGAAAAGACTAAAAAAGCTCGAGCTGCTGTGTGAAAACTTTCCAAAACACAACAAAGAAAGAAAGGAAAGGTCAGAGCCTGAACACCAGAACAGTCTTTGTGAAACAAAAGTCAAATATAACCTTATAAATACGTCAGTGAAGCGTTCAGGTAAACCACAGGGTCCTAAAATTTCATTAAAACCCTTAAGAAACATCAAACTGTGTTTTCAATAAGTAACAACAATGGCAGAATAGTAGAAACGAACAGCTTAAGGACAAAGAAACAGCTCTTTTGAAATGGGAACTTTAACTTCAAAGTTCTGTCAGATGATTATCTCAACATGATCAAAAATATTTACATTATCTGTGTCGTGCCATAAAAGCCTTTGAAGCCCATTAAATAAATAATTTAGTGTCAAGACTGAGGAAATACATGACGAGCAGTAATGAAGGCTTATCAGAATATATATGAAATGTACTCTCATTAACTGGAATCATAGTGTGTGTTGAAAGAAAGATACATGTACTGATAAAACTTCTGACAGGCTTGAGATAGCCCGGATGGAGGCCCCAAGGAGGACTAGTGGGGTCTTCTTCAAAAACCGATTGATAAACCTTTCTTATGTGCATGTTTTGGGGCTGAGTGCAAACTCACCAGGTTGTAAAGTCGATTAGAGAATCTTGAGAGAGGTCTGATGTCCAAATATGGTGTTTACAAAGAAGTCTAGTTGAGTTTTTGGTGCAGCTATGGAGGGTCTCACCAATCACAGCACAGGGGGCGTAAACTGTTATACTACATAACATCTTTGATAGTGGTATCAGGTGGTCTCTGGAGAAGACCCAAAGGTTAAATCGAATGTGATTACTGTCTTTGCTGCACTTTGAACTTTTTTCCCAGAGATTGTTTAGACTGTTTTTTTCTGACTCCAGTATCTTTGACTCTGTGGAGGTTTTTTGCTCATTTTGAAGGCACAACTCTCACATGACAGCTGTTATGTGAATACACTGCAGTACATTGAGTCCTGAATACCACTCTCAGCCAAGAACACAGTTAATGCAAAGAGCCCTCCTCCTCCTCAACAACAGCAGGCCATGCTGGTTGTTTTGTAAACAGAGACAACTGGACAACTTACAAGCAACCAACTTCCAACACTGAGAGCTAAATGAGTGGCTGCAGCTTTGAGGGCTAATTTCAGTGTTGAGGATGAGGGTCTGCTTGAAGTAAACCGTTACATTCAATGACTACATGGATGGACTGTTTTCAAGAACCATTATTGCCAACAAGGTCATTTGATCCCCAAATCAAGACACTACTGATATCTACTCTACATTATTAATATGGACTTTGAAACTGTTATGAAATAAAAAATAATCAATATTTTGAATATGCACTCAAAAATGCAGTTAATCGCGATTAATTCTATGAGTAATCACAATTAAAAAAAATCATCTGACAGCCCAAGTTGATTCTTCGCAGCTTGACTGTAACCTAAATCTACACAGACTGGTGGAGAATATGTTGAGGAGGCTTTTCTCATCTTTGTTCAAGAGTGAGTCAGATGTTTCGATCCCACCAGCTTCTATAACTTGTAATCTTGTTTTTGGAAAAGTTTTGGAGAACTTCTCAAACTTTCAGTCTTTTCTTATGAGTGAATTACCATAAAGTCATGGCAAGACCTGGAGGGATGACCTATTTTAATAAAGTTTGGGATCTCAGCTGGTTTACTTTGGCACTTTGCAGAGGGGAAATCATACCACTGGCTGCCTGCAGATCCGAATCAATCTGAAAGGTTAAGTACAGAGCGCTGTGGTTTTTTTAAAAAAAGAGGGTTTGCATGATTTATTATAGACAAGCTTATCTCCAAAACTGACTGTGCTTCTTTTGGAACCTTTGTGTGCTGTTTCAGTTGTCTGTTTTTGCCAACTTGATTTTTTATTGTTGCTCACATACAAAGTGAAACTGTTAAACTTTGCAGCAGAGGTGAAGGTGCTCCAGAGGACTCCATTTTCTCTTTATAGGAACAATAAATGCTCCTTTATCAGGGCTCAACACTGCATCTATTGACTGACCATCACTCTTTCACACTGCTGCTAACAGCACTTTGTGTGGCAGAATGTGTATATGTGTGCATGTGTGTGTGCGGCCAATGTAATAGCTGTGTGGGAGTTGAAATGGCAGCTGTTAAATGGAGTACCGTGGAAACACATTTTTTTGTCACTTGAGAGCCAGAAAGTGTCAGACTGAAGGCTCTCTCTCACTCTCTCTCTCTCTCTCTCTCTCTCTCTCTCACACACACACACCAGACAGTCACGTTCATCATGCAGCGAGCCTGACACGTGTCATAACTAAACCCTTCCTTCAAAATGAAGCACGCCGTCATGGATGTATGGCCTCTCTGTCTTTCCTATACTTGCACATGCTCCCAAACATACATAAACACACAAGTACACCAAAGCCTTGGGGCTTTACGAGCTCTGGTCTGCTTAATAAGAGCCGCTCTATAGCATCTGCTGGGCAGAGAGAGATGAGGGCAGATGGAGGGAGGTAAAAGAAAGGAAAAGGGGATGAATGGATTTGAAGGAACTGTCAGAGATGGAAGAAATATCCTGATAAAATGAGGGATAATTGGATTCTGCTGCCTGTGCTGAGAGATATGAAGCAGTATGAAAGCGTGTGTATATGTGTGTGTGCTGATGAGTTTCCTTCTGATTGAGCGTACCACGTTCACCATATGTCTACACCGTATCATGAGTAATAAATGTTGTAGAATGTTAAACATAAACTAACAATCTGTCTCCACCTGTGTGGAGAGGAAGAGATGAAACGATACAGTGAGCTCGCTGTTCAGAGCAGTTTTTCGTTTTCTGGTCCCAGTTTCTGGTTCTGTTTGGTTCTGATAGCCTGGTACGCCAGTCTTTTGCATTTAAGGTGAATTTTACAGGAACAAAAAAGAGTTAAAGAGCACAAAAGCTATTTAATTCAATTCCAAAACAATTTCTTTTTTTAATTGTTAAGCAAAAGAACTTTGACTTGATATATGACAGAATAAACATGTTAACATATACATGATGCGATATGAGTCTGGAATAGCACTTCTTTGTTTGGTGGCTTTAATAACTTAAAATCACAGTTTCAATTGTTTTTGTGTCCATATATAATTTTGGCTGAGGGCAAGTCAGTCAGTCTCAGGTGGATGACAGATTTTTTAAATCGTCATATGTGCCACTGTAGAAAGGGACCATCATGCATCACTTCCTCACTTCACTTCATGAGCTTTGGTTTCATTATGGTGATAAACCTCATTAAATTAAACGCTAAATTACACTTGTAGTAAAGTTTTTTTTAAAGTGTGTCATAAAAAATTGAATGCTTACATTCGTTCATAGGCAGCAGATCTAACAAATTAGTCCTTTATAAACTTTCCAAACTTTTGTATGAAGTCCTTTATAGCCTCAAGATTTGGGCTTGTGATTTATTGTGATTAAGAACAATGTCTCTCAAATCACAAGCTTATTCCATTCTCAGCTTTTCCGTTTACATACTTTCTGAACTTGGAATGAACTCAAATCAAACATACATTGCAAACATAAAAATATATATAATTAATCAATTGTTTTACTTTGTGACTATGCTTTGATTAAAACTTAAGAAATTACAACTACAGCCGCTTGCTGCATGATAAACGTTAATTTCCATGTCTGTCTGGGGATATTTTGGTCACTTTGGCTTGAAATACAAAATTAATTAAATGTCAAAGTCAGTGGAACACCTTCAAACCTAACAGGTTCAAGTTTTATAGCAGGAAAGTTAAACATTCGAAAACTTATCCAGACCACAGACTTGTTCTTTGTTGACAGCAGCAGTTGCTCTCCAAAAGAATGCCAAACAAAGGGCGTACTGAGCTTTGTCTTCAAAAGAAAGATCAAACATTTCCTGTATTTTCATGTTCGTCAGAGTTCAAAGTTACTCAGTCTCGATTAAAGCACTCAGACAGGATTAGAGGTGCTGTATGCACTAATGAGGGTAATTAAATATTAGCCGTCCTTTTGTTCGTCACCTTGTCAATGTCATATCAGAGTTTACACACATTCCTCAAAAAGTAAATATCACAATAAACAGAAGCTGCCGCAGGCTTCTCATGAATAAACCAATGTTAAATCTGAGCCGCATGAAAAAGAAAAAGAACTTTATTGATCCCGGAGAAAAATTCAGTTGTCTGTAGTCTCATGTGTCACGTCTTAAGTCATCTTCTATTTTCAGAAGGATTATAAAGTCTGATGGCTGTGGGTATAAAAGATCTTCTGAATCTTTTTGTCCTGCTGCGAAGAGAGAGGAGGCGTATGAGGAAGTTGATGCCTCACCTTTGAAGCAGTTCCTCTACCACCTACATTTCAATACACACCACAATTTGCTGTTGTGGTAATTTCACCTTGCCTATTGACACTGTGGCAAACATGTTAGCTTCCATTAGGGCTGTACATCAGAACTTTGAGAGGTGGAAAAAAAGCATCAACAAGTGATGATGGTGAAAGACACAAACAGCTGAATGAAAGGGACATCAACCAAAATTGAAGAAGACAAACACAGGTCATAGATAGGAAAGTGCATGTGGGTTTGAGTGTAAGTGTGAGGGGTTGTCACTCCTCATATTGACTGGTGACATGTCCAGGGTGGACCCCGTCCCTAGCTCAATGACAGTCAGGACTTTCTCCAGTTACCCCAGACCTTGAACGCAATAAGCACTTTTGATATTGGATAGATAAATGGATTACAGGTCATCGCTGGACCTTGACCGAATTTCTTGTCCTACAACCCATCCAGTAAGACACTTCAAAGATGATCACACAAAAAGCAAGCCACCACTATTGCCGAGCCCTTTGAATGTTGGGATCAAGACACCGAAGAAACAAGTCCCTAACATGCTCCTTTATGACAGGGTCAGAGTCCCCGTTACTGTCTGCACTTTTGTTCTTCCAAGCTGTTGAACCTCCTCTGTTGGTTGGGTAAGCCTGAGAGCTTTCTCCCTGATTACACTATCACAGAGACACCGTCTGTTTCCACTGTGAAGCAGGGATTAAAGCCTGCCTCCTTCATTCAGATGGCTCACTAACCACAGTGTACTCACCCTAACCGCCAAATGAATAGACGTTCTCCTGAGAATAAAGAGCTCTGCGTCGAAAGACAAAAGGAAGGTGAGTGAAAGGTAATGAAGAGGAGGCAGAGAGGAGGGGAGGAGTGACAGATAGACAGGAGCTCTGTATGAATATGCTGAGTTTATGTAATCTCTTTTGTTTCTCCTGTATGTGTGCCTCCGCTTTCAAGATCAAGTCTTATTATGACTCGGAGTTTCATTTCTGGTTTAACCGAATTTGTTGCAGTTGTCTTGTCAGCAATCAGACAGAAAATTAGAACAAGCCCTCTCCAATCTGTGTTTGATGCTGCCATTTTAGTCATTAATTTCACACTATCATCTCCATCACTGTGTGTAATGCCATTTCTCTTTTGTGTTAGTCAATTTTGTCACTTCCTGTTCCAGACACTGCAAAAATATTGGATGTTACAAGTCTGCCTGAAAGCCCTTTTTCCCCCTACAGCTGTACAAATATCAAACTCACTGCAGTAGAAATCAGCAAGACATGATTAGCAAAGTATGTCCCTGTTAGCAGGAGGATGTGTTCATAAATATTTTGGTGGGGAAAAAAAAGTCAGTACGTCAAAGGAGGTATAAAAAGAAATAAAAAGTGCCTGGAGAGAGGCTGCTGACAGATTTAGGTTGTGATGATTCCCGAGATAGGAGGAAAGGACGCTTGAGGTTCCTAAACTGCTTCATGGTATTTTAGCATCAGTCCTTTTATAATTTGATGTTGGACTTGACACTTATTGGCCCTCTATTTTTGTTGTGCCGCTCAGAGCTGTCTCCATGGAGACACAATAAAGAGACATAATCATGAGGGGCAGATGAGAACTGTCAGTGCATGTTTATATAAACGCATGGATGACTAGATGGATGGATGGATGGATGAATGATGGATGGATGGATGGATGGATGGATGATGGATGGGTAGATGAATAAATGAATGATGTATAGGGTGGAAAATTTCATGAACTTATGTATAATGAATGGATGGATGGATGACAAATGGTTGGGTAGGAGTAATGATTGACAGATTGATAATTGGATGGGTAGCGGGGATGGGTGTAGGAATGGGTAGTTGGGTTGATTGACTGATGGCCAAGAAGTAAATGGATGATTGATGGATAGACTGATTGAAGAATAGATAGGTAGTTATTTAAATTTCTGCTGATATAAACGTGCATCCTTTAGATAGATAGATAGATAGATAGATAGATAGATAGATAGATAGATAGATAGATAGATAGATAGATAGATAGATAGATAGATAGATAGATAGATAGATAGATAGATAGATAGATAGATAGATAGATAGATAGATAGATAGATAGATAGATAGATAGATAGATGTGTAAAATGTAACTTGTCCTTCAAGTGCTCAAGTGTCCACTGGAGGCTTTCTCTAAAAGACAAAGGTTATCCATCAGAGGCCGATTTAATAGTCCTCACTGGCAGAATAAAACACATTTACAGCCTTGGTGAAAAATTCATAATGGTCTGAAGAGTCTGCATCTTTATTAGTGACAGTATAAAACTGATCCATCTTGAAGCAATGCTGCAGGCAAAAAAAAAAAAAACAATTGAACAAAAAACTTTCCACTAAATGCCAACAGCTATGAATATTCAGGAACAATAACAGACATGAAGAGCTTGACAGATGGGTGGGATTAACATAAATGGCCACAACAGTAGGACTTTGCAAGCTTTAATATTAGCAGGAAGACAGCAAGAACTAGCATCTCCGATGTGGTGACCACCATCTTTGGGGCTAATTATGCTTCTATAGAAACTAGTGGGTGAAATTACTGAGTACCTCCATATTTTATACTGTTTATGATAGAAACATACAAACACAGAGCTGCAGACAGTACTGTAGGAGAGAAAGTAGACGGTGTGATAGAAGGATGGATCCATGTTGGGTTTTACAGTTGGAAAACATGTCACCCCGTATAGATGGTAACATACATAGGATGTGAATATTAATACACATCAGAATTCAAACCAGCTGTAAATGAGAAGCAGGCTAGAGGAGGAGTTCAACATCTTGACAGCTAAGGTGAAAAAACTCCATTAAAGCTTGTAATCCCTGTGGATTGACCTCTCAGGAAAAAGCTGATGAGCAAGATGTGAAACATCCAAGATGACCTTCTTTGCTTGCCGTACAGTTTGGTGAGCATGTGGAAGTTTAACCCAGGAAAGCTTTGCTGTACTTTGTCAATGTCTGTCTATCTGTTCACTGGACTCTGCAGCCACTGAGTAAAGAAAGTTGAAGTCTGGTCTGAAATTATTTTAGCTGTTTAGGGAGTAATGTTGTTTCTGAGCGTCTGCACTGATGTGCTCAGTGTTAGTTTCCCACTTTGCTTGGTGCTAATGGTTGTTCTGGGGAATGTAAAAGTCTCATTGATGGTGATGGGGGTTTCATTTATTTAAACGGGTATTTGGGGATTAGGCACGCATCAGATGTCAGTAATGAGTTCCTGGGTTTGGGCAATGCTGTTTGTGGAAGCTTGATCAAGCTTTTATGAGACAATTTTGGTTTGAGCGGGAGTTGCTGCCAGAAAATCAGACAAATATCGAACATTCAAATGTTATTTTTGTCTATAAAACCCAACATGTAGATGGATGAATTTGAGAGAAACCACACAAAGGGATCTCATATTATAATCAATAGTGTTTGGACAGTGTGAGACAAGACCTCTGTACTTGGCTGAAGGGTTTTGTCATATGTAGACTGCTGAATTTCCTACCAACAGCAGCAACCTAAAGTCACTGTTGACTCCTTAAATGTCACTTGAACCATTAACAGCTCCAAACACCTCATTTATTTGAGGGATGTTGACCTTCATAACTTAGAACATAAGGGACCACTGTTTGATGATCCGAGTGTTGGATGTTCGTCAGACTTCTATTGTCCCCTCCATGATACTGATATGACTCAAGTTTCATATTGACGCCCACAGCTTTACAAAAATAGCTTTCAAATATTCAAAAGCAAATTTCCATCAACAAAAACAGTGTCCCAATTATTCTGGATGATCCACAGACGTCACAGTGAACAGCTTCCACTGGCAGAACTTATAAACCATAACCATATAAAAAATAATTACAGTCATTGTGAGTACAGTCAATGTTTGGTGGATTATCCAGGGTAACTGGGACAGCACTTCTGAAAATAAAAAAGTTTCTTCTTTCACACTTGGACGAGCCAACCCTGGGACAGTGTTTTAACTTTAAGTTCACCAGCTGGCAGGATCAAGAGCTCTTATATAAGCTTGTCAAGTCTGAGTCTAAGGTACAAACCACCTCATCGTGAATACCGGTGCCCTGGAAAATCTAAGGGATCAGCATCTGATGTTGTGAATATGAATACATTAAAAACACAAAAGAAATTCAGAAACAAAAACATACATATTAGAATATCAGAGTCCCTTTGGTATTTAATGAACAAAATCCTTCATTTAATTTAGAAAGCGCCTGCTGTTTTGATCATTAAAACATAATTTAAAGCTGAGATGAACTCTGATAGAGTCATTTCAATGCTGCCGACTTTCCTACATCAGCTCACACCTGCGAACAGTCGATTTTACTCTCCGGGGTTTTAAATAAAAGCACATTAGAAGCTCTGAGGACACTGAAACTGGGCAGCTTTACAACTGAAATAAGCTGAGAGGTTTCAGAGCCCTCTGAGGATAATGCTCCGTCACGGTCAATATGAGGAGCTGGATGACCTCTGTGCATGTTCGAGACAAAAATGGCAGAACTGAAAGGCTTCCATTTCCCATCTGTTCTGATTTCATGCTCTCGCTGTTAAAAGATGAGACAAAAACTGTGGGTGGTACCCCCTTTTCCCCTCACACACACACTATGGCACACACTCCTACCTGAGTGTTTCGGTCCATTTCAGCTCCAGCTCCAGAGCCATCTTGTCCATCTTGAGTTTTTCCTCTTCTTTGGTGGTGATGAGTTTGGCTTCATGGTGTCGCTTCTGGGTTTCTAACTCTCCCTGTGCAACAGACAGAAAATTATTCAGACAAACTCACAGCCAGAAAATGAGATTTTGGATCTAACAGGAAGTTTGGGTTTTTGGTTTCACTGACTCAAAGTTGTAGAGAGGTTTTTTTTTTATTATGTTGGATCTTTTGAAGCAACTGAAGGTTAAGGTCTTTTAAGGTGATACAGCTGATAGAAAATGGTCCCTGTTGGTGGCGTCTGAGAGAGAGCCCTTCAAAACTGCATGCTCTAATGCAAAGTGAATCAGGGCATGTCTGACTGGTTTTTGGTCACAAAGGAGTTATTTCAACATCGATTTTTAGGCTTTCTACTGAAGTACAGTAGGTCTGAGTCAGCACATTTGATTCCCCTTCTTCTACTGTGTCTCCAAACTCACAGAAAACACACAATGGTCACTGTATGATTTATAACGGTGTATAGATTAATGTGAAATCCACTCAAACAGCTTCACTGAACAGTAGAAATGCAAGTGACTTTCCAAACTCACATGAGTACATGAACACAAGTGGCACAGCGGTGTTGACTATATGAATTATTTAACACTTGAGGCAGGCTGACAGTGTTGGACAGGATCTAACATTAACTTACATCCTTGGTAGGCTTTTAATATTGAATTGTTTTGTTGCTAATGGATCAAAATGATGTATTTCTATCTGGATATCAGGAAGGCACCAAATGACAGAATTCAAATGTTGGCTCTGGTTTTTGTAGTCATTCTATGTCCTCAAGATAGCAACACACCACCTTTGTACCTGACCACACCTCACTCTAAAACCAACACAAACCTGTGTGCTAACGCAGAGGCAAGTTTATTTTCTATTTACACAACTTGGCCACTCGGGGTAAGAATGAAGGGTGCATTAGGTGGAAAACTACTTGTGCCAAATCACTAAGTGCTGGGTGTGCGATAAGACCCTGAGGGCCATCTTGTCTTCTCAGATTTACTTTTGGTCTTAATTAGTTGGATAAGTAAGAAAACATGTATTTATTTGGCTTAGCTTTTGGCTTGGCTAGTTTAAAGTTAACTTCCAAGTGGCCGAACACTAACATTAACTTTTGATTGGGTTTTACACCATTGAACAAAAAGTACAGACTCCTATCTCACCGTAACACTTGCATAACAGTTGTTGTTTAGTAGCACTGGCTATTACTGAAGGATATAAATTGGATCATAATGTTGTTCCTCAGAGTATTGTATTTTAAATGTTATCATGGTGCTAGTAACAGCAGTGATCCGTTCTTTGACAATAAAGTGCTCAGGATGTTATTTGAGAAGCCCCTCAGTGTGATAAATCACAAAAAGAAAGGTCTTGTGTAGGACATATTCCTGCGAGAAGAATGTGGACATTGTGTTTGCGTACATAAAAACAGTGTTTGGTCCAGGCTGTTGGTGAAGTAATGGGATGCGGTCTGAGTAATGGGCTCTGAACGCATCCTAAATGCACCTCAAGAGCATTCACACCTTTACTCAGAGCTGTCTACGTGCGCTTGAATCACCAAGGATGCATCTTAATGCTGGGTTTAAACCAGGCCATTGGCTGTCCCTACACGCTCAAAACAAAGCTGTTTGTGTGTTTGTGAGTCTGTGTGTGTGTGTTTAGTTTGTTTGTTTGCACAGACCTGCAGTGCAGTCAGCAGATTGCTGGTCTCTCTCAGTCTGGCTCTGGTAGCGTCCAGCTCCTCCAGCAGTTTGTCTTGCGCCTCCTTCAGTGTGGAGATCTGTCCCTCGGCTGTCCCGATGTCCTGCTCCCCCTGCTGCACCTCCTGCTGCAGCCGAACCACCTGCAGGGAGGCAGAAACATACAGAGAGTGAGGCAGTCAGACAACTGTTTTCACAGCCTCTCCTCTGTTGAACTTCAGGCTGTATCTCAGTTTGGCAGCAACCTTGGAACTACATCAGCATTTTCTGCTCAGCGAGGTGGAATTTCCATCAAAAATGCATTCAATAACCATTTTTATGTCGGATTTTTAAATGAGCACGGCGCACAGTTTTCTGCAGACGTGGCAACATAGTTTTTCTTTGCATCAGATATTAATTTACCTCGATGTTCAAGGTAAAGTTCAGCGGGGGAAATGTGCATCTTGAGAGCATGAACAACAGCAGCAAACACAATGTGAGTGGTTCGTGCACAGGAGAGTAAAATCAACAAGAGTTATACTGCCTGGCTGAGCAGGTTTGAACAAATTTAAAGTTTTTCTTTCATTTTGGCTTTTCTTTTTTTGGAAATAGTTTTGACTGTTTCCAAATTGTGAGTGTAACTGTCACAACAGTTCAATGGTGCATCAAAACTTTATTGCATGTTTGCAAAAGCTTGGGAAACACCCAGAACTTTTAACTTCCATTGCAAAACCTCGTTTTGTATCAGTGCAACCAAAATGAAAAGTTGTTTTATTGTTGTTTGAGCTTTTATTCCTCTAGTTTCCATTTTAGGTGGTATTGTTGTGTTTTTTTCTTCAAATCAGCTAAATTATGTGGTTAAATAGGCTCTGTCTTCAGTGGTTTATTGCTTATTTCTGGCACCCCATACAGACAAGTATCTTATTTAGCAGTGCTTGAAAAACACCTATAACTATCCCTTTCAAATGCTCTCCCATCATTGCACAGTAAGTCAGGTACAGAGGGTTTTTACCTCCTCGTTGGCAGCGGTAAGTTTGGCGGTCAGTTCCTCCCTCAGCTCGTCCAGCTGCTGTCGGAGAAGCGTCTTCTGCTCCTCCAGCGAGAAGCGCTCTCTCTCAAACTTCTGCTCCAGTTCCTGTGGAAACACAACAAACACACAAATCTATCAGGTAACTAGCAACGAAAGACAAAGACCAACAACAAGGAGCTACAAGGAAATCCTCACTGAGTAAACCGGAACAGGTTTGTGTCCTACACGGGTAATTTAAGGACCTTTTTTATGGAGAGCCATGTAACTTCTCATTAGTATTCATGGCGGTTTAAATGGTGTTATACATCGGGCAGGATTCTCAGTCATCCAGGTAATAGGATACCTGAGAGTCAGAGGGAACTGAAATGATTCATCGTAGGTTACAAGAAACTTTTACACAGGATCAGTTTGACCCTGATGTAAGAGCAACTTTCATTTTATCACCAACTTCCTTTACTTTATTATTGTGCTAAAAGTGTCATTAACTTTGCTGGTATTTAGTCATAAACCTGTTTTGGACAAAAATTATGGAGAGAAGAAGATTTTAATGAAGTTTTTATTTTGTTCCAAAAGTACCAGAAACCTGCAGTCCAGGTAAATTTCATTGAAGGGACTTAATCCCCTTAATCTGTTGATTTCTGGGTTTGCACAGCAGTCTAATGATCTGTGAGGATCAGCCAAACTGCTCCACTGATTAAAAGAAAAGGCCTTTTTTTTTCATCTGTGATTTTGTGCAAGGCTATGCAGAAACAAAGAAACCTCTCAAGTGACACCAATGAGTCATTATTCACGCCACTTTGAAAAAATTATAAAGATTTTGACGATTTAGTCCTCAGCAAAAATGCTAAAAATATTCAGGTCTTTGTAGCCATCTGCCATGAGTTTCTTCAGTGACTCTATTGGTGTTTTGGAAAAAAGAAAAGAAAAAACATTTGGTTTTTTGGGGGGTTTTTTTTGGCTGAAATACATGCAGCAAAGGAATACTGAGTTCTAAAAACTTCGACATGAAGGTTTCTGTTCTTTGGAAAGTTCATATCCTGTATATAACTAGCTTGAACAGAAGGCTGAAATATTTTTATTCAAACTCAATTAAGACTGGTTTCTGTGCCGGTAACACATCAAATTCTTCCATAAGCTCACTGGACTTTTAAGAGGTTTCTGCAGTGAAATCATGAGGGACAGGATTTTAGTTCATCTGATGGACCTCAAACTTATATAGGAGAAAATTACATTAATTAAAATGTATTAAATTAATTAAAAAATTACATAAGAAAAATTCTGACACTGACTGATTTAGAGACAAACTGCGGGTTTAAGTGACAAGTACTTGATTCATAATAAAGAGGGCATCATTAAATATATATCTGGGAACAAAGACTGGAAACTGATGCTGACATTTGTACAGAAGTGCAAAAGCTGCAGTTCCTAAAGTGTCCACTAGAGGTTGGCTGTAGAAGTCAAGCGTCCCCATTAAAACCCATGTTAAATGATCATTTTTACAGCAGAGTAAATCATGTTTAAAGCCTGGTACAATATGAATGGTTTCATTCTTGATAGCTATTTTTTTTACAGCGGGGGGTGAATTTATTTATTCATTCCATCGTTCGTTTGTTTGTTTCATTTTTTTTTATTTCATTCCTCTGTTGTATTGTAACTCATCGGCTTTCAATATATCAAAACATGGGACCTATTTAAATGACCTAAAATACATGGTCTAAAGCACATCTTACAAATTAAATAAAGGTCTATCTTGGCACATCTTGCTAGTTAGGCAGCGCACAGTCTGAGCACAACATGTGGTTTATGGCACAAACAGGTTGAGTTAAGTCTCTTCATTATTCAGAGGTGGTTTATGGCCTTGACAAGAACCTAACCAATCTGTGTGTCACATGGGTGACACTAACACTATGTCCATGTCTCATACAGTACATGTAGCACACTCAGTCCCAGTGTAGGTACCAGATGTGTTCAGGCTGCCAGATCGGCTTGGGACCCAGCACCTGTTGAAGATGCTACACTACGATAAGTCCACTCAGACAAATTACATTACGCTCCATTCCATTTGTTCATTAAATTGACCTCAAAGTGTTCTCTCTATATAATACAGAGAATTACAACTTACTCTACTGTAATTTTTAGATGTTTTTAACTGTTTATGTAAACTTTTCTAAATCTAAAAGAAAAAAAAAATGTACCCAGGATCTCTGTTTATCAATAGATAGTTTTGCTTTTATTCCACATTTCCTTTTGGCAACTTAAAAGAGGCGGTAGTCTGGCTGTCATAAGTCCCCTTTGATCAGTCGTGATAGATTGCTTCATAAAATTCGTCCATGTTTTCTCAGAACAACTACAATCCCATGAAACCTAATCCGGCGAAAACCACTATCGACCGACCACAATCTTCTACATCATCTGAACCAACAATCATGTTGCATGACATCATTAATAGGCGCTGGGCCCCAGCTGTTTTGGCAGCCCGAACACATCTGGTATGTACACCGGTATTTAGCAGCAATGATCGGATCCAAAACTTGCCTCCCTGTTCCACTTTGTTCAACACTACATCTTCTGCATTCATGTGAATAAATTCCTAAAAATACTTCAAACACATTCATAGTCCTTGACACAGAGGAGAGAAAGAGCTGTGCCTTTGTCACAATAATAAAGCTTATTATGCCTGCTGATGAATGGGGAACGATTTCTGTTATAGTGTTCAATGATTGCTGCTTTCCAAGGACAATTAGAGCAGGGGGAAATTGCTGTAATGTCAAATGAAATTTGCCGCCATTATTCATTACAGAGGAGGTTGGAGTTTGCGATGCTATAAAAAAAACATTCAGAGCATTGATTTCTGTGACATAGTGCCATAAAATGAAAGGAACTTCACAGGGATGCATCTGAAAGGAAGAAAGAGTGAAAAATCACTGTAATTCATGTGTAATGCTCCGTGACATCTTGTACTTCTGCAGCCGCTTCAGGGGTCACAAGTCGGATAAAGTATCTCTGTTGGCAGGATAATAACTGTGAGTCCAGTTCCTCATCCAAACAAGTGAAAACCGACCGACAGGAAAACCCGGCTGTAAGTTCTGCATCATACCGTAAAAACCCACACATATCCCAGCATGCTTTAATCTTTTTGCAATGGTTAAAAGACCGCTCAGATTGCTTGAGGCCTTTTTTAAACCTGTTTACTTCATTTGCCTATGTGTTGTACCCCAACAGTTTTTTGCAGAAATAGGGGACAAGACCTAAGACCTGCAGACGGCTTCGTTTAAATTCTGAAGCCAGTCACCTCACAGACAACTCTCATTATAATTTAAGGTGATAAAAGAACAGAGGCGATGACGGCAAAGATGATTATCTTGGGGTGATGGAGCTCGGATCGGATCAGGAATCAAATGAGAATAAACAGAGGGGATGAGGAGGCGTTTCTCCTCATCAGTCTGCTCTGAAACTCTGCAGGAAAGACGTAAAAACCGGAGCAGCGATGAAAGCTGCCCCCTCCCCCGTCACTCTGTCAATCTGGACATTTGTGCTCCAGCGCAATCACGATCAGGGCGCACAGAAAGGCGAGTTATTATGTGTGTGGAAACGCAGTGGGAGGAATTTCTGAGACCGTGAAAATCAGGAGGAGAAAGCCTGCATATGGAAGCGTATCTAACAACTATGGAAATGCATAAGACTCCTCTCTGTATGTCGCTGTCAGCTGTGATCAGCTCTACTGTGGAATACCATTTAAAACACATCCTCATTATGCAATTTTGATGCAAGAGAATACTTGATCACTCGCTCTCACGTGGCTGTGTGTGACTGGAATGGAGGCCTCGGTGGAGATTAGGCATCATCACGAGGCTATTTTCAGGCTGCTGGTGGATCCGTGTGCCTGTGCTGCAGTCAAATTAGCGGTAGGCTGTGGTTTGGAACAGTCAGGCCTCAGGCTCATTAAACAAGTCCCAGGGCCTCAGTGGTAATCCTGGGGGGCATTTCGCTGTCTCACATCTGATACACAGTGTGTCATGATGCCAGGATTTTGGGTATGAGGTACTTTCTGAACAGCAGACACAAGAGGGAAGAAGTCAAAGATCTGAGAGGAGCTGCAGAGAGACTGTAGCAGCTCTTAGAGGTTCATCAGTATCCTTTATCAATTCAACCTGTAGCCATACCTGAAAAATCTCTATTAGGGGCTTCTCACCTCCCATTAGCTCGACATCTCACCTCTCATTAGCTTGGCCTCTCAAATAAGGAACTGCCAGTATGAAAGCTTGGCTACAAATCCAAGTCTGTTTTGTAATTCAGCTAACTTTGAGAGACACAACCAACCCATCTATTTTTGCGAACATGCCTAACAAGGGAAACGTCAAACTGCTTTTGACGTAATCATGTCTTGAGTTGTTCAACTAGAAATAAACAACACAGCACATGGTAAAAGAGTGGTTTCTAAATGACAGGCGCTTAACCTTCCTCCTGTGTTAGCTTTTACTACGCACCCACTATGTTAAGGGTCTGTTTTGACCCGTGTCTTAAATTTGCTGCAAATTACATTCAAAACAATTCTCTATTATCCAATTTGGTTCTAATCTCTAGGTTACCTTGTTGGGCTTCATTATCTATGAAAATATTGTTTTATAATATTTTTGTAGGGAGCCTTTGGACCTTTCTTTGTCAGTATACCCCTCATACAGACATCTATACTGAACTGATCTCACATGTCTAGAGATGCCAAACGTAGTTTTTTTGTGCAGGGAAAAACATGGCAAAAGAGAATTTCCTAAATCTCACATGATTGGAAGAGGATCTGACTGTCAGCGTGGTGACTGACATTGCACTTATGATTTCAGTTTTTGCTCTGATTATTAGATATTGATCTAACCAGGTCAACAGCGACCCTAACATGACAAGTGCCATAATTTTAATAAGAGCGTTTTGTAATTTAGTGAATTTAATTTTTTTTTTACTTTTATTTTGTTGAATTAGAGGTTACTTACAAAGTATAAAAGTCTTGATGCAAAAAAAGCTAATTTAAGTGGTTCTTTTAAGCATTTAAAATAAAAAACGGGATGGTGCAGACTCTAACACAGGAGGAGGGTTAAGTCCACAGGCAGTGTTGACACATTGGTTTAATTTGGATTCCTGTGGTTTCTTTTATTGATATTTCAAAGTGTTTTTCTTCTGTTAGACTGATTTATTAATTTTGTATTCAGGGAACTTGGTGGTGCCCTTTAAGTGATAAGTGATACAAACAGTAACCACTAAAATCCACCTTATCTATCTATTAGCATACTTTGTACCTGGAAATACCTTTCTTTTGAAGCAGATTATGCATAAAACTCTAAATTGCTGTTGTTCTAACAATACTGCCTTCTATGAAATCAACACTCCACCGGTCAGACTGTATTTATTATTACTGCAGAGAAACACAAGAAAGTTGTATAATTATATATATATACGTATATATATATGTAAATCAGTCAAAACTTTGAATATAAACCTTTTTATTTTTTAACCACAGTGCTTCTGTCTGTTTGTCTGTCTATGTTGAGTTTGTTCAGGCAGGCCACAAAAGTCAAGTTCTGCCCACATTACATACTCTGCAAACGCCAGTCCACATCAGCTGACAGCTAAACTGATCATCTTTCTGCATCCAGTTGGCAAATACCTAAATTTGGGGGGGTCTCCCTGTTTTGGCTTCTTATACGCACATGAAACAGTAAGAAGTTGTGCTCTCCCTGCCACAGGTGTAATTGTCACCAGTTTCTGCTCGACTCAGTGCAGTATGTCTTTGCTGCCGCTCTCCCTGCCTTGGCTTGTTAGCAAGTGGAAGGGCAGCAAGCTCTCACAACAGAGCAAGACCACCAAATATTACTTTTTCATGCAAATATTAAATTTTCTTTGACTGAATTTGGAATTTTTATGAAATTTTGTGTAAATAAATATGTCAAGGGAAATGTCAAGTCTTGTGGTCAATCAAATCAGGCAAACATCTAAAACTGGAGCCTTTATACCACCTACTGAGTTTAATCAACACCTTCCCGACACTGCTTCAATGTCAGAAAATAAGGTTCTTGGTTATTTGAACCCTGCAGAAGAGGGTGAAAGACTTCACTCCTGAGGTGGCCCTCTGCATTTTTAGGATTCGTCTGTTCATGTATTTTTAAATTCACAGGGCTGTGTTCAAAAGTACAAGGTTGAAATGTTCAAGATCACAGGAATGCTGATGATATGAATCAGCTGTTTCCTTTGAAGTAGCTTCAAGAGAAATTCATATTTGCTCATAAACCGCATCTGCTGGCGTCACTCCAGCTGACCAGGAAGGATAAACTTTTGCTGTTCATAAAAAAGAAAGAAGGAAACTCTGGTATTCTTCTTAAGAGCTAAAAAGGGGAACTGGGTAAAAATACATACTGTGGAATATTCAGCAGACAAGCAGGATAAAAGCGCCATCTAAGAAGTGGGTGTATACTGTATGTGTGAGCTCCAAGCCTGTTAGGACGGCCACACTCCGCGCTAAGTAAGTAACAGTGAAATATTGATGCTTTAAGTTTTAAAACACACTCACAGACTGGTCAGCCGCTGTAGCTACATCCATCAGCCTTCCTCACATCTGTCTCTTTCACCATCTCATAATTTATCCTAATTTTGATGACTTTGGTCACTTTATGCCCCCTACTCACAGCTTTATGTGCAGTTAGCATCATCGAAGTACAAGCAGGAAAGTTAAATTAAACCGATGGGTCCTGCTCTCATTTAAATGTCAAAAACTCTACAGCTACCTCTCACCTTTATTCCCTGATTTATTTTAAAGATTTAGGAGCTTTGTCACATTTATATTCAGTCACTTTGACTTCATTAACTTCATTAAACAATAAAAGACATCGTTTTGAAGCAGCTGTGAGAAATTCTCATTTAGTATTGATTTTAACGGCCCCTGGAGACAAAGGCAGGTGTCGTAACGATCTTGACCTGGCTAACTGTGCAAACGTTAGAGAGCTAATTACCTCAAGTGTTTATGGTAGCAAGCAAACCACAAGGTACAGATACTTTTAAGCTTGATGAAGCTGAGGCTGAAGCAAAAAAAGGACTATGTGACAGAGCCAGAGCCAAAAGCAAATTTGATGTTTTGATTACTGGCCGGCATTAAAGGCATAATCGACAATTGGAGAGATTGGTAATTATCATGAACCTCGTTTATATGGCGATCATGGTCCTGTAGTGCAATCTCCACAAAGTGAAGTGAAAAAAGAATGGAAAAAATCCATTCACCCTAGCAGGTGCAGGGCTGCAAAAACAATGACCTATGGGAGCCATCCATCCCGGACAGCTCTTATTGGTCAATCTCTTGCTCCGCCTCTCCATCCAATCACCTCGCTGTATACGACACACCCCTCTCACGTGTTTCCGACTTGTCCCCTCCCACTCTTCCGGCCCTCCTTGTAGCTCGGAGCGGCCAAAAGTAGCAGTGCAGCTTAGCTACAGGAGCTGTGATGGAGAAGGACGCAAAAAACACTTCTGCTTGCCCCACCGCCAAAAGTGGGAAGAAAACACAAGCCGACAGAAGAAAGGGTAGAGACGAAGAGGAAATGTGACCGAGTGAGGAATCCAACTCAAATAAACATTGGGTCATCCTTCCTATTAGTCTCTGCAATGTCAACACGGTAGCTGTCCAGGCAGCTGCAGATGGTGCTTGCTAGCAGAGCTGGCGTTTACTGCCGCTAGTCACTAGCAATCCAACATGCTGAATCCTATTTGAGGCTAGCGTAGGACCATCTGCCGGCAGGCTTCTTGCTCTGCCAGAGGGTGTGTGTCATGACGAGGGCGATACAGGTTCAGGGGGGAGTTATCGTGGAGCACAGAGGGGAGAGGTTTGTGCGTGGGGGTGGGATGCTTTTTTTCAAATCTACATCAACGGCTCAGTTTTTTTCAACTGCTGCTCAGATTGTCAACCATGCCTTTAAGATCAGCTGATGTACTGTGAGCTGAACTAAATTTTTTGACCTGCCTGAAATAAACCTATTCTCCATTTGCACACAGGCTTTACTGGGCAGAAAGACACACATTCACCATGCCCTGATAATATCATAACCACTAACATGTGAAGTGAATGACAAGGCTTATCTCTTTGCGGTAGCATTTGTCAGTGAGCGGGATATATTCGTCTGCAATTGAACATTTTGTCCCCCAGAGTTGGTGTTAAAAGCAGGAAAAATGGTTGAATGTAAGAATCTGAAAGACTCTGACTTTAGTGAAATTGTGGTGGGTGGACGAGTGGGTCAGAGGGTCTCCTAAATTGCAGCTCTTGTGAGGAGTTCCCAGACTGCGGCTATAAGTACCAAACAAAAGAAAGGAAACACAGTGAACTGGAGACAAAGACCATGGTTGTCCAAAGCTCACTGAAGCACAAGTGGAGCGAAGAGTGACCTGTAAAATGCTGGATCTGGTAGAGAGGTGTCAGAACATACAGAGCGTTACATTTTGTTGACTGTGGGGCTGACCCCTGTCCAAGGATAAAAGCACTAATGGACACTGGAGTGCAAGAACCAGACCACGAGCGATGGAGCAGATAGATTATATAACCAAGTATGCGGTGGAGGGCAAATAAGGATCAGAGTCCAATAAATAAAGGTGATCTTGTGCTTTGGCTGCTGCTCTGTTACAGTACTGTCCATCAAAGCTTTATGGCTCTGCAGTCAACTCCCTGATTTTTATCTATTTGTTGATGCCATCCTCCACTCTCCACATCGCTTCCTCTTTACTGCCAAACTACGCCTTTGAAAATGCAAACAAAGGCTCTTTTGCTCTATGTGCCACGAATGCACAGAGGCTTCAGTGTGATATTTACATTCAGAACACTTAAAAGGATCTTTAAAATGGATTCTGGTGTCACAATGTAAATAAATGTGCAGCTACTTTGTTCGTACAGCCTCAGAACAGTCGGTTCCTGCACACATTTTTTAATTAATTTACACACAACATCTAATAATAGTAAACACTTTCTCTTACTGATTGTTGGCACTTTTCCTCTCATGTGTAGGAAGCGTGTTAATCTAATTAGTGTTTTATTGTCTCTAGAATAAAGGCGCGCCAAAGCAGCTCTGTTTGTGCGTGTGCATGTATGTGTGTGTGGGAACAGAAACTGTCACCGTTTTAGCATCTCCCCCCAAAATAGCACATCAAGAGCATCAGCAGCATCTTATCACCTGTGTGACTCATCAGCAGGCTGTGTACCGACTCCACATGTTGCTCCCTTTGGCTGATTTTCATTGAGAATTTGTTAAATCAAATTTGGGATCTCTTTTGTGGAGTTATAACTCCCACATAAAGGTTATTCACATTTCACCCAGCTCAGGTTATGTGAGCTCAGAGGTGTCGTGGATGGCATTTATGAGGGATAAATATAAAATATGCTCCCACGTTTGTAGGCTGCATTTCCTCCTGTGCCAGTGTCTTAGTCACTGCTTTAACCCTTTTCAGTAAATTCCACTCTATAGGAAATCTGAACAAATGTCTCCTTTCTGCAGTAATCTGAGCTCCTGTCACTTGCTAAGCACATGTGTGATGAAATTTAACACTTTGGTATCAATATGTGCGCCTTTATCACCCTGTGCAGAGAGATTTCTCACCTTTAGTCCATGTGATGGAGAGGCTGTTTGTTCAGGGGAGTCACATGGCAGCAAATTGATGCTGTTTTTGCTCCTGCTGACATGATACCAGGCGACTCAGACATGAGTGATTACAGTCGTAAAAATAAAAATTGAATTTCAAGATAATGCCTTTTTGGGTCTGTGCCTTAAAGCATTACATGTCATCTTAATCTAGTTTTTTTTGTCACCTACTGTGCTGCTAAAGCTGTCAAGGGCTCCACTGGTACAAGCTTTAAGTGCACTGACTCACTTTTGCCCCGCAGTGACGACATGATCCATATTTTTAAAACCAACAGCTTGTCTTTTTTTATGAATAACAGCTCTTTTTTTGCAGCAAAGGTAAAATATGATAACCCCGAAAGACCGTCTGTGGTTTTATAGAGCACTCTCAGATATTGCGCAGTGAAAACTGGATGTTTAGTAAAGCTGGAAGGCAAATAAACTGCATTAAAAGTTAAAGTTGAGCTCCTGTGCGGTGTCCTCTATCAAAAGATACTAAGATCCTGAGGTTCTTCTTCCTTGTAATAGATGCTGTCAGTGCAGTCATTAAGTCCAAACATCCCTTAAAAAATGTGAACTTTGTCCGTACTAAAGAAAGTCAAAACTATCATTCTCAGGGCGATGATGCCTGGACCCACTTTATCTTGTGACCCAGGCAAGTTCAGCGGCATCAATCTTTAAAATACGCTCCTGTGTTTAAGCAAAACCAAATATATGAGCGACAATGATTAATATTTTCAAGTATTATAACATGAATTCAGCATTCTTAACAGGAAGGTGCAAAAACAAGGTTATTTTACGTCTTAGGCTGGTTAACTGGGTGCTTATTAGCTGGGGTGCATCCAGAATGCTTGCCTGGGGTGGCACTGCCCCCCTCTTCATGAAACCTAGATGGCCAGCCCTAAATCTCAACCTGTGATTGGCTGTTTGCTGTGTCTGAGGTGGGACTTGTGTGAGGATCAGCCACTTAGGTTTTGGTATAACCGGTGAACCGTACCTATTGTAACTTTTTTTGGCTGAGTAAACAGCCTTAGTTATTTTTCTTGCAGCAAATATTTAAGGAGAGAAATACATTTTACTGTAAAAAGACAACAGGAGGAGATTTTGACGTCAATCGACACTTTCAGGAGGTGGAGACAAAATTAGCAACCATTTAAGGGTTACCACTGTGTCCACAGGAGGCGCCAAAGTTGACACAGGTATAAAATTCCTCACAGGAGCTTTAAAATGAGGCGCATTGTCTTTTGTTGGTGTTTCAGTTGTGACTTTTGAACAAATATTATGTTTTTGGGCCCTTGTTCATATTTACTTGGTGTCATCTTACAAAAAAAATCTCATCACTCTGTCTTTAGACGGTCAAATTTGTTATTTATTCTGAATATTTGAAGTTGAAAACATAAAAACTGGGCTGTTTTGACTGACACCTTCCCCCTTGCATCAGTCTCCGGCATCAGAAATAAAAATATTAAAGTCATCAATCTTGTTTTGTTTGCTTTTGCATACCAAAAAAAAAGCATTACTTTAAATTTCAGTCTATTTCATCATCATAAAAAAACTCCTCACAGGAGCTTTAAAGTAGAGACTGTAAACAAATGTAGAAAGTGTATGTCTGAACTGGCCATCCCTGATTGTGTCAGTGCTCAAGTATTACCACCACAGTCACTAAAGGACTTGACTTAATTTCAAGTCAAGTGGAAGGCAGTCATTTTAAAGCAGCAAAGTTTCTTCCGTACACACTGGTTATTTAACAGAAATGTATGACTCCGAGTGTAGAGGCAAAAACAGCTGCTTCTTTCCAGCTCATTTTAACAGATGGTACAAGTGATCAACAAAAAGAGTGAGCTGGAAAGTCAGGGAGACTAGCCTGTGAATATTTACCCATTTAAATCCTCTAACCAGCTAATACTAAGTCTTTGAGCAAAGATAAAAAGTGTGGCTGTCCTCTCTCTAAACCACTAAAAGCACATGAGCTAAACCATTTTTTCACAGGAGCATTTTTCCTTCATAAAGTGTTTTCTGAGTGTGGGTACCAACGTAGGCATACGGGTCACAGCTGATGCTAGCAGGGGGCTGTTGATCAAACTGAAACATATGCAGACGCCACAGTGAGGGTGTCATTCATGATCTGCACTGATTCATTAACAAATTAACAGATATTGCGCAACATGCACAGACCGAAGAAGTGTGACAGGTCCAAATGGTTTGGCAGGCAACATATCCGGAACGCCGAGAACAAGCCGACAGCTTGTATTTTGACTGAGTCATTCCTGAGTATCACACTTTTGGATGTTATATTAGTGAATATTAACAGCTCTATTTAAGAAAATATGCAGAATTTCAGTGGGTGATTCTGGGCAACAGAAATGGTGGTAAATCTGGAATAATAGAGGCGCTGTTTATCAGTGTGTCACTACTTGTATCTGTCCCAAAAGTAGTAGTAGTAAGCTGAGCTGTGAAATACTGTCATATCTATGATTAATAAGCTCACAGCTCACTGCTGGCCCCTGTTCTTTTCAGTCCTGGTCTTCCAGCCTCAGTCTGCTCTGATAACCCACAGAAAACCAGAACTGCTCAGTGCCAAGTTCCTATCCAAGACCCCAAAAAGTCAGGCTGCCGTCTGAATTTCTATGAAAAATGGAATTTGATGATCTGCAAATCATTTAGAGCCTAGACTTCATGAATAATAGAGCAAAAACAGCAACTCTGGACCGATGTGCCTGAGGAGACCAGGTCTGCCGAGTCAGTGATCTCTTCTAAATCTATTATTAAAACATATCTTTACTGTCAAGTCTTTTCTACTGTTACATGAACTTCTATTATAATAGTTTCATAAACCTCTCTTTCTTTTACTCTAAAGTTCTGCTAAATTAATTTTTGTCTTTTTTATGTGTTATTTCTTGAGTTTGCCTGGAGTGATTTTATGAACTTTGCTTTGTTTTACTGCCCTTGGAAACACTTTCTAAGTTTTCAAAAAACACTTTATAAAGTTTAATTTAAGTATTCATCAGAATTTTTTTCAAAACTTTTGAAATGGATGGATGAATGGCTGGCTGGATGGATGAATGTATATAGTTTTCTCTCTGTATAGTACAGTTTTAGTCACTATTTGTGTATAAAGCAATGAACTGAGTTGAACGACAAGGGTTTTTGATGGTGATTTTGAGCCCATGCAGTTATTTCCTTTATACAGAGTCATGTCTGTTTTTGATGCAGTGCCACCTAAGGGACTAAAGATACAGCCATCAAACAGTCATGTTTGATCCTTTTTGCACAGAGATTTCTGATGACATGCAGCAAAGGGTTGTGGCTGGAAGTCAACCAGTAACAGCTGCAATGACGACTATAGCTTCTACACCCTGGGGGCTAAGACCACAAGGCCAAAAGTCCCCCTGGTTCTCTGAAACTTTATTGAAAGTATGAACTGCCGATGATGAAATTCCCAAATCATTTAAAACTTTACGCAAAAATTTTTGAACTATTTCCTCTCAGAGTCTCTCACAGAATGATGAATCTCTTCCTAGCTTTACTTCCAAGAGACTCAGTCTGTCTCCAAGGACTTTTTCACATCCAGCCATGTGACTAACCTGTTGGATGGATTCAGTTAGTTTGATACGCTGCCTTTGCATTATTTTCTTTAAATACACACTTTCAATCATATGCAAATTATTAACTCTTATTTTATTAATACGCATTCATGCCTTTTCGGAATTGTCGTTTTACATCATGATTGACTTTTGCACATTCTTAAATGCCTGTAAATCAGCCACAGACCTGATGATCTGTTAGCACTAATGCTAATGATGCTCACTATTAGTTACACATGTAAATAGTCTATCAACTTCTCACAAGAATAGCAATGGCAGGACATCAGAGTAAGAGACGGTGTAGGTGAAACTGACAGTGACTTCTTTCTTTATGTTTGTTTTGATCTATTTTGTAAAGATTAAAAGCAAGAAGTAAAGTTACTGTGTAAAGCAGACAGTTATGTTTTACAATCTTAAGTAAAGTCAAACTACATGTCATTATTTAACTCTCTATGGCTTGTCCCTGTTATAAGAACAGCACTACTACAGAGTTGAGAAAAACTGTGAAACAAGCTTCCCAAGGACACCGTCTTTATGGCTTGATGATGCAGGATCAATTAAAGCACACAGCTGTTCATTATCCTCCGGCTTTGAGCAATAAACGCTGATTACCAAACACGCAGCAATCTGAAAATTAATCCTATGGATTTTCTTCATCCTGCCCCGGGAACTCACCATCTGATTCACCCGCTGTCTGGCATATTGTTAGCAAGTGTTTTTTTTTCTTTTACTTTCCATGAAATATTAAGAGAGTTTACACAAAGTACCAAAAATGACTAATGGAGTACAAAAAAATTCATCACTTAAAATGAGGCTCATTATGAGCTCTATACACTTGAGTTTCTAAGTGTACTCACGGCTAGCAGGCGGTTCTTGTCCCTCTCTGCGTCTCTGAGCGCATTCTCCAGGGTCACTCTGTGTTTCTTGGTGACCTCCTCAAGAGCTCGAGCCTGGCCCTCCTTCATCTGGCTGGCCTCGTCTTCAGCCCGAGCCCGCATGCTGTTCATGTCCTTCTCGTGGGACGTCTTCTCGTCACGCAGAGTCTGATGAAAAGATTCGAGATTAATAACATGCACAGACACACGCACTCTAGATCGTACACCCACTAAAGTTGGGCTGACGGTTGCACCATATGCTGTCTCATGCAGACATATTGACTGTGTTTACAAAGTGACAGGCAGGGAATCAACCCTGCAGCCTGTCTGTCTAAATCTTAACTCTCCAGTCTGTAACTGTCTTCGTCTCGATGTTTCTTCACCTTCTTATTTGTCACTCTTAAAGATAAACAAACAAGAAAAAAACGGAAGAGCTGTTGCAAGGTTGTGACTATTATTAATGGAGCTATGAAATATCTAATAAGTAGAAAACATAACCCTCCCATCAGATCTCAGATGGTAGGAGTGCATCTGGAGTGACAGATGCAGTCAACTGATATTTCCTTGAGCACCGGCCTTGTTAGAGTTGCAGCTACGCCTGTCAAGATGATGAGGGTGGGCCTTGAAATTCTCAGGGTTTTTTTTTCTCTAACCAGTGAGTTTTTTATTTTTACAAAGAAAAAAAAAGGAGCATTTTTATTTTGTCAGTTGTTTCGTGGAACGACCAGCTTGCCGTGTTTACAGCTTCTCAGGCCTGCTGCGCCTCGCTACATCGGTTAAGCCACGCCTCAACAATCAGCGGTTCTTTGAGGGGTCTGTTTCGATATTTTTAAGCACACTGGTTTTTGATTGCTTGTAATTCTGACAAATCACCACAAAGGCTGTGAACTGGAACGATAATAGAGAAAAAAGGTGGAATGTAGAAGACTGTATGAAGTCATGATGATTTATGTTGGTACTAAGCTCCGCACACTTTGTAGCAGACAAAGCAGCAGCGCACAGAGATTGTTAATAAAACTCTAGTGAAGTGTCAGTCTGCACTCCAGTCATAGAAAGCTGTGATTTTGTTGGGAAATGGAAAAGAAACAACTAATCTGCCGCCCATTTTCTTTTTGTTTAATCAGGGGAGCAGCTGTTTGTTCACTGCGTGTGTTTGACGAAATTTTAATTAGCCAAACTTCGCCAAAAAAGCCTCAGGGGAGAGTAATATCCATTACTTGCGCTGGCATTAGACACGGAAAATGACTCCTGAAACAAACATAGACAGTCAGAGGATGTTTGAAAAGTTCACACAAAGTTTGGAAAACACAAAATTTACATCTAAAACATTTTCATTTCATCATATGTTTCTGATATTTAACTGACAGTATAATGAGGACTTTTTCTGAGTCAAAAATGTAACTTTTTTTGTCAGGTAATTCTAATTGTTGGGCTTTCTACTGAAGTTTAAATAAGATATTTACAGCAATGCAACAAAACTTTACAAGAAGAACAAAGTTACTGACTGGTACGTGATACGTGTTTTCTCTTAAAATATATCTGTCAAAAGAAGAACTGTCGCATACTGAGAGTTTAGTCATTTAACCTCCAGAGCTGTCATATATGTGGATTATTAATATGTTTACCGTATCAGCTCTAAAAATAGAACAAAACAACATAGCAGCTTACTGCAAAATCCACTCGCTTCGTGAGAGCAGCAGCTACCAAAGCATTAACTTTTGGTGTTTCTGCAACATCAAGAGGCCCCTTTATCTCACATAAAAGATCAGCGGTTTTCAGCAACTGTCTGGGGTACAGAGGTGGAAAAACACCAAAACATGACGAGCCCACCGGGAGAACCCGTGCCTGTGCACTACACATCGTCTCAAATCTTGTCATGGTTTGGACTCTCTGTGTGCGTATTTCTTGTATTTCCTTTTTGTAAAGTGTTGATTGTTATCAGTTTAAGATGGATTAGTGTTGTGTTGGCTTGAATTGAAGTTTGAGACTCTCATCAGGCCCAGCTGCAGACCATTAAGCCCCAATCAGCAGCAGCTTAATCCCACTCCCTGGTGCACAGACACCTGCTAGATCGTCTGCTTCCCCAGTGGTAGCTTGGCTCCATTATGATTTCTAGTCATTTCTAACCCTGTGCTCTCCTCTTTGCCTTTGTCTAGTGCCTCCTACTGCCAGCCTTAACCCTCAACAAGTCTGCAGGAATCAAGCTTTACCACTCAGTCAACTGGTGCCTGTCTCAGCCTCCACCTTCAACTCATTCCAATAAGTAAGTACAAACAAATGCATTAGCACTAACAGCTGTCAAAAGAAACTGCAGTTTTCTTTGGCCCTCTAGCGCTGGGACAAACAGTTCTTTGTGACAATTTTTGCAACCAAAAACAGACCACTCAGTGTCCAACTATCAACATCTCGGCTCTGCAACATCAAAGCGAAACCGTAACGGCGTAGGAGGAAATGGAATTGCTCCAGGAGCAGCAGTGGCAGCAATTTAGCATGGACATATATGGAAATCCCTTCTGTTGCCAACGGCACCTTAAGCAAATTTCAATCACCTTATGGAGGCTTCACTGCCCCAGTAAAGGCAGGCTTCAGAAACTGTGCAGAGGCTGGAGGGTGACATATGTGTGTACTGTACAGACTGGGAAAACATGCTTATTATAGAGCTGGTTTGATCGTCTACCTCTGCTGGTGGCGACTGGGCAAATAAGCTATAGACTGGTTTCTTGTGTACAAACAATACTAGGTGTGCACGCAACCAGGGGGCAAAAGCCTGCTTCAGAGTGAACTGATATCAATGAAGATGCCGAATTGTTGGCAAGTTTTCCCTGACACAATTGCAATAAAATGTAATTTCATTGAAAAATCACTTAGTCTGTCATTGCATCACAAATCAGAAAAACACGCTGAAATGTCCATGAATTTCACTTAACTTACCATGTTGTGACGTTGTTTTGGATGTTTCTAATATCAGGAGCAGGGCCGTGATGGAATTGCTAACAAAGTCAAAGTAAAATAAGTTTTATTACGATGCTACTTTAAGGCCTGCCAACATTTTAAAAAACCCGCCAATGTCACTGTAAATATAAGTCTGACAGCTCGTTAGTGAGGTCTTTATGGAGATGGCTCAGACCAATTCTATCAACAGCCTCAGTAGCTCAGACTGCACAGATTACCTGAACAAACTTGTCCTCAGCACTGGTGAGAAATTACCAGACCCATTTAATATTCCAAGTAAGGAATGAATTGCAGATATGTCCAAATGGCAAGCCATAACATGGCCCAACATCTATAATTATTTAATTGAGAAGCTTAGTGTGTACACAAAGGATAGTTTGCGTGCATACAAATCTGTGGACAATTATGTACTCCGTGGCCATGTCCAAAACTCTTGCACAGACTCTTGCTGCCTATAGGACCTCCAGGACCCCAATCCGCTCTTTTAATGGCCTGGAGCCACAATCTTCTTCTTCTCTTGGCAAAAGGATAAGATCCCCTCGGGATGTTAAACAGTTTCCATCTGTCCTTATGCCGATTCGAGCAGTTTACAGCACAACAGCTCCTTGTCATTTTCTTTCTCCGTTGACTCTGCTAGTAAACAAATAAGGAAAGTCCCACTTTCTGCCCATTGGCTGCGCGTGCATTCCTGCGATGATGTTGCACAGAAACCTGTCTATAGGCAGCAGGTCTGTGCACTGTATTTGTGCCAGGGACCATGCCACTAATTCTGGGTATTAAAGGAACGTTTTGGTCCATCATCGCCAACACTCTAGAAGAGATACCAGAGATACTAAGAGATACCAGACTATTCTAAAACTTGTTTACTCCAGTTTAATCTTAACAGTCTAAAACTAGTGAGTATCTGGCAGATAACACAATACATTAGTCTCTGGAAACAACATGAAAAACTTTAACTTCCCACCAAGGACAGAGTCATGTTGTTGAGCAGTAATGGCTCCAAACTAAGGGCAGTTCTGGAAATCTACCAAGCACCGTCCATCACACGGGTCTAACTGAGCGACAGTGTTGGGTTGTCATCGTGCCAAACAAACCTGGGGGAAGGAAACATCTCAAAGTGACATGAACGACAAGACTTTAAACATCCTGGGAGGTTAATTTCTCTTTTACAAAGAGAGGACAAGCTGGAAAAAGACGCTCTTACAAGAGCGAAACAAGATAATGGTTATGAGAGGAGAGGGCAACCAAGCCAAAGATGTGACAGCCAATCAAAATGATAAAATAATCCCTATTAATGCAAACTTTGTGGAAAACACAATAACTTTCACAAAAAGACAGATAACTTAGTTTTCCATTTGCAGCAGAAAGCACAGAAGCACGTTCCTGCTGCCAAAACATAAAGGTTCCTCAAAGTTTAAGTGGTGTGAGATCCATTATTATCCCGAGGTAGACATTCAAATTTGCAGTGGCCAGGCTCAGTGGGAGAACCATCCCAGCTCCCAGAGGATTACACAGCACAAATGTCAGAGATAAAAGGATGGGAAAACACACATGAAGCGGCAACACTTGACATTTACCGTTGGCTGTGCTTGGTCTGCTGAATACACTGTTCCTTAAATCATCTGACCTTTAAGCATCTTGGTTTTTAAAAGAAGAGCTGCTTGTGTTTTTCTTTCTGGTTTTTAAATGCAGTGATTGGCAGGTTTGACCCTTTCAAAAGTTTGATGATTACAGATCCGCAAGATTTATTTTCTTAGTAGAAACTGCAACAGAATGACTTAAAGTGAAAATAAAACAGGGAGACAGAAGAGAGATTGAGTTCAAGCTTCACTCACTGCAATAAACTCATGACTTTTGTATCTTTGTGAAAAACTCTAGGACATATGATTATGTCAGGTAAAAAGTTGAATTTACATCCATGACGATTGAGGGTGAAATTCACCAGGTTACTCATGGTACAATATGGTTGATGGCACGACCTGATAGGTTGACCTAAAGTTAGGCTGAGTCAGCATTACAAATATGGCAACTGCCAATAGACTTGAAACTCTGCTGAGTGATGGCACCTAGGCTATCTCCAGTTATTATAGAGCCTATGGATACGATAGGTAATGATACCATCAGAGACATTTGAATAAAACTTCTACTCTGGCTCACACTCTTAATATTCATGCCACTAGTACTTTTTTAAGGACTGAAAGCAGTGGCAAGCTGAGAAAACTAAGCACTGAAATTTATTTCAAGCACCTTCATATTTATTCTTGGTGTATTCATGGGTTAGGGTGAAACTATATTACCATGTTGATGATCAGACACACCAATAAAAACAGCATTTGGTCAGCCTGACATTAATACCCTGAAGAATTACTCCCTTTAAAGTCACAGAAGTAAAGTAAACACAACTTCAAAAAGAAACAGCAAACAAAGTTTGAGACACAGAACTTTCTCCTCTCATTTTAGGAGCTATACGATTTCAATTTCTCCAAAGCCCCTGACAAATTGTCTTTTTACTCTCCAGCTTCTCTCTGGTAAAGGCTGGTCTTTTCTGTTAGATTACTGAAGACTTTTTGGGCGAAATTGGACTGAATGTCTTGGGGCCACGAGCTCAGCGAAGGTAAGACAAAAGGGATAGAGAAACAAACTTCCAACTTCAAATAACAAATCTCTTAGACCTGAAATGCTGGTGCTCACAAATTTAGAAGAAGCTTTAAGGCAGATATTAATCCCATACAAGAGAACGGCTTGTAGCACTGTTGTTCTCTTAAAAATTAAAATGCCAAAATGTATTGTTATGTCTCTTTTTAAGTTTTTTTTCCCCTCCAAATGACATTTCTATCTCTGCAGTGACCTCTCCTCCAAGCTATGAGTCCAACTTTTACTTACTGTATGCGAGGGATGGAGAAACTGGAGCAAAGTCTAATAAAAACTTGAGTCAGAGCATCTCATTCCTTATTTATAACAGAGTTACGCGTGCAGTGTGTGCATACAAATCATGCCACCAGCACACACTCATACACACCTTCTCCAGAGACTGGAGCTGTTGTTTCTGTCTCTCCTCCAACGCCTGGTTCTGACTGTGCAAAGCCTCCCTCTCTTCCTCCATCCTCAGCACTTTGTCCTTCAGCCGGCTCCGCTCACTGTCCAGGTCCCTGATGGCAGCTTCTTGGGTCATCTGGGTGGCCTGCAGACTGCTGATCTGACCTATGACGGAACAGGAGAGTAAATAGACGTGAGAGGGATGCTGATAGTAAAGCTATGTCAACTGTGCACCGTCATCCTCTGAGGTTTCTTGTTGATGCAACCAACAAATTTGCTCAGTTACGGGAAAACATGGTCCTTGGCTTCCAATTATTTCTGTCATTGAAGTAAAACAGTGATGCTGTAAAAAAGCTAGAAGTCTGCGGAAAATGTTAATTAACCCAGAATTAAACTATTTAAGGGCTGAATTGAATTAAAAATACTAGAAAGACAACTTATTCAGTGTTTAAACTGGAAACTGAAAATAGGATATCCATGATTTTCAAAAAGAATGTTCCATTTTGAGGGGGCAGACAGCAGCCCAGAGGTCATCAGTGTTAATATGAGGTATCTTCTTTTCTTTTGAATCTATATTTGCTGATGCAACAGCTAGTTCTTCACAAACAGTGGTTTTTAGGGGTGATTTTGAACTTATGTGGCAACTTCTACCACAGAGTCATGTCTGTCTTCAATGCACGTAGGGTGACATCCCGCCCATCCAGTGTTGATTTTTGCCCTTTTCGACAGATTCTCTCCATAATATATGATCGTAGTCTTTCCATTTTTACGTCTGAGCAACTTATTCTCAATTGAATGACCTTTTCATTAAAAATGGGTATTACTGCTTCCCAATACTGAGGCTAGAACATTTAGGGCTCCTTCTGCTGGCTGGCTACAGCAAGAATCATAAAGCTTATGTCCGGCATGACACGGCTCAAACTTCAAAATCAAAAGGCACATTATGGAAATTTTTATCTAATGTTGTTTCTGTCAGTTAGGTTAGATCTTATCATGCTGAATTCACTGTTTTTCTTTTGGGGTAACTTAATTACAATTAAAAGAGGCAGTCAATACTGAAGCAAGCCAATCCCACTCCAAATCAGGTCAGATCCTTTTGGTGAGTGTTTTGGATTCGCTTTGGTACAATAGGTGTAGCTAAGCCATCCATCTTTATTTGCAGTCAAAAGATAAACCTCCATGGACTCTGAATGCACTCATGCTGCATGTATCTTTAGTTATAAACAGAGTTATTATGTTATCAGCAGCAGCCTCTCAACCCTAAAAATGTAAAACCCTGTTAATACGGAAGCTGCAGAATTGATGATATAGAGAAGGTCATGTTACTTTTACACTGAAGGACATCAAGGGTTCATGAATTTTCATGTTGTTTTTCTCTTGACTTGAAACTGTCTTTATAGCTGCATCAGTCTCATTTTTATGTCTACTCTTACGTCCCTGTCTTTTAGTGATGACCTTGTTTGTCAGTCAGCTCAGAGGGAAGATAATATTCATGATTTTATGTACTGTTTGATGGAGGTTTTCAGCTTCAGCTGGCAGGTACAGATGTTTATGGGCACGAGACCAAAACCCACTGACCAACAAACCTAACATGTGAGTGGCTTTTATAGGGTTTGGAACTGGGCTAAAACTTACTGGCCATGATACAATCTAAATCCAAAAGGCGGCTACATGTTCTTGCAGTTGAAATGCTAATGGATGAATGTTGTAGTCTCATTTGAGAGTGGTTCACACAAGCTGTTGTGTGTGTGTGTCTGTCTGATGAGGGTTGTTACCATCCTTTAGCACCCTTTAATCGAAGGTGTGAACATGTTTTCATGTTGTTTTGGCAGAAAAACAACATAGGTGATATCTAACACCTCTGTTCAGCGACAGCTGTTTAAGTGGAATAAGATAATAAATAATATATTTGACTCATGATACCATAAGTGGTGCTGTGGTTACAAGCAAGTTTATTTCTGGATGTTTTTAACCATGTAAATAATCCAAATAATGTAATTACTGTAGAGTATGAACTGATTTTATTGAGCCTTTTTAATCCCAGGCTTTTATTTTGAAAGGACATGGCAGGTTCTTCCTCCGCACTGTGAAGTTATCTTACCAAAATAAAATAGCTAAATAATCATCAATGATAAAATAATTCAGATGATAACTCCATTGGCCTAGTAGTTAAACTGTTCATCACATGCAATGAAGGGACAGTCCTGACAGCAGTTGCTGGTTCGATTCCAGGTTGTGCCCCCTTGCTGAATGTCAGTCTACTCCCAACATTTCCTATCTGTCTTATTGTTAAATTATTATCACCATTTTTGACATTATATAAAAAATGATATTAATTTACATCCTAACTCTTGAAATGTTTAAAAAATTGTCCTAAATTTTTAGAAGTCACCCTTAAAAATGAAAAATAATAACCCTTTCAGCTTGACAATCATTACTCTTGAAATTTAAATTCTCATTCCTCATAAAGTACACCATTTGCCTCTGAAAAATTACAGTTTTCACTTTTACAATTTTTACTCATTACTCCTAAACTGATATATAATTGATTTCCGATGCTTTCAGACCAGCCACACATAGCAGCAACAACAGAGTTTCAATAAATAATGAGGTATGATCCGTACCACTCAGTACAAGTGAATGTAAATGTTGCATTTACAACACTGCTGGAACATGTCCTCTATCATGTAAAAGCAGCTTCAGTAAAAAGTGATAAAACACTCTCATTTGTCAGGAGGAGCCCACAGGAGCTAATGGGCCGAGAACATTTCTGCATTGAGCTCCTGCTTGTGCTGAGACAGTAATGTTTCTGCAGTGTTCTTCCACAAAGTCCTGACGGAGGGACTTCGCAAGATATTAAATCAGATCCTAACATGCAACTCTCACTCACACAAACACACCATAGACTGGGAATAATTGATGTGAGAAGGGTTTCCTCTGCCCTGGAGGGACTGGGATTTCCATTAGTTCAGATATGCTGCACTAAACCATCAGAGTGTTTCAGGCTATGATGCTTCAGACAAGATGAGACGAGCTGTTAGCAGATATGTTTGATGTGTTTGCACGAAAAACCCATGAAATGTTCAGTGGGTTACATGGCTGTAAGTATTCTATAGAATTACACGTGCTAGTCCATGTAGGAAAGAAAGCAGAGAGGACTTTAGGGGCCTTACTGGCTTTGAGCAGTATTTCAGTGGCTTGCTGCTGAACTCGGTCTCTGGCTGCCTCCAGTTCACACTCGGCTTCCTTCTGACGGATCTCCACAATTTCAGAGTTCTGGGTCACTTCATCCAGCTGCTTGGTTAGGTCCTGGAGAGGAGTTACATCAACACAAAGGAGGAAAGGGCAAGAAACAAATGTTAACGTTAAGAAGCAGAGAGCAAACTAGGGTTACAGAGTAAACAAAGCAGCAACAAAATCAGACCACTATCAGCAAAACTGACTCAACTTTACCCTTTTGCTGATGTTTGCATTCACACCTGGATTTCAAAGTAAAATTTCTCACTCATCTTTAATTGTACAGGGTGTAGGACGGAGAGAAGAATGAAGAAATAACAATATCCGGCATTCCAGGGAGCCCCCCTTGCCTACACCTTAAATTGTTGAAACTATGGTGGCCTTAGGGGACAAGAAGCTCTTGTGATGAATCATAAGTTTGATCCTCCATGCGCTGACTTTTCACAACTAAGAACTTTTATCAGAATTGCAATTATTAAGTGATATCTAGCAGTCAAACTCTAGATTGAAAAGCTCCCTTGCTCACCCCCAAGTTAGTGGCGCTATGGTGGCCTGAACACAGATGTGTCATGATCAGTATCAAAGGTACAGTATACAGGACTGTGAATATTTAGGGATAAATTCAGATTCTAGGTTGAAATGCTCCCTTGCTCACCCCCTTACATTGGTGAGGTTATCATGGCCCTTTGAAGACAAGAAGCCTCTATGATGCATTATACGTATGATCCTGCATTTGCAAAATTTTTTGCTGCAAGACCCACAGAGATAGAAATGACAACTTCTGAACATTTGTGAAAAAAGGGTTAATGTTGTCTAAAGAAATAGAAAAATGAAAATAGATCAGTTTATTTGAATTTAACAAAATAATATCTGGAATATAATGATACTTGTATCTTTTTTTAGACCCTGTATATGTTGTGGCTGTATAAAATGAAACCTATAATGAGTTTTAGACCTTTAATTTCACTAGAACTAGTTTGTCAGCCTGACAGGATGGAGCATATTGGTGGCGAATTACTGATACTGAGGATCAAGCATGTTAGCGTTGACTGCTGCTCGATTAATAGGAACTAGACTTCAGGGAGGGATTTTACAGGCACACATGCACGCATGCATGCACGTACACACACACACACGTACACACACACACAGTGCAGTCGCAGTGTGATTTAGCACTCTGTAAGAATTCATAAGAGGCAATTTCACATCTTTCAATCCCATCAAACAGCCTGCCTCAAACTTAATTACTGCTGCTGCGGCTAAGACAAAGAAACCTCAGTATGATAATAACCACTGAGGAGTCACACACAAATTAGACCTGAAGGGTGTGTGTATGTGTGTGTGTGCTGATTTCCCTGATGAGCTCACAGCAGGTTGCAGTATTTTCTGATCTCTGTGTTAAGAATGTGTTTGTGTGCATGCTTTGTTTTGATGTTGAGTGCATTTTTTTAGACTGAAGGGTTTTAATGTGTTCACTTCTTTAATTGTTGGCACACAATCAAGGGAAGTCTTTATAAATGTAAGGAACAGGAACTGGATTAAGGAGAGTGAGGGCAGTTCAAGGTTAGCATGATTTTTAAAAGTTTAAAAGCTGAGGACTATTTTAACCAATAAACACTTTTTTGATCAAGGAAGCGAGAACAGAGTCAGAATTTAAAGGCACCATAAGGAGTTTTTGACCAGCTGAGAAACAGAAACCAAAAGTTCCTCACAGCAGCTTTGAGAAGTGTTTGGATATAGAAAACCTCGTTGAAAAATGGAAACTGGTTTAAAAAATTGAAAGGAAAAAAAGGAAGGACAAGATTAAAAAATAAAAAAAATCTGGACATTTAAGACTGAATTTGGTGCATGACAAACATTTTGAAAAGTAGGGACCATTTTTAAAGGGAGATCAATTTTTAAAAGTGACGACCTCTTTGAAAATTGGGACCTCTTTGAGAAGAGAAAATCATTTTGAAAAGTAGGGACCTCCTTGAAGAGTAAAGCTAAGTTTTAAAAGTGTAAATCTCTTTAGAAAATATTGAATTTCTTTCGAAAGCTAGGACCTCATTAGAAAGTGAGACTACTTTTGAAAGTGTGGACCTTTTCAAAAACTACGGACCTTCTTTGAATAGTACAGGTCTCTTTGTAGGTAAAGGACCTTTTTGGAAGCTAGGGGACCTCTTTTAGATGGTTAGGACCTTTTGGAACATGAGGACCACTTTGAAAAATAATGACCATTTGACAATTGACGGCCATCATAGCACTTGAGGATCATTTTAGATATTAAGGACTATTCTTGAACATTAAGATCACATTGGAAAGTTAAGGTGAAAAGGGACTATTTTAAAAATGCAGGGGTGGTTGTACAGTGAGGACAATTTAAGAAAGTACAGACTTTATTGAACGATGAAGGTCATTATTCTAAGTGGAGATCATTTTGGGGACTGATTGTGAAAGTGAGGACATCTTTAGAAAGTAAAAACCTCCTCTTTAGTTAAGGACCACTTTTAAAAGTAAGCACTATCTTTGAAAAGAGTTGATAATATCAAATAGTGACGTAAAGTTAGAAAGTGAGAACCATTTGAAAAAGTGAGCACTTCTCTGGAAAATTAGACCCTTCATAGAAAGTGAGGGCTATTTCTGAAGGGAAGGACTTTAATTTGTGTTTAAGTGAGGGACATTTTCAAAATTGAGAGTCACTTTTGAAATTCAGATCATTTTGTCGGTACAAATCTGTTTAAAAATTAACTTCCTGTTGAGAAGTTAGAACCTATTCAGTGAGTAAGTAACTCTGAAAAGTCAGGACCCTCCAGAAAAGTAAGAGCCTCTTTGTTGATTGAGAACTATTTGCACAAGTGGACACTGTTATGGAAAACAAAGACTTTTTGAACCACTTCATGAAATAAGGACCACTTAGGAAAGTCAGGCCCTCTGGATTGAGGGCCTCTTTGTGGATCGGTAAAAAATTAGGACCTCTATGACTTGACAAGCTCTTTCAAATGTGAGGGCTGTAAGTTGAGACAATTGGAGGACCACTTCTGAAAGGAAGGATTTACTGCAAAAAAAAAAAAAAGAGAAAAAAAGACATCTTGGGAAATTGAAGGTCGTTTAAAAGTAAATCGGGACATTAGTTAAAGAGTAAACATCCTAAAAGTACTGCCCAGGGTTTGATTTAATTTGACAGTGTTGCACTGATTGAATTTGATTAACATCAGATACCTTTATCTCTATGACAACCAAAGTCTTATGACACAGAAAATGATATATGATGAGTCAACTCCTGGAGTAAAATATTCAACAACTTCAGGGTAATGAGAACATTTTTGGTAAATGGGAGTATTTGTTTAATCCAAAATTCATCTAACCATAATTCTGACAATACTCTGTTTTAATGTATTACTCTTGTGATTATTTATGTTCCTGAATATATTTTACCTGTTTCTACTCTTTGACAACTCAAAGCCATTTTATATGGACACAGATCATTGCTGCTACTGATTTGTGGAGATTCATATGCAAATGTGTATATTTAGATTCTGATTAGAGCAGTTTCTGTGGTAACAGCTACACTTTTTTAGTGTCATTATAATACAGAATAACTTTTGGGAGAAAAACTCTGTTGGAAGGACTGAAATAGTTCCATTACTTGCGTTTTTTTTTTTTTTAAATGAATCTGATTGTTTCAGAAAACGAGCCATTTCCTTGATTCCCCCCGTTCATATCTAAAACTACACACCCCTAAATCCTCACAGACCCTCACAGACACTCCTTTCTTGTCGTTCATCTTTACTGAAGCTGTCTGAATCCTACAAAGCTGTTAAACTAAAATCCTGTACTCGAGATAACTCACAGTTTTATTTTGCTAAAAGCCTCTTTAACCTCAGTCCAGATGGGCTCCACCTGAGAGTGAAGTATTTAGTCCGAACCCAGTGACAGCAGCAATATAACACGGCTTCAGTGGAGTTTTTCACTCAGGGGATAATTTGTAATTTTTGGCGAGCACTTTTCCTGCAGAAGCTTGTGAAGAGTCAGCCATTAATTACGTCTGTCTCGGTTCCTCTGAGCGATCATTTGCTTGCATTTCTCTGGAGATTTGCCTACTTAATCATAAGCTAAATTAGGATGACAGAGAACACTGAAGCAAGAAGCTGCAGCATCCTGACACAAACTACGACCATGTTGACTGGTGCTAAGACCATATTTGACTCTAGTTTTTAGCTTCGATGCAGAGTGCCGGTACAGTAATGGCATCTCCTGAGACTATGCGACGCTTTGATTAGGTGTGAAGTTTAACTAACAGACTGAAGAAATGTACCAGTTGTAGACGAGAGGAATAATAATGACAGGTGTTTACTTGGATGATCAAACAAACAGTTAAGGCCACTGTCATGATCGTGTAGGGGTTAAATTAAAATCTATTATCTCTCACGTTAACTTGCAACAGAAGTTGAGCGATTAAGGGATATGATCATAGATTTAGGCCATTATTAAGAGATTATTCTGATATTTCCTGAGCAGATATTAAATATGTTGAGAGTAGAAGACTTAAAAGCAAGTTTAAATAACCCCCTCTCCCTGATACCTGATGGTTCAATAATAAAACAAAGAGGAGCTGTCAGGCTGAATTGTTTTCAGGCCCTCTGTTGCCTTCTCTTTATCTAGGTTACAGTTAATTGCTCTGATGGCTAATGAAATTATTAACTCCAGGCGCAGCAGCTACAGCTGACCTTGATAGTAACACAGAGAAAAGGTGGACCCCTTTCTGTCTTCTGCGCAATCAGCGAACCTCTCGCGCAAACTTCAGAGAATATCATAACAACAACACAGACCTAGTTAAACTGTTCCCCTGGAGCTCACTGTCAGCTCTATTTTTAATGGTGGTGGTAACAGGCCGCTCTGAAGACTTTACCCAACTCTTAAAGTAGAATTTCAAAAACATCTACTCAGGTTTGAAGACAAGATGGCTGTTATTTTTGCTTGAAATGAAATGCACAAATTAGCCACTGCCAGACTGGTAGGATGCCAGGATGTGGAGCTGCACATAACGGCTGATGAAACTGAACTGAAAAGAGACAAAGTGGCACCAAAACAGTCAGGGAATTGGGACAAAAGCCCTGTGAACATCCTCACATATCCTGATTATGCAAAGAACAAGAAGCTGGAAAAACTGGAACCTCCAAAAGGTAAACAAGTGGTTAGAAACAGAGGAGAGCAGAGCTGGTGCAATATATACCTGCATCAACCATAACTGTCTTTTTAGAAAAATGAAATACTGAATTTGTGCTGGAAATAAGCATACAGCGAGTTCACAGTGGCTGTATCAGTAAATAAAATGAAGGAAAGATGATGTGGAAGCAAAATACTACGAAATAAATGCGGCAAATAAAACAACCCAAATATAATACAGAAAAGATTTCAAATAAAGATATGAAACACTGTTGATTTATGAGTCCATGTCTCTTTTGGAGAAGTTTAGAGCATTGGGCTGAATGTGGATTAATCATAATCCTGAGCATCATAAGAAAAGGAAAAGTACACACTTTATTTCTGGGCTTTTAGTGGCTTTAACCAGAGGATAGGACTAAAGGAAAATAGTATAAGAGAGTGGAGGGGTGATATGTGGTAAAGAGGCTGTTGAACCACCTGCTTTGAGGACTATGATCTTTGTACAGTGGGGGTGTTTTAACTGCTGAGCTGCACAGACCTCTCTGTATTGTGCATTGTTCTGTATTGTTAGCTTTGTGCTTACTTCCTGCAGATTTTCCTCTTTTCTGGCTTTTTTTTCCGGTGCATTCCAACATCTCTGTGCAAGCCCCTAACATATTATAAAATTTAGAGAAAAGCTGGTATTTGATGCTGGAGCTGGTTCTCTAATGCAGTAACTGTATGTTATTAGTTGTGAAAATAAAACAGAGTAATGTAAGGTTAAAGAAACTGAAAAATACTGAAAGTACTTCATAAATATAGTCATTTTTGCAACGTGACTTTTTTTTATTTTAAAGGGACTTTTTTAAAATGTATTTTTATATTTAAATTTTAGACAAGTTTTTTTTGTCAATAAAATGCATATAATGTACAAAGAAAAGAGCGATGGATAATAAATACATAACAAATGACTGATTTTCATGTTTCCAGCTAACAATAAATAGCCCTCAATTATTGTCATTTTCAGAATTTGCTGAGTTTTACAGTGACTGTGGTTAAAAAAGGTGTAGATTTAATGTATGGAGATCAGAAATAGACTTAGACAATCTGGCCAGTCATACATCCATTTCTTATAATTGAATCTGTGAAGTCCACTCACCAGATATTTCATAGAAAGTGTTCAACATTTTTCATTTCATCCCTTTGCCCGTTTTATTTTACATACCCATTTCATCATCTTTCACTGAGGACAAATTTTGTAGGGTGATAATAAAACCAGCGGCAGAATTTGGCAGATCAGAGGCTCTCTCTAAATTTCAGGATGTCCTGGCACTGTTTCACCATCCCAGTCCTGAAGAGTGTTCACTTTCTTGGGGTAGCCAGAGCCTGAAACGTGTTTAAATCAGGCTTTAAACTGACCTTGACGTCTCTCTCTGCGCTGGTGAGTGCAGACTGAAGCTTGTGGGACTTTTCCCGGTTTTCCCGAGCCTCATCTGTCACCCGGGCCAGCTCGGCCCTCAGTTTTCCGAGGGTTTTCTGCAGGGCTGCCTCCTGAGTCTGGAACTCCCTCCGCAGCTCGGCCTCGGTGCGTTTCCAGGCTAACAGGTTATCTGCAGTCAGCTGCTGAGTTCTCTTCATGGCTTCCAGCTCACGCTCGTAAAAGGCCTGAGCCTGGGGGACAGAGGGATTGGAGTGTCCATCACAGTGAAATAACACCGTAATTCAACTAAAGTAATGGAGATATAAAACAAAAGACAACAAGGCTCCAGCAGGGACACTCTGCTCTATTAGACTACTCAACTAACTTTTACTTTTCCCCTCTTTTGCTTCAAAAAAGTGGGACTTCTTTTTGGAAAACATCTTTAAAATCTCTCTAAAATGCTACATCACGAAAGTTGAAAGACTTTTACATCACTATGATAGCATATTTGCAGCAGCACTTACAAGCTAGATAAGACAGCCCAAGCTGCACACACCTCATTCACACAACCACATTTAGATCTCTATCTAAGCCGCAAGATTTCAAGTCTCTCTCTTTGCCTTTCATCAGGCTGCTCTCTCCTGCACTATTCAGCCCCCAAAGCACCCCAGCATCCATCTGCAGACTCCAGTTATGGGATTGAAGACACTGTTATCACCCCTCAAACTTCTGCATGAATAATAGAGCCAAAAAGAGTGACAAGTGACAAGGTTTAAGTTGAGACGCAAACCTTTCAGTCAGGACTACTTTAGCTTAACTGAACTAACAGAAAAGACCCCACCACCAGTGTCAGTGTGAATGAGAAGCATATGAATCAGAAGCATAATTTGAAGCTTGATAAGATAAACATCTTGGGATCACAAAATATACAGTATATCGGAGTAGGGATGCACCGATCCAATATTTGCATCGGATATCGGCTCCGATATTGACAAAATAACTGGATCGGATATCTGATGAATGACACCGATCTAGTCTTTTTTTTCTTTTAATTAATATCATACACAAAAACACATTGATTCTGTTCGCTCTATATTCTTTGTCTGCCTATTCTTTTGCCCTAAATGTTTACATGGAAGTTTGACTTCTATTTGCTGTGTGCTAATGTGCAATTTGTTATTTGTTAATAAATAACATGAAGTAAATTTATATCTATGTTAATTTGTCACCTTTTTTTTAACAAGGCTAATATCAAGCCTGATGCCTTCACTCACAGGACAAGGTATACAGTTCATTCATTCAACAGTGGATTGGTATCAGATATCGGCCGATATGCTTAGCCCAGGTATCGGTATTGGATTGTATTTGAAAAAATGGATCGGTACATCTCTATATTTGAGAACACATCTGCATGAATAGATGCCTGTCTGTCTTCAAAACAACGAGACAGAATCGGGTAATAAAGTATTTATTCAGTTTTAACATCTATTTTTTAAACTGTACTTGCACTTTGAAATTTTTGCTGTTATTGTATCTACTTTTTCTCTCTGAAGTCATTTTTTGTGGGAGTATTTCTGCCTTTAAAATTTTGAGCTGAATGAGCAACCACTGCCAGGAAGACTGAATCCTTTGTTCAGTGGGTGCAGTTAAGCTAGTTGACCAGTAAATCTTATCTTCATTCTTCAGTAAGATACAGTTGCAGACGTCAGTGTATCTGCTGATGAGCCAATGATCAGCCTGTGCATCCCTGCCTTTTTACCTCCTCCCTACCTGAGAAGTAAAGATCAGGAATCATGTCTATTTACACGTCTGTATTGATTCAATTAGAGCCAGAACACTGGGCTGTCAGGAAACATCAGTGACCATACTGTTCACAGTTCATGCTAATAGAAAATGTCGTCAGTTTTGTTACCTTGCTGAGTTTGGCTTCATACTCCTCCACCAGCCTCTTCTTATCCTGTTTGAGCTCCTCCACCCGCTCTGTCAGGGAATCCACCTGTATCAGCACAACACAAAGAGGGAAGCTCCAATGGGTTGAATTTAGAGGAGTAATGTGTGAAGTGTTTCCTCTTGTATACCTTGTTGAAATAGCAGGAGAGTAAATATAGAGGAAGCTGACCTGCTGTGATCTGGAGTTAATGTAAGGTTAATAACGAAATAATCACTCTGTCCCATTTTATCTGCTCCTCCCTGCCGTGATTGTTGTTCTACTTCTGTTCAGTGGTACTTCAGTGTTACCTCGGCTTTATGCAGCTGTCCCAGTTTCTCCTGGTCTTTACTGTAGTTTGCATTCTGACTCTGGTGACTGCGCAGGAGCTCCTGGATCTCCTGCCTGTGCTGGCCCTTCAGCTCCTCCAGAGCCACCTTCTTCTCCTGCTCGAACTGGTTCTGGGCCGAGCTGAATGTGCGCAGCTTCTCCTCGAAGGACCGCCGCATCTCCTCCACCTCCCTGGACATGGATACCACCCGCTGCGTGTGCTGTCAGAGGAGACAGTGACATGAAAGGCCGCGCTAACAGGAGGATTGATTTATGGGTTTGTAGGCTTCTCACACACATGGGTAAGCTGTTTAAAAAAAAGGCCCCTGCCAGCTGGTGATGTACTGGCTCGGGGGAATTTGACCTTCTGGCTGCAAACCTGGCTGCTCTAAATGAGCTCAAAAAACCAACACACAGTGAGCCTCTACCAGAACAGAGTGGGACTGTCTAAACATAAAAGAGAAAACATCACATCAGAGACGAAGCATTTGGTCGTACTGAGATCGCTCTGAACGCTCTGATCATTAGGATATGGCCAACATCTAAAAAGACGGTCTTTTTGTAACTAGTAAATGCAACAACCTAGGGCTCTGCGATATGGCCTCAAATCAATATTGTGATGCATTGAACAGTTCACCTCGATAACGATAAATGGACGATAACTACTCCACAAGCTGCTCACCCCCTCCCACATCAACTTTGTCTACCTCAGCTGCTACGCTAGCTGCTACAACTTTTGAACCGTCCTCCATCTCCTCATCTGTCTTTCCCTCTTTGTTATGGACTGGATGGGGTGGCGTCACATCAGCGTCTTATAGGGACATGAGACCATAGCCTACCTACACACAACCAAAACCAACTTTTATTCATTTCCGATATGGGCAAAATAACATCAGTTATTCTCGTAAATTTCTGTATCGTTGAATTTTCCGTTCATCACCCAGCCCTACAACAACCTAAAGGCACTATGACCTCCCTTTTAACCAGAGTGGCCCTGGTGCTGATTCAGAGCTGGTTTATCTAAAAAACTGTTTGTGTTCTACACACAGGAGCCTCAAAACAGCTGCAGTAAATCCCTGCATGCCACAATTACTTCCAGGGTACATCTACCCTACATCATTGTTCTGTGAGGCATGCAGAACTATTGGAAAGCATCAATAAGAGCACTATTAAGTAAATGAAAGAATTAGCTGGAATCGGTTTAGATTTGGAACCTGTTTTGGATTCTTATCCCTGGTCAAGTATTTAATTTGTCCATTAAATAGTTAAGCCAGTCTTTGCATTCTGGCATTGTGACCCTGAGTCTATAATCAGATGTACAAAAAGTTGGACAGGATCCTAATAAACATACTTTTTCTTTCACCCAGTCCACCTTTTGCTTCGGTTGTACCACTTCTACAAGGAAATGTCCTGACTTTGGCTCATGAAGTGAAATATTTAGCTTGGTGAATTTTGGCAGTGCTGCCTGCTCCACAATGATAAAAATCTCTATCCATGCGCTCGATTTATCTTCACCTCTGAATTTTACATTTCAGCAAACAAGATGGGGAATCATTCTGGAAACACTAACACTTCCTTCAGATTCTTGCCTGAACTTGTGCACACTTTCCTATACTATGAAAATCCTGATAACAAACCTCCCTCAGGTCCAGATTTGCATACCCAGATTCACCTCTTTCATTTAATTTGGCTGCACAATCTAAAATTAGCATTTCATTTACAAAGGCTGCAGATAATTACACAATTAGCGACCCACAGTAACCACTGCATGTAATTCGCACCTGAACACAAGTTCAAAGCATCCCTTTGAATATACTGGATTTTTGTGAAGCTGAAGATGCACAGTAGCTGGGGGCGCAGGGAGCTGGGAGCGGCTGGTCTCTGAGATGTCAGGTGGATGTGTGATTGACAGCTTCTGCTATTCAGTGCTCACATCAAGGCCAACGACATCCATCATCAGCACTGAACTGTCGTGAGGACAGGAGTGCAAACACACCTCTGCATGAGCTACAGTGTGCTGGTGTGTTACTCCCTCTTCAGTGTCACTCAAAATCACCCATCCAGGCGTTTTTAAACACATTCTCTAAAACTCAACTTGCATGTCCCCCACACTCTGTACACAATCTATAAATGTCATCCATCTCCCTCTGTCAACGCTTGTATTGATTTGCACAATATTCACTGTATTCAAGTCACACACACATCTGGAAAAGGTCATAGAAAGAGGCTCATTGATATTCTGCAAGTGCGCACATAGCATGTAAAATGACAAAGTAGATAATAATGCTCCCTTTGATGCTAACTACAGGACTACAAGCTATGCTACTTATACAGTTTGTTTGAGTTCAACTGTACTGGCAGACGGTTTTGGTCAAACAGTTTTCTATAAATTCTGAATTCAATATTAGGGTGGGATAGGTTATATTTGGTGGTATGGTTCTGTTCTGCAGAGCAGGTATTGGTGACAAACATACATGAAAAGCCAAGGCAGGGAGAGCAGCAGCAAATACCCAGTGCAGAAAACAGAAGATGTGACACTGGTAAATTCAGACTCAGTTTTTAAAGGACGAGCTGGGCTGGAGGGGTGGTTGCATCAGCTGATTTGCTCTGGGCTGAGACTAGGGTTGCCAACTGTCCCTTGAAAAACGGAACAAAACGGAATCATCCCGTATTTAGAAACAAAATTATGCGTTCTATATTGAGCTGAAAAGGGATGCATCTACTTAAATTGTTTCATACACAGAAAAGGGCTTGAAAAATCTACCATACTGGGAAGGGTGAAGGCAATCAGGCCCTGCCAGTGAGGTGTCCCTTATTTCTTTTTTAGGGAGTTGGCAACCCTAGCTGAGACAGACATTTTAGCCTGCCTGATCTAACACAATACATGTAATGGGTTTCATATTCTTAGTAGTGTTGAATCTCATCTGTCCGGGATGTGTAGATGCAGAAGGAGGCTTCATGACACTGGCTTGCTTGTACAGTAGGAATTTATTACAAAGACAACACCAGTATCAGAGCAACACTGCAGTTGCTGGGAGAGTACTGCCAATGATGTCCAGCTCTCCCAAACCTGAGTTTATGATCCTATTATATAGGGTTAGAGGTTTAGGTCCTCCTTCATCCTCTGTTTGTCTCTAAGTTATATTTCTTTACCATCTGCTTTACCATCTGCTTCACACCTAGCTGACCTGTGATCTGCAAACCCCCAACAGCCAGGATGTTTGGACCAGGTACCATAAAAGAGACACATTGCCCACATTCCACTATTTGGTTATCTCAGGATATCCCTGGGAAATACTTCAACACGTTGCATGTTGATGCTGTACTCCAGATACCACAGTAGTACCCTTCTTTGACTGCTGCATGTGTAGTCCAGGGTCAGTATGTTAAAACCATAGACTGCATATACTATGGACAACTTGGTTTCGCCTTCCGCCAGTATATGGATTTGAAGCCGAAAAGCTCTCAGTAATTCTGAGTTTTTTCTCCACTTCCTGAAACCAACATTGTGCAGTAGCATTGTAAGTATTCGGCAGGAGAGTCACTGAGAGTCGCTGTGATGAAGCTCAGCTCAAACAGCGTATCCCCTGGGTGAGCTACGCAACCTTCGAACGCTCATAGGCTGTATCAAGTGTCAATCATAGAAAACGTGAACCCCTAATAACTTTTAAAAATGGAGCTGTATAGAAAAAATAGGACTTGAGCACAAACCAGTCTTACTGAAACTACATGTCAACACTGCAAGCAGGGGGGAGAAAAATGTATATTCTGTGTAATAAGTTTCTAAAGTTTGTCCACAGCTCCATAGGGATTGCTGGAGGAGGCCGGATTTATGACCTGTCCTGCAGCCCATCACCAGAGGGTGCTGTTCTCAGGGTGGCTTCACCCAGCGTGGAGGCAGATACTGTCCATTCTATATACAGTCTATGGTTGAAACTACCTCATCCATCTTATAGCCTCCTAATGACAGCCATATAAAACCTTTGCACTACAAGGTTTTGGGGTGAAACCCTTTCTTCGGCTTTGGACGTTGTTGTGTCCTCACTGGCTAAATCCAATTCTTTCCCAAATAAACAACATTTGAAATGTCCATCTCCATTTCTTCTGGCTATTTCAACTTGAGGGACCGCCCTGTAGTAATCCTCTTCAGCTTGTCCCTCAGGAGAGCTCAGGAATGACCTCGCAAAACTTTTTCCAAAGACTTTGAATGAAAGTTTGAGGGGTAAAGTTATGCAGCATGAGAGCACTCTGAAAATCAGATCTTTGAAACATTTTTTTTACACAATTAAAAAGGAGAAAATCAATCAATCTTTCCATCTATTTATGATAAGAAATAAACAAAAATGTAAATCTAATGTCTAATGAACCACTGGGAGGGGTTCAAACTTTTCCATTTTGAAAATTGTCAATCAATTTGTTCATAACTTCAGCTGACACTTGAAACGCTATTAGGACAATCACAACATCCTCTCAGGTCATGAATGTGTTAGAGTCGTGTTGACATATGACAGTAAACAAAAGTGCTTTAAATATTGTCAGAGTTTCTTCAAGACATAAGACACTTGTATCGGAGTGTTAAACCAGGACCTGGAGGAGCTCCTAGCAACAAGTCAAATGTCCAGACTGACACGCAGCGAGGCGCCGACAGACATGAAAGACTCTCCAGCTTCACAACAGGGGACAGAAACAAACATTAGTTCTGATTACCTGCAGCTGTGACTGCAGCATCATGCAGGGCACAGCTGGGTTTAACCACAATTACACACACTCACTCACTCACACAGACAGACACACACCACATCAATGTCTGTCTACCTGAGCCTCGGTGCAGAGCTGCATGTCCTCCACCCTCTGACGGTAGCTCTCGAACTCAGCCAGCGCCTGTCTCTTCATCCTCTCGTGGAGCTCCATGGACTCCTCGAGAGACTGGATCCGCCGCTTTAGGTCCATTTCATCACTGATCTTACTTTTGTACTGGACAAAGGGAAACAGAAGAGGCTCAGTGAGACCTATTATCCAGAATTTAAAAATTTATAACATTTTGAAACACTCTGAATCAAGGCTTAGATGTGGGATTTACACAGGTTTGTATAAAAGTCATATTAGCAAGATTGTAAACCATTTTGGCAAAGTTGGTAGGGTTAGGCACTCTATGTACAGTCTATTCCTGTCACACTGGTCATAGAAGTCGTCTCTGGTTTGACATTATTTGGTGCATGTCATTGGTACCAGTCTAAACTCACATTTGTGTCTACAAGGCCAAAAGCAACATTGAGTTTGTATGGACTTGGCAGCACCTGCAGACACAGAGGTGCATCCTCAGCTTTGGTCTTCTTCATAACCATCTAAAAACACTCAGGAACAAACACGACCAGACAGACAGGGAATATAAAAAGTCTCCTTGTACAAAGTAAACAGAAATGATGGATTTCTGTATTTGATTTTTTGAGTTGATTTCAGCTTTAATTAAAAGTGCATTTCCAGACAGATTGGCTGTCGAGCTGCGCCTCCGAGTTTTCCTTGATTTGTCTCCTTCTGAGGCTAAAACTCAAAGTGAAAATTAAAAGATTCAGGAAGTTTATCACATTCAGCTCTATGTATTTCCTTCCAAAGCCCAACAGTAAAGCTTCCCTGCAGGCAGACTTTGTGCAGAAGTGTAGCATGTAAATGCTTGTGTGCGTACGTGTTCTGCTGTTCAAGGTAAGTCACATTGCTTTCAGGGAAACTGGTAATTGCCATGAAGGTCATTGACATATACACTTAAATATTTGATATTCTGCTCATGAATATTGACGAGCTCTCATTGGTAAGATCTCAGCTCTCTGGTGGACCATATTTATGTGATAGTGGGTATAACCACAGCAGAGAGAAAGAGTACTGTTAGGTTTACTGCAAATACTCACAACTACAAAAGGTGTACAGAGACAGCTTTATATTTTGACTGAATGATGTCAATCTGACTCTCACTGAACACCATGAATTAATTTCTCAAGATTTACTTCACTCCTGCTTTTTAAATCTCTACAAATGACAAAAGTTTTTCTCCTTTAAATCATCGGTGTAACCACAGCCTCTGGGGTTGTTAATCATTACAAAAGTAATAGTGCAATATGCATTTACTTATTCCTCCCAGGAAGCAGCCAGTGATTGCATTACTTATTTAAATTAATGCTCATTTACACCCACGGAAGCTGATTTCTCTTGTTTCTTTTAACACCAGCAAGCCAGCTCCCGTCTGTGTGGATGTTCAGGTCACCAAACATCATTTATATTCTGAGTTCTGTGACCCACATGGAGAGAAAAAAAAACCTTTCTGACAACTCTCATCAAAGGAGGACAGCAGGGACATTATGCAAGCCAAAATTACTGAATTTTTGCTCAACTTATTTTTGGAGTTTTTTTGGTCTTTATTGGATCAGACAGCTGTAGAACAACCGTAGCCTTGGTACATTAAAAACACACCTTAATGCCACTGGCCAAACTGTGCCCCCCATCTATTATACATATACATATACTTTCAGTTTTTTCAAATAAGGAAATAAGCATTAAATTACCAATGTCAATGAATTAAATCAATTGCTACTGGTTATTTATATGCAGGCCGGACAGGTAAACAAAAACATTCATTCTGGATTCAGCCTTGAATTAGCAAAAGCTAGCAAAAGCTGCTAATTTGCATTAACAAGAATTATACAAAGCAAACTCTGTTATCTACCTCATTAACAGATGATACACATATGTATGCAGGTGTGCAGCCAATAGCTTGTATATAGAATGGATAATGTAGCTCTGTCTCCCATCATTGTACGAGTTTGAAGCTGAATTGCTCTCTGTATTTCTGGGATTTTCTCCATTTCCTGAAACTGGCATTTGCACAGTAGTGTTCAGCAGGAGAATCGTTGTGATGATGCTCTGTTCAAACAGCATCTCCCCCGGATGTCCTACGCAATCCTCTCACACCCATAGGCTGAATGCAGGTGTCAATCATAGAAAATGTGACATCATATCCCGTTCTTATAACCCCTAACAACTTTTCAAACATGGAGCACAAACTAGTCGCACGACAGCAACATGTCAACATCACAACCAGGGGGGCGAAAATTTTATATGACTTGTATTTAATTTTCAAAATTTAACAACAGCACCATTCAGTTTGCTGAAGGAGGCGGGGTTTATGACCTATACTGCAACCAGTCACCAGGGGGTGCTGTTCTTGCAGAAGCTTTGCCCAGTGAGGGACAGATGACATTCATTCTATAAACAGTCTATGGTGCAGCCTCACAGACCTTACCAAAGAACTTTCTCCATGGGGCCAATAAAGTGTGTTGTATCATAGTGCATTGTACTGTATTATTTAGTAACATTAGTTGTACCATGTATTGTTCCATATCTAAGAGCACCATATTGTTTCTTATCACATTATATTATATCATACTGTACTCTGTCTTATTGTGTCCCATCATATCATATTGTTATGTACTGTATATATTTAATATGATATCCTATTGTTTCCATTGTACCGTACCCTAACAAACTGCATTGTGAGGAATCATATTTTATACTGTGAGTATTGTATCCTGATGTCATGTATAGTGATATATCATGTATTGTATTGCTCTACAGTTTATTGTTTAGTACATCATGAACAAAGAGGGTATGAGATTTCCTAAAAACACAATTAACATAATTAATTGAAAACATAAAACCTGTAGTATCTTCTCTCTGGTCTCAGACAGAATCTGCTGCACTTCCTCTTCATGAGCCTCCTTCAGAGTGGCGATGGCAGCCTCGTGTTCGTCGTTTTTCGTGTTCAGTGCATAGATAACCTGCAACAGAGAGGAGAAAATCCCATTATCCATGAGACATTTATATAATCAGGAGTTATTACGGTATTAAAAAACTGGCCGTAGACCAACTGCTCCTCCCACAGTTTGGGTTCAGCCTTCGTTTTCTGCCGTGGACTGGATCAAACGACTGGAGCTGGATTTATTTAGTCTGGTGATTTAAGAGGACACCATAAAGGAAACAGCAGAGGAAGGAACATGAAGATAAAAGGAAGGGAGATACTGAAGGGTTTTTAGGATGAAGCCGTCGAGCTCAATACCTTTGTATGTTTGTCTTTGAGGATAGGAAAGCACAACCTCAATGAAGGCCTTGAATGGCAACCGTTGGAATCAATTCATTTTATAAGCAGCACTGGCAGCTGTTAGTTAGACTTCAACGTCCTGAGGGAGGAAGTCCTTTTCACTGCACCGTACATCAAAAAACAGGATGATACACTGCACACATTATGCAGCAATATACACAAATTCATGGGTGCGTTTTTTCGCACTGAGGCAACACACAGACACCTTTTCACCCAGGAGTGTTACAACAAGAGTCCAAAAGAGGGTGTTGAGTGCATGATGTGTGGTGTAGTACGTTAAATAAAAAAAAACACATGGACATGGACATGGTCTCTGTCAGGTTGCCACTTTGGGACGTACTTCGACTACCTATGAACCACTCAAGAAAATGGCAAAGAGATGGAGTTGGCAATTCCCTAAAAGATGCCAAATAGCGAGAACTCTAAGTCTTAATCTTGCCAAAAATTGACAAGCTATGCAAAAATGGGCATTTTATGTGGACTCCAATGGAGATCCATTGTCTTTTGGAGCCAGCCTCAAGTGGACACTTGAAGAACTGCAGTTTCTGTATTACTGACTTCAGTTATCCCTTTGGTGACTCATCACTTCTTTCATCATACTTTCCTTAACTTGGGGTTCCATCAACTAACCAGTGCCTTCAGCAAAATTACAGCCATTCAAGGAAAATTACATCTTAAAGTAAATTCCTTCCTACATTAATGATATAAGATAGCCTTAGGAATTGAGTAGTAGGTGATTTGTGTGTATGTATAAAGAGTTTAAGATTTAGAAAATGTGGCATAGTCTGCATCAGAAACACTTAAGTGTTTGTAAAATAGCTTGATTTGTGGGAACATGCTGAAAGAAGTTTGCAATCAACCCAATATCAAGGCAATCCAAACAACACTCTGGAGTAATTTGTTCAAAGTATTCTTCAAATCAACTCACAGATCAAATGTACTGAAGGCTTAAATGCAAATCACTGCTGCATTAAAAGCTTATTATGCTTTTGAATTGCTAATGGACAAAGATGTCGACCACATGAGCTTTGGCGTACGGCTGCATGCCGTACAAACTCCCCCATCATCCTTCGGCTGCATTTCGTGATTTTCCAGTATTAGCTCAGAAAGAGCAGCCGTTCCCCAATGTTTTAAATTAGAAATTAGACGAAGCCTTGCAATGCCCAAGATAAAAATAACACAAGCAAACAGTTGTGCATGAAACTGACCTTTAAATCCATCCTAAAAATACATGCAGAGCCATAATCTGACAGCACAGTGATCCCCTGCTCTCGGCACAGAGACACAGAGACCCTGCAATAGGTTTGACATATCTACATTAACCTCCCCAGACTCTTTTCCTCATGCCCCTGTCCCTGATGTCTGTGAGAAACAAAGCTGTGGGGCTCCACTTTGAAAAGCTTAGTCAATAATTCAGTATACTGAACATTGTGATGGTGCTAAAGAACCTTTGTTTACTCTGGACCAAAGTCCATCAACAGCAGGAGAAGGAGAAAGGAAGGAAAGGGAGGGCTGGAGCTTTCTTTGAGACGGTGACATCTCCTTTTTGTGCTTCGCCACAGCTCACAGGGAGATTAGAGGCTTTCTCTGACAACTGCTGGTGTTTTTGCACCCTTATTTACTTATTCCCAACACGCGTATTCCTGTTTAGCTGACACCAACACAGCTCTGTATAAGGAAGGAAGTGAAGACACACTTTAATGGAGAGGTACTTAACCATGATGGTTATTCCCTCTTTTATTTAAGCGACTGCTAAATGTGAAAGTGATTGTCTTCTATTTGGCTGAATGACATTTAAAATTCTATTTAAATTCCCATTTATCTTTAAATCCAAGCCCAAGATCTATCTGAATGAATTTCTTAACCTTTATTTCAGAGTCTAACTTTATTTTTCTGACACAACTGTCAGCTCGAGCAGTATGATGATCACCTGACTCTTTAATGTCAATGGAATAAGCACTGTATTGACAAGAATACATGATGAAGCTGATCATAACCCGACCCCCACTCTCTAAGACAAGTTTGTAGAAAAACACTTTCTGACGACCAAGCCTGTTATTTTACAGAAAGCAAAATGGAGACACATTAGCTAGGACAGGGCAAGCTGACATCAAATAAATGCCAATGTCTTAAAATGATTATTTTTTTTTTTTTTGTGAAATATAATAAAAAACATCAAATCGATTGCAGCACCCATGTATGAGTCTGCAGAGAGGGCGCAGATCTACTGATACTGCATAAGGTAAATAGGATAAATCTATTCAGGGCAGTTCTATATTGAATATTTCTATGCAGTGAGCCAGCTGTGATGTTTGTTTCAGGCAGCCATCAACTCTGCTGGACATTCAAAGTCCGCTGATTACAGATACTGTTCCTGATTGGTCAAGAGACCAAAACAAAGACAGCAGACTCTGTGTAACATAGTCCATTAAAAACAAAACTTTCAGTATTTTGCTTAAATTAACACATAAATCATGACGCATTTCCATGGTTGATTGTTGATATAGCCAGTCTCCTTAAACAGAGCAGTGAGGATGTATTCATCTAATTTGACATACACACTTAAAGCTCCAGTGAGGACTTTTTTGACATTCATGAAATAGACCAAAATTTATATGAATGTTTTTTTATGCTATCCAAAAGCAATTAAGACCATTAGGGGCAAGATCAACAACTTGTATGTCGTCATGATTACGGCCTGAAATCAGTGTGAAGGGGGGTAGGTGAAAAAAAGGCCAGATTTTTAAATTCTAACATTAAATATTAAAAAAATAATAATACATTTGATTGTCAAAGTAAGCAGGATGACATATTTGGTCAACAGAAACTACCCAAGCATGCAAGTTAATAAAACCCAAAATTCCTCACAGGAGCTTTAAAGTGATGTTCGGGTGGGACAAAAACTATAACCCTAAGTTAGGAGGTTACTGGCTTCAAGTTAGAAGTAATTCATCCCACAACGTTTTACACATTCTTCTTGAGCTCATGAATCAGTGTGACTCTACAGGAAAAGTCAGAGCATCTTGTAAGATGTTTGGATTCATGTTCTGGGTAGTGTGTGTGAGATTTCAGGAAAATGCAACCCACTGCTTTGGAAATACCCTGAATCAAGGTGGTGTAGCAATGAAGCTAACGCAGTTCATAATTTATATGATGAGTCTGCTGAGATAAAACAGAAGCAACGGAAAAGGTCAAAAAGCCAAAAAAAAAAAGTTTGTTTATATGCTGAAGGAAAAATCACAGGGTAATTCCACAGAGTTTTACAAAACCTACTTTCATTCGGAGCTCATCTCGTTTCCTCGCTGTCTGTTTTCATGTTTTCACAAATGAGAACGAAGCAGCCGAGATCAGAGACGAGCTGCAAGAAGCCACATGAAGCCAGGGAAATTCAGTTTGCCCCAAAATAAAACATCCCCCTGCTTCTCATGTCTAAATTATTCAGCCCCGCTCAGTCTCTCATCAGCGTTAAGACGTGAATGGAGCAGACGTAACACTTAGAGGAGCTGAAATCTCCATCACAAACTCAGACACATCAGCATGCTACTGCAGACGAAACGCTCTACTCTTCATGCTGTGGAGGTCCTCTGATGTGCACACACACACACACACACACACACACACACACACACACACACACACACACACACACACACACACACACACACACAGTGAAATTAAAAACATGTAAGCAAACGACACATCATCAGAGACTGGCGAGCCTCATGAACCACCCGAGTCCAAACTCATCAGCTTAATTTGTCTGACAAATGATCAGATGGCCTGAAAAACTGTGACTGCGTGTAACAGAGATAAAGAGAGAGAGAGTGCTTGTGTGTGTGTGTAAAACACCAGGAAAATGACAACAGCCTCTGGAAAGACAAACCCTGCCAATAATGTCATTGGCCACATAATGAAGGATAGACTCACACTTTATTCTGCAAGCCACTAACATGATAACACTCTCAATATCAGCCAGTATCTTCAGCCAGTACTCTCAATACTGAATTAATGTGATAAATAAAGGAATACAGGCAATAAAACTAAATAATACTAAGGTATGGTGATTAAATCGGCCAATTTTAGCCCATTTGAGACTAATCGGTAATCGGCCAAAACTCGATTGTCGCCGATATTTTCAGAAATAAAATGCGGAGAATAAGATTCGGTTTCACATCGAAACTGTTCTGTCATTTGAAAAGATCTCCTGACTTATCCAGTAGATGGCGCAGCGACCTTATGACAATCTTCACCCACTAACTACCTCACAGCACAGCAGGGTGTCAGATCTGAAGCAGGCAGCGGCATGGGCGCACGGAATAGAGTGGTCCGCCTCAACAGTAAATAAACCAGTTTGTGAAATAGACAATAAGTCAACAAGTTTCAGGTCAACCCACTTCACGATGTTCCCCGCTGTGCTGGTCTCGGTCACGCCGAATTAATGGTGAAACACCATGGAAGCTAAAGGGGGGTTGTTGAAAATACTTTTGTGGTTGGAGTTTGATTCATGGAAATATGTGGAATATTACTAAGATGATCAGTTGGTCTCAACCAAGGCTCAAACGCAGCCATTTGTTTAAAAAAAAAAAGTTAATATGTAGATATATTACTTAAATGAACAAAATTTTAAAACTTCATATAAAATTAAAAAAAACGGAAGATTAATCTGTATCGGCCTCAAAAAATCTATATCTGTCGGGCCCTAGTGCAAAAGAACAACATTTGAGGGAAGTTTCACATATTCAGCGCTTACTATGTTGCTTTTAGTGTTGAGGTTATATTTGTACAGCCATGCACAAAACTTTTCTCTTCCTCTTCCTGATAAATGACTAACAGCCAAAGGACTCTCATGTTAATGCTACAAACCTAGCCCTGTCACATTATAGCTACTTTAAAGCTCCTGTGAGAAACTTTTGCTTTGTGTCAGCTTTGGTGCCCCCCTGTGGACAAAGTTGTTTTTACAGATCTTGCCCTCTTCGTGATTGGGTCGTAACTTTTGACAGTCTAACGCATCATTTACTGTGACTATGTTTTGTTTTGTTTTTTTGCTGCAAGGCCTATCTGATTTTAGTGTCAGCTTTAAGATAGTGGGCCTGTTGAGTGACTGTAACCTTCACTGTAATCAGCTGTGGTTTTTCAGCTGTGACACAGGATGGCGTGCAGGCTTTGTTACAGGAGTTAAAAAGTGTGAGAAAAACTCAAAGAGAGGAGCAGTGAGCCAGCATGCTTCTCTCCCATCTCCTCGGGTCGATCGGTTCACGTCCTTGGGGGATTTTGCATAAATGACAGAGATACCAGGCGGATCGATACAGTGACAGCCAAATGCCACAAATTTCATCTGTCAGCTGGGAGAAAGTCACAGCTGAGAAACTCACACAGACTTCTTTTTTTTTTTTTTTTAACCAGCCGTGATACGCAGAGCTGAGTCCCTGCTGGCTGCTGGATGAAATATGACGCTGCTGTCAAACACTGTAAAAGCTGAAGAAATATGGCTTTTTCTGTTCTGTCTGCTCACTTCACTGAAACTTTCTAACCTTTGTTGTACTTCCTTGGATTGCTTTCACTGACTCACTCTCTACAAAGCAACTTCAACTCTAAAAAAAAAATAACACTCCACTCATGTTCTCTCCTTTATTTATCTTCTGCCTTTCACCTTCTTCCATTCCCACTGTTAAGATACAGTACCTGCTACTGAGACAGACTTTTAAATTGTGATTTTCATTTCTACTTCTGACATTAGCTCATAAAAAAATACTTCAGAAAACTGGATTCACAAGCAAACTGTAACTGATGTCAAAATGAATGAAGGAATGATGATATCTCTGAATATATTACAGTCACAGGCAGATATGAAATTCAAATAAACAAAAACAAAAAATATATATCCAGACTTCCATCGAATCTTTTGTCACTCTGCATTTTATACACATGAAACCAAACTTTGTCACTGAAGAATAGATGACTGAAATCAATTGTATCCTGTATAGATACTAAAAGACAGAATAAGGGCCTGTGTCCACTATGTGCGTTTTAGGCCAGGAAGCACCTACTCTGCTTTTAGTGCGCAGATTTTGTTGCTTTACTCACTTTTAAGTTGAAAACAGTTCAACTTTTGGATCAAGAGCAAGAGACTTCAAGGTCTATGCAAATGCTCACATCAGGACACATTTTCTTTTCATTCTTCTCATCCTTTCCTTGTAAAATTTTCCTGGGTAGCAGCAGATAGGGACAATTTAAACAGTCTCCTCCAAAGTGGTTAAAGTGCCTTGAGGCAACGTTCATAATGTGGCAGCAGTAAGTGCCAGTGAGATGCATGCTTTTATTTAAGTCCTGGGCACTGCTGGCACAAAAAAATCCCAATGAACACAGGCCCTTAAGTGTGATGATACTCTTAAATATTTAAGAAAGAAGAAAAAAAAAACACTACATGATTAAGGCAAGATTTTCCAAAGGGGGCGCCAAAAACAACATTAACAGAAAGGTCTTCACAGGAGCTTTAAGAGAAAGGACTGAATAGATAAAATATCTATACCATACCTACTAATATCTTTACTTATTTAAAGCTACTGTGAGGATTTTTCTGTTTGTGTTGATTCTGGTGCTCCCGGTAGGCAAAGTGATACCTCTTAACTCCTTGCTGATCTTGTCCTGAATGTCTGTAAGTCATGTTTTCTGACAAGATATGTTTTTTGCTGTCTTTTAAAGGCCAACATTATCACAATTAATGAGATAATTTGTAATGAGGAAAGTTGTGAAAGGCGCTGTCGATTATCTGGTATGACACCTACTCACTTAAAGCAGTTTTTAGTTATTAAAAAATACAGTATTGAAACTGGCTGTCTAGTTTTTGAAGGTCTTGTTTATTCATATAAAGGTATAACTGTCAATTTCAAGCAGTTTCATACTTGAAAAAAAACCTAACATGAGCTTTAAGTTAATTTAATTACTAAGACTCAAAAATTAAGACACTATACTGCCTCCTTTTTTCAAATCTGCAATTATTACTGGCTTCGACTATAAAAATGTAGCACAGAAACAACCTAAAAGTCAGACTGAATAGCTTTAAAATTCCACCTGAACTTTTCAACAATAGCATTATGAGATGGTCCGACAGCGGAGGCAGGTTATAACTTTTTAATTGGGTAATAAAACAGACAAGCCTCCGCGGTGATCAAAGTGAAATATGCTGCTTTATCCTCACTTCTGCAAAACTCTCCAATTTTGTCACCCCTAATTGCTTATGCGGGCTATTTTTACACCCTTATCAGGCTTTTGCCAACCCAAAAGATCACATACTCCTCTCAGAAATGTCAATACTTCCACACAATCTTGCGGATTTATTGCTACCAACCTTTGCAAAGCCAGAAGGGGAAGGAGATTTATACTGTAGCTTTATGCCTCTCTGAGGGTAAGATGAGGTATTTTAGGGCTTGATTTACTCAAAACTGGAGCATTTGGTACTTAAGTGCAGAATAAATACACTAAAGATGAGGTACACAAGCCTGATCTTCCTGATGGGGAACTGTGGAGCAGCTGCAATAAAAAGGCCCTGCAAAACCCAGCAACACATAACAAGCATTTCAGGTAAAATTGAATTAATATTGACTTCAGTGCCTCGCGCATTGAGAAAGTTAAAAATCAATTTGAAATGAAAGCTCAGCATGTTGTTCCTGCATGCGAGTAACTGGAGCACCACAGGAGGAAGAAAACAATAAAATTCTGTGATGTTTTTGAGAAAGTTACATGAAGTGAAACGGGGTTTGTTTGTCCTCTAATGTCTCGCCAAAGTCTTTGAAATGGCAAAAAATGAAAGCGAAGAAAAAGTCCTGCTGAATTCTTTGAAACGGTGAGATGAAAGCGACCAAAATAAAGTCCACAAGCTGAGCTAATTGCAAGTTTTGGAGCAAAGCGACTAAAATAAAGTTTTAACATTTTTAACCTGGGGACCCACCCCAAAAATTAAACTCTAGGATGGCTCCAACCCAAAAACTTGAGCAATAATGCCGAAAGGGACCAAATTTTGTTCCTGGCTTTAAAGGATCAAAGCAAAAGATAGAAGATGAAAAGATGCCGGCTCTCTTTAGAAACAAGGTGGAACAACCTCAAAGGATCTAATGACTCTTAATGAACTCAGACTGGCAGCAATCTCCCCTTATTTCACTCTCACAGGCCAGAGTGCGCGCACACACACACACACACTCTCTTGCACACACACACCTTAATCATCTCTAAGCTTAAGTCTCTCCGTCAGTTGATGAGACTTTGATGATAATGACCATATCTAATGACGACCATTTCACTGCCTTAACTCTAGCCAGTAGTCAGTCATGACAGAAGAGCTTTGTCTTGTGAGGTGGTGGGTGTATTAGCACGTACAGAAAACCTACATCCAGGGATGGGGAAGGGGTGGAGGTACCCTGGTGAGGTTTGACGAATGGCTCACATGATGGTTTACTCATTAGATCATGGGAATGTTTCAACGTTGCCTCTGGGTTGTTTTGTGTTGGAGTCTAATATCCTAAATACTACATTTTTCTGCTTTAGAGCCCCTGTATATCAGTTCCAAAAATCATTTATCTGCCAAAACTGATACTAAAAATCTGTATCAGTATCAGGCCCTCATGTCTTAAAGTTAAATACAGTTTCCTCTTTAACGGTGCTGTTTTAATATGCCTTTGTGGATGCAGTAGTGAATGGTACTTGGAAGTGATTTGGAGACCATGCAGTAACTTCCACCTCAGAGTCATGTCTGTTTTCAGTGCAGTGTCATCTGAGAGTCCAAAGATATGGCTACTCAGTTTTTATTTATTTGTTTTGCCCCCTTTGGTACAGAGATTTCTCCAGTTTCTCTGAGTCTTTTCACAGTAATATGCTCTGTAGGAGATGAAATTCTCAAACTCTGGTGATATCCAAACTGTTTTTGGAGCTAGAGTCATACTTTTTTTCTCTAGGGTATAAAGTCATCAATTATCAGATAACTAACTATTTCAGGACTGTACACTTTTAATTTAACCCTCATCACTGTACCATTATTACTACTGTGTCACTTTCTACTTTTACTCCAATGCGCTATTGTGCCACTGACATCATTAGCACTACTACATCCATATTGTCATATTTACACTATTACGTCCACTTCAGGACTGCCATACTGTTTACATTACGTTCTTCCATTCACCTTCTTCCTTATATTTACACTGAAACACTGTTTATACTGTTATGTTGTTTATATTGTTATCTTTATTTTGTAAATTGAGAGTATTTAAGGTAGTCTTTTGCCTGGCTTAGTTGTTTATTCTTATATTTATATTTTTATATTTGTATTCTTGTAGTTTATTCTTATACACTGTGGGTCTGAGAGGACTGAAATTTCTTCTGTGCTGTATGTTTAACATGTATAGCATATTTGAAAAATAAAATTGACTTTGACTATCTCCCAGTATAATTACAGAGCCCTCTTATGATATTAGGGTGTGTGAAAACAGCTAGCAGCTGTTAACTTTGTTTATAATGTAGGCACTTGAATCTGCTTGCTCTGTGCAGTTGTAAAAAGATCCACCAAACAGCCCCTCCAACACTCACTTATAAACGTGATATCTTGATTGTTTGATCTGCACAAGAGCTGGGGTGCGAAAATTAAAATGACAGCAGAGGTTTTGCCAAAATGTTTCTTCCAAGAAAGGTTTTGCATCAACTCCAAGAAAAAGTCTGGGAATTTTCCAGAACTTTAGACCGTTCTTTTGAACTCAGTTTCTCCACAGAGACCGACCTTTATGAAAACGGCAACCTGCAGGTCAAGATAAATTTCATCCACGCACTCCTGCAGTGAAGTCCAAAGAAAAGGCTGATTTCAAAAGGAAACTCTCGCAGATATGAAACGTCGTATTTTTAGTAGCAGTGGATCGATTTCTGCTCACATGAGAATAAAATCGTTAGTCACATGGAAGGAGGGCAGAGAGGAAATGTGACATTTAATTGCTGCAACAGCTATTGATGTTGCCAAGCCCTTTCCGAGTGAAGCTGGTCAGTTTACAGGAAAATGGTTTGGCAAGCAATTAAATTCATCATCGCTGCTGGAAAGCAAACTATTGTTGTGCTGACAGAGAGGCAGCCGCATGTGTTTCTTTTGTTTTTTGACTGTTTCCTGTCTGTCTAAAGTCTGAACCTGTGTGACTTCAGTCTTTCTGGAGCAGTGCTTGACTTCGTCAACTTTATCTGTTGGTTTGTTTATCTTCAGGTCCAAACTTTTCTATGATTAGCGAAAGGGTGTGGGTTTTGTTTTAAGAATAATGAGGGTCTTAATTTAAGATCTGCACCTGTTGATCAGTTGAATGGGTTTAAATACCACTTGGCTGAACAATATGACAGGAAGATTGCAGCCCTCCCCCCGAGCAACAATGAGCTACATTAGTAGGTAATTGTCATTATCTTCTCTCGCTCATTATCATTTAATCATTCTCTAATTGGAATTTTAATTTCTCATTTAAAGGCGGCAAGACTATGGCTTATTACTTCTGATAAAAACCATTAGAGCTATTCATTTAGGCCAGTAGGCTGATTTGAATGCATGTTGTCAAGATATCACAACATGGGTGATGTATAGGCTGGTCTAAAGAGGGCCAGGGTCTTTTCAAAAACATGTGTTGTGTTGCCTCTTTAGAGTTCTAATCTTTATCCTGCCTGTGACTCTTTCACTTCCTCCACTCCTCCAGTCCCTTCTCTTCATTTCCTTCTCCAAAGGATTTAATGTTGCATGTATTTGACCTCATTTGCCAACACCTCTACTGAAATGGACCAGAGATTAGATCTGGGAGATTCATCACAGACAAAAGGATGAGATTTGACACTGAGTGATCAGTATTGCAATATCCATGTTAGGGCTGGGCGATAAAAATATATGTTGAAAATTAATTTCCCTCAGTATCAATATAAAAAATGGTCAATATGCTTTTCGATGCCATGTTTTGGTTGACTGTACAAATAGCCAATGAAAAGATGAGTTGTTTCGGGTCCGCTTCGTGCTGAACCAGTTGTGTGCTAAATTAGAGCCAGCAAACAACTGTGTAGTAGCAGACTGCAGCTACACACAACCACAGCACTTTAACACGTGAAGCCGACAGCACTGTTGGTGAGAATCGTTGACAACACTGGCATGAAAACATCGGTGGTGTGGAGGTATTTTCCTTGCAAAGTCAGTCAAAGCAAATGATCACATGTAGTTCAGGAAGCTCTTCCAAACTGTCTCATACAGGCAGATGTGGAGAAAGTAGATCTGAGTTTGTTCTAGTTTGTAACCTTTAAAATCCTCTTTTCTCTTGGTTTCCAGTTGTTGTGACAATTTATTGAGTCTGTAGATTGTTAATATACATCTCCTCAGTAAAAGTTTGCATTCTTGAGTGATGGTGGAGCTCTTACAGATATCTTTTTTTTTTTTTTTTTAATGGAAACAGACATTTTTGCCACAGTGTCAACAGGCAGAAGTGAAATATGCTGGGACTCCTTTCTGCAGGTTGATTTGATTTGATGTATCATGTTGTCCTGACACTAATAACCCTCTCTTTGGGGTTTAGACCAATTATAACCAAGTTATCAACACTTCCCATACTCTACATCTGTATGCATGTCTTATATTTCAGTATGACAGCATCATTAAAAATGACCTTTGCAGAGTGTTAAACAAAAAGGCAATTTGCTGATTAAAACTAATATTAGTATGAGCCCATTCTCACATCTGGTATGTCTCACCCACCCTTTTACCTCCTGCCCCACTGTCATGTCAAACTTCCTCATGTTTCTAAATAAATACACCGCCGACAGAGGCAGTGTGCCATCTCATTTCCACAGCCGTGGTATGATGTGTTTACTGAGAGTGAATTTAACGAAGCAGAGAGAGAGATAGGACGGCTAATTGCTTTAATTATACTGCGTGGCTGTGATCTGCTAAACTGTAAGGTGCACCGTAATCCGTCAGCTAATTACGGGATGTTCGGTGGTGGTGTAAGTGGGGGTGCAGCTGAGATGGGGGTTTTCAGCCGATGAGTAAAGTGCGAAAGTTTGGCTTTAATTAAACACGGAATCTGTGCCCAGTGGATCGGCTCTTCTAGTATTATGCCCCCCCTTCCCAAAAAGGAGTCTCATCACCAGACTTTAAATGCAAAACCCTGAAGAAAAAAAAAAAAAAAAAGTTAACTTGCTCATTAGAATTTGCACAGTCATTAGAGAAGGGCAGGGGAAAATGAAGAGGGTCACTAGAGACTGTACATAGTGTCCGCTTCTTTATTTGGGGGATTAAAGCCGCATGCTCAACATAGATTGAAAAACTACAGGACTGTTCAAAAGCCAACCCATAATCTGAGACTATAATAATCAAAGTAATTTAATGACTTCACACCTTGATAATTCATGTTAATATCTGTATATACTACACATCAACACATACTGTTTATGAAGCATGGTGCTAGTTCAGGCTGGTCACTGACACCAACACCAGCCACCATCAAACAGCTCAGCCACCTATAAGCTTCCACCTGTTCATACTTTTTAAACCTGTCCACTTTTCCTGCTTCGTTGGTGTCTTATAATATCAGCGTCATGTGCATTTAAGCTGATGCCTGCTCTGATCTGTACCCATTCTGTATCCTCTCTTTGCTGCTGCTCTCCCTGCCTTGGCTGTCCATGTGTTCATGTGAAAGAAAGAAGAGGTGTGCTCTTCCAATCTTGAGCTTTAGAATAGCAGGGAACCCTAAGGACAGAGCCATATAGAATAGAATAGCCTTTATTGTCATTGCATGCTGTACATACAACAAAATTTGTTTGAGGAATCTACCATCAGTGCAGGACAAATAAAAGAGGCAGTAGAAACGCACACAGTCAACCTTTTATAATTAGAAATATAAATATATGATAAAAATGACAGATTGCACTATTACCCACAGTACTGCTTACACGTTTGTGGCCTCCCTCAGGAATTTAGGAGTCTAATGGCCTATAGATAAAAGCTATTTTTTAGCATGCAAAAAGTTATATATCACCAAATATAACTTATTGCATGCTAATAAGTAATTGTCTTTGAGTTCAGTGGTGCTGGCTCAACTATTGTTATGGCTTTTTTTTTCTTTTTTTTTAATTAAAAGTGAATGTCATTTCTTTTGGTGCTAAGGTCAGAAAAAAGAATGTTACTAGAAGACAAAAGATAACCAAGAAAAATAAAAAACAGTGAAGGTTGTCAAACCTGGGAAAAAAAGGGGAAAGTCATGGTACGCTTACAATACAATCAGACCATGTAATAACATCTCTGAAAACTTAGCAAAAGTTTTTTCTATTTTTATTCACATTGTGCTCCAACATCCACTACCACCTTTACCATTTGGTGTCACAGGGGGGTACAGCCTCGCTCAGGGCCAACAAATAGACAGAAAACCAGACACACTCCCCCCTACTCACATTTTAGAGGGACCAATTAACCTAACAAGCATGTCTTTGGACTGGGAAAGGAAGGTGGACTTTCTGGGTTTCATTTATTTCTCTAAAAGTTCTTAAGGTCGGGATATTGTTCATTTTAATATCAGTAGAGGTTGTCCATGACCCTACAAATCCTGAATCTGCTTCTTTTACTTTCACTCAGGTTCAGAAATACTGAGATTTATTGTGATGTGTTTTAAATGCCTTCACTTCTCAGAAATATATCTGTTTCTTCCCCCAGCAGGCTCACAGTCAGGGAAATGGAGCTCCCTTGATTTGTAAGATCTAAACAGTATCCTGCAACTCCGTTCTTTAGGTCTATGCATTTAGAGAAGATTCAAATACACAGCAGTAATTCTAGCAAAGCAAATCAATTTCTCCTCATAAATCTCATCAAGGTGAAAAATTCACAATTTAACAACAAAACCTGCCAGGTTTATTTGAGGAAACGTCTTCAGGGAATGAAAATGCAGCCTCAGAGCCTGACTCCACAGAGGAAAAAGCATCGAACACAGGTGGCAAGACATATGTTTATCACAAATCTGAATTTGCCGGTGGAGTATTTTTAGCTCACAAGCTGTTGGCAAAAAAAGACACTCTCCATTCTGGCTGGATATTTAACTGGTTATTTTGGCCAATTCTGCCAGTACACATGTAACCTAAAAGCATTTGGCCTCGAAAGTATGTGTGGGTGTGTGTGTGTCATTGTGAGTTTAAGTTTGTGTGTTGTTTCTTCATTGTGTAATCATACAACAGAGATGGCTCTAATTGAATAACAAGCACCATCTGGAGTCAATAGTAAACTGCATGTTTATGCTTCTTTCTGCGTCTTCAACACTCACACACATAACCATCTGTTTTTCCTGCATGACACTGCACAATTGTTCATCAATCTAAACCACAAATCTCTGATGCATCCTGTTTTATTGCAAACAGTTTATGATCTTTCTATGCACATACATGAATTCTGAGCATAGGTATACAGCTGCAGAAGCCAAAGTTTATTTCCTGGCTCTCGTGGTAAATAATAAATTTAACATTAATCATAAACGTCGATCCAATGTGCAGTCACTTCAGCGTGAGACGCTGGACTGAAGAGATAACAGTCACTCTCACATGCAGACATTAAAGTTCAAGTCCTCTCTGTGTTTGCAAGTCTCTTTTATTTTTATTCAAAGCTTTAAAAATATCATTGCTATGGTAACACAGTGAGAAGAGCACATGCTCTTTTTTATCTTTTTTTTTTTTTAAAGCAAACTCTGAAAGAAAAAAGGGAATAAAACTGATGCTGAGACTTGAGCAGGAATCAAGAAATCGAATGAAGCCCACTTATAAACTTGAACCATTGAGTTTTACTGCAGGGAGTTTCCATTCACTGTCCATACCTAACCAAACAAAAGTGATGTGCTATCATGAGCAAATAACTCACTCATTAACCAAAACTATTTGAGACTTTGGTAACACTTTACTTGATGCCTATCTCTATAATGCATTATGAATGTATAATGTGGTATAATCATGTTATAGCACTGTATAAGTATAGTTATAAACACTCATAAATGATCATAATGCTTTGTAGCAATAATCATAACACAATATACAGCATTTTATGATGACTTACAAGGTCAGGTATCATAATGTGCTACGCTTTATAACTTTATACAGTTATATATAGTTTTACAGTGCTATGACGTGATTACAACGCATTATACATACATTTATAATGCGTTATAGAGATAGGCATCAAGTAAAGTGTTACAGAGACTTTCAACACAATTGCTCCAGCTGTCCTGCATGTGGGCTTGTTGAGTTCAAACAACCGTTATACCACTTTTATCCCTAAAGACGTCAGGTTATCCTATAAACCAAGGTACAAAGTACCTTAAAATGGACCACAAAGGGTACATTAAAACACATAGTCACAGTGGTATCTTGAAAATACACTTAAGTAGGCATACACTGGCACAAACATTGGTTCTTATCTTGACAAAGAGACCCCTAACAGTACCTTAAAACAGACCAAAAAGTGCCTTTAAAAGTTAGACATCTTAGATGATGTGTTAGATGGGACCCTTAAAGCCACAAATAAGCATCTTCAGACGGTCACTTAAGGCAGATGCTCAAGAGCACCTTAAAACAGACATACAGGTTCCTCTAAAACATTCAATAAAGGAGAGCTTAAAAACATATGCCTAATGCCTGTATGTGGTAAATAATGAGTAACTACCATAGACTGTATATACTATGGACAACTTGGTCCCGCCTTCCGCCATTATACGAATTTGAAGCCAAAAAGCTCTCAGTAATTCCGCGTTTTTTTCTCCATTTCCTGAAACCAACATTACTCAGTAGCGTTGTATGCACTCCACCACTTGCGCAGTAGCATTGTACACATTCAGCGGGGGAGTCGCAGCTGAATCACTGTGATGACGCTCGGCTCAAACAGCGCATCTCCCGGGTGAGCTACGCAATCCTTGTACGCCCATAGGCTGTTTCAAATGCCAATCATAGAAAACTTAAACCAGCCTTACAGTAACTACATGTCAACATCGCAAGCAGGGGGGAAAATAATTAATCTGTGCAATAAATTTCTAAAGTTTGTCCACAACCCCATAAGCTTTGCTGGTGGAGGCGGGACTTATGACCTATACTGCAGCCCATTAACAGAGGGTGCTGTTCTCGGAGTGGCTTCACCCAGCGAGGAGGCAGACGCTGTCCATTGTATATACAGTCTATGGTAACTACCTAAAACAGGCTGAACTATGCCTGAAAAAAATCCCTGTGATTGCTTTAAAAAGGTTGCTAAAGGTTACTGTGAAACAGATAACAGAACTTAAAGGGTCTGAGGCACCTTGAAACAGGCAAACCCGGTACCTTGAACCATGTGCTTGAAGATACTTGGCTCACAGAGAACTTGAAAGACCTGCTTGAGGATATTTTGGAAAAACTGCTTTTCAAATCAGCAAAAAAAAGACTCTCAGTCATACCTCGAAACAGACACAAAGGGCGCACTCAAACATAACTTAAAGAGGAATGTATTTTTAAAAACTGCATATACTCTGTAGTGATATCTCTGATTTTTTTCACTTTCAAATACTGAAGTAAACTAAGAGTTCTGCCTTATTAACTGGCCTTTCCATCATTTGAGGAAGCCGGAGAAGTACCTGCTACAGTCACACAGTTGCACAGCGCAGAGGAAAGGTGAGGGCAAAAGATGTCAAAGAGAAGTCTTAGAGACGTGGAGAACAAAGTCTGCACCTGGGTGTTTTCCACCTTTGTAGCTCTCAGATCTCAATGAAACAATTTAGATGCAGCCTGGGTTCTGACGGCGGCCCTGAGTGTGTAAGTGTGGGTGTGTGTGTGTCAGAGTGTGAGGGTGAGTGTGTGTTGTATAGACCCTGAGTTGATTACAGCCCATCTTGTGTCTCCTTTCATCTTTCAAAGGTCTTGGCGGTGTCAGGCTTCTACGCCAGCTCTTTGCTCTGGCTTTATTAAGGTGGACTGAGAGTTCGTCCCACCTTGGTCTCTGAGGGGAGAGAATACTATTGAAGAGTAGCTCCAAAACCTATCAGCTTTACTTCTTTATTCACTGATTTCATTCTGCTGCACCAGCAACACCTGAGACAGCAACCGAGGAAATACTGCATGTGTGTGTATCTAACACAGTTTCCAAGGGATTAAGTTCATACCTGATAACTAAAAATACCTAACGATTGGCCTTAAAGCTGAAGATGATACCCAAATAACCTGTACTGTCCTACTTTTTTGGTACCTAATACTGCATTCCAGTTGTACTTGGAAGTCGGGATTTCTGAGCTCAGAGTCGGAAATTCATCTGGAACGCCCCCCTGAAGTTGGATTTCCCACTCGGAAAGTCGGATGATCCTCACCAATCCCGACTTGACGACAACGTCATAATCCAAGATGACAGCGCAATGCATCAACAGTAAACAGTAACAGTTTTTTTTGTTTGTTTTTTTTTGTTGTTGTTGTTTGTTTTGTTTGTTTGTTTTTTCCTCCTGTTTTTGTTTGTTTGTTTTGTTTTGTTTTGTTTTTGTTTTGTTTTTTTTGTTTTTTGTTGCTTTTCTGTTTCAGGACAACGGATGAAAATTAGCCTTAGCTAACTCCGGCTGGTTTACAATGAGAATAGACTTCTTGTATCATGTCTTCTTCTCCTTGTCCATGAACTGGTACTGTCCTGTCTAAATAAATGAATAAATAAAATAAAATGAAATAAATAAAGCTCTTGTAATGTATTATTTATTAGCACTTCTGTTTTGTTTTGTGAAATTAAATAAGTGATATGTTGTTCTGCCCGACATCTAACTGTGAACATCGTGCTATGGTGTTTGTCAGAGTAAAATACGGTGTTATGCGTTGTTTACAACTGGTATAGCTAACAACAACTAACAACAGCTGACAACAGCTAACAACAGCTAACAATGGGTAACTGTAAGCATCCATCTTGGTTTTCAGACTTGTTAACTGGAACGCCATCAACTTGGGTGTAACGTCATTCCCAGCTCTTACATCCGACTTCCAAGGCAACTGGAATGCTGCATAAACCTTCCCTACAATGATTGAGAAGAGAGAGGGGGTAGAAAAGCTCATACTAACTTAGATCTACAATCTAGCGACAGCTTACCAACAACCAACATGATTAAATACAACTTCAAATTTGACCTAAAGCTTGAATAAAGAGCGGTAGAGATTCATTCGCAATTGTGTGCCTCTACACAGAGAAAAATGGGTTTGGCTTTTGCTTTGCATCCCGAAAGTACAGTCTGGTGAGATGCTCATGTTGGTCTAATATGTGAGCCTGCTGCTTCCTGCATGAAGAAGAATCCTGAACCTAACAAGAAGTGTTGGTGGATTTACTCACACAGCCTGTCACATTATTAAAATTGACTTTTCTGAATGACGAAATCGAATCTGACATCAGCAGAACTGTCATCGAACTATGTTGCTGTGGCATCTGTTTCTTTCAGGAGAAACAGCATCTCACAGATGAACCTCTGAGCCGATGGCTGACAGCCAGAAACACGTCGACTTGGACGACTTGATTATCTCTGGTTTTATATCCAATCCTGTTATCCTGTTATCAGTCTATCTGATCTGCTGGCTCACTTCCATCTCATTCTTTTTTTTGTGATTACCGCTCACTTTGAATGGACTCGCAAGTTCAGTTACAAAGCTGGAAAAGTCAAATGGTGCTCTCAGAGGTAAGGAAACAGTTCATTCATCTTGTTTGCCGGTAAAGACATATTAAAAGAAAAGAAATCACTGCAGTACACTGGAGGTCCTATACAAGAGAAGACAACCAAAAACCTGTAATATACTGCTGCTCGGGAGGAAGCTGACAACCTTGATCAACTCTGATTAATGTATTGGAAAAAGGGATTCATGGAGACACTAACATCCTCATGAATTCACCCTTCTGGCTTGAACTGCTGGTTCCATTTATTTCATATCCAGAGATTTCATAACCACCTCTTCCCACTCTGTGTTTGTCTGTGAGCGGGGAGCAGAGTGGGATGGGTGGGAACAGGGGATTAAATAAGTGGAGGGAGTTTATCATTTATCCCTCCATCCATCCACCCCTCTCTCTCTCTCCGCCCGCTGTCACACACACAGGCTCGGAGGAAAACACGGTGATCCGATTAGGTCTCTGAATGTGAGTGTGTGCGAGTGAGAGAAAGAGATAGAGCGAGGGATAGAGTGTCTCAGAGAGAGAGAGAGAGATGTGTGTGTTTGAATTATAGACAACACGCCCCGGTGCCGGATGGACAGAATGGAGAGAAAGCTTAAATCCTCCACAAAGGCAGCTCCATCCACCGCTGAAATGTGGCTTTTTGAATCGCACTGTGGTTTTAATGAACTGGAGGAGATATCAGAGCTGTCAGTAAAGCTCTTTTTTTTTCTTTCAGATATTTTGAGTGGCTCTATGAGGGCAAAGGATGAATGGACATCAGCCCCGGCAGTTTTTCTAGTGGTCGATTTTATCCTTGCTGACCAGTAAGCTGTCCGACAAATTTAAACAGGAGGATGTGGCGCATGATATAGAACAAAATTCAGAATACCAGACACATACAGTAGCTATCGACAGGCAGGGTTTAAATAATGCAACAGGTGGAAGTGGAGAGAGGAGAGCGGGGAGAGGAGCAGGATGTACTAAACCTGCATTTACAAATACGCAGTCTGAATGTCTTCTAATACTTTAAATCTAAGGGACAGCTGTGTGTTTTCTTCCATCAGTTTCTTTTATGCTCTTTCTCAGGTGTTTTTTTTTTTCCACCAAAAGAAAAAAAAAAAGCCCCTCCATCCACTCTTCATCGTGTGGTTTAATCATTGAGGACAGAGAAAGAGGAGAGAAAAGTTCCTCCGTGAGAGTGGAAAGAGAGGGAAGAGGCTGGATTAATCTGTCTGTTACATGCTGCTTCCACACTCTGGGTTTGTGTGTCTATATGTGTGTGTGATTGTGTGGGTCCCTATCACTGCCTTGATTTTAGAAAATGTCAGTGCAGGAGTGGAGAGCCTCCAGAACACAGACAAAGAAAGTGACGGAAAGGCCTTTCTGCCTGACCTCTTCCGTCTCTGTCGTCGACTGCACCTCCAGGACTGTTGACGTGTGCAAGTGTGTTTTATTTGTGTGTGCAAGCGAGTGAGTGAGTTTGGTATACCTGTGTAGACGAACAGGCAAACTTATATGACTCCCATTTGATGGGTAGCTATTTCTCAAGGATGCAAGTCCCCTTTTGGCAATTTAATGGAGAGAAACCACAAAAATAAATCTTCTACACTTGATTGGCACTGGTCTTAAGTCCCCTGTTTTCATTATAGGAAAGTCTGTGTGTGTATTTTATGGCTATCTGAGCAGACAGTCAAGCAAACCACAGGCCTCTGGAAAGAAAAGGGTAAAATATGAGAACACTTTCACCTGATTTATGACATAAGGGCCTCTGCTGCACCTCCACCCACGCTTGTATCAATAGGTCTCCTCCACTTCCATCACAAACAGCATTGTAGTGCCATATGTGGGTACCGCCATGCCTTCACATTATCTAGGTATAGACTTTTTCGTTAGAATCTGAGATGTTATAAATCAGATATCACCCTAATTGGACACCATTCATTTACTATCTATCAAACAGGTCAAAATACCTCCTCCTTTGGCTCATGTAGGAACCCCCAGGGGTCTATCTTGGTTCCCCTCATATCCATTATTTATGGACATGCTTCTCCCAGTGCGCGTTTCCTTTGACACCCAGGTGACCACAGATATGTAGTCCTGATTTGCTCAGCTCAGACCGCTGACTAAAATCAGGTCTTTTGTTTCTCCTGCAGACTAAAATACAAGCCACACATGCATTCATCTCTTCAAGACTCCTCAACTGTAACGCACTTTATTCTAACATCAGCAAGCACAACATCCAAAGACTAGAATTAGGGGTGTCCTGATACAACTTTTTTACTTCCAATACGATACCGATATTGTAGCCTTCAGTATCGGCCGATACTGATATTGATCCAATATTAGCACAAACTTGTGCATGACAAGTTTTGCACTCAGCTGCAATGTCTTTTTCAGACTTTAACCAAAAATAATGCCACACAGCCAATATCACTCCTACTCCTTGATACTTTGTTTGTACCTTAGTACATACAGGCCGATATAATCCAATATGTGATTTTTGGCTGATATCGGACTGATACCCGATATCAATATCGTATTGGGACAGCCCTAACTACCATATGTTCATGCTGCCGTCAGATTTTTACAGCATAGTAAGAGATGCAGCCATGCTCCCCGTGAGTTATTCTGGATCTCTTCGGCTTACATTCTCACCATATTTTCAAATCTAGAAATGAAATGCTGCAATAATACTGGAGAAAAAACATAAAAAGCAAATGCTTTTGGTTAATTAAAGGAAAGTTGCAGGTAATATCAAGTCAAGGTTTATTTTAGAAGATTGTTTCTCCATCTTTGTTTGGCTTTTCTCTGAAATCATCCCGTCATGTTATTAGCGTTTCCTAGAATTTTGCACCTGCACACATCACTGTAGCCAATTTTTCTTGCCCTCGCCATAATGAGTTTGAATTCTGTCCCTTTTATCTCAGCAGTAATAACGGTTTCTGTCAAATAACTGCTTTGCTGAGATCAAACTGACACAACAGGCAGTAAATCAACTTAAATCAAGGCCCAGGGTTCATTTGGCAGCTGGTAGTTCGACCAATCAGCAAGCTATGGCATTTCTCTAGATAATGCAACAAAAAGCAGTGATGTTTTTTTCACTGACTCAAAATGAGGTTGTGTTTGGGTTCATTAAAGGCTGTGCCAGATGCCAGTGAAGTAAATTTGTCTACATCTGCTGATGATGTCTCAAAGCCAAGCAAATGCCAGTTTTGCTTTACAACAGACCACATAAGGGAATCTGGATTAGATCGCCCAGAGTTCGCAAGGGAGCACACTGATAAACCAAACAAGAAAATAAAAAAAACAAGCGATAAGAACTGCAGGCAGAGAGACAAAAATGAGCAACTCCCACTCCTACATGGTGATAATTGATCTTTAACTATGGGCCACTGAATGTGGTATAACCACCTGTCACCATAGTAAGTGAGTTTTAACAATAAACTGTTTGTTATTTACAGCTGACAGCATGCAGTTAATGTCCATCAAGTGTTGTTATTCTGTCATGGCTTCAACTATGTTATAATGAAACTCCCACCTTAGCATCAGCATTTAATATTAGCTGTAACCACACTGCCAAATAATTGACACATTAACAAAGCAGTGTGTCAGCATTAGGCATATGGATCGACTCATTTTATGACACAGATGTGAGGTGAAAGTTACTTTAAATCGATAGTGATTAGCTTCTATTTAACTGGCATGCATCAGCCTCCACTTCTCAAGAAGGCCTTTTTACCTCGACATCCATGACTTAAAAAAAAAAAAAAACGTTAGGAGCGCGGTAGAATGATAATAAAAACAGATTTTGATGGTTTGAAAATTAATTTAACCCTGTTTTGGTGAAAATAGCGGACAAATAACTTATCAAATGTCGAAATGGTTTGTGGTCTGACAAATTAAAATTTGACATTCTTCTTGGAAATCCTGGATGCCATGTTTGTTGCTCTTCAAAGGACCACTGGGCTTGTTTGAGAGCAAAGTTTAAGCGGGTGCCCATGATAGTTTGGGGATGCATAGGTATCCATGACTTCAAATTAAAAACAAGCATATATGTGATGTTGATATTTCACTTTTATTAATTTAGTATCAGCTAATGATAATTAGGAAACCATAAAAATCTGTTTTAGTCAGAATTTACACAGCACTGTACAAGTAAAAAATAAAGGGATGAAAAAGGAAATTTAACAGATGTATTTACTCGTGGAACTAACTTTGACTCCCCATGGTGTGATAAAAATGCATTCAAACACTTCTTCATAAAACAATGGAGTCATATCCGACACCTTTGGTTTAACACTTTTCAAAAACAACAAAATAGCCTCTGCCATTTGCTGGCATGTAGGGATTTCCTCACACTTTGCAGAGCTATTTTGCCGTGGGCTACGGTCTTTGCATAGTGTTCAAGTATATATTCCTGGCCCAGACTGGCTCCATTTGAAGCAACAAACCAGCTGGCCTTCATCAGCTCCAGTTTTTTGAAATGGTTTTGGTTTGCCCGGGGCGTTATTCTACATTGACAGCAAATCAAAGAACTCACCTGTGAGCTTGCCACCTGAGTGAGGCATCAGAGGCACCAGAAACAGGTAGAAAATACGCCAACTGAACATCCACAACATTCGACAGACTGTTCAAACTCCTCAGATATGCAAAAAAAAGAAAACATGTTTACATATAAGAGCCCAGGTGTTTTTGCTGTCTGGATATATCTTGTTTTGTATGATAAAAAATTAAATCAACAGAGTCCTTTGTACAGTGAAAGGTTTTGGTTTCCTGGGAAAATTATAGAAATTGAGGGTTCAGATGCAAACCGTCTGACTGCCTCTCCTTAAGGCAGCTGTGTGGGTGCATTCGATTGTACGAGAAGAAAGAAAAAGAATAAAAACAAATGCTTGAGAGAATTTATATCCTGTCAGTGTTCTCACTCCTGCATACTTGGCCAATATCTAAGTGAGGTTGGTGAGATTGCATGTTTAAAATAGACGAAAAAGGACCTAAAAATCTGCCTTTACAGAGCCACAATTTACTGGGGGGTATTATGCTTCTTTTCAGGATTTGTATTGTCCGTCTGATAGCTTTGTAGTAGCTTAATATTACTTACAGGTCAAAAACCCTCATTTCAACTTCTACTTAAAACGTTTTGTTTCAGCTACTATCTCTTTAAAGCAGCTTTCTAGAGGGCAAGTGAGTAGGTTTGATTTTAACATTGGTGGGGACACATGGGGAGGTTTGGACTACTCTCACTTCGCGGTCGCAGATAACATACACACAGATAACATCCCATCTGGTCCAACTAGCAGCTAACCTTTACAGGCAGATGGAGTGACAGCCAATCACAAGAACATAAGTGAGAAACCGGCAGCCAATCGAAGAGCAATATTTAGTTTAGAGGCGGGACTTCTAGCAGAAACCAACTGTTAACCCTTTGCATGCCATAATCCTTGATTAAACACTATGGACAGCGGTTGTATTGACAGGGACTACACTGTAGCAGCTGATTATTGGTAGGGACGTGTCCCTAGCGTCCCTACTCAATTCTATGCTCTTGCTAGAAGGCTTGTCCACTGTTACCACGTGAAAAGTTGTTGCCTAAAATGACAAATTATGGAAAGTTATGGTAAGTTTTGGCCCCCAGATTTGACCTTGAGAGTTTGAAGAAAAAGAAATGAATGAGATGTTTCTGTTTGGTAAATGTTACCAATTGGTGATGTCACAAATTGAGCAAATCACAAGTAGCTCTTGCTTCATACTGATTTGAGCTTTTGCCTGTACCTCATTCTTGGATAACTTTAACACACCTTTACGCCAAAAATTGAAGCTTTGTCTACCTTTGGTATCACCTTCCAAATTTTAACTAGATATTTATCAATTTTAACTCTGTATTTATATGTAAAATATGAAAAAGCGTAACACCGTCTCTTTCAGAAAACAACCTGTTACTAGTTCACACATTCTTTTAGATATCCTGCTGTAAGAGACTACAGATGAGAATAAGTGTAGCAGGACTCTTTCTCTGTTCCTGCTGTTTTGGATGAAAATAACTTGTTCTCAAAGAACATCTACTTTTATGTTATATCCATTGACTTCTTAAAGGCATCTGCCAATTTCAAAGTGACCACAACTGCTTTGTGATCTCAACAAACATAAACAGGCTGCACTATATGTCAAAATTCATTTGCAGTCCAAGTACTGGCTTTTAAAATGAAAGAGCTTCAGGTTTTATTTTTATCTTTACGACATGCTTTTAATCTTGAGGAGTAGAATTGGAAAACAGCACACGAAACCGGTCTGCTCATGGAAAGTATCACAAGATCTTAAGATGGTGAGCTAACTGGCTTTTCTTTAGGATCCTCTTTTATATCTCAGTTCTGAGTTTGTCATCTCATGTAAAAAGGACTTCTCTAAGGAGATGAACCGAACATAAACTAGGCAAATGGGCTGAATCTGCCCCTTCATTAGTGGTAATGCTACAGCATGCTCCTCACAAGTGTGATAAAAGGGTTGTTGCTTAAAAACCTCATTTGCTGCTGCTTCAAGTATAGTAAAAGCTTAAGAGCACAACTACAGATGAAGAAGGACAATAGCATTTCTATCTGGCCTGAAAGTGTGCCAAGCCTATAAATATGCAGCCCCTCTTTTTACTCCGTGCTCAGCAAGGTATTTGTTTTACACTGCAAACCAAGCTGTCTATCCATTGCTCTCAGTTAGGCAGAAATTTGGCTTATATTCCTCTGTGATTACTTTTCTTTTTTTAAGCTAACCTTCAACAAGTAAAAGGACAAAATAAGGGGAATACTTTAATGCTATTTAAAGCACAGATTCCTCTCAGGCCTTGTGTTTGAGTGTCGTGCTCGACACAAAGCGTATTGTTTTCACAAATGTGCTGACTAACGCTGCTTCTCGCCGGAGCTAATCCCTGAATTGTAGCTAACACGGGCTGCTCTGGGGTTAGGCACGGCATACAAAGATGAGCATTAGGAGGGTACAGAGGCGAGATCAGTGTAATACTTTACTGGAAATTGTCTCTGGTTGGTTATAGCCCACTGTGATTCTCTTTGTTTAGCCTGTTGATCAGAACAAATGGATGTAACAGCCACTCACACGCACACATACACACACACAAACTCACACCTGCATCCCTGCTGATAACGACACTACGGATCCTCATAGATCACACTGACATTTCATCATTGAGAGCATGGCTTTGATTTAATGGCTTCAAACTGAGCAGAATTTTGGGGCATAGAAAAGCATAGAGTGTGTACTGCATATGCGTAATGAGTGAAATGGAGGCCATGTAAGTCTTTTGTAAGATTTAAAACCTCTAACAGAGATGTATAATCATGCTGAAGGGTGTTGACAGCAGGTCTGCTGTTTGGCAGTAGATCTGGCGTATAAATGCCAAACTTTACAGCTGAAATATTGATTATAAACGGGCAGGTAAGTTTGAGTGTCTGTGTTTGGTGAAAGCTTTGTGACTGGTGGCTCGACCGTACCTGAAGCATTTCAACCAACCAATTATTCTTTCCCTTTATTGGCAAAATTGTGACATAGAGCAGTCTGAGGGCATTTCACAGCAAAAACAAGTCTGGGTCTAGGCTCCATTTGTTCTGTTATTTAGGAGACCTACTCTGGGTCTGTAAAGAGGGAGCAGTCTTGACTGATACCCAACCTTGAAGACAAGCTTTTTTTTCTCAAGAGGAACAAATATGCAGAAAAGTGGACAGTGAGTCTGAAATACCTCTCTGTTCAGTTTTGTTCTTGCATTTATTCCACATTTAGTGTTTCCACAATATGAAAATATGCTGGTGGAGGTTATTTTTATGAGCCTGCTCACTAAACAAACTTGTTAGCTTCCACAAGTTTGGTGCCTTTTTAATTCTGTCAGTCACCACATTAACATGTTAAAATAATTTGATTTTTTACCTTAGTCGGACTGAAACTGGAATTTTAAAAAACATGCAAACACATTAGAGTGACTGAAATTGCACTGAATCAAACCTCTCTTAGTTGTATTGGCATATCTGGATAATTCAGCAATGTAGATGCTCCTCTCAGACTGACAACTGTAGTGCGCACACTCCAGTGTTCGCACTGTGTGAGTTGAATAGCACGGATGCGTTGCTAGGAAGCAGGAAAGTAAACAAAACCTTGACAGACAAAGGAAGGATGTTAGAGGCAAAACTTTCTTATTGTACAAACAAACAGTATAAAGCCGTAAAAGTGACAATGTTTTGATTGTTTGACACTCATCCTGTTTGCCTTTTTCAAACACGTGTCAACCAGGAGATGACCAGTAATAACAAGCTGAAAGGAAGTATGTCGCCACCTGCTGTAGTGGAGGCCAACATGCTTCTGTCAGTAATAAGATTATTGCCCAGTGCACATAAACTGGGAAATTCATGACTGTACCTTGACCTAAATGTGAATGTAAACAGTTGATATTTGCAGAGATCCATCACTAAGAACCGTTTAAACTAAAAATAAATGAATGCAGAAACAACAACATGGACTTAACATAGAGTGGCACTGTGTTGTGCAAGGCAGAGCAGCTTGACTCCATTTTTTTCTGGCTTCTTTTCACTCAGCTGAAATCTGTCAGCGAGGTCAGTTATCAGGTGGTACAACCTCTGCTGTTAACAAACATGGAGCAAAAGATCCGTCAAGGTGAGCAGGACACAGTAGTTTAACATCAAGAGGCATGATTTTTTTCAGATTATCACGGAGGAAGACTAAAACTGGAGTATGATTGCAAACTGAGAGGGGTAGGGAGAGGTCCAAAAACTCAAGTCTTGGGTGCATGACGTCCTTCTTTGATTCTTGTCTTATGTCTGAAGGTTCTTCGCCCTCAGCATGAGAGCCTCTAATTTAAAAATCTAGCACCACTCGGACTTGGTGTTTAAAGTCTTTGGAGGGCTCGTTCTTAAACTGAGGATCCCCACATACTTTATGACTCTCAGCTCATAAGTATACGCACACACAGCACCTCATTACCCATAAGTGTTTCAGATAACGCCAACTGAGAGTAACTCAAAAGTCATTTCTCCTCTCTCTGCTCCTACAGCCCGCTCTCATCCTTCATCCCTCATCCCACCATTCCTCCTGCCTCAGCAGATACGAGAACAGAGCAGGGAGGAGACGGCTTTCTTGCTTTTTGAACAGAAAATGTGACACTCTCAGGAGGTCCACGCAGCAGCCGACTGGGTATCAACGGGATGCAGGAAGAAGGAAAAAGAGAGAGCCTGTGGAGAGTTGTGCTGACACATCTCATTTTCTTTCTAGCTCTATCTTTTCTGCTTCTGGTTGCCTTCAAAAAAGCCTCACTGCGCACACACATACACACACATTCACACCCATGCACAGTTAGCCTGTAATCTCCTCGGTCTGCTAGTGAGTCTTTTATGTTTTCCCCACAGTCCTCCCAGCATGCCGCAGTTGGCCATGTGCTGCTTCACTGAGGATTGGAAGAATTATAAACAGTCTCCATCAATCTGTTCGTTTCGATCTACCTCAGCTGCAGGTGAAATTATGCATACAAATTGAGCCTGGCTGAAAATGTGAAAAATATCAGCAACTAATGTGGATTTTAAAGCCATTAAAATATGTCTTCTATTTACAGGAGGATGGTGGGCAAGCTTTAAATGCAACACTGACACATTCTCACCTTAAAGGAGGCGGCAGACTTGTCAAAAAATATTTGGCTATTTACATCTCAGGCAGACAGAGAGGCATTAGCATTTCCTGTGATGTACAGTGGAGTGGAAAATAATTTTACCTGGGGGACAATAAGACTATCCAACAAAGTAACCAACTGACTAACAATCTGTGTGGTGAAGAAATCTAATGAAACTCAGTCCAGTGTCTGTACATCAGCAGGCGGTCCTTGTGTATAAAAAATGTATTCTGCAGCTTACTGGTTAAAATCTGTAGCAGAGAATTGGAGCTACATTAAGCAAAATCAAGATTAACATTTAAAGGATAAGGTATTGATTTTACGAGAATGAAAGTTGGTAATTTAATAAGACAAGCGTATACAGTATACGTGATAAGAACTAACAAATTTTCAAGGAAAACTCTTCATTTCAAAAGATTTAATTGTTTAGTTAACAAGAATAACAATTCAGATTTACGGGATGAAAGTCCAGAATCAACGAAAATAAACAAGAATTTTTACAGAAAAAAAAAAATTTACTTTGTTAATTTCATGCAAATGAACTCTTGAATTGACACGAGAAAATAAACCTTAAATTATGAGGTGAAAGTCAAATACAAGAAAAAGTTTAGAACTTACAAGAAAAAAAAAATTACAATAAAACTATAAAGTTACGCGTCAGTTGTCGAAATTATTAGCCAAAAAGTGACAAGTATAACGACATAATTTACTAAATTTAAGCCATAAATTTACAAGAATTAAGTAGTGATTATAGCTAAAAAAAAGGGTAATAATTGACCAGCATTAGTAGTGTTCTTTGTCCCAAGTTTATGATTTTATTCCTGTACATTTGTGATTCCATCGTTACAAATTTCAGACTTTATTCCAGTTAATTTATGGTCTCAACATTTATGAACATTGTCCACAAGTCTCATGGAAACATTGAGTCTCTGTGTTTTTTTTTTCCTGCCAGCTGAGGACCATAACAGGATTTAAAGTAGACTTTACAGGTTTGGGAAAAAAAAAAGTTTTCAGTTTTTAAAAAACTGTTCTGTCCAGGTGGGGCGAAAATGCCTCTGCATTGGTTAACTGCAATAGTGCAATTAAATGCGATTGTCCTGTTAATAGGATGTAAGCATTTGCCAAAAAGAAAAAAAAACCCAAAAAACCACATATGAATTTAATGCTTTAAAAATAAATATATGTTTGGTAATTACCCAGCACTCTCTCACCGGTTACATCTTACTAAACTATGGCGGAGTACCTGATAAAAAAGATATGCTGGTTGCCATTCAATGATGTTTAGATTGGACACCTGTCCCTAACCTTTCTAATCAGAGAGCACCCCCTCCTTGAGAGTGTTTAAGTGTGATTGTTTTAGAAGGAATTTCAGACACTCAGAGCAGCTGCTCTGGTGGTTCCAGCATCTTGAAAGTCAAGAGAAGAGCATAATGAAAGGGTCGTAAAACCTCATCCTGGAATCCAGGGTTCAAGTCCAGAGGAGAAAGAAAGTCAAGGGTAAGTTGTCTCGCTCACTCTGTCATGTATTTACAAACATAAACCGACAGTTTTGATAGGATTTTATTGATATAGATTCAGCTCATTCATCTAATTCATGAAGTTTGCATTCACAGCTCCATCACAGCATGAAGTGGTGTAATAACGCGGCACTCCCCCACCCTGCCTGCTCCACCAGCTCCACCTTGTAACACTTCTGCCTGCTCATGCACAGTGTGAAGACTTGGTCCCACCAGACTTCCTCTATTGAGGGCGAGACATCACAGAGGCAGTAGTATTGACTTTGAACTGGCAGCACGATAAGGTCTACAGATGTATGGAAATGAGGACCTTCACAGATCGATATAATGGCAAGCTGCAGAAGCATCCTACAGCTTCTCAGATAAACATACATCATTTATAACGCTCTGCTCTGAGTCTGATTGGAGGTAAATTAACCGAAAGAGGCCTCATGAAATGGCAATTATAAAAAAGAGCAGTAGAAGTGATAAATAGTGCGTGAGAGTAGGGCTGAGAAGAGGAGAAGAGGGTGAAGACTGGGCAGGAAAAGCACTGACAGGAAATGATAATGCTGCACCGTGTGCATCTCTCAGGGATCGGCATTTTCCAGGTTATTTTGGAGTTATTCTGCCCTTCCGTGCACATGTGAAACCAATTATTGCAGATTTAATGAAAAGACTCAGGCCAACCGACAGAGATCAACAATCTCTACAAATCGCTGACCTTGCTTTGCACTTTGAGTCGTCTCTCACTTGAACTATAGATTTCTAACTAGCCTGCCTGAATGAACAAATCAAAAATGCAGCTTGAAGCCAGTCTCTTTGTATTGTTGTTCTGTCGTAGTCAAAAGAAAGGGTTGAGATATCGCTCGGACCAAGCAGCTGACAGAAAAAAATCCTGCTTTAATAAGCTTCATAGAAAATGATCACTGTTGTAGCTTTCATTTATTTAGTGATAAAGAGAGCGAGATATGTGAGTATGTGAACTGGTGGACTGAGTTTCTCCGCTAATTGCAGCGCTGTGGCCTCATGTGCTCGGTTCAGATGCAGAACAAGGCTGAGAACATTTGACTGTGATCATTTGAGACTGTGGACAACACAGCCCAGAACAGAACAGCACAGCACAGCAGCGCACGCACACACACACACAGTGCATGTGTGTGTGTGATCACATGCAATGGGTACAGCTAATGATGTTCCCCTGCTGACAGTATTTTGAGTAAATGGACCAAGACAGTAGATGGAAATCTGAGTCTCATCGTTCATTCATTTTTCAGTAAAAGCCTCTCATTTTTAGTTGTTTCAAACCCAAACTGAAACAAAAAACAGCTACGAAACAACCTCAGTGTGTCTGATTATTAAAGACTGCAGGCTTTAAAACCTGGATCACTGCATTAAGACATAATGACAAGATCTGAACTCACCACTAGGCTTGGGTAGTCAAATTTTTAAGATTAGTAAATTCAATTGAATTCTGTTTTTGCTATTTCAGAATATTAAGACTAAACCATGAGGCATCATCGTGTCGATAACTCATCACTCCTTTCTTTTGTCTGACAGTAATGCTGCATTCCAGTTACCTTGGAAGTCGGATGTTGGAGTTGGAAATGACGTTACACCCAAGTTGACGGTGTTCCAGTTAACAAGTCGGAAAACCAAGATGGATGCCTACTGTTAACCGTTGTTAGCTGTTGTTTACAATTGTCAGCTGTCATTAGCCGTTGTCAGTTGTTGTTAGCAGTTGTCAGCTGTTGTTAGTTGTTGTTAGCTAAACCAGATGTAAACAACACCAAACACAGTAATTTGCTCTTACAAACACCATAGCACCGTGTTCACAGTTAGACGCTGGGCAGTACAACATATACCACTTATTTAATTTCACAAATAGAAAACAGAAGAGCGAATAAATAATACATTACAAGAGTTTTCACTGTTACTCTTTACTGTTGATACACTGCGCTGCCACCTTGGATTATGATGTTGTCGTCAAGTCGGGGTTGGTGGTGATCGTCCGACTTTCCAAGTCTGATATTTCCGACTTTAGGGGCGCGTTCCAGATGAATTTCCGACTCGGAGCTTAGAAATCCCGACTTCTGAGTACAACTTGAATGCAGCATAACACTACCTGAGTGAAATATGCCATTTAAAAATTACAGTGTTGTAATTTTCAATCACGGTGTGCCATAGAGGACAAAATAGCATGCGATTAAAAGAATGAAATGTTAAAATCTGACTTTAATCATATCTTAATGATATATTCACATTTAAAATGTCTCAAATATATGTTCTGTTTGTTCCAGTGTTTAGGAGTTCATTGGTAATAAAAAAAGGTATAAAATCTTTGTTTTTATATCTTCTTTATTTTGTAAATACCTCAGACGGCCATTCTACTCTGCTATATTGATTTAGCATTGACTGTGCAAGTTGCTGGCTGTGTGGAAAACACTCAATGCTATGTCTGTTCACAAACACTGCAGAGACAACAGGTGCATAATTAAAGCTGCATGAGAATGAGCTCCAGAATAATGTGTTGCTCGTTTAGCTTTTCTTGAAACACACCGAGCAGCGGGAGGAAAGAAAAATCCTGCTTTGTAATCGCAGCCTTACGGATGTAATCACAGTCCAAATACTGCGCGCGCACACACACACACACACACACACACACACACACACACACACACACACACACACACACACACACACACACACACACACAGCACAATAGACACTCCAACTCAGACCTCTGTGGCTAACAATTCAGCTGGTTCTTAATCTCAGCGTTTGTCCCTCCTTCTACTCTACAGCCTGGTAGATAAAAATGCCACGGTGCCTGAAAACAGATGACAGGTGCCACAGCCGAGCTCAGATAAAACTGATGAGAAGGCATTATCTTTCTGTCACTGAGCAGAGAGCGACTGAACGCACTGTCTGTTCCCTCTCTCCTTTGAGGCACATGGTTACACGGCTTCAGGGACTGTATTTGGTTTGGATAAAATTAACCCACAGAGAAAACCTCTCAGTTTGAAGGTTTGGCTGTTTTTAATTTAAAAGTTATGACAGTTACAGTAATGGGAGGCTTTGTTGACAATGTGATCCCAACGCAGTACTGGTATGCAAAGTGCAAAAAACAGAATCCCCAGGGTAGCAGTTCATCATGATGACTTATAAATGCAGACATCACAACAAGTTTTACTGCAGAGATGTTAATCATGCTGCAATAAGACAACCAGTTCTCATAAATCTGTGCAATAATAACCAAACTCTGCACACTTTCCATAACATGGTAAGGTCCTTTCACACAGGGGACGACGCGAATATGGAACGCGAAATTACGAAATATTCGGAGGCGAATTTTGACGAGCCTGACTACACACATCAAGCCCGATGTGATTTTGCGACTTCCCAGGGGGGAAAAAAGACGCATCCCGGGCGGAAGTGAGAAGACTGACACAACAGCAGACTGACTGTTTTTCAGTTCTGATTCGACACTAGTGTTGAGATGGCTGTCTGTCTTGATAGCCTGTACTGAGTCTGGGCCAGTACCAGATAAGTACATTAAACTATAATCCATAAACGTAAGGTAACAACCAAGACCTAATGGTGCTGAGACAGCAACATGATTGAGTTTGAGACAGTGAAAATATGATATGTTGTATCTGAACAGGTTAGCATACGAGCTAAAGTTACTTAGCACAGATGAAAGTTAAAACAAAGACGTTTAGCAAATTGCAATCGCAAAACCATCGTCATATGAGAAATCCGATGCTATGACTCTCCACAAGTTGTCCTTCAGATCGTTATCTTAGTAATGTTTGTGTCTTTTATCAAAAAGTGCTCTGTTCTGCGACACGTAAGCGATCTGCTGGTCGGCCATGTTGGATATACTTGTGAATCAAATGTTGCAACAACACGCAATCTGATTGGCCAGAAGTGGACACACAGTATGCGAAACTTTAGAAAAATCGACCATGATCTCAAAAAAAATAAATGCCGCAAGACGGGAAAATGTCACTAATGTGAACGCTTGTATTGACAGGAAACGGGCTCAAAAAAAATATTGACGTCCAAAATAATTGCACAACAAAAACGGTCCTGGTGTGAAAGAAACTTTAGTCCTTAACCAAACGTCAGTTAAAATGCCACTTGTATTTCTCGCTGTCTAACCAGGGACAAGGACTGCAAATTAGCCACGGCAAGAAGTCCTGCATACAAAGCATCAGTTGCTTTTTAATTAGATGCAACAATGCCTGATGTACTGTACATGTCAAATAAATGAATAAAAAAGAAAAAAGGAGTAAATGCATCAAGTACCACGCATCACCAAAGAAGGTCATCAACGTCAGCCGTCGAGCTGAAAGTAGAATTAAGTTATAAGAACAAATGATATGCAGCAAAAACTAATACAGGTCTTGTGAGTGCAGTGAGTCATGATTTAAGTGGCAATTGTGATTTTTGCTCTTCGCCAAGCAAATTCAAAAACTGGAGTATAATGTGGCCTGTGCTGGATCTCCCCCTGACAAGTAATTTCCCTCATGTCAAAAGAAAACCAGCTGGGGACTGGGCCAGTCGGCTGTACCACCATTTTCATCAATGTTCCATATTTTAAGCTAACATAAAAAAGAAGCTTGTGCAATCTTGGCTTTATTAAAAGACTCTGTGATATTGTGATTAATAATTCAGCTTTTTACTTTCACTCAAAGAAAGGAAATGTCACTACTGTTGGATATAAAGCGTATCATTATGTTTGAATTGCTTAAAAGTGGAGTTTTTCATATCAACTCGAGTTAGCTGTGTTGTTTGAGAGTAAAAGTGCACAATGTCAGGTTTCCTTGGCTGTGTCACTTTCCCAAGCGCAACTGAGTTATGTAAAACTAATAAGGATAGCTTGTCTCTTGAATGGCTTACATCCTCATTCAAGATCACACTGGATTTTGTGACTCCTGCCATAATCCATTTCGTGATGGAAGCAGTAGCATCATCTAAATTAAACTCAATTAAGACTAACTTAACTAAATTGAATCACACTTACTCAATAACCTTGTATTTCTTTAAAGGGATATTCCGGCATAAAATTAAGTTAGTTAGTTAGTAACGACCAGACGATAGCAATACACAGCGGTCTCAGGAGCCTCACGCTCAACCAAATAGCCACTCTATAGCAACAAATGATGCTCAGACTGCACCTAACTTCATCAACAGTACATATAGGGTCCCAGCCATAGTTCTAGCCACCAAACATCTATTTAGCTTTGCCTGATTTCTTAAACAAAGTGACTAAACACAACTCACCTACTCCCTTCCAGCAGCTGCTTGTTTGTACGGAGACTTCATGTGAGTCGATCACCGACTGCAGCGGGTTGAAGCAGCTCAAGAAAGAACATTTATAATCATTTCTTCATGGAAATGCAATCAGACCAAGACGCAAAGGCAGAAGAACTACCGCGTTATTATTACTTCAAGGAAATGATAAAGTAATAATCATAAATTATTACTCTAGTCTGTAACATTCATCTCTCAACGGGGTGTCTAACTTATAGTGACGGTGTGTTTGACCCTAACTTAATTTTACATCAGAATATCCCTTTAATTTATATTATTCGCTGAACTAAACCATATCACATCAATTTGATGTCGATTTCTACTTAAAAAAGAAGGGATCCTGTTAAGTAGCAGTTACTTTAGTTAATCTTGTAAAATATATGAGTAAATTATATGAAAATGACTTAATTTGTCATTTAGAGTGTGGGTGGTTACATAGATTGAAATCCCTACAGGGTAAGACAAGACCCTGACTTTTTGTTATCTCTCGCCCACATTTACTGAACTAGTTTTGGTTTTTGCGCAACAGAAGCAAAGAACAACTACTTTGAGATGACTTTAGAAATCAATGGCAAATGTGCACCAGAGTGTGTGTGAGAGTGTACAGATGGGCAGAGTTGAAACCGAGTCCGTTGCGGTCACGAATGTCCTATCCATCACTCGCCACCAAGCAGGGAGGACAAGCAGGAGGGTGCATGTTTTTGTGTGCTTGTGTGTGTCTTTTTGATGTTTGATGAAAACAGACAGACAGAGCTGACCAACTGCCCCAGAGAACAGATTCTCCGGCAAAACCAGTGTGGGAGTGGATACAGATCATCTTCTCACCGGTCTGCTCACTCTGAATTTGTTTACTTGTGGGACTGCAGCCACAGCAGGAAGGAAGGAAGGAAAAAAGATTTGAGTGGGTAGATTTTATCCACAAGGGCAGGATGCAATATTTGCAAAAGTTTGATTAGGAGCAACAGTAGCAGATGCACAAATACGTAAGCTGTTACATTCCTTGGCAAAACATGAAATTAAAACGACATAAACATGGTCTGCTTTATTCTGATGGCCCAAGGGCGAGTGCTGCATCCCCTCCAGCAAGTACCAGGAACGCAGCAGCGATGCAGGAGAAATACTTCATTTATTCAACAGTGAGTTCTTAGTGCTTAAAAATACTGTTTCGCAGGGCTATTTTTGATATTCTCTCATTTCATCACTACACCAAATACTTTGCAGTCAATTATCAAGCAGCAGCACAGACTCTCTTTTGATGATGTAAAAAACCTACAGAAGAAAACAGCCAGAGAAAATGATAACAAAATGCATCTACAAGAACTCCAACTGAGATGTCTTGATAGAAATAAAAAACATGAAAAAACTACAAATATGTTGTGAAAGGCTCCCATGGTAGCACTTTTTGCAAGCACATCATTGTAATGATATCACATCAGGTTACTAGTGACGAGTCAGTGACACTGCCACTGACATTGCAGCAGATACAAACTAAAACACAGCTGATATTGCAGTCAACATGCAGCTGACACAAAGCCAACTTGCATCTAACACATAGCTAACATTGCAGTCAACTTGCAGACAGTACACAGCTCATGACCCGGGATTTCCACAACATCCGGGACAGCTCTGAAAAGTGGCGATTTTTGCCGTATGCCAATTCCTACCGGATCCATTTGTGAGGCAAATTTCGCGACGGATTACGAACAGCAGGAATTCACGCACAATCGCGCGATAACAAGTTGTCTTTAGCCACATAGGCTAACCATATAAGCAGTAGCTTGTGCCCTTCCAGAGGTACAATCTACTCCTAGACTTATAAAATCAGCATCTCCTCATCCATGGTTTCATCAGGATGAAATGCTGTCTATAAACCTTTCACTTGTTCGTCACTGCCCGTTTGCTGGTAGAAATTGACACATTAACTTGAATGGTTATGATCAGCTATGATCAGCGGATGCGGTAGTAATTGGGGGTGAGTACCAGGAGTGATGACCATAATGGTATAAGCCAGAGCTACCATGCAGCCAACATCCTTTGCAATGGGGAGCCCCAAATTCTGAAACATGGGTATGATTTTGTGTATGCATCATGCTGCAGCTGAAATATTTCATCTGAAACTGTCATACACATAACAGGAATAAAAGTGTGTTTTTTTTTCTTCAGAAAATAAAGAGTTATTCTGGTCAGACTGAAGCAAAACAATACCACAGGAGAAGACAGAAAGCTCCAGCAGTGTCTTTGTATACAAATTACTCCTGTTGTTACATCACCACAGGAGCAACTTTGAATCTCCTGATAGATACTATTTTCCAGTTGGTGGGCTTTTATTTAGAGTTATTTAGATGATTATAAGATAAAATGAGTTTCTCAATTCAGGGAGCTATAAAATCCACGTTCTTACACAGTAAAAAAAAATTGTAAAAAAGAAAAAATCTGATTCTAAATTCCAGCTATAAAACCCTTATAATTTCCCTTGACATCGAATCAAAGGGTCAATGAATCAAAACTGAACCTGGACAGATTTGGTTGATAAGAGATGAGCACAAGCAAAAGCATTAAAATCAGCAACAGCAGCAACATTTCCAGCAGCTGTGTCTTTGTAGCAGCAGGAGGGCTGTTGTGCTGAGTGTTTTCAGGGCTTTTTTCTTGGAATTATAAGTCAGGCAGCGTCTGCACCCTCCAGCAGCTAGTCAAGAAGTGTGGAGAAAGTTTCAGCGCCCAGCAGTAGGCTGGAAAAAAGTTGAGTCTGTAAACATTAAAGTACTGTAGCAAAAGTTTCCACAGGTGCTTGTTGAGGGTCGGGGTATTTTTAGAAGCGAGTGGGTGGACTGTAATTACACAGTGGGTAGACAGGTGAGGAGGGTGGAGGGGTTTTAAACACTAAAAGCTCAAAACATCCCTGCACACGTGTCTGATTGGCAGGGCTTATCGCGCAGGTTGCCATGGTAACTAGACACAGCTGTCTCTATAAAACGAGAGAAGGTGATGAGAGTGTGAAAGTAAAGAGAGGGGATGACAGGGAAAAAAAAACTTAGAGACAGAGATAAGTGGCTGAACGTACTTCTAATTCAAAGGCTGTAATTTTGCCTCATCCGGTGACGCACGTACTAAAAGCAGTGATTGAGTTAAGGGAACGAGGCGGGCAGGTTGACTTTCAGGTGCTATCTAACACAACTCACTGCAGACGAATGATGATTGAGCTAATGGGAGCGATTACGACAATTAAGACTCCCGCTGATTAAAAATAATTGTACGGCAAACTTCTGTCTGTCTAAGCTGAGTGTTCGCCAAGCAAAGATTATACTTTCACAAAAATAAACAACATATTCAGATTAAATGCATTTTCTGCAGAAACACTCGCTTCAATCTGTTTAGGAGGGACTTAATTTTCCTGACACACAAACACATCTAATTACACTTTAATTCTCCTTTATAGTCATTACTAAATGTGTTTTTAACCTAGGTTTGAGATAAGGTACATATGCAGAGCTTGTATCTATTTTCCCTGCTGTTTGCTGTAAGTAGATGTGGACCAATCAACTCAAGACTAATAATCAACCTTCCGCTAGAGAAGCCTTTGTGGTTTACAAACTACATTATTTATCAGCTATAACAGCCTTGTATTTCCCATTAGCTGTAACTCAGGACTGAATGTAGTAGTACAGAGAATCCGATCGACAACAAATGTTAGCACAACAGGGCAAGCAAGCTAGCTAGCAGGGCTACACATACACAGTGTACTTCTTTATTTACCGCCTCACCAAGACTTTCCATCGCTGACCCAGTTGCTAAATGTCACACTGAGTGTATTAACATTAGATGTTAGATTGCTGAAGTAAACAAACTCCTGATTTGAGGCCTATTGTGCGAACAGAAGGAACTGAAGCGTCAGAGCTAATAAGCCTTAACAAAGCAAAGCAGATGTCGAAGTATTACATCCCACATATGGTGACAGGAAGGTGAAAGACATGCGTTCATTGTCTTTTTTTTCTGCCTGTGTTTCTGCTGCTGTTCAGAATCAGGTCAGATGAGTCACCAGCAGCACAGGCCCACAGCTACAATCTCCCGCTCTCTAATCCACTCTCAGCCTGATGTGATAGTGTGATCTCATTCAGCTTGCTCTCCTCTTGACGGCTGATGTCTCGCAATTTGTCTGTTTTTGTCTACCGCCTAGCCGTTTGTTTGCTCAAGGGTTTGACTGATGCAGGTTTTCCTAAGATGTCATCATCGGGGCATTTACAGCTGCCAGTTATCAGCGTGGCAAACCCGATCCTTTTAATGTCTAAAACAAAAGAAAGGGTCTTCATACTGGAGGTTTTAATCTTGTATGAATGGAAACGATGTCAGCGTGAACTTGTTTAAAGATTTGTGGTTCTGCTGGTTCAGATTGTCTCTAAATTATTGTTTCATATGTATCATATCTGCCACACATTAGACATTAAAAGCAAACGTGGATGCTAAAATGTGACTGACATTAACCAGCTCCATTTGCAGAGTGTCTTCCCTGCCTGAACTAGCTTCCTTGTCAAGTTAGTTTGGTCATTTTTTACTTTATTTTGCTTCTACAACAGGCTACGATGTTAAAGGTTGATGCAGTGTTGGGTTTTTATGAACAGGAGTCTCCTCAGAGTGTTTGATAGACCAAATTGATTGGACCCCCCCAATGCCAACCCTGTCTTCTTGACTCAGCAGCTCTGTGGGTTGTGACATGACCACTTGGTGACACTGTGCAGGATGTTAAGTGGCGGTGCATCAGGTGGAATCGAAGCACTCAGTTGAGTGTTTGAAATTAGCTCAGGCTGTTATCTCGCAGCAGGGAGCAGATGCATCCATGGCATGTGGTATTACAGTCGCAGTAAGACCGCATTTGTTCAGGCACTTGATCAAAGTACACTGGGCACATCCATGGACAAAAAATCTTTCAATCCACTATATCTGTACATATTTGAATCGCATCCTAGTGGTTTGAGACATTAAGTCCATTAACATGACAGACATGCTGAAGGACTTCAGGGTATGAGTCAGACGCTCTAGGTTATCTAGATATGAGGGGCACAGCAATGAGAGGTAGGGATCTGATGTGGACAAATCAAGCAAGGATTGGGAATTATACTTGAGCAGCCAAAAATATACTTGCTGATCTTTGCTGCCAGACTAGAAACACTCAAAGCTATGGCAGCAAATACTGTGACTGTGATTCACCGTGTGTTCATGAATAGGTTGAAATGCCAAATATAACCACGTAGGTGACCTGTGACAGCATCTAAATACCACCCATATTAGCTTTTAATAGTGAGAGGAGCTTCCTGCAACTATGACAATTATGAAGGGAGCAAAGAAGTTCCTCTAACCAGCAATAGAGCGCTTAATCAGTCAGCTGTTAGGCTGATTATTGGCGTTTTGCTATAATCAGTCTAATATCATCATCGGCCCTCAGACGGCCAATATTGCCAATATCTCATCTAAATGAAACACATTGAATGCCAGTTATTGGCTAGTGTTTGATTGTGTGATGATGTACCAAATCAAAACAATTTATTAAAAATCTATTGAGAACATGTCATTGGATGAGGTCAAGTTTAGTTATTTTTTTCCTATTTGTTTGAATTAGTAAATTGTTGTTTTTGTCAAATGCAAAATAAAAAAAAAGGAGTGTCATATCTTGTTTATCTGCTAATTTCCTCTTTCACTATCGGCCATATAAAAGGGATATCAGTCGACCACTGACTCCAATTATTTAGTTTAAGACGTTTAGGAAGTAGAAGTAGACTGAGTGAGGTGGTCAAGGGTGATGGACGGGATTTTCACAGACAGACCAAAGTCAACATTTACTTTTTTATTTATGTAACTTACAGAGCTAACCCAGACCTGCTGAGGGCTTTTGCATGATGACTTCACTTTTTGTGTGTTTCTCGGAAAAATAATCATCCTGTTGTTTAATAATGAGGATGTTTTGCATTAAACGTAACTCCTACTGATGCACGGCTACTTATCAGATGCCATTTCCCCACCCACTGTTTCTTGAAGACAAAAACATGTTATTACTATCTCTATCTGAGCTTATTAACACTCTCTCTGGTTCTGTCTTCCTTCCATGTGGTCTAAATTTTTAATCTTATATCATCAACAGCTTTCTCACCTAGTCTCTGTCTGTTTCTTTTTTCTCCTTTCTAACAGCATATGTGTGCGCATGTATGTATTTGTGTGAGTGTGTGTCCAGGTGGTGGCCGGCTTGTCCAATCGACCGTCTCTTTCCAGCTGTCTGCCTCCCTGCATGGTCTAACCCTGACCGACACTGAATCTGCCCGTAGGCTGAGCGCAGCGCAGCAGTTTCAGATACATTCAACACTGCAAACACACTTTTCACCACGTCTCTTTGTCTCTCATACACAGAGACAGACACACAACGGTTGGACGCGGCAACGACAGCTTGACCTAACCTGACCTCGGCCTCAGATGCCTGGTCTTAGATGTTTTTGTGTGTGGATGTGTGTTCACAGCTGCTGAACGATGAGACACACTCCATCACCTGCTTCTCAGTCAGTGTCCCGTGTAAGAGAGGAGGACTGTCCCCTCACACACACACACACACACACAGACACACACAGTCACACTGATGTCTGGATTTTTCTTGCTTACTCATGCCTTGCCATACCTCGTCTGTATCCTGTCTTAATCTTTCTTTCCCTGTCCCTCTCGGTGACCCTAATGTCTCTCTCTTGTCTTTAAAGTTGTCAGCTCTCCCCGCAGGGTGTGTTGTCTCAGGAGAATGTGGCGGAGCAATTTATTCCACACACATTTCTCCAGCTTGCAGGGTTAGACAGGTTTAAAAGTTTTTGCAGGTCCAATACCTCACAACAAACCCGTTGGCAGTCATTCCACATCACCTGCAATGCAACGCAAATGTGACAAAATGCATCTTCATGGCAACAAACATCTGCTATTCAAAAGTGTATGACTTTCTAACAGATTTAGCGTGCAATGGCAGCCTAGCAAACTTCTGGAAGCAAGCGCTAAGTATTTTGTGAATTCATTGGAGTACAAAATGAATAAAACATTGATTATTGACTGTCCCATTACAGAAGCAGGAGCACGTATTGGTCAGGTCCTCTCTGAATACAGATCTGGGTCCCTGTAGTTGGAAAGACTTTTACACAACATTTTTGACAACACACACTAAAAATAGTTGCCAGCATGGGTTTAAAATACTGACAAAATGGTAAAAAGTAGCTTAAAATGACTGGAAATCTACATTTTTGGACTTTTATCTGGTTTCTCAAACAAGAATCCACTGCGGGTATTTTAGTGTTGTAACCCATTTAACCAAGAGCAAAATGACACCTTCAGACCCTACCCTTTTCATGACTTTTCTACATCAGAGGATACCTGCGGCTCAGGTACAGCAGAAGTCTGCATCACTCACATCTAGATCTGGGAAAGTATGCTCTAACCGCCTCAAGCTTTGGTATTCCACACGCAGAAGAGTTGGAAACTCAGAACAGAGCCAAAATGCAAAACATAACATGTTGTATAGCCTACATTATAGGGATGCACTGATCCAATATTTGGATCAGATATCAGCTCCAAAATGGACAAATTAACTGGATCGGATGTCTCATGAATTTTGTCCATCCAGCGTTGAAATCCAGTTTTTTTTTTTTTTCTTTAAATTAATTTTTCTGTAATACGTGGAAGTCTTACTTCTTTTTGCTGTGCGCTAATGTGCAATTTATATCTGTGTTAATTTGTTACCCTTTTTTTTTTTTAACAAGGCTAATATCGAGCCTAATGCCTTTACTCACAGGGTAAGGTATACAGTTCATTCATTCAACTGAAGTATTGGATTGGTATCGGATATCGGCCGATATGCTCAGCTGGTATCGGTATCGGACTGGATTGGAAAAAAAATTGATAGGTACATCTCTACTACATCATGGTGTTAGATATTGCCGCTGGTATCTCACTGGACTTAAAGGACATCTGGGTGTGGTTGTTTCAAGGTAAGAGAATTTTACAGTTGTATACTCTGAAAGCTATTTAACTAATCAGTATATAAATAGATTTTGGGCAGTAGTGCAAAATCTTAATGCATACATTTAAAAAAATAAAATAGAATTCTATGACATTTAATACTCACTGTATTTTTTTATTTTATTTTGCAAACCGAGGGGCAGCAAGCAGACAGAAGAATATATCAGCCGCACTTTCTCTAAATTGGCACCATCATATCTCAAGTCCTTTGATCTATGTAGAAGATGTAGGAATTGCTGATTGCTGATGAAGTTTGATGTTGCATTCTTGTTCAGAGTCAAATATGATTAACTGTACAGTAGAGAGTACAGGCTACAGAGTGAACGTTAACACAGGCCACATTAAAAAGAGGAAAGCGGCAGAATGAACTGGCTCAGCAGTCGATCCCTCCCACACTGTGTTGTCTGATTTACTGCCTTTTCCTTGTCCTCTGCCAGCAGTGGGTCAGGCGCTGGAGCATGAAAATCATTTAAGGTGTGATCACTTTCTGTCGAGTCATGCTGTAGATCACAGCTCCAGGCTTAGAGGTCACCCTCTGCAGCTCTGGGGTTTACTGTCTTTTACATGTCGTCAATTAAAAACTGACTGTGGATGTGCTCTGATGGTGATGATGGTTTCAGGGAAGCATCAGAGGAAAGACTGCTAGCTGCCTGCGCACAGCACAAGATATGATGTATGAATGGGACGGTCATTATGGAGGGAGTGTTAAGAATAGCGCAACGCAGGATCCCTCTGGGAAAAGCAGGGCTTGTTCTCTCTCTCCCTCTCTGTTTTGCTCACAGTCGCAGCACACTGAATTCCATTAGCGGTGGCATCAGTGTCTGTAGCACTTGTAGCCCGCAGCTTCTCTGTTCCTCGTGCGTTGGCGTGCGCGCGAATCTGTGTGATCTCATCATTTGTATTTTAGACGCAGTAGGAAAGAGAGAACCCTGTTTAAACAGCGCATGAAAACGTCAAGCCTGAGAGGAAACTAGTCCGCTTTGCATGAGTGTGAGCGTGTAACCGTTGCATCAAGTTGAGGAAAAAGGTAAAAAAATACACTTGTCATTCTGCAGCAGCATTAACGCCGGGATGATGTGCATGTGCGAGCATGTCTGTTTAATGTGGTGATAAAAGAGACAGGGGCAAAGTGTCTCAGCTCACCTGCAGAGCTGTCATACAAAAGTACACACACAAGGAAAAAAAAGTAAAGTGAGAGCTGAGCAGCGGTGTTAACGGGGAACCGAAGAGCATTCTGATGAAGTGGGAGAAAGCTGTGAATCTACAGCTGACTGTCAACACATCATGTAGACTAAGGAGCTAGCAGTAGTAGCAGCAGTAACACCAAGAGATCTCACATAGACTGGGCCCAAGTCTGAACTTTGGATAGCTTTGTTGAAGTATTCACAGCAAGAAATAACAAGAAATCATATCCAATATGTGAATGATTTGAAATCATGCAGACTAACTCCGAACTCTATGGGCCCTCATATGAGGAAGGGAAAAGGTGTTCAGGGCGGTACTTAGGGCTGTTTATCGATTCTTCAACGATTTTTTGGATGCCAATTCGATTTAAATTGCGATTCTACGATATTGTTGGTTTGTAATCTGCATTTTTAACACCAGTAAAAATAGTTGAATGACTATGATTGTCTACTGGCTATTCAAGGAACCATATTCCCCCAAAAATTCCACATCACATGTAAGTCAGTTTTTAAGATTTATTCTTAAAATTGAAAAAAAAAAATTTTTTTGAACAAAAAAATCTATTCAAAAATTGTAAAACAAAAAATCGCAATACTTCAATCAATCAATCAACTTATTTCTAAAGCACATTTAAAAGAACCACAAGGGTAGCCAAAGTGTTGTACAATGACACGTAAAAACAAATAAAACAATCAAAGAACAAGATAAAGTGAGCAGAAATACATTAATGCAAAAGAATAAATAATTATATAAATAAGCAGACTCACGGTAAGTGCTAAGATGATAAAAAACAAAAGAACACTACAATGTATCAAAAGCCAAGGAGTTAAAGTGCGTTTTTTAAAAGGGATTTAAAAACGGGAAATGAGGAGGCCTGTCTAATTTTCAAGGGCAATGTGAACTTATGTGAATCAGTTTTTCTCTCCCATCCCTAGTGGTACTGTATAGTGCAACACAGGGCTGCAACTTGGCCCAACTGTAAGTAAAGATGGACAGCATGTCTCCTCCTCCCACTGTTCAAATGTGATGCCAAAATGCCCCGTGCAAAGAGTGCTGCCAAAACTGCACATTTGAAGGGATCTTTTTCCGAGTCCTCGCAGACTAAACAGACTGAAATAATATGAAGAAAACCCTTCTTCCAAGCATTAATTCGTGTGTTTCTAATACTCCCTTAGATGCAATCAGGCATGCAATCAGAGCAAGTCCTTCATGTGATTTAAGCAAGTAGACAAACAACATTCAAGCATTCAAATACGCCTGAATTATGCAAGTTAATGATTCTATTTGCGTCTGGTGTAAACACAACCTCACAAATTCTTTGTCTTAAAGCTGACACTTGCACTCACAGTAGGTAAATATATTTACCAGCAAATCTGTGTGTGTTTTTTCAGGGTTTAGGATGAAGATGTAGACGTACTGGAACTGCAACGAAAGCTTGTTTTTCTAAATTATTCAGCTAATAACCTCCTTGAATAGGTTTAATCAAAAATACGCAAAAAAAAGTCTGCAAGGATACAGTTAACAATGCTGTAATTTAGTGAATTAATCGCACTCATATCAGCTCTGAAGGACATGCAATTAAAACAGCACACTGTTGTATAGACACATTTAGTTAAAGCCATGACAGACTGCAGTTGATTTCAGTTGTTTGTATTGCTTATAGACTCTACAGAAAAATCCATTCCCTACCAGGAGTAACAATAAAGCTGGAGCCACATCAAACATTTCTACTGCTGTCCTGCTGGTACCATTTACATCCCCCTTGTCTTTCAGCCCTCACTTCTGCTGCTCTCCTCTGTCCACTTTCCACTCCACTGACAAACCCAGTGTGTGTGAAATACTTTTTCCTACTTCCTCCCTCTCCTCTGACTCCTAAGACGGCCCGGCTTCTGCAAAGAACAAGACTCATTCCTGTGAAAAGCTTTCTTATAATTATATTCAAATATCATTCTGAAGCTGATCCATGGGTGCATTACATGAAAAGCACTCCCAGCATTCATTTCAGCTTCAAAGTTCAATTAAAAAGTCAAACTAAGCTCCAGCTTTGTGGTGCAGTAAGTTTGCTTTCGGATTTTGAATTATTGGAGAATGATGACTGTTGAATCTGAGAGCTGTGTGAAAGTGTTTATCTTTCATTTCCCAGGATCAGCATCTCAATGCAAGTGAAACACTGCTGAAATTTTATTTCTAAAGTACACAGTTTAGATGCACCCTCAAAGCTGAGCATGGCTGAGTGAAAGTGAGTCATCTGAATTAGTCATAAAACTTAAATCATGACTCACATTGACAAGTCTAAAGGTTAGAGAACAGCTAAAATTGTCAGTTAGACACTATTGATTAAACACAGTGACATGCAAGATCAAAAAGTTTGTAGGTGGATGATGTCAGATTGGTCCATCCATCCATCTTCTACTGCTAATCTGGAGTCAGGTAACAGGGGGCAGCAGCCTAAGCAAGGAAGCCCAGACTTCCCTCTCCTCAGCCACTTTATCCAGCTCTTCCCAGGGGACTCAAAGGTGTTCCCAGGCCAGAAGAGAGACATGCCACTCAAGCGTATCTTTGGTCTTCCCTGTGGTCTCCTGGAGGCCCAGGCCACCTCATCTGACTCCTCTCAATACATAGGAGCAGCAGCTCTATTCCAAGCCCCTTCCAGGCGACTGAGCTTCTCACCCTAAGGGAGAGCTCGGCCACCCTGCAGAAGAAACTGATTTTGGTCACTTGTACCTGCAATCTTGTTCGTTCGGTCACTTCGATTTGAAGCTTAAATAGAAGAGCTCGCACCACCAGGCTATAGTCCCCCTGGCAGGATAGCATCCACATGCCTCTATTGGTCATATACAACCCCAGTCTAGGGATGAGCGATAGGGCTAAAAATGTATTATGATAAGTTTTGCCATTTGCCAAAAGTCATGGTAAAAAAAATATTATAATTCCATCCATGTTTTTGACTCATTCTGTCTTGAGAATACCAGTTGGCGTAGTCAAATAAGATACTTAACCACAAGTTTAAGTGGTAGGTTACAGAGAAAACTAGTGACATCAAATAAGTCTAAGATGTGAAAACAGTTTCAACATTTATTCAAAACTCTTACATGAACATCGTGAACAGCAGCAGCAGATCCACTGTCTGATGTCAGGCATACCTGATTGCACTCATCTAAGCCCCAATCTTGAAGGAAAATTTACTGCATTTGTTACGAGATGGCAAATATTCACCATGGAGGATTTTTCAACAATAAATCATGAACAATAATTTATCACCCATCCCTACTACAGTCAAGTGGTAATATGCCAGTCTAACCCAAAACAGCCATTTGCTCAATGATGAGAGACTATGAGGGGCCATCTGTCGCCTGTGCATGTTTACAATATAACTTGTTGCCATTGAATTTAATTGTCAGTTGTATGGTTATGTCATTGCATTTTTCATGCTGTGAGCGAACCCAACAGACCCTATCCAGAGCTGGGATGTGGAGGAATATGCTGTCATGCATCTTTACTATCCCTGCTGAGAGTTGCGCATGCAAAACAGCAACTGGCAGTTGACTGCTAATCACCACCATGTCCTGAAACTTTTTCAGTCTGGTAACATTTCACACTCATTGCCCCGAAGGAAGAGATTCTCTGAAGGATATGCTGCGTTCCAGTTACCTCGGAAGTCGGAGCTTGGAATGACGTTACACCCGAGTTGACAGCATTCCAGTTTTAAGTCGGAAAGCCAAGATGAATGCCTACAGTTACCCGTTGTTAGTTGTTGTTTACAAATGTCAGCTGTCGTTAGTCGTTGTCAGTTGTTGTTAGCTGTTGTCAGCTGTTGTTAGCCATTGTTAACGGTTGTTGGTTGCTGTTAGCGATACCAGTTGTATGTATCTCTTACAAACACCATAGCACCGTGTTCACAATTAGACGCTGGGCAGTACAACATATACCACTTATTTAATTTCGCAAAAACAAACAGAAGCGCTAATAACTAATACATTATGAGAGCTTTTACTAGTACTCTTTAGGGTTGATGCACTGCGCTGCCATCTTGGAATATGACGTCGTAAAGTCGGGGTTGGTGAGGATCGACTTTCTGAGTCGGAAATCTGACTTTAGGGGGGAGTTCCAGATGAATTTCAGACTAGGAGCTCGGAAATTCCGACTTCCAAGTATAACTGGAATGCAGCAATAATGAAGTGGGTTTGCTTATCATGGGAATATTTGAGGGTTTGAATGTCATACATTCTGAATTGAAATCCTGGGTCATCAATATATAAACCAGCGGAAGCGAAACAAACCAAACAGTACTGTGAAATAACAGCCAGTGATGAAAGTCAATGTCATCCAATGAGTCAACAGCACACATACTACCAGTCAGCTCCGGGCGTCTTTATCATCCCAGTTAGTGACCCTGCTATCCAGCCAGCCTGAGCCTTTGCAACCCTTGTAACATTTTCTGAGGATGTCAAGACATTTCCAGTAATCCTACATGTCCTCTGCACAAATATAATGAGAAGTCATTACTAAAGCCTAAAATGCAAAGGCTGAGAGTAGAAAAAAAAAACCCTCTCATGCTTTCTGTGATTCATTTGACTTCAGAACAATCAGAGGACAGCTCAGCTGACTGCAGCCGGGTGGCAGATTGGGCTGAAGGCAGTGGCGACTCATGTTGAAGCGTTTTGAAGTTTAAAGTTCAGAAGCAGCAGGATTTTCTGGTTTTGGTTCATCAGCTCTTCTGGGCAGCAGGGTGCACATATCAACAACATAATTTAATTTGGATTAAAGGGTGAATCTGCAGCTCTCTCAGGCTGCTGAAGCTGGGGGGCTTTTCTTTGTTGTAGGCATACTTTCTTTCATTCGGCTGATAAAACAGGCGGGTTAAACCTTTACCTGGGGCTGGACAATTACAGATAAATGAGCTTTATTCTCAAAGTCAGAGCCACATCTTTAAAAGACTTTGGTTTGGACAAGTGTACTCATGCAAGGAGCCAGATCTATTGGCATTCCTGCTTTCAAATTCATGACTTACATTGACCGCTTTACCGCAAGTATGTATGACTGCACCATACATTATGAAAAACTTGAAAGGAAAAGGGAGAAAAATGAATTAGGAGCACATCTGACATACTGTAAGACCAAGAAGCAAGGTCGGCATTTGTGGAGAATGAGCCTTATTGATTGGACATAAAGCACCTCTCAGAGAACTGATTGGTTTAAAAGGAAGACTGCTGAGTCATGGGGTTGTCAAGCAGTGAGCCACTCAGGGTAAAGACAGGTCAAAGGAAGCCGTGTGGAAGTATAAATAGATCTTTAAAGATCGTCTGTGATCCCCAGGGAGTTATAAGAAGCCCTTTTGAAGATTTTGTCAATTTTATTTTCTCAAAGATTACAGATCCAATCATCACCCCCTCGCCTTACATGATCATCGCTCTAATGGAGTCAAATCAGGGTCAGGATTTCCCCTTGCAGCAGACTATTGATTTTCACAAATTAATACAAAAAGTGAACTGTCTTTATCTTCAAATAAAGTTTGCAGAAACTGCTGAGCAGTACATACACCCAGCTTGTCTAATGAAGAATAAAAGCTGATGTGTCCCAGTAGTAATAAGAGATAAGGAGGTCATGACTTTCCCTCTACTCCTGTTTTCACTTGTCGCATCTTAAAATTTGAGCCATCCAGAATAAATTGAATTTACATAAAGATTTCATAACATAAGTGACCAGCTTTTACCCTAACATGACTATTTATATTCATCCTCTGGTGTGTCCTGTCACTGCTTGCTGTCAGAATGGCCCAAATTTCCCCTCAGGGATCAGTTTCATCTTATCTTAATGGAAAGACAGACTGAGGGCTTGGTGAAGTCATTGCGAGCCCTGCTGTTGTTTGGATGTCCTCTAGCTCCAGGGAAGGACAGACCGATAAACACTGACATGGAGAGAGGACGTGAGGGAGAAAAAAGTAAACACTGCTGCCAATTATAGAAGGAGCCAAGACGGGCACGGTCTGTGGTGGAGGGGAAACAGAGCAAGAAGGAAGGGCGAGGAAACATGGAAAGGAGGAGTGAAAGAGGGATTAATGTGATTATTGACAATCAATGGAATCAAAACAGGCTTCTTTCAGTGAGTGCCATACAAGTGACAACACATAGATCACCCCTTTCTGCTCATCTCACATCCAATTCTCAGCCCGCTTATTCAAAGAGTCTAGAGGGCCATTACACCAGCTCTGCAATTTTGTGTCTTTATTTGGAGAGTCAAGTCCCCACTAAACCAAACATCCAGACTAGCTGGTTTGCAACTCAGAGAAATGGTAATGGTCCTTTTTTCATATGTATGAAACCTGCACAAGAATTAGCAACCAGTTTATTGGAAAGTCTCTTGAGAAGAACATTACGAACATAATATTTACAAAGTTGAATTATTTTGCTCATTATTTTTTTTTTCCGTTGTTGTTGTTGCTGGAGATTTCCTTGTTCATTTTTAAAACTTTCCAGGTCAGTGAAGATGGCAACAGTGGAGGAGGCTTCCTGAGAGCTGGCTAATTGGAAAGATGTGAGTTTGCAAAGGGGAATGTAAAGCTATCACAGAGGGATGGGGGGACAGTATAAAACCTGAAAATAAGTATAATACGCTTTCTTTTATGGTACAATGTATGGACATGAAAATCTATTTTTTTAGCTTTATTTTGGGGCAGACATGGAAATCTTTAACAATATCCAGCAGTGAGATTCTATATTGAAATGCTCATTCCTGTCATAGTAATAACAGTGATTTATAAATCATCTCCAGGACTACAATCAAAGTCATCAAGCAACTCTAAAGAAGACACAGAAATAACCTGTTTCTTCTCTTTCTTCAAATTCATCCAATCTTTCTAAAGATGCACATTGCCAACCAGTGTTTCACAGAGGACTTCACAACCACTTAGAGCCAAGTGTTAGATTTAAGATGTAAGTAACGCCTAGGTTGAAACAGCTGGTGCTACCCTTTAAAATGTAAGTAGTGCATAAAGTGTGTCTTTAATTAGAAACCACCTCAAAAACAAGACTCGATGCAGCACTTCACCAATCCTCTGTTAATATATTCATCACACTCCATATTGGTAATGCAATATTGAACATTGCAATCCCACAATGCATATTTTCTCATATCCTGCAGGCTCAGACTTCGCTGCTTCTGGAAACCATTTAATTGCAACTTGAGTCATATGTTTTGCCGTTAATTAAAATTCACTCCTGTTACAAAACATTTTGATACAGCTATCTTCTTTTCTGTTCATAATCATAATAATTCAAAACCCTGTTCTATGGGCTGATTAAATAAAAAGGTTAAAGCATGTTTCATTTGTGTTATGATATAGTGTTACATACTCGTGTTATTGCAACCAAAATACTACACATGCTATGAACATAATTATCCTAGAGTTAAATCCCCTTTACAAACATTTGTTAACAGCTAAAAGAAGAGAGAGAGTAAAGTAAACCCTGCTGAGAAAATGTAATAAGTGTTTCACCTTACTCAGCAAATGCATAATGGGGAAGCCATCGCCTGAAGCTGCGGTTGTTCCTCCTAGTAGAGCTTTAAAAACCCATCTGGATATATCTAATGGTTGGAAGAGGGTTAACTGCCGGTGTGGGGTGGGCTTTTAAAGTCTCCCCCATCAGGAGAGAGAAACAGAATCTGGTGAGTAAAGACAGGTCCCTTGTGGCCGCGTAGACTCAGGCTGCTGCCAAGACAAGAAGAGAAAGTCGAAGCTGACTTTAGCCTTGAAAATCCTGACGCTTACATGCTGCTGACAGAGTCTGCCAAAAAGCTCCCCTTTCTAGTTAAATGCGTGGGCTGGCGTCAGATGGGAGGTCTGCTCTTCAGGGGGACATTCAGGCAAAAATTGGTTCCTAAAGGCTCTTTCAGTTATTTGCCCATTTGAGGTATTGATCATTTAAACAACAATGTTCACTTTGGGGGGCATCTGCTTTTTTTGTTTTTGTCTGTTGACAGTGTAAAGAAATAAAGTGGATTCAGGCAAGGTTTGTTGGCTGAAATAAGCAGCAACAGAAGGGGATATAATTAATTGGTTTAAAGTAAAATGAAATGGGCAAAGAGAAAGACAAACCTGGCCTACTGTTTTCACTAATGACAGTTATTTAAAGATTTTTAGCCAGTTAAATGTACCCACGAGTTAATTAAATTTAGCTTTGTTTTTCTGCCCGGGGGCTGCTTTGTCGACAGGTCTTTACTGCAGATTTTCTTTATGCTGTATGTAAGTTATGTGATGTAAATAAGAGACTAATACAGATTAGATGTAGCTATTTTAAAATATACAAGACTTGGTAAGGGAATGTAAAAAGTCTGTCGCAGATGTTTATTTCTGAGCAAATGTGTCTCATTGTCTAGTTTTGAGACAGTACTACTGTAAGGGCCTGTGTCCACTAAATGCATTTTTTTGCTACTATCTAAATGTCATCATTTACAAATGATATAGCATCAGCAGCAGCTCTAGAAATTGAAACTAAGCCTTCAAAAAGTGAGTGTGGTTAGCTTTTTCACCACCATTGACTATTGTCATTGATCAAATTGATGTGAGTAGCCCCACCCCTTCTTGATCTTGATTGAGTGGCTAGGAAAAAGTGACATTTAGGGGGGATGTTTTAAAGGTTAAACAATTAAAAACTGAAAATGATATGAGAGCAGCAGCAAATTTACATTGAGGTAATTGGTGGATTTGTGCAAAGTACGTCTAGTGATAAAACAAATATATAAAACTGAACTGCCTCGGTTTTGGGAAGTAAATGGGCAATGGTGGCGGAAAGAAATGGCTTCAGTGGACACAGGCCCTGAAGGATTTCTTTTTAAGTTGCATTGTATGGGGTATTTGTCAAACTAATTGTATTACCCGGAGATGCTGCTCAACTCAGCCTTTTACTGAGAAACCAACTAGAGCACCAACCAGGATGCTAGGCTAAAATCTGCTGCAAAAGCCATTTACCATAAATTAAGTTAGTAATAATAAAGCCCAACAAAATGCCAATGTGGGTGTCAGTGTAACCAATTAGGTGGAGGATCCCTGAGCTTTTCCTTGTTGTCTAAAATCTGCTTTTTGGATACTGTTTCTCGCCCCAACATGAACATATTTTACAAACAAAAAAGCTGTAACTGTAACATGTTTCAAATTATTTTTTATTTGGAGTCAGGTGTACGAGGTTACAACTGCTAGGATCGGTTAGCCGCTGTTATTTCAGTCCTATGCACCGAATGCAAGAACTTGTAATCAAATATTCTCTGTAGAAAGGATGCAGAAATCATCTAAAAGATCCACCATTTCTGTTCCAACTCTAATGACGTAGATATGTAGTTCATCTATAAACACACTCTGCACATCTGCTCTTGCCCACAAGCTGCTCCATTTCAATATGGCCACCAGAAGGACGATTACATCACCTGAAAGCCCTCAGAGTTAAACAACCCTGTGCAGAGTGGAGTATTGTTGCAGGCCCATTTGTAGCAAAGCAATGAAGTGTTAAATCCAGCTCACCTTTTACTGTCTCATACAGGGAAATGAAATGTCCTGTTCTTGGTGCTATGGCCATGTTTTGTTTCCTGACAAAGCTCTGCCTTAGTGGAACAAGCTGAAAGCTCAATGTGCAAAGACAGATCCCTCCTCCGCTGCCAGACTGCTATGAACAGGGTAGCGGAAAAGGGGAGACAAGAGCAGACAGGTGTAAAACAGCTGAGGCTTCATTTCAGAGAAAAACGTTCAGACTCGCTTCTTCTCTCTTTATGTGTCTGATCTTATATGAACCTGCTCTTTCACATTTCTGCTTAATGACCAGATGAGATGTTACAGGGCTGGTTTTCAGTTAATGGTACAACTTTTGGAGGGAATGGCTCAATAAATTCAGCTCAAATTCCCACAAAAAAATAACACAGAACAGCTTCTGTATTATTCCTTGTGGTTAATGTGACTCTGGCAGCATAGGCACAAAAACTGCAAAATAAAGTTTAGAAAAACACGCAGGAAAGTGAAACAATTACCTGTGGTTTCATAAAGAACTTAAATGTTGATCTCTGGAGTATGTCTTGTGTTGTTTAACACAAAATTAGCCCAGAACATCACCTCACTGCATAAAAATTACAAACCATGGAGGTAAAAATTGCCCTGTTGCATTTCACTGTATTTAATACAATGTTTTGTGTGTTTTGGTGTTGTGACTTCATTCATTTACTGGGATCAAGTGCCATGCACTGGTCAGATAACATTAACAGTACCCTAAGCAGGAAGTTGTGAACTGAAAGCACTGAGCTGCAAATAGGAGTCTCCAGTACAAAATAATAATAATAATAATGAAGAAATAAAGTCATAGGTGGACACAGGCCCTAACCCTTTGCATAACAGACTTAAATTTAAAGATAAAACTCTGTAAAGGCTGGCTGTGTGATACATTGGATGGCAAGCAAATAACACTTTTGGAGTGATATAAATAGGCATTAGCCAGTGCAAAGAAATGCCTCTAGTGGGCACAGGCCCTAAAGGATTTCTCTTTTTTTAAGCAGGGATATATAGGGTACAAAAACAACACCATTTTATTAAGCTAGTTTCAAAAAAGGTCCACGAAACACTAGTGCTTGTGTCAGTGTACCCTTCATGGAGGAAAATCTCTAAGCTGTCTTTGTTGTTAGAGAACCTCTTTTTTAGTTGCCATTTCACTGACCAAACATGTTTTACTGCCAAATAATCTAATTTTGTGTCTTTCTCCAGGCCCTGATCCTTTGAAAACAGATGTTAATTCAAAGAGAAAACTCAGCCCAACCTAACAGTGTGATGCATTTGATTGCAAGCCGGTAACATTTGTAAGTAAATACACTTTTATTTATTATCAAACAAAACATTTAATTTTATGCTCTTGACATTTAAAAACCTGACTGAGACAGCCTTCACAGTCTGTTTTGATCCCACCACGCCATGCTGGAATGAGCTCTCAGGTCCGACATCTCTTAACAGTAATAATAAAACCAGACTGGCTGTGTTTACAGACAGGCCTTCAGCATATTGAAGGTAGGAGGCACTCGCTGGCTCTTAGCAGACTTTCCACATGGAAAAAACAAAATATTTGTCAGATAAATCAAGGCTATGTAACAGCCAACCGTCCACTTGCACTGCTCTCTGCCTCGCCTGTTGCTGCGACACGATTGGCTGCTGCATCAGCCAACTAAAGCCAGCCCGAGGAAGCGTAGTACAAATGTGGCTTCAGGCTGTCCGGGAGGCAGAAGAGACATTCAAGGTCACACATTAAGAATGACTCATCAAATTATCGTCCAAGCACACCTCGCTAAATCTACAATGTGTTTGTGAGTGTGTGTGTGTCTAAGCATGTGTGTGGAGGTGAACAAGCATGTCAGGAGTGTTTTATTTGTAGTGGATAACGCTTGAGGCCAATATGCCCCTCTCTCTCCCCCTATCTCCTTCCTTGTCTGAGTGTGTATGTGTGTGTGTGTGCTTGAGTATAAGTGTGTGGGCGTATCTTAATGAAATCTGACAGAGAATTGTGACAATCAGTGAAGAAGCATCCTGCAGAGGTTAATAAGCTGGACTCCCCACAGCAGCAGCAGCAGCAGCAGAAGGCCACCACGCACACAGGCACTTCCAACTCAAACACGCAAACCTCCCCGGCGTTTTCACTCCCCTGAAATTACATTTAGAGATTACAAATCTGAAATTTATGGCTCTGGAGTTTCCAGTTTGTCACCTTCAGAACAGGCTCTCAGGGACCGAAGCGGTGACATCACACCTCTTCGTATTTCATGTTTTCAAGGATAGGAAATAACAGTTTATAATGAAATGTCACTCAGCTTGTTTTGTTGCCTCTCTGGTCCTGCTTTTACACACAAAAGTGTGCACCTCATATAGTCCTCGGTGCAGCAGCCGCGGGTTCGAATTTGACCTCAGCCCTATGTTACATATCACCCCCCCCTCCAGTCTCATGCATTTCCTGTCCCTCTTCAGCTGTCCTGTCCAATAAAAGCAAAAATGCCCTATAAACAACTGTTCTTTGACCTATTCCTGACCTGATATGAAGCTACAAACCGTACAAGATATCTCTAAACTTTGTGTTTTGCTCGCATCCTTCATATCCGTCTTCTCCTGCTGAGGCACTCAATAGTCTTTCTGCTTTTATCTCTGCGTGTTTCCAGCCGTATCAACAGACAGTAAAATCAACAGGGCTGATACTGACACCCTCCTATTTCTGTTAATTAATGCTGATTTCTACAACTCCAGTATATAAAATGTGAGGACAATTATCGGTGTGATTGTGCGTCAATATTTTCCACAATTATACCCACGTCTTTTCTGCAGCACTGAACACACAATCGGCCAATACGCAGTCTAGGGATATTGATATGAAAAGATAAGAAAGCCATAAAATCCAATAACTGCTCTGCCTTAAATTGGGTGGCAGTTTGTGTGATTTTACATCTTGTTCTACACAGTGGAACTAAAATAATAATGTAAAAAGTGCCACATTTGAGAGCTGCTTGTCTCTAAAAAGCTGTATTTAAATCTAATCTCCTTCTCATGTCTTATTTTTGAGGTTTTCACTTACTTTCTGTCTTTGTTCAGGAATTATTCTTTTACTTCTGCCATTCATGCTTTTGCCTTTGTGCGTTTTCCCACCTTTGTAAAAGTGTGCCCCACATTCACAAAGGTTTAACACTCTGTTTCAATCATGTTCAATGAGGATATAATTAGCCATGTTTTGAATTGACTAAGACTCTTGTTACTAAAATAAAAATCTGAACTCTGACAAAAGTGCAAAAAAAAGTCAGAAAAACCTTAACAAAACAATTTAACATCACTTATCCCCACACTGTGATCCAATGATTACTTATGTTGAATGTTTTACTCAATTTTGACAACTTTTCTGACTTTGGCTAAAGATAGCAGAGTTAGCACCACCGTACTGCTTTTGGTCGAGCGGTTGTATGCCAGTTTAACCAGACATAGCCAACACTCAACTTTCTCAATTTTAACGATGAAAATACTGCCAAACCATGCGCATGTTTACATTTGGATAGCAGAGCATTATGGCGGGAGCTATTAGCCAGAGCTACAGCCCAGACTTGTGGCAGGTGGCTACATTGCAGCCTTGACTCAAAATATGCCAGCATTTGGTGCCATAACAAGGAAAGTATTAATAATAAAAGTTCAACTGACTAGTAAACCCGGTACCAATTAGTTTGCGCGATGATGGATGTGATATAGCCTTATGGACATGTTGTGATTTGCACCCCCTAAAAAAGGCATTGCTGTTTAGGTTGCTGGAGCCATTAAGGGACATTTGGTAGGTTATGTAACTTCTCAGTGGGGTATGGAGGCATAATTGGGATGGGGAATTTCTTCACTGGGCACTAATCCTTTTAACAAGGGCACAGATAGTTTGTGTTTATTTTAAATTCATATAAAAAGAAGCTTAGAAAATAAAACACCATAAGACCAAAACTGACTGAAAGAAAATCAAATAAAGACTTCCCTTAAATCCTTATCCCCCCATAGCAATATCATCAATTTCGACCAATTAGAATATTATCAAGGTTTGGATTTCCAGGTCCAAATTTCAGCAGGGAATATTGTAACACCATATGGAGAAGTGATTGCAACAGTAACACCAAGGGGTAATAATAGTAACAGCAGCAGCAGCAGATAAAATTGTAGTAGTGGGAGTTTTTTCCACTCTGCCAAGAAAAACACTTGCACAAAACTGAAGACATTCACAGATTTTTGTGAGACTAAATAAGTATTCATCTTTCCTGTTTATGTTTAGTCAGGGAAGAAGAAGTTTAAATTGGCAAAAATGCAGCAGCTTAGGGTTTGAATGAGCAGTATCGACCTTTAAAATCCCTGCTGTATCAGCCCTGCCTTATTCCCAAGTCTGGAGTCATGTCGGTCTGACCATCTGCTCTCCAACCGGGCCCAGGCTCCACAGATCACTGCACTACCACCCCTGGATTATGGCACAACCACACACTGCACGCACACATGCATGCTCGCGCACACACCGGCACACACATGCAATTTGGCCTTAATGTTTCTGGCAAGGGATGACAGTGTGTGTGCATGTGTGTGTTTTCAGCAGTATCTTCAGCCAGGAAAATGAACAGGACTGGTTGAGACTCACTCTTTTCTGATGAAGTCTCCCAGATACAGCGGCTCTGAAATGACTGGAAAACAACCTGTTTTTTTTATCTGTAAACATTTTTCCTATCAGAATCAGTTCATTCCTATAACATATGGGACATTTGTATAAAAGCATATAACAGGTATAAGACTGCACAACCCCTCTGCCTCAGACTGAAAGACACTTGGTATGAATTGCCATCTGTTTTGTGAAGAATCCAGCACAGGCCAAAAGAAGACACATAACACCAAATATGAAGCTGATAGATGCCTGGAGAAAAACACCAACAACAAATGCCTCTAGGAACATTGCTGATCGATAAAGCTGAACCAGAATTTCTTTCTATAATCAGTGAAAACATCCAGTCCTCTCAGCCTTTTACAGCTTGGACTGGTCTTACAGTAGAGCTGCAGGGATTCACTGGAAAGCTGTCAAGTATTACGTGAATCAGGTATCATTTTGATCAGTATGTGCTTTTCTTGCTGTGTCTGACTTTACCAGAGTCATATGTATTCTCACCGATGCCCCCTGTGTTCTAGGGGTCTTTGCTGCTGTTCTGCCTGCCTTACCTTTTAAGATCTGCTCTCCCTGCCCTTCCATGTACACGTGTAGAAGGGCTCCCAGCACAAGGATAACTGGCAAATACAACTTAATAAATGCAAATTCAATTGTATTTGATGAAAGTGGTCCTGACTAAATTATATAAAGATGCAGCACAACAAATCAGACCATGTTGTCAGTCTATATATTTTAGCCGAGTCACTCTGGCTGTGTTAGAAGTTCCCAACCCTTTTTTTCATTCATGTATGTCACTCAATAAAATATGTAAGGTGAAATGTGTCTGTGCAAACACTAACATTGCTATTCTTGAGTGTTAGCTGGGTAATTGTAGATCCTAAATTCATTACACCCTACATTCAGCATAGGGCTGGGCGATATGGCCTCAAGTCAATATCACAATATATTGAGCAGTTCACCTCGATAACGACAAACTGGACGATAACTACTCCACAAGCTGCTCACGCCCTACCACATTAACTTTGTCTACTTCAGTCGCCGCTCCAGCTGCTACAACTTTTGAACCGTCCTCCATCTCCTCACCTGTCTTTGCTTCTTTGTTACAGACTGGATGGGGTGGAGTCACGTCTCTGACGTAGGACAGCATCTTAAAGAGACATGAGACCATAGCCTACCTACACACATCCAACGCCAACTTTTATTTATTTATTTATTTGACACTGAATATACCAACATGGGCATAATGACGTCAGTTATTGTCGTAAATTTCGGTATTGGTAAATTTTCGGTTTATTGCCCAGCCCTAATTCAGCATATAGGATGTGATGGGGCAACACAGCAGGCTGCACAGTATTGTTCACTCTTGATTATCATATTTTCATCGACCCATGATGGTAACCAAAATCAGATTAATCCCCTGGCTCTACTTCTAGGATGACCTGGTAAGGTAAAACCAATCTTAACATACTTAACAATTTAATACCACGAAAAAATCTGAGCAGATAATCTCAAAAATCATTGATTTAATCATTGATTTTTTTTCCTTAAATGTTTGCATCTATGCTGGTGCCATGGAGCTGCAGCTCTGCAACCAATGACTTGCATCACTCTACACTCACACACATACATACCCATACATATACACACACTGTGTACTGGAGTATTTTACTATCTCTGTCTCTTTCAATCCCTCCTTCCAGAAATACATGGAGAGCTCAGAGGTCTATTTTTGATTCACTTCGACACTAAAGTCAGTCAGGCATTGCTGATGACACACAGGCACACACAATAAAAACACACAGACACACACCCAAGGCAAGGCAAGGCGATGCATTTGTTATAAGGCATTGTCCTGACGATGCAAAATGACAGGCTGCCCTCTCTGTTTCCCAGCACTGTGACAACAACCAGAAACTCCAGTCCACAGTCACTGCCAACCGACTGCAAAATCAGGCTTATCCCTTTAAAAAATCCTCGGCCCAGTTCTTACACACCACTGCCCTGAATTATAATTTATATAAAACTTGTTGCCATAGCAGCAAAACCCCTCTATATTCCCTTCTTTTTGACAGAGGCGCTACAATGAAGGCAAAAACCATCAGAGAGTGTAACTTATGAAATACAGCTTTGCAAAAAAACATGATGACAGTAAAATCCGTGCAGAGCCTGAACTACACAAAGGGCCGGAAAGCAGCTTTGTGGGATTAAAAATTACTGCATGAAGCCTTAAATGACAGTGGCAGCAAACAAGTCTTGCATCATGAATCATGAAATTTAATGTCACCGGAGAATAGCAATCAATGAGCGATTTACTGACTGTGCATGAAGCGAATACAGCCCAAGTTTTACAGTTAAACAGGCGTGTGCTGAACTGAGCCGACAACACTGCTGCTCACTTTTTTATCCATGCATTACTTGAGCAAAGATGGCAGAAAATTTAAGGAGGAACAGGCCAGGCGTGATCCTGGAAATATGACTGTGAAAGATGAGGAAAAATCAGAGTAGAGAGGCAGAGATTTTGATCAATAATGAGATGCAAACAAGCCGAGCAAAAACACAAAAAGACACTCAGGTTTAAAGTAGGCCAGTCAAAGTCTGAGCTAAAAAATTCAGATTGCCTCAATCACTCTTGAGTCATCCTCAGACACAGCAAGCTGGGGGAAGCTGGAACCCACTCAGCCGGTAATGTGTCAGAGGGCTGCTCGGAGAGGTTTCAAGGTTTGCTATTTATTCCTGAGCGCAGTCCTGACTCGGCAGAGATCAGCGGTCAGTGTGAGGAGCAGATGGCCTGTATGCTATCGGCCCTATCTCTCCCCCCCACCGCTTTGTTATGGCCTAATACAACGAGGCACGAGAGATGCCAGGCTCAGATGTGACGCCTGTGGGAGTGTGTGGGAGTCATGTGACTTGACATATGAAAATACCATTCACTGTCACCGTCGTTCCTGCTGGTGAGTGAAAGGAGGAAATTCTGCTTTTTTCAGCTTTTATCTGCTAATCTCCTGATGCCATCCATACGTCATGATCACAGGTTAAATTTCAGGACAAATTTGGTCATTAACTTGCTTTTAAACTCTTCAGTGCTCAATTATCTTTGGAAAAGCATTTATGGAGCATTATGCAGGTATTTGATCTCAAACCAGACGAACCTTTGATGGACTCATCTCCCTTTAAAGTGACACAAACTGTGCCTCAAACTCGCCCCGAACTGAGTCACTGCATGTTAAACACAAAAATGCTCTTTGCTTAGCTTCACAATACAAGACACAGCGTTTGTTTTAAACCGTGCAGTTTAGTCGGAGTAATCCTCAGCAGAGGTTTACAAAAGCATTAGTGTCCAGATTATTAGACACTGACGATACTGGATATCCCTCAGAAAGATGAACAGACATGTGAGAGAGAAGAAGTGTATTGAAAATGCAAATTCAGCACAGCTGGTGACACTGCGCATTTAGATGTATTGTTCCTGTTTATCCCCAATAAGCCTGTGTTCTTGTTTGTAATTTTAAATTTGGACTGGTGATGTTTTATGAGTCTTGTTTTTTTGTTTTTTTCTAAAGACACGATTTAAGCACAAACCCTAAGCCAAAGTTGCTTACTGGAGCTTTAATTTTTACAGCAGTTGTTCCCTGGTGAAGTCTCTTGCGTTCGAGGCTGTTTCTCTCTGAAGACTTGCCACATATTTGGGTTAATCAAGAAAAAAAATGAACAAAATTTCACCCTTTGTTTGTTAAACACTAATATAAATCAAACATGCATTTTTACATTGACGTTGTGGTTACTTGGAGTCAAATATGACCATGTTTAGACTACAGGGTAGATGCTCATTGAAAAAAAAAGGTTCTAATGAAAACTGCACTGGAATGATTCTTCTTTCCTTACAATCATTGTAGGCATTAACAGAAGCTGCCTTTTCAGATAGATACAGTTTTTGGCTGTGTCCTTGCTTGTTCTGTGACCTCAGCTGATGAATAAGCCATGAGCACACATCGCCTCTATCCACAGCATTCCATCATACCATACATACCGAGTATGGAGTCACAATGAGTGTGTGGTATGTCCTGAATTCATGCTGCAGAATTTTTTATGGAAGCAAGAACTACCCTGATGTATGCCTGACTGGCTGGAATTTGTAAGAGAAGCTCACTAGTCATTTTCAACAGCCCCACAATGCACTGCAGCTCTTCAGACAATACAACAGCAGAGCTTGCCAGCCAGCAACAATTGGTGTGCAAAAGTATGCAATATGTAGTATGGTTCAGTTGGTAGAGCAGGCAGTTTACAGAGATTACAGGCATTGCCACAATGGTAGTGAGTTGATGAAGATAATATGTTTACATGTGATTTTGGACTAGGGCTGGGCAATATGGCCTCAAATCAATATCACGTTCACCTTGATAACGATAAAATGGACGATAACTACTCCACAAGCTGCTCACATCCTCCCACCTTAACTACGTCTACTTCAGTCGCCGCTCCAGCCGCTACAACTCTTGAACCATCCTCCATCTCCTCACCTGTCTTTCCCTCTTTGTTATGGGGTGGAGTCACGTCTCCGATGTAGGACAGCATCTTAAAGGGACATGAGACCATAGCCTACCTATACACATCCAAAACTAACTTTTATTTTTCTATTTTTTTGACACAGAAAATATTGACATGGGCAAAATGACGCCAGTTTTTGTCGTACATTTCAGTATCGGTAAATTTTTGGTTTATAGCTCTGGTAACTTGCAATTTCCTCTGTATTCCCTCCTTCAAATTGTGGTCACTTTTGGCTCCACAAAACCAACATGGCCACGAAAGAATCATCCAAATCCATCAGAATTTAAGATCTTAACACATAGAGGACATATAAAAGAGTGGCTTTACAACAGCTGAGTCCACTTTTTGAGACGTTCTATGGCAAAGCCTACGTACAATAAGACTTTCACTCCAAACTGGCTTTTATAAAAGTTCAGGGTCCTGGCACTTCAGCATTGGCTCCCCATATACTTTTATTACACAGTCTATGGTTTAAACTGATTTTGAATACATTTAGGATTGAAGAAAATAAAGAAAGATAAATCTAATTCAACCACTCCGACTGCTACAGTGGAGTAAATAAGGTGGTTAAATTTTACTGTGAGGTTTTTGCCAACCTGTCACTGTGAAGTCTGTGAAACTTGCAAGGCAAATTTTGACAGATGCAACCGCAAAACTTCCTATAGTGCAGAGAGAAATATTTTTTAGCCTTAAAAAAGCAGGGATGTCTTAAGGCAGTGGTTCTCAACCCAGTCCTCAAGCCCCCCCTGTCCTGCATGTTTTGGATGTTTCCCTGCTCCAACACACCTGATTCAAATGATCAGCTCGTTATTAAGCCACTACAGAGCTTGATAACTAGCTTATCATTTGAATCAGGTGTGTTGGAGGACTGGATTGAGAACCTTAGGGATTTGGTCTTAACATATCAAATGTATAAAAACCATTTTATAGGATGCCTGTCCACATAACAACAGAAAAAGGTGCTTTAGCATGAGAACGACAAATGCTGTGTGACTTTCTTGGTATGCTTACCAGATGTTATGATAAGCTAACAAGGTGACACAGACTTTTATTTCCCTCTCAATGTGACCCTAAAGAGCCAGTGCTGCACAAAAACTTGGCTCACACCAAGCCCAAGGCCGCTGAATTATGTTTTTTTTTTCCCTAGCCTCCACTTCCTCGTGATAAACTGAAGTACTGAGAGCACAAATCTTAGGATGGTGTCACTGGTGAATCCTTGGGGGGAAATTACTGATTCGCAGTGTCGAATCAGTCAGAAGCAAGGAGGGGGTATCTCCAAAAAGACCACCTGGAAACACATGTGAGGCTCCGGCAGGCTTACAGCTTGCTGATAATAACACACTGGAGCTGTAAACAGACTTTAACCCCAGGTGAATGTTGTGGGGAGGTTGCTCCTTTGTGTAAGAAGTTTGAACCCTGTCATTTGGCCAAGTGAGAGATGAAAGAACTGCACCTCAGGGCAAGAAGCATTGGAAAGGCCCTTACAAGCCCACGGGTATAGAAGCATAACATCCCTGTAAACAAGGCCAGAGCAAATATAGTCTTTAACTTTAATAATTCTTAATGATACGCACATAAATCCAGCATTTTCTGCTCTCTCGGGACATGTAGGCTGCTGCAACTGAAACGTCCATACTGTAATAATGAATATTTGAGTGTGCTGTGTACATTTAAATGCACAAAAAAATCAAATCCAATGCACAGGCACATTGAAAAAAAAAACAGTTCAGATTGCTGGGTATGGAGGAAGATTATCTAAAAGCGCAGATAGAGGAGGAGTAAAATGAACTGCACTGTAATAGGATGCTCATAGGGGTAAACCTCAGTCTTATTTTCAATCTGCGTCTCATTTTCCAGAGCTGCTTGCTGTGATGAGGGATCAAAGTTTGGGGGAAGTGCCTTATTTAGCTGCATCATTATTTATAAGGCCCCCGGAACAACATTAACTCTGGCAAGTAAAACAAAATGCCAGCACAGTCTGTGTTCCAAATGTGATTCATGACTGGTCTGATTATTGTCGTCGCTAATGACCCGCTATTGATGGATGCAGCATCGGAACAGAGCGGGTTTAGCCTCCAGGCAGCTTGTATGCCTCCCAAGCGTGCCTTTCTGTTGTGTAGGAGCGGGAACATTCGCCAAATCTTATTCCACAGTTTAAGGCGTCTTTGCTGTTTAACTCCAATGCACACTGTTATCTCAAGTCTCTAGACAGCCAGGGGTGTGTCCAGAGGGGTGGCATGGACCAGTATTTGACTGTGTTGTAAATACAGGCTGCCATAGTAGCTTTCTTCATATTGAAATATAGCTTGCTTTTTTTCCCCCTTTTGATTGCAGATGAATATTTAAATCCTGTTTCATAAGACAGATGCACTGGAGAGGAATCAGTCCATCAAAAATGCAAGCAAACACCTGCACACCAATAAATGTATCTTCACTAAACTGTGTGAACATTTTAACTTTCAAGAGTGCTGGATTGGCTTCGTGGTTAGTCGTGCACCTAATGTGCAAAGATTTTAGTCATTAAAAGGGAGCTGACCAGGTTAAATTCAAACCTGCAGCCCTTCACTGCATGTCATTTCCCTCTCTCCCTTCCAGCCTCCTGCTCTACCCACTCCCCTAGATAAAGACATCAAAGCCAAAAATAAACCTATAAAAAGAGGAAGTACTTTAACATGTAAATCTAGCTTTAAATCCTCAGACAGTCAGGCCTAGAAGATTTACCATGTATGTTGTCACTCTACTGAGTGTGTTTGCACGCATTTGAGCATCACGGTTTGATCAGGGATTTCGTGCGTGGGTGTGTTTATGGATGTAAACATATCCCAAATTCAGAGACCGGGATAAGTTCTTAACCTGGTTTTGAGAAATCTGATTTAGCCACAGGATACTGTGGCATGTATACATCTTACCCTCAGTTTCTGACAGCTACTGACTACCTGCGCATGTGCAGCATCCTCATTTTTTCAGATTTCATTAAAGATTCCACTGCAAAAGACAGGCAGCAATAAGAGGGGAGTATACAGGGATTTGAATATCCAAGTTTCTCTGTTTGCATGTTGACTCCATACCCTGAATGTGATCACAAAACTGGGATGAGGTTCATAACCAAGATATTTAAGTCCACCTAAATGCACTTATTGCTTTCTGCTTTTTAAACTATAGTGTTTCCAGTCTCACCAGTCATACCCTTAGCTATAGATGAGATCCAGTAGAGCATCAGCTGTATGGCTGAGTTGCTTTAGTTGTCTTGTTTAAGTGTGACCAATATGCCTGTAAAAACCCTCATTTCGTTCAACGACCTGTTTCAGACCCCCATGGGGCTTTGTGTGTGGTGTTGCATGGTTTAAAGTCACTAGAGATGTGAAAAGAGCATGTGTTAAACATCTGCTGACAAAATACAGGCCGGACCGGTGCAAACATGGCTGTTGAATCAAGAAATAAGGACAATGTCACCCATTTCTTACAAAATTACAATTGGCGGTCTAATTCTGGTCTTTTTTTTTTTTCAGATTAGACCATTTTTCCACTTCTAATTTGATTGAAAACGGGCAACCTAGTTGTTATTTTGTACAGATAAAACCTTCATGGAGGTAGAAGAGGTAAATCAATGCATTCTCTCTTGTTAATTCCACATTGACTTACTCAGTGCCCCAGTTGGGCCACCCCAATCAAACATATCTGAATACGCCCCTGTAGATAACAGCTTCTTTTAGTTCACTACCCAATCAAACAGCAAGAAGCATGTTTAATTAAAATCCAACTTAAATCATTTGTTAACCTTTAAATCCCAGTTTCCCTCCACTCCAAGCTGGCAGAGGAGAGCAGTGTTCAAGTTGAATAATATCATCAGAAATACGTGTTTTTTTATGTTGAGTGAGCACCGAATGAGCCAGAATATTCTTGAACTTCGGGGAGAAATCAATATGTTGTTGTCAAGTAAACAGATGCTGATCAGTGTGAGATGAATGACTAAATGAGCGTAATTCCTAATGGAGTTCGGTGCTCGCTGCTCGCAGCAGAGCGGGATGAACAGGGTCTAACCCTGGGGTTGATACACCGCTCAGAGGGAGTGAGGAACAGGCCTCCTTACCTTTGTTAGCTGTGCTATTTTCTTGCTCATCTTCAGGTGCAGGTCTTGGGTATATTCCATGGCGATGCCGGATTGAAAAGACATGCTGGTTCCCGAGGATGTAGTAAATTTCCCCTGACCGGCAGGGCAGTAATACTGCTGCCAACCCGACCCAGTCGCCATCTTCACTATGATGCTTCAGATGCTTTATAGATATAAACGGCTGTAATAATAAACTGCTGCTGAGACGGCCAGAGCGCGGCGGAGAGGACCCGGGACAGTTTCGGATTTTTACCGAGGAGCAACAAAAAATAGTCAAAAATTTGACGCCTGTTTAGCCCCGAAACTGTTAAGAATTGGTCTCATTTTGATTGGGTTCGGTATAAGTGCATCAAAGGGGAAATTTTATATCTTTTAAGCCCCTGAAACGCTCACTGCTACCATCTTTTCCGTTCAAAAATACAGCCGTTATCGGTACTCCGAGGTGCGGGTCCTGTTTGCTGTCACCTGGCGCGGATGTGCAGCTGTTCTCGGGCAGCTGACTGGCTCCCCGGTCGGTCACCTTGATACCGAAATTTGTCAACGGGAGCTGTTAAGAGTGACTCTTCCTCGGTGCATTCCGGCTACATTGACGGAGAGAGTGCAGAGATTGAACGTTTGTGTGTGTGTGTGTGTGTGAGAGAGAGAGAGAAACTGTGTGACAGGCTCAGCGGTTGGTTGCTGCTCCTCTGTTGCCATGGATCACCTCAACAGTTTATGCTGCATTCACGTAGGATGGGAGCAGCGCTGCGTTCAAGTGCTGTGGGAAAACGGAGATTTTCACGGTTAGACGCACATTCGAGTGCAGGGAACGTGGTAAACATGACGTGAAAATGAGACATGACGTTAAAGGGGTGTGTAACTTTGTTTTGTAATAGCATGATTAATATTTAGGCGACTTGAGGTCGCGTTTTTACCCAGGAGGTGAAGTTGTTGCTTTCATTCAAAATAAAAGACTTTATTAGGAGAGCTCTTTGCAAACACACCGAGGCTTACTTATTATTCATAGTAGGGTTAAGTTAATCAGTAAAACTAAATTAGCTCATTTATTGGGACCAACTGCCAGATTTATTAGCCAGTTTTCAGTCATTTACAGTTTTATCACATTGGCCATTCATCATACTGTGCATAATTTGCCGTTGATATAATTAAAAACACATATCTTAAATATATCAAGGGAGGAAGTCCAAGGAAATAAGATTTGAAAAGCCATGAGAGTTAAATTAATGGCTAATTTTTCTATTACCGCTCATTTCTGAGTGCTTTCAGTGTACGCAGATAACACACATGTATTGATTGGTATGCTTCTTAAAGCGATAGATAATTTTAATAAGATAAGATAAGAAGAACTGTATTGATCCCAGAGGGGAAATTCAATAATAGCTCATGTTGAGCACAAATATTGTTTTTCAATGGTACTAGAAAAATAGAGAAATTAAAAGCTCAAATCAATGCTTAGTAGAATTGCACACAGTCAATTTTATACATATTCTTGCATATGGAGAAATCAGTGTGCCACTGGCTATTGTCATGATGAATGGATGCTTATACTGTAAATTGTCTATCCATAATGCTAATAAAATTTACAGATAAGCAACTTTAGCTTTTCAAGAAATGGATCTAAATTAATCTTTTTACAGTTGGAAATGTACCTAAATGCCCTGGATAATAGACAATTGCAGCAGTCCTGGGAGGATATTAAAGCGTAAATTAATTTAGGGTCAAACACACCGTAACACCGTACAAACAGGCGGCTGCTGGAAGAGAGGGTGAGTAGTGTTTGCTAAAGGAATCAGGCAAAGTTAAAAAGATGTTCGATGGCTAGTGCTATGGCTAGGACCCTATATGTACTGTTGATGAAGTTAGGTGCTGTTCTGAGCATTATTTGTGGCTATAGAGTGGCTTTTTGGTTGAGCGCGTGGCTCTGTATGTTGCTATTTGCAGTCATTGTGAAAGTTGGTATAACTAGAGAAGCAAGCGGTCAGCAACATTCATCTCTTGATGGGGTGTCTAACTCGGTGTTATGGTGTGTTTGACCTGAACTTAATTTTACGCCGGAATATCCCTTTAACATTGCAAGTGTTACTAATTTCAATAGATAGATTTGATGATTCAGTCTAAATGTCAATCATTTATTGAACAAATCTAAAATATCAGCTGCTACTTTTGCAACAAACTAGTCTCATGACAGTGACTATAACCGAAATCTCACATGCACTATATTCCCTCTTGTCTCCAACAAATAGTGGAAATAACAGGGGGTTCAAAATATCAGGAGTACCCTTGTTGACCAGAGAAATAATGATTTTTTTATTTTTATTTTTTTAAACAACTGTAGCAATCCAAGGAAGGTCTCAGGTTTGAATCTGTCCAAGTACAATCAGCAGTCACATCTTTCAGTGTCATCTGGGAAAGATGATATAGAAACCTCCACCCTGACGTCGTTCTCTTACACGACATTGCATGTTTGCATAAAGATTAAAACCTGGCTCACCATCTGGTCTGAAAACAAATGTTAACTCTCATAATTCCATCTTGTTTAGCCTCACAACAAACAAATGTTACACAACTGGTTGGTTTTCCTCCTGATATGAGGCACTTATAAAACAGCCATTGACTCACAGAAATAAATTCAAGAAAGGGGCTGTTTAAGATGCCATTTCCCCTTTTTGAGGGGGGGTTCCCAGTGGGTATACCTCCCACATGAAAGGTCAAACAAGCACACATTTGTTCCATGCGACATGAATGCATCAAGTTGAAACTTCGTGACATCATTTCATGTATCAAAGCTCGAGCAAAGTGAAATAAAAAATTTAAACTGACTGGAAAAGCAGCTGCAGGCGAAACCTCACACAGTCATAATCACCAGAATGACACAAACACTACAGGTGCTATTTCTGCTTCCACACGCTTTTTGTTAACACTGTGGGACTTTGTTATGTGTGTCTGTGCATGCCAACAGGAATGAGCTTTTTTGTCTTTCAATGAGGTTCCAAATATTAACAAATTAAAGGTGGGGTAGGCAGCAATCCATTAAAGAAGCATCTTTTTTTGTGGTGTATATAAAAAAAAGCTTTTAATAGCAGTCAATAGCTATTAGTTATTGATGACATTTGGTAATATAATGTTATTGCGGTGTTCTGTTATGTCTGTGTAGTCAACATTTTAAATTTTTAGAGCGCTCTGCTCTTTCTGACTGTAAACAAAGCCATTCTCTGCCTCCCCCAACCTGATTGGTTATTAGGCAGACGCTGCTCATTCACGAACCCAAACAAAGTTAGCGTGCAATAATATCGGACAGTAGAAACCAACCAGAAAGTACAGAAAATTGTCTGAATACTCCTTTGGCCACAACTGCCAACACAAGCAAGAAAACCAGGTAAATACCGGAGACTCTGGCAGAATAACGGGCGCTTAAAAAGCCGGGCAAGAGCTAAAAAGCCGGGTCAACATAGCATAAATGATGGGGAACGCTTTGTGATCTTACAGACCCTGTAACCTTTCTGCTGGACAGGTAAACTACTTTAACAAAGTAAGCCAAATGTCTGTAACAGAAGTGTTTCTTGTCAAACGGGACCTGCAGCATGTTGTAGCGCCGCTAAACTGTTTACCTCGGTCAAAAATGCCAAAAGGCATGTCCACCTCCATGAAGCTTTTAGGCAGCAAAATAATGACAACTTTTAATATTCATAATCTGAGCTTTGAGAAAAACACGCACATGCTGTGGGCCAATGTTCACACACTTATTAATAGCTCCTGTTTACTGAACCTTAAAGCCAATATGGTGCATTGGTTTTGTATTGTCTTCATCTCGTAGTGGGTCAATAATGCCCTAAACAGTTGAAGACGGCGAAAACATATTGATGGTGCCATAGTCATAAACAGAAATGGAAGCACATTGTGGATAAAGCAATAGTAAGTATTAACTGGGCGCATTTGTTATCAGGTCTAACAAGAAAGAGCCTCCAGGTCCATCAATAAAGGGATTATGCTTCCAGGTGCTGAAATTATTCTGCACACAAGGATATTAGGCAGGCTCAGTTGTTGTTTATGTTGGGATACCCGGGGCAGGGGAAGGGGGTATCTGTAAGCTCTGACAAATCCCCTGCATCTACAATCATTTACCTCCAAAACCTCCAAATCCTAAGCCTAAAAAGAGTCAAACCTGCCACCTGTCCAAGAAAATACAGGATACTATTTTTATTTCTACTTTGGATCATTATAATGAGCTAATTTGAGTAACAAACATAGCCTTTCAAAACCCTGCTCATGTTTGCAAATACAAATACAGCCCAAAACAGTTGACTCTAACAGAAGCCCCAAGTCTAACACGGCAAATAGCCAATCAAAGGTGAATATTTTGGTACCTTGGGTGGCTTATCAGATTTTAAGGGGCTCTTGCCAGCTCTTGCCATCTGTCTGTGCACACTGTCGCAGCACTTTTGTCAGGTTGTGACTGGCTCTGAATTTTTTTTTTTTACAGCAGTGTTTACCCCCCAAAATAAACCAGTTCTTTGCTAATAAATCAGTGTATTAAAAAGTTTAATCCAGAAACTTTTGGGTTTACTGGGGTTTTGTTTACACTGCGTGTCTTGTTCACAATCTGGTTAGAGTTGTGTACTTCTTCTTTGTCTGGCTCTTGGCAAGTGCTGACATTATCCAAACAAGGGCAAAAGAAGTGGCTTCCAAATAGACAAATGGTGATTTGGCTGGAGTTTTGCCTCACACTACATGATAGCCAGCAGAGGCCCATTTTTAACGGTATAACTCTGGGCTTTGTTGTCACCCCAAAGGACTAAACATGACCCTGGTCAGGTTCGAATTTGGCTGCCCATCTCAAAGCAGATATTTTGGAAAATCAGTTCCAGTTAGCACCTGTTCAGTGTTCCAGTCTTTGGCCAGTGTTAGCCAACAGAAACAGAAACAGCCTTGTACTTTGGCCAAACCTGCTCTATAATTAGCTGAATTTAAGCCACTTTTTTGGTGTCACAACTGACATATTTTGCAGCTTGAGATAAACTGTCATGAGACAATATTGCACATGACACCTAATTTGTGTTGTTTTGCGTTTGTATTTGTCACTATTGTAAGGCTGCTAATGTTAAAAAATATAAAATGAAATAAAAAAAAACATTATTTAGTGAGCACAGACCCTCGGAAGGCCACTTTCCTTTGGCATCATGAGGATGTCATTGAGGTAGACTGCCAGGGGACACTTATTCCTCTACTCATATCAGTAAATCAATAGGACTAAAATACTCCCAGAGGGAGCTGTATCCTTGGCTCCCTTTCTCTCTATTTTTTAACAAATTTGGTCATCTTGCAGTGACAGGAGCAGAATAACATCAGCCTCATGTCCTTCCATTTATTAGATCCCACCTTGGGACACAAAATCATGTTAAAGTAACTGACCATATACATCAAAATGGCAAGACAGTGGACCACCGCAGTAAAACCCCACCGTCAGCTGTGGAAAAGTACATTTAGAGTGGCTGATGGATAAGCAGTGGAGGATGAAGCATAAGAGAGCATACTTGAGTAAGAGCACAGATATCAAACTGGAAAAATAAGAAAAAGTCCACTTTGTGAATTAAAAGTATTAAATTATGTGATATTTATCATATTTTTCTATTGTTGACATCCTGTTTAAAAATCTGATGTTCATGGCCTAGTGCTTTTCTGACATTTAGAGGGCTCTTTGATGAGAAAGTTTGGTAGCATTAGAGCATTTCCTATCTTTTTGACAGATGCACAGCAGCGCTCTCTAATATATAGTTTTTCTTTTTTAATTGAATGTTTACTGGGACTTAGGGGCCTGGAGTATTTTTCCCATGTCCTCAAACACAATGACGGAGAATGGCGCCCATCTAAGAAGGCTATAATAAAGACATAATCATTGCTATTTCCTCACAAACCAGCTCCACTTTAATCCTACTAGGGCTGAATACCCCAAACTGAGACTGTCATCAAGCTCTCCATCATGGACACTCTCAAATATATGCAGAAACAGATAGATACATACTCACCTACAACTAAAAAGGTATTTTTTTAATTCTCACAACTGCTGATTTTAACTGCCACTGACCTCTGTGCCCCAAGACATCATGAGAGACAAAACAGTCTGCAAGCAGTCGTAGCAGTAGCGATATCATTAGAAAGTATGTACAGATTAAAGCCTACCTTGTTTGGCGTAAAGCACATGGGAAGCAAATTAATATAATCCTTTCCAGCATGTCCTGGCTATATCAACTTCTGCATCGACAAAACTCAAACGTTGGCCTGTGGGTGAGTTTTCAACAATTTGAGAGGCACAGGTGAAGGAATGAAGTTGCTGGTTCAAGCCTGCTGTATTTAAGCAGACAGGCTGAAATCAACTGTGTAAATAGTAATAAACCTGCCTGCAGGCAGACCTGTCTCGTAAAGAGCAGAGACACTGTTGGGTTAGATTTACGCTACACCCAAAACATACCTATGTGTGGTAGAGGGACTCCAGATGGCCTTTATGCTCCAAGATTTTTCACTGCTGAACTACTAAAAAGCAGTTTGACAAGTCCTGATTCATGCTGCACCCATTCTTTGGCTTTTTATCCATGCTTTAATTCAGTGTAAAAGCAGGCAAAGGTGAGACTGAGGTAAGCGTTTAGTTTCCTGTCAAAGTTGTACATTTTAATCCCCAGCCGAACAGGTTTTCCTTGACCTTTGGGGTCTGCCTCAAGTGGACACTTGAGGAACTGCAGTCTTCTGCACTGACTTTGATTTTCACACGGAATTGCACTTTGGGTTTTGCATCCTCTATATTTCCACCACCACCAGTTTTCAGTCTTTCAGTTTCCATTCATTTGAAGGCACATCATTTTGCCTCACACTTCATCAGTTAACAATTCACTCTCTATTAACCTCACATTTATATACAGTATGTTCTGCTCAGTCATGTCTAACCATCAAAGACTTCTGTCTCAGATGGGGTTTACATGCTCTTGTAAATACTACTTTGTATCTTTAAATGCCATCTTTGATTACTTTTGTCCTCATATTGCTTTTCAAACTTTCTCCATCTTCCATTAGTTTGATGATCAGAAACTGCAGGAAAACCATTATCATTAATAAAGCTACCACTCCATTTACCTGAAATATATCTCATTATCAACAGTTAGGCTGGTTACCACAGAGTTGTGTACAAAGTGGATCAATAAGTCTTGAGAAATGATCAACAACTGTGCAGAAACTAGTTTTTTTAAAGTGACAGGTGTGCACTTTTCAGCTGGTGTCAATACTTAATTTGACAAATTTCCATCCACTGCCAGTCCCTTTTGGCACTTCAAGATGTGATACCCTGATTGGTCTGAAATTATTTTTGAGGAGCTGAGTCATCTGAGCCTCTGCAGGACCTGCAGGACTCAGGGGTCACTTTAGCACCAAGTGGTTTCTGTTTATTTGATTAGAAATCAGCTAAATTGGTCTGCTGGATCCATGGTCTTATAATTAGCGCAGATGTGAGTGGAGACCTCATGTTGTTAATGTAGGCCAACAAGGGCACCAAGGGGATTAAAGTTTGTGCAAACACTCATTCAAACACTTCTTTCCTTTGCATGAAGAGATGATGGACCCATTTTTTTTTATTTAATCCCTAAAACAAAAACATCACCAATGCTTGTGTCCTAACTTAGTCACAGGTCTGCAGCCCCGCACCATAAAAAATGATCATTGAGCAAGTCCTGGAGCAGATGTGTTCATCAGGAGAAAGAGCAGCTGCTGTGTTTTTCTGGAGTGAAATTAGACAGGGATGGAACTGGCCTGGAGGGACTTCAGCAGCCATATCACAGCCAAGAAGAAAATTAGTCAGATTATTTCAATATGAAAGGAATGGGACTGAGCCACAGACTCACATTCACAGACTCCTGATCAGGTCAACTGCGGCTCTGTCTGAGTAAAGAAACGTCATTGTTAACAGATTTGACAGTGGCTTCAGACACTTGAACGTGCCGGCGCTGTGTTAGTTAAGGTGTGTGTGACAAATGCAGAGCAGCTCAGGCTGAATTTAAGCTTCAAGTTGCGGCAGCAAATTAAAATTCAGACTTTGATTTTCACTCTCCCCAGAAGAGGAGTTATATTTGGAAGTTCTGTCACGGTTGTAAATGTTGATGTTTTATTATCTTTGTGTTGACAGGTTGTGGTGTGAAATGGAGTGCAATTATCCCCACAACTTACCCACTGCTGTCACTATTATGTTGTTTTTATGGAGATTTTTTAGTTCTATGTTAGCTTCCCAGCCCAACTTTACTTCCCTGTCATTATTAGCAACTAGAGCTAAGTTTAGTCCCATCAATCAAGACTGTTACACACAGTGTTTACCAACCTATAGACTGTAAAATATGTATCTAATCTCAGTGATGACAGTTAGTGATGTTTTGAGGTCCATTTGGCACACAATGCCTAACATGCTGGCTCCGCCGATACATAAGCAGCCTCTCCCAACTATGCAACTGTACGTATGAGCTGTAAAAAATAAAAAAAAAATCACACTTCATACAGTGTAAACAGAAAAAGAACAAGCTGTGTGGACTAGAACTTTTTTTAACACCAGGCTGCAAACATTTATTACTCTGCTTTGAAAATTGGAATTTTAACATGGGTGTTAATGGGGATTCCTTTATTTTTAGAGACAGGCTCTAGTGGACACTTTAGGAACTGCAATTTTTAGCACTTCCACATTGACTACACTATGAACAACAGAGGTTGTCTCTTGGTGTCACGTCATTTTTTACCCCCAAAACATGGCATTTCTGCTGTGTTTGGATCTCTTGTGGTACACTTTTATGCAATAATCAGCTTAATATGGAGTTACTGCAAAGTAAGCAGCACTCAAATACTGTCTAAAACATGTGCACTCTCACAGTTGTTTATCTATCGAGGCTACAAATCAATGTTTTCATCAACAGACAGGTAAATTTCTCATATTCCCACCTGAGACAGTAAAGCAATAAGGCTGTCAAGCACTAATATACCACATGCCACAACCTCTCTTGGCTTTTTTAGATACACAAAAATAACTCTGTTGAGTTGCAGCCAAACTTTAAGTCCATTATACGGGAAACAGTGCTGTTAACTATCAAATGAGTCAGCTAATATATTAGATAACTTAGATTTTTGCCAACCCTTGGCTCCTTTCAAGCAACACATCCGTTCAAAATGGTAATTTAATGCTCTTTAGTAAAGCAAGTTGGTAATTTATAGAGTTAGAGACTGTACAGAATGTTGTATAGCATGCAAAGTCCCCAAAAGTGAAGTCGAAGCATTGGGAACTCCCTCTTCTGATTGGCTGCAGTTTAGGTCATGAAGCCTGTGTCCTCCATGTTGACAGATCGGACATGGGTCGAAGTCAAAAATCAGTAAAGATGTCAAATTACTTTTTCGAGAACAGATTTTCTAACATCACGGTGAGTTCTCTTCATACAAATCTTCTTTTTACGATGACGATATATCAAGCTCCACACCGAGTTCACATGACAGATTCACAACAATTTATTGCCACTTGTAACAGAGTATCTTGACTTTGTTTTGGACAAAAGGAGTCAGAAGAGACACTTGGTCCATCTTTGCACACAGTGGATTGACCAATGCAGAACTGCAGCCTTAAAGCTGCCTCCTATATTGATGACTGATTAGTTAGGAAGTGCAGGATTGCTGTGTGCACTACTTCTATTAACTATGCAAACTGTCTGTGTCTTGTTGCTGCAGTCTGTGTCTGTGCTACAGGGGGACGTGTCCTGGCTGGAGGTCATCAGCTGGATGAGCTGCATCTGGGCACGGTGCACTCTCTCTAACAGAGAGCTCCTGACTCTCTCATCCACCCCCTCACTCTCTGGCAGGTTCTGACTCTTCAGCTCTGGCTACTTCACATCTGCAAAAAAACATGTACTGGCTTGCTAAAGTTTTCAGGGACTCATCTTCCCAGCAGGGTTTAGATCCTCTCAAGTGAATGAGCTCAGCGTAAATGCTCCTCGTGATGGGAACTCAGGCTCCTTTTGGTGATTCAGATCATTTGGCTCGGTGTGAACCGGCTCTTAAAGCTCCCAAATGGCTCTCAGTCGTACCATTTTGGCCTACAAGAGTCAGTTCAAAGAGCCAAGCCGCTCATGATGCATACTCTCCATCATTTCCACTTCTGCCTGCAGTCCTCACTCATGCAGATGCGATGAAATGAAATGAGAGAAACTAATTCCTGCACACATGCGCGCAAATAAAACTTATCATTTACAGTCTATGATGTAAAGGAATGTCAATCAGTGTTTTCGCTGCGGTATAGCAATCAAGCAGGTGTTGATCAGACCCTCTCTCAGGACTGTGAAGATTTCTTTAGCGATTTCATGCTTTATAATGTCTCCCTCACTCTGTCAGTAGCTGTGCTATCCCTGCAAACATCCAACAAATCAACATATCCAGCCACTCTGATCAAAAAGAGTGCATTAATAATACTTTAAAGTACTCTTCTCATTTATAATTCTTGCTTGTTTAGCCTGATAACACAACCAGAGATCTAACAAAATGTTTTCCTGGTATAGACAGAATTTTAAGATCTCTAATAGCGTACACATCTACAGCATGTACCCCATTACTGTAGACTTCGCACATGCTAATGGCGCCTTAATTTGCCTGTCAATCAGTTTGAAAGGAGTGTGTATGTGTAATGTAAGCATATATTTTTAGGGAAACCACAGTTTGTGATGCTTTTTAAATGGGGCATATCCTCATCTAACTTGCTCTTTATGAATAATGAAGATGGATGTGCTGGCTCAGCGTTAGCTTACCGACTCTGAGTTCTTGAGATCAGCTTTTTAATCGCAACATGACTGAGTAAAGTACGGCTAATGAAGATGTATTATGTGAGGGTGCGTGCTTACTTGGGATATAGTGTTTGTATTTCTGACACGCATTAAGGATGACTGTGGAGGAGAGATGCAGAGGGAGTGGTCGTGTTTTGGAGAAAAAATGAAAATGGGGCGAGCAGTGGGAGTATGGATCGCATCTGGTGCTACAAAATGATGGACTGCTTTCTATTGTTGCCCATTGTGTACTGGGGATTGATTCTGTAACTGCAAACACATGGGCACACACACAAATGCACACACTTGTTTGCCATCCATCTGTGGGTCTATTTTTAGAGGCTATAAACTTGAAGCACCCATTCTGCTTCACTTCTTCAGGCTTAATAATTGGAATATTTTATAGGTGTGAGCTTCCCCTCGCAGAGGGAATACAGACTACCTCAATCCAATTAGGGAGGCGCAGTGACTCGGCCCAAAAAGTAATAAAGTTGACAACATAATAACCACAACAATCTAATCTCTCTTTGCTCAGTGAAATGTACGGCGGGCAGCATTAACACTGGAGGGCAAACCATCAAATGGGAGCATAATTGCATAAGCGAGCAGAAGGTTATTATGGGAGCAAGTTTTACAGAGGAAACACAGAATTGGATCAATTCAAAGCACATCAGTCAGATCACAGCTGCAGCTCTGGTAAAAACCCCAACTCATGCCGAGCCCAGATACCTGAGACAGACTGGTGAGGTTATAAAACAGAGTCATAAAAAGCTGATAGTGGCCTTCACCAGCCAGTAAATGTAATCACTTGTTTATATGGTGTCGGGTTTATGCAGTCTAATTAATGTAAAGTAGTGATTTTGGATTATGTCCTTCCTTTATTACCCAGCTGTGTAAAATACTTGATACTGATTGGCCAAAACTTCCGAAGAGTTGTGATTAAATCCGAACAGCAGAAGAAACTCTTGAGATAATCTGATCACACATGACTTACCAAATCAATCTGTGCAGAGGAGTCCGGCAGATTTCACATCTGCCTGTTGACTTGGGATGGGAATTGTTAAGAACTGAGCGATTCCGATTCCCTTATCAATACTGCTGATCAATACGATTTCTTATGGATTCTCATGAAGTGAGAAATAAAATAATACAAATGGGTTTGTTTGCATTAATTAACATTGTCACCTTTGGACAGAAGATATGACGTATCCATGCACTAATAATTTATTATGTGACCGAGCCTTTGACCACAAATCTGGCCACAGCTTGGTGACATTCAATTGATCTTCGCCTCTGTCATTTTACTCTTCCCTGCCTCGATGAAAGGGGCTGTGCGAGAGCTACCCACTGCAGCCTCTGAGTCAGTGTGAAAGCCAGCCTCTGAGCTAACATGAATCTAGCAGTCACCATCATCTAAACGTAATTTAAGGATATGGAGAATATTTAGATAGTAAAAAGGGAGTTAACACAGCACTAACATCTACGCAACAGACAGGACCTGGAGAAGTAAAACGTATACACTATGGACAACTTGGTTCCGTCTTCCGCCAGTATATGGATTTGAAGCCGAAAAGCTCTCTGTAATTCTGCTCTTTTTTTTTTCCACTTCCTGAAACCAACATTGCACAGTAGCGTTGTACGCACTCCACCACTTGGGCAGTAGCATTGTACGTGTTCAGTGGGAGAATTGCCGAGAGTCACTATGATGACGCTCGGCTCAAACAGCATATCCCCTGGATGAGCTATGCAATCTTCATACACCCGTAGGCTGTATCAAGCGTCAATCATAGAAAACATGAACCCCCTGATACAGTCTATGGTTACCCTCAGCATTAAGAGCAGATGACGCCGAGACGTTAGCTCTGCTTCTGCTTTTGCCTGTACCAGTCTCGCCTTCGCTAAGTAGCGTATCAAACATGTTACACTTCCGCAAATTAATTGCACGCTGGGTGGACAAATGTTTCCGCATATTGGAAGTATGTCCCCCCTTTGATGAAATTAAGGCTTTGCAAGTGTTGCAAGTAGCCCCTGTATCATCTTTTTCGTGTGAAATACTGCTTTTGCCTTGTGTACTACATCATCACGCATAGAGACGTAAGAGAAACCAAAAAGCAGAACCGTAAAGGAGGCAGATAAACAATTTATAGGAATCGAATCACTTGGAACCAGTTCTAAAAAAGAACCAGTCCCTACTGTTGACACTGTGGCAAAAAATATTGGTTTGAATGGCGGCATAGCTAGTGAGAACATCTCTTTGATTGACAAACTTGCATCACACTGGTAATAGGCAACATTATTTTCATGTCACACCAGTTCTCTTCAATGTGTTTGTGTTCTACTGCCTATTAATACAAAGATCTGATGTGAAGAGCCAACTAACAGCACTAGAAACCTCTGTTTAATCATTTACTCATTCAGTTATATCCCCAACGGCCAACTCCAGATATTCTAGATAAAGTGTCCAGGATGATGAATAATTGATACACGTAGAAATATTATTTTCTTTAACAGGAGAATAAAAATAGGACCTTTGTCTCCAACCATTTTTACTCTTCACCTTTTGTTCTCTTCACGGGTGTCCCAGGAGGACCTTCACTGACAGTTCCCTCGACAACAGACGATGCTAAACAAGCATGCATATGTATGTACGGCCTGTTCGGGGAATCAGGAATCAGCAAGTGTGTGTTGTGTGAGGTGGGGGTGTACATCTATATGTGTGTGTGTATGTGCATGTGTGTGTAAATGTATTCAAAGGCACCATGTCACTGCTGTCTTCCCTCTGCTCCCCTGCCAGCTTATGGAGAAACCCACATCTCGTCTCTCTCTCTCTCTCTCTCTCTCTCTCTCTTTCTCTTTCTCTGCACCCTCACTGCTAGCAAAGTGCAGGAGATAGCATTCATACATTATTCACAGCTTGGAAAGGTTGCCTGTGGTGATTTAACATGCAACTAAAAAGGAGCAATACTCAATCCCCTAATGTTTTAAAAAGTTTTTTCTTATTTCTTGGTGAAGAATTTATCTGGATGAAGCAACAAACTGTGCACATCAACAATTTTGGTTGTGATTCTTTTTGGTTGTGATTTTGAGTCCATGCTGTGATTTCCACTACAGAGGTGTGTCTGTTTTTAATGCAGTGACAACAGACATCCGGTACTGGTTTTAAGATGTGTGTCTTTGGTACAGAGATTACTGTCGATGATAAAATCCTCATGAAATTTTAACACCGAGGATCAACATTTTAAAATCGTCAAACTGTTAGCTCACAAAGTCTCTCACAGAGGGATTAAATCTTTTCCCATCTACACCTCTGAGAGACTCAGCCCTTCTGGGATGCCTGATTTATACCCAGTCATGTTACTAACCTGTTGCAAACTAACCTAATTCGTTCCTTCAGGTTTTCTTTCAATGGCATTTCACAACTTTTTCAGTGTTTTGTTGTCTTTGTATCACCTTTTTTGAGCATTTAATAATACAATCTTTTAGTTTTTACTCTTTTAATATAGTTTTGTGCGATTTTCAGCCAAGTATTGGCGTTCAATAATTTACAACACATCAAAATCTGTCAAACATATTTGGAACTCAGGTTGTATATTTTAATGGCCATGCTACAGTTGGATTGAACGAGTTTTAGTGTGTTTGTTGAGTCTGGAATGATTGGGGAGCAGTTGCAGGTGAGCTTTAATGTATTTCTCCCATAAATTAGAGCCAAATGGCATGAGTCCCTTTTAAAAAAGACCAGATTTCATACGACTGTACGTCACATCAGCTCAATCGTTATTCCAATTTCCCTATTTGACAACCATTTCCCATTAAAATAGGAAACGTGAAGAAAAAAGTGCCTCATTACAAGGCAAATGGCATGTAATTTTATTACCATAATGTCATCATATTTGTTTGTTTTTGCACATATGGATGGTGGGAAGTGACAGCTTTGCGGGGCTGCTGAGAGAAGCAAAATGCTGGATAGAAAAAGCAAGAAAATAATTTGCCACACAAAATCTGCTCAAACTTTGCCAACAGTATAAAACTACAGCAGGCAACTGACAAAAAGGAAGTTTGGTTTTTGTTTTACTTATAAAGAACAGACAATTCACATCAGTTTTAATCAGAAATAGGGAAGAGCCTGATCAGCAGTATGGGTAAAAATGTCTGATAATGTCACAGATAAACACAGGCTCTAAGTTAAGATCACAGTTCTCCAGGAGAACTGGCAACATGTGATTTGAGTGATACTGAAACATTCATGAAGATACTTTTGATCCAGAACTTTTCATCTGACCTGACAGGATCACAGAGGACCAAATATGGAAATGATGTTATTTTCTATTCAAGCATTACGTCATATTGGTAATGGATGAAAAAGTTGAAGAACGTGATATTTTAGTTTGTGATGCAGAGTTCAGCATCTCCTGTGCTCCTTACCATTACACTGCTGTCTTACATTGTCCTGTATTTACAACGGTAGGAATCAACTTAAATGAAAATAAAAATTACTACAATCTAAAATCAATTTACAATATTGAGCTTTAAGTTATCCGATGACTTTGTAGCAACTTTTTTTGGTTTGGCACTTCATGGAGTCTACAAAGTCCTCCTGCATCAAGACAGAGCCTGTGGTGTAAAAAATTCACCATATAGTGTCTAGCTTGTGGGACAACTTGTACAAAAAAGTTATTCGATTACACTTACTTGAGTTAAATGTAAATAGTGACTATCCACCCAGTTGGTTTATTGTGGGTGCCATTTTTGATATTTAATGTTATGTTTAACACAGATATTAAAGTTAATCTAGGTCAAGTTCTTGCATTTTCATAAATATCTGGCCAATTAATCTGGTGCTGATTCTGATTTTGAGCTAAAACTTCCTGAGCAGGGGTGTGTCCAGAGGGACATCCAAGGGTGGCATGAGCCCAACTCTAAGTCGGCCACCCCAAGCAGCATCTCTAAATCCTGATCTTTGATTAGGCGTTTGTCTTTACACAGGTAGGACTTTTGAGAAAACAACTATTTTTTCTTAGTTGCAAGACAAGACACCTGTATATTTATAAATAAGGAGTGAAAAAAAACCATTAAATCGGTACATGATCATTTTGGGGGATTTTAAGTAAAGGCCAGACTTTAAAAGTAAAAAAAAACAATCCACATATTCTGAAAAGATTTTTCAAAAGTATCTGCAACAAAACTTTTGGATGTTCTGCAAACAAACACTGTGCTATTCTCTCTCAGTGAAAGGCAGCTGCACCCAGTAGAAATCTTGTTTTCTACCTGTAAATATATTCAGGTACATTGTGCTGCATGGATTCAAGCTGAGCCACAGCATCTTGCTCCTGACAGGCGCAGGTTTCATGACTGTTACACCTGTAGGAGCTGCTGCCATCACTGCTGGAGGAGCTTTTAGAGTTTGAGGTATCAATATGTGGAGCAGAGGTGAGTCAGACCCAACGGCATGGGATCCATAGGGTCAGGAAGAGGGAAGCAGCTGGGATCTTTACTCAGACAGAGAAATCCAGATTCAATTTGAGATTATTGACAATCCTGCAATCTGTTGTAAGCATCATAGCCAGAGGAGGAAATTCAATATCCCTCATGTTTGTTATTTCAAAACTCTTTCTTACACTTTTTTCTTTAAAACATGAAAAGTTTCTGTCAAAGGCAGCATAACTGAGCTGCTGACCTTGCATCAGAAGGAAGGAAGAAGTTTTCATAACCTTGGTAATGAACTGGTTAGGGAGAAGGACAACATCATTTATTATTCTCTGTGCTTTGGTGTGTTATATTCAACTTTAGGATCAGAAGCAGCCTCTGTGGTATTCCCTGGTGATAGAAACATCGCTGAGCAGTAGGACTGAGGGAAAAGTTTGGAAGTTTCTCAGTTTAAAGCAAAGAAAGTGAAGGAAAGTGGCTGCTTTGTGTTACTGCCTGATAGGATTGTCAGTGTTATGACAAATTCAATCAGTAGATTCAAAAGACATTATTAGGCTGAGGTCGAGGACAAAACGATTTATTTCTACTGAGAGAAACTGGAGCTTTAACAGCCTGGAAAAGTCCAGATGAGGTAGATTGAACTCAACAGCATGATAGGGTTACATACCTCAAAGATGGGGATATTGTCCTATGGTGCTAGTTCAGACAGGCTACTAAGTCAAGCTCAGCCCACAGTACAGCAGCTGAGAGCTTTGCGAACTACCTTCTACCCATGCAACTGGACCTAGCAGACCTGGGAAAAATGGCCTTTTCCTATAGGGGAGAGTGGGGTAATATGAGCCATTTTTCATATTTCGGATCACTTCAACCATGCAATCATAGTTTCGTCTCTAACTAGTGTATCTGCATATATTTCAAGATTTTGTTCATCCCTGCAAACCAACAGAATGAGTGTAAACATAACTGTCTTGATAATATAGCATGCCAAAAAAAAGTGCTCTCCTATGGTCAACTTACTCTGTGTATGGGGTAAATTGACCCCATACATGGGGTACCACGTGTACCCCCCCGCTCTCCACCCTCACCTTCTCGGTCCCTATAAACTGTCACTTCTTCACAGTCATGTGTATTTTTGTCGGTTATATGCTAATCAACTGGTACAATAACTCTCTTCATTATTATTGCATATAACTGCTAAAAAGGTGTTTTGTAAAAAGTCATTTTAACATGAGAATGTCTTTAAGTGATTCAGAACATTCACAGCTGTATTTTTGAGAAGAAAAAGTAACACATTTCAACAATCTGAACTGAAACTCTGATCCTCTCATCAGACTTCTTTACTTTCTCAGTTGAGCCACTGGATCAACTTATCCCAGAACTACTGTTATGACCTTATTAGTCCTTTAAGCTAAAATGGTGGACTTTTAGTCTAGGTTTATGACCTGATGTTGTAGCTCATAGATACCACTATTGATGTATAAAACAAATTTAAATGATCTTTTTTGGTCTGAACACAATTCTAATCAAACGTATGACAGACTAAATTCACTTTCAAGAGTGAAAATGTTTTTTTTTAGAAATAAATGTCTAACTCTTTCACCCATGTGCTTCTAACCTTCACAGACTCCATGAATTGATGCCCATCTACTAAATATTTGGTCACATGATCAATTTCTTTGACCATTTCCAAGCAACAGGGGGTGGCTCAACTTACCCTTTGGCTCACCTAATGTATCTTGGGTCTTTGCTGCTGCTCTCCTTGCCTTGCCTTGGTAGTCCATGTATGTGCCAGTAAGATAGGCAGGTCTTAGAACAGCCAAATAAAACTTGCTGGATGCGATATTTTCCCCCATGCTGCAGATGTTTACTTGATTCATACCCACTTGGGATTAACTTCAACAGGATGAGCTTCCCTCACATTCACAGAGCACTACTTCACATTATTACATAAAACTGATGTTTCAGGTGTCAAATATTAATACTCATGCTGTTGTTTGCAGTTTGTACCCGGGTTCAGTCTTCAGTCTGTGACTGATTTTCTCAGCTAAATCTCAGGATGATTTTCCTGTAACTTTCTTTCTTCTCTTTTGTGTCTGCAGAGTTTCTGTCTGCGTTTGACTGGCAGATTTCCGTTCAATAGCTCCATTGTAAAGTGACGGGGTGGATGTGGGCCGCTGATGTTAGTGCTGTGTGCTATTATTGTCTGTGACATACCTGTGTGTGTGTGTGTGTGTGTGTGTGTGTGTGTGTGTGTGTGTGTGTGTGTGTGTATCTGTTTGTGCAGTGTCTGTGTTCCTCCTTTTGTACTGCTGTGCTTTGTCTGGAGACAAATAATTACACCAAAGAAGGTCGTCTGACTGTCTGTCTCAGTGAAAAGAGAGCACCTAAATACAAAAACACGCTGGTATCATAAGTTGGGAGGGAAGTTTTGAAGATTTTGTGATCGAGGTAGTGGTCCTGGGCTACTGTTGGGGGACACTATGGCCCATGTGGTGGGTTATATAACTTATAGGTTTCTTCACTGAGCAGGAGTCTCTTTTAAAAAAAAACACAGCAGTTTAAATTTAATGTATCTATAGATGATAATCCAGCTCTATAATCTCTGTGTTTACTGAGAGTCTTACAGTAGATAGAGGACAATAAAAAAACTGTTATATAATGATAAGCTCTGAACTAGGTCATCATCTGGACACACTATAGAGTTCACATGGTTGTATACGTACTCAGAGAAAACTGTACAGTCTGTTTACAGTGGGACGTAAAAAGCATTATTTTACTCCAAGATAACAGTGTTGTGGACTTGTTCAGTGTGTGTGTGTGTGTGTGTGTGTGTGTGTGTGTGTGTGTGTGTGTGTGTGTGTGTGTGTGTGTGTGTGTCCTGTTTTCATCATGTACTGTAAGTCTAGATGTCTCTCCTTCAGATGAAGATCCCTGCACTTAAACATCTTTAGTATCTGTGCTCAGAGATCCGGCTGCTGGGTTCTTAGACTGAATCCTGTTTCTGAGGTTTAGCAGACTTGTCCGCTGTTGCCTTTTGAACTGAAATTTGTATCTCAGTGACTCTGTTCAGTTTTTGTGCTTCAAAAACATTAAATGTTGAATTTTGTTCACAATGATGCTCTCTTTCCTTTCCCTCCTTTTTTATGTCTCTTTCTTTTTTTTCTTTCTTTCCTTCTTTTATTTATTAGTTTTTTCATCTTTCTTCTTTGTTTTTGTCTGCGTCTTTCTCTCTCTCCTTTTCCTTTTTTATTCTCCTCTTTACTTTGGCTTGCTTTTTTCTCCCTCTTTCGCTTTTTCATTCTTTTGTTCCTTACTGTCTGTCTTTCCATTTTCTTTATAATGTCTTTTCTTTCATGTGTTTTTCATTTTTTATCTTGCTTTTGACTTTTTTCTTTTCTTTATTCATTTCCTCATTTTGTGTTTCATCATGTCTCTTCATCACATTTTACAATTTTCCCCCTTTTTTTCCTTTTTGATTCACTTCTTGTTTTCATTTTATTTCTTTTAGTAGATTTCCTCTTGTTTCTTCATTTCTTTCCTTCTTGTTGCTCTTTTCTTTCTTATCTTTCCTTTTCCTTTTTTCTTTATCCAATGTTTCTATCATCCTCCTTTTTTCTTCCATCCTAGTTTCTAATTTTTTGTTTGTTTGTATCTTTCTTTTTAGTATATTTCTTTTTCGTCCTGATAACACTGCACAGCTTGTTCACCTGTATGACTTAAAACCCCCGAATCAGATGACACTAACAGTTAACTGGACTGAAACTCTCATAAATCTGAGACACTATCAGAATCCTAATGAGCCACAGGCTGCAGGAAACAACAAGTGTTGAATTCTGCAGAGTAATAAGACTGCTGAGTGAGAGCAGAACAGTTTCAGTGATACAGGAACATTTCCAGGATAATATATCTCAGGAAACACAATCAGTGTGTAAAACTCCATCCAGTTTCTCTCTGAAAAAGGATTCAAACACAATTGCATATTGTATTTTGTCCACAATAATCTGCAGCAAGCTGAAACATTTATCAAATTGTTTACAGGAAAGTAGAAAAACTTTTTCTCAATAAGAGTATTAAAGTCAAAAAAATGAGAAAAACCCTGGAGTCTATCTTGTCTCCCGGCGTTCAATAAAAGATGAGCTCAGGAGAGAAAAACAGTTCTTCCTGCAGCGTTATTGTAGCTCAGCAGATTCTTCGTCTTTATTCACACACAATCACAGACGCACACACACACACACACACACACACACACACACACACACACACATACACACACTCTGGAGTCGGGGATATTTTGAGGAATGCAGATGCAGAGGTTGCGTCCTCTCCTTTTCTGTAATCTGCTGCAGCTGAATGAAAGTTGTTTACTATTTAAAGCCGCTCTTTTTTCTTCTTGTTTAAACAGAGAACGCTGTAAATCCTTTGTACTTCTGCAGGTACACATCGACGAGCGGACGAAGGGTGAGAGAAAGCAGAAAATACTACTACACACACTAAAACAGCTCTTATATCATGAACCTGTGCTACAAAATAAAGGGTAAAGTGAATAAATCTGGACAATTTGACAGAACTTTTCATCAAAAACAGACTCCAGAAATGTTTTGCATTTATTCAAAATAAATTAGCTTTCTACTCTCGTTTCATCATGCCAAGTGTGTACTTAAAGCCAAAAGTCAATTAGTTTAACATAATCAAATTCTTCATCTGGAGTTAAAGGTGGGGTAGGCAGGAATCTGTGAAAGAAGCATCTTTTTTTGTGGTGTATTTACAAAAAAGCTTTTAATATCAGTCAATAGCTATTAGTTATTGATGACATTTGGGAATATAACGATATTACTGTGTTTTGTTATGCCTGTGTAGTCAACATTTAAAAATTTTTGGGTGGCCCGCTCTTTCTGACTGTAAACAAAGCCATTCTCTGCCTCCCCCAACCTGATTGGTTGTGAGGCAGACACTGCTCCCCCCATGTCCTTCACGAGCCCAAACAAAGTTAGCGTGCAACGATATCGGAAGTAGAAACCAACCAGAAAGTATGGAAAATTGTCTGAATCCTCCTTTGACCACAACTGCCAACACAAGCAAGAAAACGAAGTAAATACTGGAGACTCTGGCAGGATAACAGGCGTTTAAAAAGCCGGGCAAGAGCTAAAAAAACATCAGCATAAACAATGGAGGACGCTTCGGGATCTTACAAACCCTGTAACTTTTCTGCTGGACAGGTAAACCGCTTTAACAAAGTAAGCCAAGTGTCTGTAACAGAAGTGTTTTTTGTCAAACGGGACCTGCTGCGTGTTGTAGCTCCGCTAAACTGTTTACCTCGGGTCCTGGACTATGTCACTTTATGCTAGTTTTAGAAGTCCTAAAAACATTGTGTTTGTTGGTAGTCTGTTGGCATCTACAGAAGCACTAATGCTGTTTACTTTCACGTTGACAGGGCCCCATTTGTAATTATCTGAAGTATTTATCTGCATTATATCTGAATTTAATTGGAACGATACGAACGAGCAGGAGCGTCTGTTTGTGGGCGGGGCTTTCTGAAACAGAGAGGGAGGGGAGGAGCTGAGGGGAAAACTGGTTGGGAGGGGTAGAGTTTACATTCAAGATTTCTCCCAAAAACTGGCACTTCCACAGATCCTGCCTACCCCACCTCTAACAAATGTGCCAACAAGCATTTCAAAAGTTCAGTTTATGACACTTTGACTATCATTTGTTTATAGTTTGTAGGAAGGAACTATTTCTTAGTAAACGTTATCCTGGCTGTCTTTCCCTGCCTCCACTTTTTATTCCAAGCTAGGCCAACCATGTCTAACATTCAGCTCCAGGATATAAAGCAGAATGAATTGTGTTCATCTCCGCTTTCTTTTCTTTCTCCGCTTTGTTTCCTCTTCCCTTTTTTTCCTGATCTCTCTTGAACAGCAAATTGTTCAGAGAGAGAAACTATGAATGCATTACTACCACACTTATCTCAAATCAGCCACAAAATGCAGGGTGGATGACATTACTGTATAGTAAAGGCTTTTTCCACTCTAAATAAATTACCATCTAACAGTGCATCGATAAAAGCAGAGATGTAAGGCTTAATCAATACCATACATGGGAGTAAATACAACCTCTGACCAATATGTGGTGCTATAGCTGTGACAAAAATGTACATGCAGACAAGTTCAGGGGTTGTTTGTAAAAGTCAGTCTCATGTGTTACCACAGTGTAGTGCCATGACTAAAGGTGAGAAATTGGCACATAGATGTGTCCAGAGGTGGACCATGAAATATCGAACAGATTGAAAGCTGTATGAAGGAGTAATAGTAACTTCCTGTTTGACATACAGAAGTTAGATGAGCTGTTAGAAGCTCACCTTTTAACACACAGGAAGTCCTTCAATAATGTTTCATCCTCAGTGAATCTACAATAGATAAAGTTCAGCTGTCTTTGGTGTTTGATCGAGTTCTCCTCCTCTTCATGTCTACACTCAAGACTCTTAGGTTATTTCTTTAACCAAAGTCCTGGGTTATACATGTTGAGTTAAATATCTGGGTAATTTTTCAGATCTATACCCATTTCTTGTGTCATATGGATTCTATTGTAACCCAATTTAAGGTTTTTTTTAATGGGTTAATAATTATGGGTTATTTTTCTGAGAGTTACCCAATAGTTGGGTCAGAACTTTGGGTTCGATTGACTCTACATGGTTTCTTGGCCTCATGGCAGTGACCTGGTGACCTTGTGAACTTTGACCTTGATTTTACAAAAAAAAAAAAATAATAATAATATATATATATATATATTTATATATATATTTATATATAAATATATATACACACACACACACACACACACCTGGGGAGACATCAGACATCTCAACTACATCTACCAATGTGGGTCCTTAGGCAAGACCCTTAGTGCTATGGCCTACCTCATAAACATGAGTGAACTGATTCCCACCAATCAGTTAGATTAAAGTACATGGGAAAATAGGGTACAGGTTGTAAAAGAAAAGCTCCCCAAGTGCATAAATCAATTTAACCCAGGATCATCAGTCAAATTAACTGGAAGACCGGGATAACTTGGCCCTTAAAAAGAGTTATTGAGTCAACCCAAAATTTGGGTTAATTTGAATAACCCAACATTCTTGGTCAAAATAACCCAATAAGTAGTCGGTCCCGTTTCAACCCTAGTGTTGGGTTAAAAACAACCCAAGTTGGGTTGTTTCCAACCCAACACCAACACAGGGGTTTTTAGAGTGTACATACATTTATTGACTGATTGAGTGCCTGTGCCAGCATCAACACAAGCGTCTGCGGTTTCTCTGTGAGGGATTGTTAACATGTTTGGGATGCCTTTTCCTGCTGATCTGTGAGTCTTGCGGTGTGTCACGCTCAGTTTAACATCTCCACTCTTTGTTTATGCTTTTATAACCCCCCTGTGTGTCACCTGGCATCCTTTCCAGTCCACAGATCGTTCATCATCGCTTTGGATCATCAGAGAAGAAAATCAGACTGAGAGCGATCCCCCCCCGAGGCGACTCTTCTGTTGAGCTGACTCACAGCTTTGTCACATTAACAGCTATTGACACTGATGACTGGATTAATGACGAGTTTTCCCTGAACATTATGGCTTCAATTAAACAGATCTGAGACTCTGAGTCAGCGTGTCATTTAGAGACAAGAGAGCAAACAACCAGTCATTCAACAGATGGAAGAGAGAGACAAAGCTACAGCTCAGACTGTCAGTAATGAATAACGAGATCTTTTCTGGTTAAACCTTGAAGGTTTTTCATACAAACTGATCCATAAGCTTCTCATGTAAAGATAGCTTTAATTTACAGTCGAGTTGTTCCTTTAAGGCAAATGTGATCCATTAAATGTGATGATAAAAAATGTGTTGTCTTCTAGCCAAGAGATGACTACTTGTCATTTGTGAGGATTCCTCAGCTGAAGGTTTATTAAGAGAAGATTTTTACTGCTGGAGCTTCTATTCTTCAAGATGGATGACAGGGTCAGCACATTTGTTTTTGTCGTATCTATGACAACAATTTAGCAGAAACATGTTTAAGACGCATTTGAGCATCTATGACTTGGGTTCACAGTGACAGAAGCTAAATTCAGGGAAAGTTTCTGTCCAAGTCTCAGTGGCCGAACTCCCATGTGATTCAGGAGGGGTTGACTTAACTATCAACTGGTTTCAATAGTAGCTAATCGCAAACATACAGTATGTGAATCTGGGTCCATGTCCATATCTTCATCAAGCAATGTCTTTCTTTCTTTCTTTCTTTCTTTCTTTCTTTCTTTCTTTCTTTCTTTCTTTCTCTCTTTCTTTCTTTCTTTCTTTTATTGTCATGTGTCATTTTAAGAGTTTAGGTCCCCCTATGTTTTGTATTTATTTTGAACAAATCTTGGGTGGTAGTGATAACCTAAATGTCTTTTTTTAATACTCTGAAAATTTTGGTCCTTTCAGAATCTATATTTATACTTATCTGAATGTATACATCAATATATATATATATATATCCACATCTTTATGTAAACCTGTGTATCTGTATCTATATTAAATATATATCCATCTTACTACTTTCCCTGGGCTTTTATTTTGAAAGTCTTACATTTGACTTCTGTGTCATGTGACTGTCTTTATTTGATTTTTCATGTGGTAAAATACACAGAAAAAATAAAGCTAGTTTTCTCTTTTTTCTCCCCAAACTGCTGTTTTGTATTTTTTTTTATCTTAATTTGAAAAACAGCTAAAGGAGCTGTTTCCTGTACTCACAGTCTATTCGTGTCATGTGGAGAAGAAACTGCCTGAAAGTAAACCGACTAACAGAGCTCCTTCCAAAACAAAGAGCTCAAAATTCAACACATGACACTAGGAGGGAGTCTGTCTGTAAATTTAGGGCGAGAGGACATCAAGAAGAAGTCGGTGGATCTACTTTTAGTGACATAACATTGATTTATAAAACAAAGATTGATCAGGTCTTGATTTAATGATGATCAGAGTTTTTGTTGTTCAGACAGAGTCTGTGTCTCTGTCCTTGGTGCTGAAATCTAACCAAGGCTCTGTCTGAAATCGAGGCTCTCTTTCACTGTTTTCTTTACAACAGACACTAAATAAGGATCAGTTTACACCCTTTATGTATCTTGGTGATTGTTGAAGGCACTTTTGTGACTTAAATTAAAGAAGTGTAGGTGTAATGGTGCAGTTTATAGGTTAGAGCACAGCTCACGCTTGCCAAGCCAACCTCCGGTCTTTCTCAGATAACCTCTGTGTTCCCATCAACCACCGGAGACAGTGAATTGAAGACAATCCAGGTAAGGTGGGTTAAATTTTTTTAGCTTTAACTGTAGGGTACTTTTTACTTCCCTGCTTTTCTTTCTTCTGACTTACTTCTTCTTTCTTTTATTTCTTTCTTTCACATTTCGGTGAAAAAACCAAATTGGAATTGTTAGTAATTTGCATGCCAGTGAAGTTGTACAGACTTTTCTGGCCGCTTACACGTCAGGCTTAAGTGGAGATGTTGCCAGAGGCTGAGCTTTGTCCAAGGATGGAGAGTTAAAGACCGAAGACACAAAGAAAAGTCTTTTTTTAGATTTTCGATGAGGTTGGAAGATGGAGGATGTTTGTGTGCTTGAAGGGAGTGAGTAAATGAAAAGGAAACTCAATAAAAGATTTTGGATTAAAATAAGAAAAAGAGCTTTGCAGCATTAGGATTAAAGGGAAAATATGCACCGGTGGTCAGCCTCAAACTCTTTGGACAAAGAAACCCTAATGTGTTTCTGCTGCAATGGTCCTCTGCTGCCCCCTGGTGGTTATCAGGAGTATAGCATGACACATTTAGACCTGCCTCTTATTTAATAATCTGGCAGCTTGAACCATTTATTCCCTTGTAGATCAAGATAAATGTTTGTTACCGTGCCTGCAAGTTTATTAGTGCTCTCTTATGATATTACATTTTAAGTTGATCGGTTTTCCAGCGGTTATTGCTTTGCTGTCATGCAGTCAGTGTTGAGTTGAATTGATGAGTGTTCTGCTAAACCAATAAAGTCAAACGAAATGAAGCAGTGTTGATGTTTGTGTTGGATTGAACAATCCTGAATACCAGAGTTTAGTTACATTTTCTCAGCACAGTGAGAGCAGACTGATTTTTCACAGCATGAAGACACGCTGAATGATGCACACAAACATGATTACACACACTCACACTTCAGCTTTCATTCCCTCGTTCCTCTAAATAATGCCCTTTCATTTCAAGACACTGTTTCTAACCAAATATTCATGCACATAACCTTCTCACTGTCAAAGACTGTTCTCAGTTTACATCCCCGAGTATTTGGAGCTGAGGAAAAGCTTTTGGATTTTCAGCACGAACAGGAAAGTAATGAAACCTTGAAAACATGAAAACTCACAGGCAGACCTGTGCTGTTGACCTCAAGTATTTTTTCAATAATTAATCAGTTTAATGTCTTATTTACTGTCTTATTTATTAACCTATAAATTAACTTCTCAATTAACTTATTTGCTATTTTATTGATTAACTCATTTATTAAATTATTTACTTTGTTATTGATTAACTTACTCATTTATCTACTATTGACTTTCTTATGTATGAACTGATTTACTTTGTCATTAATTTATTAACTAAATCACTGATTAATTAATCTCTTTAGTTACTGGCTTATTTATTGACTTTTTAACTTTATTTTTTTAAAGTTATTAATTTATGTCATTTATTTCCTTACTTTTTATGACATGTTTATTTCACTAACTGGTTATCTTATTCACATATTAGTGAACTTAATTATTTATTTTAGTTACTCACTGACTTACTTGTAAATTGTTTTCTTAGTTTTTTTACGGACTTGTTTCATAACTTTCTATAACTTATTTAAAACCTATTTATTTCCTCATTTATTCTCCTATGGATTTACTTCCTTACTCACTTCTTAACTTGCTTATCAATTTATTTATTTTCTTGTTTATCCAATTATTTACTTACATATTCACCTTTTTACTAACTTATTTACCTGATTATTTATATACTTTTTCAAAAGTTTACTCCCAAATCTTTAAACAGAAACAAGCCTATCTTAAAAAGATATTCTGGCGTAAATTTAATTTAGGGTCAAACACACCATAACACTGAGTTAGACACTCCCTTGAGAGATGAATGTTGCAGACTGCTTGCTTCTCTAGTTATACCAACTTTAGTAACAACTGCATGATAGCAATACACAGCGGTCTATGTCTCCACGCACAAACCTCAACCAAAAAGCCACTCTATAGCCACAAATAATGCTCAGAACAGCACCTAACTTCATCAACAGTACATATAGGGTCCTAGCCACAACACTAGCCACCAAACATCTTTTTAGCTTTGCCTAATTTCTTAAGGAAAGAGACTAAACACAACTCACCCACTCTCCTCCAGCAGCCGCTTACTTGTGAGGGAGCCCTGACGAGTCGGTCACCAAGTGCAGCGGATCATTTCCTTGAAGTAATAATCATCATTATAATCCTCTTGCACTGCAGACGCGGTAGTTCTTCTGCCTTAGCATCTCGGTCTGATTGCATTTCCATGAAAAAAAGGATCATAAATGTTTTTCCTTGGGCTGCGAAAATCTGCCACCGCCAAATCTGGAAAGTCTAAATGAAGAACCTCTCACTATCTCAGAGGAGGATTCAATGACTCGTCACCATGCACTGGAGTTTCAGGGTTTATATCACCTTCCCTCACCTGGTCTCACTCAGGTCAATCAGGCGCTCACACACCTTAAAGCCGCGTTCAGACCAGCCGCGACCTGACGCGACTTGGCGACGGCTCCCAATGCAAAGTCTATGGCCAGCCGCGACCTGACGCGACTTGGCGACCGCCGGCTTCCTGCGACGCGACCATGCGCGACCGGGCGACCGGTCGCCAAGGCGCGTCCCCGAGGTCGCGTCGCCGAGGTCGCAGGACGCCAAGTCGCGTCGCTCCCAAAGTTCAAATATTTGAACTTTGGGAGCGACTTCGTGCCGCGACAGCCAATCAGGGCTCTGCTGACGTCAACAAACCGGCGAAACAAGGAAGAGGAGAAGAAGAATCACAATGGAGGAGCAGTTGATCACATCCGTTAGCTACCACCCAGCTAACTGCCCCTGCTTGCTAGGCTACATGTTTCAACGTATGTGTGTGTGTGTCTTTGCAGTGGATGTGTGCCGTAAGCGGTGGAAGGGGCTTAGAGACGTTTATATGAGGGACAGACAGATAGACAGGCGCTCCGAAGCTGAGATGGAGCGCCTGTATTTCGTGTCCAGGCGGGAGATGCTGCTTCCCACCTGGGCGAGGAGGTCCTCGAACTGCGCCGTCGACACACGGAAATACCGCTGGAAGCGGCCGTCGTCCAGGCGGAGTTCCTGGAGCAAGCGGTGAAATTCACCCAGCTCCGTCCTCCTCCGGATGGTTTCATGCACCCATAAACGCCGGCGGCGTCTACTGCGGATGTACAGATATGCGGCAGCACTGATGAACTGAAAACTGAGCTAGTGACATGGATGACGTCACCGGCGACCAGCCGCGACCTGCGACTGCAACTTTGGACCCGGTGTGAACACACCAGAGCACCACGCGACGCGACCTAACCGACCAACGCGACGCGACGCGACCTGTGCTGCGTCCGAACTGCCCGCTCGGATACTACATGCTACTGCTACGTGCTACTGCTAGATCCTACTCCTACATACTAAACACGTTGGCCCAATTCGGACACACTAGACGAGCGGTGGGGAAAGACGACCCCCGCAGGCAGAGAGTAGGTACTGCGCCCGTGCGGACAGTGGTAACTGAAGCCCCTCATCTGCGGGCCTGGCTGTAGTACTGCAGCTGTGCAGTTTAATGATGGAATAAGTGAGCTTTACCTCCATGATGTCGCCACATATTTGCTCATAAAATGATTACTTGGGCAAATATGACACCATGACATGACAAAGAGATACAACCGCACATTTTTTAGGACAGTGTGTGAAGTTACATGAAACTTACATCTGTACTGCTGCGGTCCCGCGACATGGTGCGCGCTGTTGTGGCCAGCTGGCGTTCGCGATACATTTAAATAGGCAGAGCAGCTGGTGGCGCTAGCATCACATGCGCTTCTACAACTTTTAAGAGGACGAAGAAGAAGCCCGTGGTGCATTTTGGGTCAGTAGCATGCCCGTAGGATGCACCGAGACCAACCTACAATGTGGGCGTGTCTAGTATCTGAAGTAGTATCTGAAGTAGCATGCTACTCGCTCCGGTGGCCAATTCGGACATGCTAGATACTACTTCGACTTCTACTTCGACTACTACTTGGCAATTCGGACGCAGCTCTGGTCGCGTTTGGTCTGAACGCGGCTTTATTCTGCTCCGCGATGATTCCCTCTTCCACCTCAAGGAAAACAAATAAGAGTCAATGCGCCTCACAGTTTGGTGATGTTAGCTTAATCTAAGCTAACGATAGAACTTCAATTTCTTTGGGAAAATGGTGCTAAATTCTACGCATTGTACCTTTAACATTAAACATAGTAGCTTTAAAGGAATATAAGATTCCTACTGCAAACATGTTCTCATGTCTCTGTGACCCTGAAACTTAAATGTCAAACTGAGGACTTTTGGAGGGACTCTGATCCATTTGAAATCCATTTTGAGATACTTTAATAAAAGTTCTGCAGGTTCAATAAAAACATGACACCGATCCCAAAACCACCACTTATTAAAAGATTCTTTATTCACAATAGAAGTGTAACAAATATAGTTTATTAAAAAGTCTGCTGCTTATTAATATCATTTTAATCCATAAGCTCAGAAGATTTTTATATAAATGTAGAGTGGCTCATTGGCCAGAATGGAATATTTACATTTTTCAATAATAATAATAATAATATTAATATTAACACAATAAAACAGATTTCCCCACAAAATTAAAATATTGCATATAAACACAAAGTAAACTATGTGCAATGGAATGATTATCAGCAATATTTTGTACAGATACATTTCTGAGGTTCATGTCTTTAAACCTTTAAAGGGCAATGCCAACAAATTTTAAAAGTTCAGGTTATTTGGGTCCCAGAACAGGTCTAAGTGATCATAAAGGAAATCAAAGGTGTGATTTAAATCACGGGTTTTCATTTGGGGCTTAAAAGGTGCAGTTTCAAATAGATGTGAGGTTGAATTTCTAAAATAGGTGGTATTACCCTTTAATTTTCACCAATAGAAAGGCATTGTCACACACACAGACCATCAAAACAATATTCAAAAAATCACCAAAAATAAGCAACCTTTTTTTTTTCAGGAGAACAACATACAGAGTCTGCATGTGGAGATGAGCAGATGTCTGAGGCGCTTCGACAGACCTTCACACTGACGGCTATCGTGATACAAAACTAAATACATTCTGCTTATTTTCTTCCTATTCGGGCAGTGAAACGACCAGATCCAAGCTTTTTCAGATAAATCCAGGACAACCAGGTCCTACTGAGCCCCTGAAGTCCCATAAAGGTGATCATTTTTATCTTGTGCACACTCCTACGAGCAAATTTTGAGCAAATACTATTCATATTATATACTTATCTGTTTAACTGGTCATGGTATTTCATGCCCAACAAGAGCGCCCTCTGCTGCTCAGATAAAATTATTTTTATCCATGTGATGAGTTTGAGATCACTAGGCCATACTTCACCTGCTGGATCACACACAAAGTTGGCTGTTAGTGACCTGATTTTGTTCAGTTTTTATCAAAATAATCAGCAAAACTTGAGTATCGTGCTAGTCCAGGCAGGGCAATGGACTGAAACTCCCCTTTGTTTTGTTTTGTCATATGCTCGGTTTTGAACCCTGGAGGTCTTTGCTGCTGCTCTCCCTGCCTCTGCTTTTCCTGTATGCACATGAAACAAAGGGGAGTTGTGCTCTGCCCGCTGCAGGCTTTGCACTAAATACAACTAATGCGTTAAAGTTATTACTTCTGTGGACAAAAGTGCACACTGCATGCAAGATAACTTGTCCACACAAAATAAGCTATGAGCACAAGGAAAAATGATCACCTTTACAGGACTGTTGGAGCGTCGTTATTTCCTTTCAGCCCTTTAATTTGAAGTTACTATCCCAAAAACACTGAATTGTGTTTCTGTGCCTCCACTTCCCTACAGTTCAGAGAATGAGTTTCACAAACAAGTGATTTTAAAAGCGAATAACTCCTTAAATGCGTAAAAACCAAACGTCAGTCCAAAGATCTTAACATTGGGAGGAAAGCTTGTCTTCTTTCACATAAATGCCCATGGAGAAATTCTCTGACCACCAGCTATTAAACTCAACTTTAGGAAGAAAACAAACAAATTAACCTCCACCATTTTAAAAAAATTAATTGTATATGTCATATAAGATAATCAGAATTAACAGAGGCTTTATTTTACTTAAAGCCAGGATTAAATGGCTGGATTAAATGCAGCATTAAATCCAGACTTTTCCTAATGAAGTTCTGCTTTTGATTGGTCTGCTTCTCTCCTGCTCGCTGTTTCTTTGTGTTTGGAAAATACACTCCATTAACACTGATATAGTTTCACCTGCAGAAGTTTGTATCAATTGATGCCTTCATACATAAACTAATGTGTTTTCCTGAAGCTTTAAATTGTCAGATATAAACCAAAACCCATTCTTAATTTGAAAGTTTTTGAAATTTAAAGGACAGACTTTAATTATAGGGCAAAACTTAAATCATAAAGTGTCGCTATAACAGAGAAAAAAGCTTCATTTTAACATCCTGCTTCTTCTTGATGACTCGACGGAAGCTCCTCTGAGTGACAGTTCATGAAGCAGCTTCATATACACTCAGATATGATCATTTTCAAACTGGATTTTTCTGCTGTTTCTTCTGTCATGACTAATTTTCCCACAAAAAAGAATAAATGTACATGTTCCATGCCCTGAGGAACACCTCATGTGGCATATTTAGATCATTTCCTACGTTAACATCCATGTATTTCTCTATCATCAGACACACGAACAGGCTCATAGCTCCTCCTTTCCTTTAACTTTTCTCCGCCTGCTCGCTCTGATTCAACTTTTTGTGCTTTTTCAGGATTAAAAATAAACAAAAACACAAAGAAGTGAACACAAAGGACAAAAAAAAGCATAAAAATATTCTTCACTTCACATTGGATGGTACATTCATACGATTTCATTCCTCCTGTACGGATGTTTGATTCACTCCCAGGTGGTTCATTTACCCTCAAACTTTTTTTTTTTTTTGGTAGATAAATATGCAAACACCCCTCAAACAGTTGATAAGCTCCATTTTTAGGGTCTGGTTCCAAACCACTGGACCTACAGCGCCACCTGGGGGCTGGTTCCCAAACCCTCCAAGTCCTATGTTCACTACTGCAGAATAAATTAACACAATCAGTACAAATCAAACATTAAAACATCACAGAGAGAAGAGAAAAAACGCCTCCTAAGTGAACAAAAACACAGATTAAACACAGACGCAGTGCGGTCTGTACAGTGATGCAGAGAACACAGAGGGATTTCTCACAGCTCACCAACAAAACAGGAAGAAGTTCTGACTGATATGTAGGTGTCGGGACAAGAACTCGAGCTGTGTCAGGATTAGGGACTACATTAAACCCCAGATGTTTAGTTTCTGACGAGCTCAGATGTACTTCAGAGCAGATGAAGTGACATTTCCACTCTCCTTTTTCGTCTTTCACAGTTTCTATGAAGTTTTTTATTGTGTTCAAAAGCTTTTTTTCCAGTATGAATCAGCAGTTGTTGGTTTCGATTTATGGGGAAGAGATGAAAAACTGTCAAATGTACTCTCCAGAACTCATGTCAAAGCTGCAAAAATCAATCTTTTGTCAGGCTCAATAGTTTAAGTTTCATTTCGACTCCAGGCCTTTCGACACTGTTGTCACATCATTTCTTTCTGCTCCATCCTTCTGAGACACTTTCCACTGTTTGAAGCTGGTTTTTCAGTAATGTTTCATCACTTTTAGGTTTAACCTCTTAAACTGACAAACACCCATCCTGCAAAAACTCAATCTGACCAAAGATCTCAAGTCTTTCTCTAATTTCTAGTCAAAACATCTTACTATTCTTCAATCAGGCAACGCTGACTTTATTTCATGATATTGCGTAAACCAGTGGTTCTCAAGTCCAGTCCTCGAGGCCCCACTGTCCTACATGTTTTGGATGTTTCCCTGCTCCAACACACCTGATTCAAATGATCAGCTCGTTATCAAGCTCTGTGGTGGCTTAATAACGAGCTGATCATTTGAATCAGGTGTGTTGGAGCAGGGAAACATCCAAAACATGCAGGACAGGGGGGGCTCGAGGACTGGACTTGAGAACCACTGGCGTAAACCATGACTGCTTCAGTGTGTTAGGCACACTGAATACATAGTGAGGCAGCCCATAAGAGCAGCAGGTCCTTCTCATTAGGTCATAATCCTGCATGTAAGGAAAACAGTGGTGAATTATGAAGTAAGTAAGTAATCCTTGTGAGGTGCTGATTCCTCAATAGGGTGGGGCAAATCTCAGCAAACTGGTCACAGACATCTTAGGAAGTGTTTTTATCCTACTTTTAGTGAAAAAGTCTTCTTGGGCTTTATTTAAACCATGTTTAGCTGACATTTCCTGGGAATGTCTAACATTAAGATATTATAGATCCAAATTGGGACCCGATCTGCTTGGAATAAGAAATAACTCGCTTGTCAGATCTTGAAATCAGACCTTTTTTAATTTCAGGAGACTTGAAGGGATTTTCTGGTACCATTACAAGCACTAAGGTCTAATTTTTGGCATTTAATACCTTGACATTTAAGTCACTCGAATAGACTTGTCAGGGAATGTGGCTAAAATTAATCCTGATCATGTTTTTTATAAAAGGGAAGCAGAAACACTTCCTAACTACTGTGCAGAACTACCACAGAAGCTAACAAGACGGGACCATCAGATGGTCTAGAAGAGCTACACAGCTGCACAAAAACTGTGTGTTGTTGATTTTACTGAAACCAATTACAGTCTTCATGCAGAGGAGGTTTTAAACTTTTTCATCTGGGAGATCCTCTTAGAAAAAACTTCTTATAGTCTGACTGATAATTTAGATTTGTACTGTAAGCACTCATGTTGGGCTCGTAAAGAAATACTTTAACTAGAAATCAGACAAAGACGCTGAATAAGACTTGAGTTCTTTTCAGAGGGGCCAAATTAATAACAAGTGTTCCTTCAACCAACCAAATCTCGTTGAAATGACCGAAAAACTTAAACTGTTGCTCCATCCAAAAACCCAAACTCTTTTTTTTATGAAGTTCTCATAATGATCTCAACTGCTAAGCTCCAGTCTCACTCATGTAATGAGAAAATGTGAACACTAGATGTCAGTGTAGTCAAATGAATGACTGGGAACTGGGCTCTCTACCTGACAGATATTGGTCAGACTGGGTCTTTGAGGGGAGGAAAAGCATTAATATTAAATAGATCTCTGACGGTCTGATTCACCCATGTTTAGACAACTTCTACCACGGTCACTGGGTCAAAATGTGGGATTTATCCTTTAATCAGAGTCTAGTTTTGGTCAAATCTTCTTCTGATATGTGGGAACTTGAAGTGAAGCCTGCTGACTCACTTGAAGTGGACTCTATGGCGTTTGTGTGAGCTGTTCTCCTCTAGGATTCCTCCTTTTCAACAGTGAAGGCACTATTTGAAAGACTAAGCTGGGTTTCTTCTGGCTACAGTTCTGTGTGTGGAGAAATCTTCACCATAAACCACCGTGATCAAGAGGAGAGGGACAGAAAACCTACGAAGACGACGACAACAACAAGGTCTGTGTGGATACGGTAACCTAAAGGGGACAAAAAGCTCAGAGACAGAATGATAAAGCTGTATTTATAATCAGTATGGCTTCTTGTGAGTGTGTGTTTGTGTGTATGTTTGTGTGTGGTGAAATATCACAGCAGAGTCAGGTGTCTGTGTCTCCTCATAGAGGAGGGAAGATCCTACAGCCTGCTCTACGCTGAACTGGAGGATGGAGATGAGCAGAAGTGAAGAAGAAGAAGAAGAAGAGGGTTTGACTGAAACAGTTTGATGATTTTGATCCGTCTGATTCCTCTCAAAGTCACATTTCCACTTTCCTTAAAGCAACATTATGCAGCTGATTCTGACCCACCTACAGCCTCAGACCTAACCGCCCTGTCCTGTCCTGTCCTGTTTGCTGGATTTTCAAGGTACGGACATCGTGTCAGGAGAAAAGACCTGCACAGGGAGGTTTTTGCCTTTAAGGCTTTTTTCAGAAAACTGTGCCATAACTTCCTCAGGGAGAAGCTCCCCGCTCAGCACAAGTTTTATAGTTCAACTCCAGACGTTTAGTGTGCTGAGCGGAAATACAGAGACTGCACTTTCACTGCTACAAAACAGAGTACCAACAAAACGACTCTGAATCTGAGTTAGAGGGTGAACTGTTGCATAATGTTGCTTTAATCTGACAACAGCTTTGACTGCGAGAGTTTATCAGTGACTTTGTGATGCAGTAATTTGACAAAAAAACAGTTCTGAAGTAGTCGGGGTGACGTTAGAAAAGGTTTTGACGTTTCTCAAATTATTCCAAATTTTAGCGAATGTTGAAACAGACAATTTTTTTATTGTTTTACAGAAAATTTATTGAAAAAATTTATGATGGCACCAGGGTGCAGAAGTGCCCAACTTGCACCAATAATGCTGAACAACATGTTCTCATAGCATAACAATTCATGTTGTCTTTGCTTTTTGATTAAATATGAGTTGAAATGATTTGCAAACCATTAAAAATTTGCGCACTGTCCAAACTTTTGATCTTTTTTCTGGTCTTCTACTAAACCATCTCTATGTTTTGGCACAGCTGATCTGCTCCATCTGCTGAGAAGGACCATGAAATCCAATCCACCAGACCAGACTGCGGGGTAAGTTGATGTCTTCCTTATTGGTGTCTTTTACTTTTCAAATTCTGTAATAATAACCATAGATGGGCCTTTTTCTGCTAAAATCATTAAAACCTAAAGGGGAGAACATGCAAACTTGTAACTTTATGATTTTAAAAGGTAAATATTTGGGATTAGAGGAAGAGAAGAGGTCATCATCTTTAAAAAAACTGTTTCAGTCAAACCCCAGAAACCCAGGTGAAAATGTGTGAAAGAAACGTGATTTCAAACAAAAAAATAGATGAAGTAAAGTTGAGATCCATGGAAGAGGAAGAAGAAGAAGAAGGAGAAGGGACAGCTTTGTGTAAACCTCGTGGGGGAGAAAGTGAATTACTGGCAGGTACAGAGCTGGTGTGGCTGTTTGTCTGGCGTCACACCTAACTCAGACGGAGGAACAAGAAGCTGTCAGGTGGTCGAGTGACAGGGGGGGCGGGAAGCAGAAGTCTCGAAGCTCTGTGTAAAAAGAGGCTCGGGTTGTGCTGCATCTTTGACTCCCACAGAGACAACCACCTTTTTAAAGAAGATGAAGATCCTCTGAAGAACGAGAAGTCGGAAATAAGTTGGTGGTTTTGGGACCATTTTGTAGCTCACTAAGTCAGCCTTGTAAATCCTCAGACAGGAGCTGGAATTTCTCTGGATTTGGGTCCCATAGTTGGTCCAAAATATCCACATTAGGAGACGAGTGGTCCAGGTGTGTCACTGATCCCGCCCACAGAAACAAACAGGCGGAGCTGCAGTTACAAACAACAAAACCACTGACGAATAGAGTGAGTACTGGTCCGACTGTCCCTCTGAAAAACCTGGAAGTGAAATGAATTCCTACTAAATGTAATGACATCTCCAGAGAGTGTTTCATACCGTGTGAGTATCAAACCTCTCTAAAGATACCACCACATTCTTTGGATGAGTTATCACAGAATCCAGCAGTTCATACGTCGGTTCAGATTGGCTCCTGGAATCAACCAGAGCTTAAAAAAATCAAATCAAACCCGGGTTCTACAGCAAAAACTAGTCTTGGACTCCGTTTTGATCCCGTCAAAAAAAAAATTAAAAATAAAATCCCACTAAGAGGCGTCCGTAACTCCAAATGGCTAAACAGTTTTCAGCTGGAGGCTCAGGTTTACAGGATCAGAGGTTCTCGCACTGTGTTTTGGTCTGTTACTCCACCTCGTTGGGTCTGTCTGTTTGGTCCTTTTTAATGACGGGCAGGGGGTGGGCCTCGGTGTTAAAGACCCAGTGGTCGAACGGTAGGTGGTCGTCATCGGAAAACAGCAGGTAGAGATACCTGAAAAAGACGAAACAGGAGACTGTTACACTTCACAGCTGTGACGGAATCAGGAGTGTACAGTGTAAGTACTTTGGTATTAAGTTTGAAGGACATAAAACAAAATCATTGGATTATTTAGCACCCCTACAATTTTGCAATGAATGACCAAATTTAAACTTTTTCTTTCTTTCTTTAAGATTTAAACTTGTCATGCCTTCTTTGTTTGGATGATTTTGATTTAATGGGAGAATAAACTGTTCAAAAGTGGTGCTGTGACTTGGTTCCTGTCATGCTTTAAGAAGTGAATTGGACAGCTGCTATAGTCAATGAATGGGAGCAAATCTCCTTTTAATTGTGAAATGTTCTTATTTAACCGTCATACTTTGTCATTTTCTTATCCAGCATGTCACATCGTGCTGTGTTGTTCATAAATTGCATTTTTCAAAGTTTTTTGTCCTCTTTAACACTCTGTGAAACAAAGGCAATCACATACTAACAGCTAAAATAATCTCCATGAGAGGGGAAAATGCTGTAAATTCAAGGAAAATAAAGTCCAAATTGTCTGCAGCAACAAATGAAATGCAAACAAAATAAGAGGTGGGCAAAGACTTAAACTTTAGCTGCAAATACAACAAACAATGTGTAATAAATACAACACTATTGCAAGAAAGAAAACCTCAGATAACCCACACAACACAACAGCAGAGCTCCAAGCCTGCAGGGGGCGCTGACTGAAATATTTGATCCTTGAATTCTGTAAAATTCAAGAGAGCTGTATCCGTATATATGAGTAGAAGATACGACATGCCCCCTTTAAGCCGCATGCCTACATTGCATACATCAGTGCAAACATCCATCTTGGCGGGGGCGTCGTTCCCATAAAAGGCAAAGCATACATAAAGAAAATAAATCAAATCTTGCTCAAATCTTGACCAATTTTTATGCGGTTTACCATATCGTCAACTCCAAAATATATACTATTAATACAGAGCATTTTAGTTAAAAAATAAGAAAACCCAAATGTTCTCTATTAATAGCACATGTTTTGGCATTGAACTGCATGGAAATCGGTTGAGGAATGAGCAAGATATTTATTTTTCATATACATCTAATGCCTTTAATGGGAACGTTGCCCTCGCCAAGATGGCTGCGATGTAGGCACATCACTTTACAGGCTGCTGGTGTATCGAGTCTTCTTTATATATCTGTGGCTGTATCACCACACACCAAAAGAGCTGGCTCAAAATGAAGCCTACGCAGCAACACAGATTATTACAGAGCACACTTAGCATCTCAAATGTGAGTGTCACACTGTCACTCACAGCAGAAAGACAATCCTCCCACTACAGAGACCCAAACCTCTTGACTCTGATTACTAACTAGCGGAAGCTCGCAGTTGATTTACAAATGATTGGCATCCATGAACATTCACGCCATCTTTTAGCGCCAAATCTACTCTTAAACTGACAAAAGTTTCATGAATGAAACCCACTGTGGATATCCAGACTGTAGCAGTTTCATTCTGTACAAGTTTTATTAATGTTGAAGCATGAAAGTCTGGCTGACTTTGAAAATAAATATCCACAGCAGAGTCGAAATGAAAGTGTGGTTTAACTTCCTCAGGATTATCAGTTTTTTTTTCACAGCCATTTATTTTTCAGCTCCAAAGATGAAATGTTTTCTTTTCTGAGATCTACTCTGTTTACTTTAGGAGTTATTTCAAGCTCTACATCCTGCAATATTTATCAGCAGTCTTGGCAAAGAAAACTATAAAACAGATGTGAAACTGAGAGAGAAGGCTGGGCGCGGCTCCGACTCAGACCGGCTTATGAAACTTCAAGTGATGCAATTCTGCAGTTTAACGTTTTATCTTATGATCTTATGAAGCAAGACCAAAACAACATTACCCGCCGAAGGAAGGAGGGGCACCAAAGCAAAGTAAATAAAGCGTGTTTCTGTGTAGGGTTACTGGTCCTGAGGAATCACTTCGGCGTTCAGCAGGACTGATGTAAAGAAACTCTCTTTGAGGAGGATTTTATGTGAGCGCTGGAGGAGAAACTGCAGAAAAAGGGACAAGCTAAAAAGGAAAGGGTCAGGAGCTGGTTGTCCGCTGAGCCCTCAACCTCCACAACGAGCCCCCGCCATCCTCCTCCTCCTCCGCCTGCCAGCAGAGCACTAGAAAGCGGTGAGTGATTGGAGGCAGACAGCAGTGTGAAGTACGGCCGTGTCCTTGGCAGCGGAGGGAAGATGAATACTGGAAGTGGCTCCACACGATGCCAAGATCCCTGGCTAACATTAGGAGGATTAGACGTATGGGTTTGCTGCTAAATGGGATTGATATTTTCTGAGTCCAGCAGGGTCTGGTATCATAGATGTGATGCTGTTTGACTGATGGGAGTGTAATTGTGTTGCTGTCAAAGCTGGTGGTCAATTTCACTCAAACGTCTCTGTTTCTTTTACAGTGGGATGCTAATGAGACAGGTCCTTTTGAATCTCTTTTTGACTTCTTTGTGTTGGATTTTTTTTTGCACAAATAAGACACTCATATCTGTATTTCTGAACCTGTTTGAGCTGCAGTATGAACGCAGACATCTCTCTCTCTGTGAGAAGGGTGTAATCAGAAGTCTGGGTGATGCCTGATAAAATTTACAGCCAATAAAAAAGTGGGATTGGATGGCACCTCACCCCAATCAGGCTCTGTTAGGCTAACCTTGATTTCAACTGCCTGGTAAAAAAGGGGGGGATGATAGAGGAAGAGATAGAGGTCGTAAAGATGGGATGAAGGTAAAATAAAAAGGACTAATGCTAAACTTCAGAAAACAGAGGGAAATATTAGAGTACGGAGGGTATATCGCTAATTAATGAGACAGAGCTGAGGTCTGCTGGATGTGCTGTAATTCCTATGAAGCAGGATACTTTAATAGGGTGATAAACAATTATACAAACAAGCCATTAAAAACCACCTTTAACATGCAGGCCAGCCTCTTTAAGAGGGTCAGCTGTGCTAAAAACAGGCTGATAAAGCTCTGCTCAGCTCTTCACACCCAGGCCAAAACCTGCAATATAATATAATATAATATAACTGATTACCCAATATTATTATTTTTCTATTATGGCCAAAGCTTTCAGTGCAATTTAATGGGGCCTGAATGGACAAGAAATTTGTTGGAGTAATGTCCGTTTTTTAAACGTTTGTTTGTTTTAATCATATCCAGATTTTAGACAATAACACTCCCTTCCCACTGAGCATTTTTTGGTCTAAAAGAGGTCTAGTGGACGTCTAAATGTAGCCTCGACAACTGGTCTAAAATCAGGCTACCACAGGTCTAAAAATGACAGATTTTAGACATCTACATGTAGACCAAGTTTAGACTAAATCTATATCTGGGCTTTATCTATATACTACACTGTATATTGCTCAACGGCTATCATAAATATTTTGGTTAAGTACTTGGTGATCTGTTATGCAACTCACAGTTGCTTTTTGAAATAAAAGTTACCAAAAAAAAAAGGTTAAAGTGCAACGTCTAAATTACGTCTAAAATTATACATAATCTAGACGGTTGAAATTAGGTCTAAAAAGAAAAAAAACTAGACGTCCAATAGCCGTCTATTGCTCAGTGGGTTGCTTCATCCAGCTATTTGTCCCTCTCTGAATGACCTGTAGATAATACTGTGTCTGTCTATGAAACAGTCTTTTATTCCTCTTTTCGGCCAGCAACTAAGACACTCATGTCATCATTAGCGACCAGCTGCATTAAAATAAAACACTGAAAAACATCATTAATGAATTCAGATAAAGTAAAAACTCCTGTGGTGATTGAATGCAGCTGTTAAATGTTTGGTCTAGTCATCTAATGTTACAGTTTATTATAAAGCACTTCATCATTAACATGTGGCAGGTGGTTGAGTGTTTTTTTTCCACTTCTGTAAAACTGAAATAATTGGATCTGTTAGTTCATCTGATTACGTTACTTTCATCAGCAGCTGTCTGATGTTTTTGATTTGACTATCTGTGCTGCAGTCAGCGATACACACTCTCAGCAGATACAGCTGTAATAGCAAGTTGTCTGATTTGTTTATATGCTCAACTGCACGAGCAAAACGCATAAAATGAAAGTTTTTAGCTAAAATACTTGGGAAAAAGTTTCTAACTCTTCATGTTTGCTGATTTCTTTGAGACTTAGGATGAGATTTTTGAGTTCAGAACCTTTTGTCAAACAGTCAGAAGATGTTCCTTTTATGGATTTCAATCCTTTTTAAACCAACAGACATGATCATGAACGGTTCCAACCCAAGGCAATTATAATACAGATTTAAATCTCTGAAAGGGGACATATTTGTAGAAATGTGCACCAGTAAATCTTCATTTTTTAAAGTCTAAAGTCCCAGCCCTACATCTCGTTTTATCAGTTTCTTGAAAAGTTTGTGCTCTCATTGTGAAGACACATGTTCTATGTCTTCTCACACAACAACTAAGTATGCAACATGCAATAATCTTTGGATTTCTCTCAAATTCAGGGGGTTATCACTCTCTTTTTATTCTGAGTTTTAAAGCTAATACAGAATAAAAAGAGGAGAAACTTGCACAAACACACTGATGAAGCCCGTGTACACAAACACACACTCACAAACATTCATGCTTGTTAAGCAGTAGTTGGAATTTCTCATCATGGTTTAAGCAGACTGCCGTCCTGAACACAGTTGGAGAGCCATCTGAGAGGGAAAGCCCTATTAGCCAGCAGACATCTCGCTGTGTGGCTGACAACACATTTAAAGAGCCATTTGTGGCTCCCCACTCACACCCACATAAACACACACTAACACGCCTGCACACACATTAACATGTCCACACTCGGGGAGGCGCATGAGGGCATTTAAGTAAAAATATCAAGCGACTGTTAAAGAGAAGTGAGAAGTGGAAGCTGCTTGGGGTGTGATGGGACATGTGCTGGTTTTCACAGTTTTTATTTCGGGGCTGTTTCAGATTGAAGTCAGAGGATTTTAGCGAGGGTTACAGAGGATTATTCTTCCTTTCATAAATGATCTTTGAATGTGTGTCTGTTTTCTCTCACAACATTTGTCTCTAATTACTATATGACTCATCTGAGAAATCAGAGGAGTTCAGTTTGGGTAAGTTCGGTTAAGAAATGTTCAGAAACTCCAAAATCAACAACATGTGGTTTGAAGCTTCCCAAAAGGACAAGCTGTTTTATAAAAATGAACTGTAAACCAGCAGTCAGGGGCAACCCGGCCTGTGTGTATCATAAGAATATACTGTGTGTGTTCTCCCAGATGGGAAAATGTTGTCACGCGGTGAACACCAGCTCACAACCTTCCTGTACGTTTTTATTGAAACAATTTATGTCCTGTAGATAAAAATGTCCTCCACATGACACAGACGTGTATCTGTGCAGAGCATGTGACCAGTTGCTGCGGCCTGAAAATATTTCACTTCACCATTAGAGTTGAAAAAAATAAAAACCTCTACAGGTCACTTTGATTTACTGCAAAAGTTAATATAAAAACACTGTCATCTTGAGCACTGCCTTTGGTTTATGATGCCGTCACATGAAGACATGTCAGGGTTTCCTGATGGTTTTGGAGGTTAAAGCAGCACTGGAGGGAAACGTCATAGTCCTCACCTCACAACTGAGCTCAACTACCACAAAAGCAATGATAAAAAATTTTTGAGGGATCAGATAATCTGAATCCACTGTTTTTATGGGTACAAAATCAAATAATCAGATCATGACGTGCGTATACATGCATCAAGTTTTATTCAGACTAGAAGCTTTTGGACATGCGCAGAGTTGTCTGATTTCGCTAAAACAACCGCAGAAGAGGAGTTGTATTTATGCCTCTGCTGTCAACAAACCAACAAACGCGGTCGTGGCTCACTCCATCCAATTCAGAAGTTTCCCCCTCTGTTAAATGTTGTCACTAGATGGCGCTCTTGCGTACTTCTTTAACTGTTCTGTCAAAGGTTGCACTGTGCATGCAGATGTGACATCATTACGCTGTATGTACACCTTGTTATGTTATCGGAGGAGCAGACACGGCACTTGTGGTTGTGTTTTATTCCAGAGTGTTAATAATGAAACCTCCTGTACTGACCTCAATAAATAAACCGAAGGCTAAAGAGTGAAGATCGAGTCAGGTAAGAGAGTCACGAACGGAATACGTATTTACATGGACGCATTTCGGAATAACGATCCGCATAAACCAACCCTCTCAATTGGAATAGAATTTCTTTCCAATCAGGCCGAGAATTGGATCAGATCCTCTGACTGACATGTTTACACAACGCATTTTTATTCCAGTTGGGCATTTATTCTGATAATTTGTGCCCATGTAAACACAGATAGTGGTAGGTGACAGGATTGCAAAATCCACATGGTGAAATGAAAGAGCTGCACAATTAACAAGCTCTGAATGTCTCATTCAGCCTGGATATCATGCTTCTTCTAGTGCTGTGATTTATCGCTGCAAAAGTCCGTCTGTGTCTGTATGTGAAGCGCAGTGACCTTCCTTGACCTTAGCCTCTCTCTAGAGCTCAGTCTGGATGAATGGCACCACCATATTTTGTCTTTATATGAGTGAGTGTGAGTGAGTTGACACCTCAGTCAGTCCAGGAAGCGGAGGCCTTGCCCCTCCATAAAGTGCAATGACAGCCTCGTCGTAAAAAAAGGACAGGAGTGAAGGGCGTGTGGGTATGAAGTGGTTCAACATGTGGGTCTTACTTGAGCGTCTCGGCCAAGTAGAAGCTCTGCTGTACATCATCGTGGTTCGGGGAGGAAGCGTAGACGTCCCTGACGCCGCTGTAGCCTCCTTCTACCCGACAATGCTGCTCCAAGGCCTGAGTGATTCAGAGAGACAACAGGGAGCGAGAGACGAAAGAGGAGACGTCAGTGAGTGGCGAGTTTAATCAGGCTCTTTTTAGACTTAAAATAACACAAATCCACCAGGGAGATTTGCTAAATATAGCAGGAAGTCAAATAAAATGACCCTCTGGAGCTGATTTTGATGTTCACTCGTCAAACCGGGACACAAGCGGAGTAAAAACGTTTAAAATTCAAGTGAACCCACCTGGACGGCCTCCCAGCCCCACTCCCTGTATTTGGGGTCGTGGGTGAACCTCCACATGTACATGTATGTCTCGATGACCTCGGGACGCAGGATGAAGTATTTCTCATTCTGGCGGGTGGCGATGGCCTCGACCCCGCCGTCGAAGCGGAACGCCTCAGGACCTAGCTTCAAGGCTGGAAAGGAAAAACAAAAAATACTGTTAAATTCTAACAGCAGATACCCTCACTTCATATTCACTCTGAGTTGGATGAAAACTAAGTATTGCTATTTACCTTTAAAGAGAGATTTATACATATCAAACACCCTCTTTAAATTTCACGATGAAAAATATGAATATGCACGCACAGCAGAATAAGGTCATAACCTTCCTGTCAGGAACAATATGTGATGTTTGTGCAGGAGGTGGTGTTTGCAGCGCTGCCTCCAGAACATGATGAGTCACGAGGATGTTAAAAAAAAAAAGGAAACGAGCCTCAAAAGTATGAGTCAAATGAAGAGTTCAAACCAACATCCACATCTGTGCGAGAACTTTACAAAACTGAGAACAAAATTTTGCAATGTTCCTGCACAGAGAGGAAAACCACAACCACCCTGATCCAGAGAAGAAGACGTCAATATGAAGGAAGTTGACTTAATAATTAAAAACAGAAGTCTGAAATAACTCAACTAAATATTTTTTTTTCTTTTTTTTTTCCTCAGTTTACATTTTTGATTCATTAGTTTGAAGTTTTTAGTTTTTATTTGTTTCAGCTCAGACCAGTACAAATGCTCAACAACAAACTGAGGGATATGACCGCACTCACATCTGCCTCTCATTCACAAAATCATCGAACTAAATCAAACCCAGCTGAATGTTAGTAAACTAATCTAACACCGATCTTCCTGGACTGTGAGAAAGTCCTCTGTCTGCATATTTACCCGTTCTTGCGTAAGACTCGTGGCAGGTCCGGGCGATCTCGGCGGCCTGCTCCATCTGGTGGCCTGTCTTATCGCTTGGCGCCCCGTCCGCACCCAGAGCGATCATCCCGCCTGCGAAACATGTCAGGTGACCCATCTTGTGCTCCAGCAGTCCTCCTTTCCACTCGGCGATGTAGGTCAGCCCGCTGCTGGACTTCCTCATCAGGTTGGTTTCTATCGCCTGAAGGAAAAGAAAGGAGGTTGAGGAGTGAGGTGGGCTGAATCCTCGCTCTGAAACCTTACAAGTGACGGTGTCGAAATATTCAGCTTTAATCCCTCTTTTCCTGAACTTTCTGCTGGACAGAAATTCCAACAGCCTCTTTTATGTCGACAGTCATTTAAACTATCATTTATTGAATGCAAAAACAGCAACAACAGGATATAAACACCTCAAGACAGTTTGTCCACCTTTGAGAGAGCTGGAACCGTGGACTGATGCTGTGTTTAAGTCTGTGTGTGTTTATGTGGAGCTCCTGCTGTGTGCAAACCATGCTTTCTTGTGCTCCTGCAACTGCAAAGGCTTAACGCAACGTGTGATCATACCAGAAAAACCAATATAATGATGCTGTTTCAAGGTGTAATGATGGTGGTGCTCCGTTCCAGAGAGCGAGAAGCTTTTGAAACAGCGAAATCAGTCGACCACTACCTCAGTCAGAGCTTGCTGAGAAGAAATCTATAAACCTGAAAAAAAAAAAAAACTAAAAAACTTCATTCATGAGGAGTCAAAAGAGCCAGGCTGAAAAGTGGAGTCAAGGTGGAAGTGCAAAAACCAGCGGGATGGATGTAGGTACGAACTTCTGAGCTGAGCAGCCGACCTAGAATCCCACTTTTGATTTCTCTTCGAATCATCCAGATGCTGCAGGGTTTTAACTCAATGACGACGTCTCTTTGGAAATTTGGAGTAAACAAAGCGTCTCTAAACTTGTATTAATGAGTCAGTCTTGTATTAAATCTAACTGAATTGGTAACAGCCGGAGTCAGAGTTTTTTGGTACTTCTTTATATAAACCCTTCACTTATTGAGCACACTCATCAAGCCTTATGAATGCATCTATAAGATCTTATAAATGCGCTCATAATGTATGATAAGTGTCAGGTTTATTTAAAGTATTATAACAAATTAAGGGTGCAGCACACACAGCACTGCAGAGCTGCTTCATTTTCCTACTGGGACTCTTCTATTAGCTCTTTTCTCCTCTCTCCACCACAGACTTGTCTTAGCAAAATAAATCATGAACGTCTCTAATCCTTTGAAGATTTGAAGGGATTATGGGTAAAATATCCCTTGAGTGTTTAATACAGTATTTAAGTCTCCGTGTTTTAAACTTGCTCCCTGGTGTATTACAGGAAACCTATCTGAGAGTAATCTCTCTCCAGTTGGTACCCATCGCTGGTACCGCATTTTAAAGTGACATTTTGTTTAAACAGAGAAAAATCTGTCCGCATAGGAGGAGGAGGCTGTCTTTACTGTAGATTCATCTGCTCTGTATCTCTCTTCCTCCTATACAAAAGTTTGTTTAGTTTTCCCCGAACCGTCAACTTCCCAGCTGCTCAAACTTCCAGTGTCACTCCAGGGGGGGGCTGAAAGGGAAACACTAAATATTTAAAGACTTTGGCGTGAAGGAGAGGAGAGACATATTCGCTACTGTAAGCAAAACAAAAATCGACTTAAGCCAGGAAAACCTTAATGTAGTCAAGGAATGGTTAAAATCTCAGCTGCCTAGGGAAAAACCGGCAATAACAACATGGTCATGGTTTCAGTTATTCATGAGCATTATCTCATGAGCAGCACTTTTAGGCCTCGAGGTTATTTGGGAAATATCCTTCCTGCAAGACGCAAATAAGAACAACAGCACGACCTTTCTCCAATAGCTAATGCTGACCTCGTGTTTGCTGTCTGCTTTTATCAAACAGGCCTTTGTTTAAATTCAGACGGGGTAGGAGAGAAGTGAGGAGCCTGTGGAGGAAATCCATGACACTCCTGGTTTGCAAACAGCATGTTTACACTCTAAGTTAATCCATTCATGGAGAGCATCTTTGAATAAAAGGGCACAGACAAGGTCCTGACTGATTTATTGGCGAGCCGATCTAATCGGCAAATTTTAACCTGTTTGAGACTAATCGGTAATCATCCAAAACTTGCTGATTTTCACCGATGTTTTCAGAAATAAAATGCGGAAAATAAGATTCGGTTTCACTTTGACAATGTTCTGCCATTTGAAAAGATCCTCCGACTTATCCTGTAGATGGCGCAGCGACCTCATGACAATCTTCATCCACTAACTTCCTCACAGCACAGCAGAGTGACGGATCTGAAGCAGGCAGCTCAGGGACACACAGAGGAAAGTGGTCCGTCTCAACGGTAAATAAACCAGTTTGTGAAGTACACAATAAGTCAACAAGTTTCAGTTCAACCCCCTTCACGATGTTCCCCACTGTGCTGGTCTCAGTCACGCCAAGTAAACGGTGAAGCACCATGTAATATGCAAGCTAAAGTTAGAGTTAGCCACCAGCTATTAGCCTTGCTACACTGTTAGCCGTGCCGGTAGCGGTAGAATAAACAACAGTACACATTAAGTGATCGTGCTATTCCTCTTACTGAGGCAGCTGCATGTCTCCAGATGAGACCGGATGAAAAAAATGCTTTTCTGGTCCGCCTTTGATCAGACGGTCTTCCTGTCGGCATGAAGAGCAGTAGGCTACGGTATATAGTATACTGTAGATATCTACAGTATATTTATTTTTTATAACTTATTTTTTAAATTTTTAAAAATTGGCTGATTAATCGATAATTGGATTTTTTCCCCCCCTAATAATTGGTATCTGCATCGGCTCCAAAAAAATCCAAATCGGTTGGGCCCTAGCACAGATTAGGGCTGGGTGATAAACCAAAATTTTACAGATACCGTATTTTACGACAATAACCAACATCATTTTGCCCATATCTGTATATTCGGCATCAAACAAATAAATGAATAAAAGTTGGTTTTGGATGTGTATAGTTAGGTTATGGTCTCATGTCCCTTTAAGATGCTGTCCTACGTCAGAGATGTGACTCCACCCCATCCAGTCAGTAACAAAGAGGGAAAGAGGAGATGGAGGACGGTTCAGAAGTTGGAGCGGCGGCTGAAGTAGACAAAGTTAATGTGGGAAGAGGTGAGCAGCTTGTGGAGTAGTTATCATCCGTTTATCGTTATCGAGGTGAACTGCTCAATATGTTGTGATATTGATTTGAGGCCATATTGCCAAGCCCTACAACAGACTGATTCGTCCGTGACTACAGCCTGGAATATTCATAGTTTTTTACTCAGGTCAGAACATGTGTTATTTCCTGTCTTTGTGATAGTTCAGACGTTTGATTGGATAAATGCTTCAAAGAAAATCTCAGCATATTAATGATCAAGACGTTTAAGAGGAAACTTTGTTTTAGCACCTCCTCTGATAGATTGTGATAAAAGACATCGACCAGTGTGAAGACATAGTGTTCTTACCGACACGTCCCTGAAGGAGGTGAAACTGTTTCTAATGCAATGTGGGGAAATCCAACAAAAGAGTCTCAGTTAAACTTACAGAGCAAAAGCATGCAGAAATAGAGAGGTAATCAACCAAGCTCTGCCTCCTGAGTAGGTTTCTCTGCATACCAACTCTTTAGACAATGGTTTAAACTGAAAAAATGTGAAGAAAAAAAAAGTCTGTAACTTGTCTCTTAATCCTACAGTGACATCAGTCATGCTGGATCCAAACATCTGGGTTGAACAGCAAAAAAAAAAAAGAGTAACTTTTCAGCAGGATTTTTCCTTCTTCTTTTCGCCTAAATTTGACATACTTTTGGCACCACAGGGGGACAAACACTGGCAAGAAAAGAACAGCAAATATGAGCTCTCGTCCTCTGGTGGTGAAAGTCTCCTGTCACATGCTTGATCTTCTGATTACAGAGTCAACAGGAGATGGATCCATCAAGAACTGAGTCTGTATCCCAGCACAAACCTGTGACAACTTTGACAAAGCATGCAGAGATAAAGAGCTGAAAGCATCGGCTTTCATCGCAACTTTTAGACAACAATTATTTGAACTATAACAGTCAGAGAAGTTTAAATATATCCATGACATCTCAAAGAGGTGCCAATTTATGGGAGAAATTGGTGAAAATGAAACGAAAACTCCAAGATTTTCAAGTTGAAACATCGTAGAGTAGCTGTGTCCCTTTCAGTGGTGGGAAATCATAATAACCTGCAAATTTTTGCCCCTGAATTGGGCAAATTTGTGCTGCCGTAAGGGCCGATCACTGGGGACAAAATCACATCAAAAAGGGGTATAACACTCTCAAAAATGGTTCACTAATGCCAGCAGTATTTTTGACACAGGTTAGATCTTCTAAAGCCCCCCCAAAAAAATATGAGTCAATTTCAGTCTCGGTGAAAAAAAAGTGACTGAACATGTGTAAATTCTGGCAAAAGGTTTCAGAGATAAAAAGGTGATTGCATCGGTTTTTCTCCTGGGATGGTTGCAAGCTGCACACCAGAACTTCAAGAGAGAGATCGTTTGAACTGTAAAATGTCAGAAAAAGTGAAATATATCCAAAACATCTCCCAGAGTCCCACAGTGATGCCGGCCTGTTTGACCAGCAGTTCAAAACATTCACGCTAAAAACAGGGAGGTACCGAATCTCTCTAAGTCTCATATTCTGATTAATTTACGCTTATTAAAGCAGCATAATAGAAGTCAGGGACCAAAACCACGAACAAATGTTTAATTTGCATCATTCTTAAAGTGTCGAAGTCACCTCAATCCTTTGTAGCGCAGATTTCTGGTTATGTGTGTGTGCGTGTGTTTATTACCTGCAGAGCATCGTAGTACATCTTCTTCCCCTCCTCGTCAGTCTTGTCAGACATCAGCCAGGCTTTCAGCAGGTACTCATAGAAACTGTCACCCAGGCCACCCACAGACACGTGATCTAGAGCACAGAGGAGAAACACAACAGATGTAACACACAAGCACACGGATATGAACATGGTGTACATAGATCACCCTCACATGAGGCAGGACCTAGATAGATGTGTGTTATATAAGGAGAACATACCTACAGTCTGAGATTTACTGCTGTGTGTGTTTGTGTGTGTGTGTGTTTGTGTGGCACTGTGGGGCCGAGCTGTTCTTGTGTATTTGCCCTGCTGATTGTGGGTGAAGACTCATCCATATGCATGTGTCATTAACAGAGTCCGGCCCCCGTGTGCGGAGCTCAGAGATTAAATGTCAGCTGTGATCATCTTGAAGTGAAGAGAAAAGGAGGCTGGCAGTGAAGATGGTTTTGGTATTGAGCCGATAAGAGAACCAGACCTTCAGTGAGTGCAATATTAAACTGAGAGTACAAGCAGGGGGGCAGCCGAGAGAGAGACGACGCACTTGAAATAAAGCATCAGAGGTCTGCCAGGCAAAATATCAACTGTCTAATTATAAAACTCATGAAAAGTGAAAACAGAATAATGTTTGGACACATTTCTAAAACAAACTTTTGAGCATAGAGAGACGCTGAGAACTACAGCAACTAATATCTGAGGGCTCTGAACAAAGGCAGGCGGTAGCCTCCCCAAACGGCACAACTGTGGGGTGGAGATACCACCAGATTTTTATAGAAGGTCTACATATGGTTTAGTCTTAAAGCTAAACACTGGCTTAAGCATCAGCAGAAATGTGAACATTAACTTCTCTCAAGTCACTTTTTAAATGTTTAATGTTAAATTTAATTTGTTTAATTGTTTAATCAAAATTTTGTAGCTGTGTTTATTTATTCATGTCATTCACTGTATTATCCACTGTATCTGTATTATTGAATTTATAGTATTCAGTAGATTTTATCCTATTCTAAAGCCTGACCAGGGACAAAGACTGCAAATTAGCTAAAGCTAGATGTCTGGTATGCATCGCAATTTTTTTGTGGCAATGTTGTATGTATATCTCTATAGTCAATAATTAAGACAATATGTAAGGTGAATGGGTGGTTGTACAAATTGGAATCCCAACAAGGTGAAAAAGACACTGACATGGAGTAACTTGAAAGACCGGCCTCTGGTGAAATCTCATGTTTTTGCCACAGTGTCAACAGGCAAAGGTGATTTATTTGACATGACTGCATGAACAGTCATTATGGGTTTCGACCAATCGGAATTAAGCATGTAATACTCCTCTGTAATAAGCCAGCAAGCTGGGCAATCAAACCCAAACAAGACTATTTAAAAGAGGATCCACTCTTTCTATATATTAAAACAAATGCAGCCTTCTGGGTCAAATCATAGTGTTTCAAATTTACTTTTTTCAGCCCAAGCACTCTATGGTATGTCTATTTTCCCAAACATGATGTAGCACAGATGGAAACAAAGATACTCTCAAGACCAGCCTGAGATGGAAACCAGTGTTCTTGCCACAGTATCAACAGGCAGAGGTGAAACCAGAAATTCCTATCCACACTTTTACTTGGGGCTGGGCGATATGGCCTTAAATCGATATACTGAGCATTTCCCCTCGATAACGATAAATGGACGATAACTACTCCACAAGCTGCTCACCTTCTCCCACATTAACTTTGTCTACTTCAGCCGCCGCTCCAGCTGCTACAACTTTTGAACCTACCTCCATCTCTTCACCTGTCTTTCCCTCTTTGTTACAGACTGGATGGGGTGGAGTCACATCTCTGACGTAGGATAGCATCTTAATGAGACATGAGACCATAGCCTAAACCAACTTCAAAAACCAACTTTTATTTATTGATTTTTTCGTTTACACTAATTATATTGACATGGGCAAAATGATGTTGGTTATTGTCGTAAATTTCGGTATTGGTAAATTTTCGGTTTATCACCCAGCCCTACTTTTACTTGTTGGAAAATGTTATTCAGATATCTTTAGTGTTGCTTTTGGTGTTGAGAAGTACTGACCTATCAGATTCAAGCACTTCTTTATCTCAACCAGGAGAGCTGGATGAAAAGCAAATGGGATTGTCTTCATATTCGTTCAACTCATTCTTTATTTTCTCATATTAACCAGCTGACCAAAACCTCTCCATCATTGGAAACAATGATGTATCACATGGGGGTATGAGGCTACAGTGTCAGACCTCCTCTAAGCCCCCTCTCTTTGAACCTCAAAACTCAGCCATAATCATCATTACTTCGTCTCTGACTTACATGCTGCAGTGAAGAGCGGAACTTGTCATTTATTTTTGCAATCAAAGGTCGGCGGCCATTACCACAGTGCTTTGCGAATCAAGTGTAACCTGGAATATGGCAACCGGTGCAGAGAGAGAATCTCAGCAGAAGAATTATGTAAAACTGTCATAGACGGTCGTAAAAGAGTGGAGTGATGAGATGCAGGGGAGTATGTAACTGGATTGCTACAACAAGCATTTTACAAATCACTTTTCACCGTTCTGGAGTCATTGTAACTTTGTGGAACTAAATATTCATGAGTGAAAGTGCATTTGTTTCCATGTTTGTAGCTTTTAAAAATTTACACATGGGGTGCTGCTTTAGCTCAGTTGGCAGAGCGTGTATCTAAAATGCAGTAGAAAAACCTACAATACAACGTTGCGGTTGGAACTTGGACTGAAGTGAACCTTCAGGATTTTTAACCCTTACAAAATGATTTAACAGTTATTTAGACTGGCACCTAAACGTGTCTAAACATGTCTACATCTTCTCTGGATGTGCTGTTTTTCAAAGACAGGGTGAGATTTTTTTTCTGAGTCTGAGGTGGAGATATTTTTCAGACAACATCAGGCTGCAAACATCCCCGGGTCATAATTTATTCAACAAATGCATTCCCATCACTATTGCGTAATTTCTCCAAGATGAAGAAAAAAAAAAAAAAAACTTTCTGACTCAGAAAAGCATGAAAGCATTTCTGTTCAATCTCACTGTTTTTACTCGGCATGCCTAATTGAATATGTCACCATTTGCATAAAGTCCTGGGATGAAAACAGCGTATCCGGCTCCGGTTTAGAGTAAATGCCAACAATTATAAGTGTGAATGTGCTTACAGGGATGTTATTCATCAGATAAGTGAAGGAAGGAGAGCAGAGGTGCAGGTCCATATTTAACCATCATAGATGCTAACAGCTCTTTAAATCAAAGACTGGCTGTGAAAAACAAAACTAGAAAGAGTGCTGATAAACTTTGACGCAATTCAGTGGACATAAAAACTAAAATGATAAAACCGGATCAAAGGGTTTCTAATTTAATGCAACAACTTTCATGTGGGATTCAAGAGGAGTGTGGCTTGAACAAACACGGTACACTTAGAAGTTGAAACAGAGACTAAATGAGCCAAGCATGAAAAACAATTAAGTTTCATTAATTTCAAAACTGATATGCACGCGAGATGAAAGCAGAGGAAAAAAAAATACAACCTAATCCAAGTGGCTTTAGAGTCGCTGCTGCAGATTTATGTGGATTTTTATTCATCTTTTTACTCCTCTACATGCTTCCTTTTCTCTCCAGTCCTGCTGCACAGTCTCACAATGAGAAATGACTAAGAACGTGACATTTCTGTCATCCTCTTTCAGGCAAAAAAACCCCAAAAAACTACAAACTACATTATTTTTTTAGTCCATAACAGCCCTATTTTGAAAATCTCTTACTAAATAGTAAAACCCAGGACACTAAATCCCAGTACAATTTATTTTCTTCCTGATGGGTTTAGTTATCTGCAGTCTCCTGGGAACTACATCTGCTCAAATTTACCAGGAGATATCTAGAGATAAATTTACAGATTGAAATACACTAATACTTCAATATAATGACAAATTTCAGGTATGTGAAACTTCAATTTGATTTCGCAACTTCATAAATAGGAAACAACTTCAGTCTTCTCAGAATACAGCTTGTCTTGAAAAAACCTTTAAACACCTGCAGCTTCAATTTTGGATGTTTTGGATGAATCCCTAAATCCTGACGCTTTTAAATGCCCCATTGAAAGAAAAACCAAAAAATAAAAACGCATCAGTCTCTCTTCAGAAACAGAAACAAGCTAACACCTCTCCTGGATCAAAACTGATTAATGAAAGGGACACAGTATGATGGAGGTGTGGTAATGTGATATTTTGGCTCGGATCAGGCTTGTCACAGTCAGTGTGTTCAGCTCTACTCCCCTGTGGTCAAAAATCTCTTACTGCAGCTTTAAGAATTGGACAGAAAATAGATGTTGATATCCAGCTCTTCTCCTGGTGCTTGTAAAAGTCTCTGTCATTAGATCTCCTCTGCTGCTTTACAGTGTGACAGCTGACAGCAGAGGAGGTGTTTACTGCTGGATTCCTGTCTTTCACTATAACTCTCGTCGCTTCTGTTCTTGTTTTCTTTAACCTCTAAAGGTTCTCCTCTCCTCTCCTGAAAACCCTTCCACCCTCTCCTCTTCCTCATATTCTCACCTCTCTGTCATTATCGCCATTACCTGCTCAGCTACGGGCTTTGAAGGGCCTGATAATGGATTGTAAATTACACCCTGTTACAACAACCTTGTAGAGAGGCAGACATGTGGATGGACACTCCATGTTGAAGACGGGGGAAAAGGGGGTGGAGTGACTATGGAAATACTTGACAGTGACATGAGTAAATAGCAGGTTGCACTGATGTGAAGAGAGTTAACAAGGCACGGATGGAGAGAGTGAGAGGATGAATGAAAATGACACTGGAGCCTTTAAACACTCGAGTTCCAACATGATAGCCATCGTTCAGGGCCAGTTTGTCAGGATATTTAAGTCTAATATCAACACAAACACTTTGTTTTTCTGCACTGTTCATTCTCCTTTGTGAATCTGTGGGCATGACTTGCATTTCTGTCAACAAAACAAAAAAAAAATTGAGGCTGCAGGGAAGAAAGCGTTTGTCTCGATCTGTTTGTGGCACTCCGAGAAATGTTCAGTGTATTTTCAACCACAGAGAAAACTAACTTATACTCACTGCCAGATAACAAGGACAGTTTACTGTATACAGAGCATCAGATAGCTTTAATCTCCTGTAGTGTGGCTGCTGACTCAGCAGCCGGAGGATCTATTTTCATAAAAAAAAAAAAAAGGAGCAGGAGCAAGACCGAGTCTAGGTCAACAAAATGCATGAATAATGGAGGAGTGGTGCTCAGCTAATGTTAAGAGGTGGCGCTGATAGGAAGGGTAAATAAACAAGATTCACATCTCTGCACACATGAAGTGGAATTACATGATTTCATCTGTTTATATAATCCTATGTTTGCAGTATTTATCGCCTCGCATTATCCGCCAAGTCAAACCTATTAAGTTTACTCGTGTCTGGCAGAAATCTGCAGTTTATGGAGGAGAAATTTTTCACTCCAACAAAGAGACGAGGAAAAAATGTCGTTTAGTTCAGCATCTATGAGCCCTGAGCTGCTGTGTATCTATTATCAGACACTTAATAATCTAAGTCTTCCTCATGATTCTAGTGCACCATTAATGTGCTGAAACATGGTCAATATGAAGCCAGACGGCACACAAAAAAACAGGCTGCAGGAAATAAGAGTGGGTGTGATAGCAAGTGAGGTGGACTTACGTTGGCCCCACTGGCCGCTGTTGGGGTTCAGGTAGTTGGGGTAGAGCCCCTGAGGTTTATCCAGTCGGTTCAGTACTTTCCGGATGTTCATTACCTGATAAAATAAAGAAACAAACATTTCAAGTAAAGGTCACTTAAATCAAAAGATACAAAAGATAAAATCAGTGTCTGTGCAGGTAAAAAAAGGAAGAAGAGGTGTTGTTTGTTCAGCTGTTTCCACTCCTTCCTGACAGTTTTAACTGACAGGTCTGAAGTGCAGAGTGTCAGAAAAAAAGTCCTGCGTGAATGCTGCTGTTAAAAGTGGCAAAACTAATATTATCTTTTCTTATATGTGTGTTTTACCTTCTGTGCAAACTCAGGATTTCCTGAAAGTTTGCTGAGGTGCATGAATTCCAGATGCAGGGTGCCGTACTCTGCCAGGATGCTGCTGCCGCCTGATGCCCAGGGCCAGTTTCTACCAATACCACTGAGGAAAGACAAAAAGAGAGGGAGGAAGAGGGGTTTAGCGAAAATAACAAGAGGCAAACTGAACCACAGCTAGTGTTAAAAACTGCAGATTTATATCATTTTGACAACAGAGCTGCTCAGGTGTTTAATCCAAATACAGGCAGCTGGTCATTTAATTCTGATATGATATAATAATCTCTTTTGAGCCATAGAGAAGCTCTTAAACTCATTTTTAGTAATGTATGTTTAATTTTTACTCATACCAATGCAATTGTGGGCGGTTACACACACAAAAAAACAAAACTGATGAATGAGTCAAGCATTCATCAGCACATAGAAAACCTAACAGCTCAGAAGAGGTGCTAAATCCTCAAAAAGTCACTCTGAAACCCTCAATGACTCAGCTGTCACTACTTTGAACTGAGACTAAAATGTTCCTGCAATTTATCTGTTATTTTAGTGAGTGTGTCTGACATTTAGAAGCAAGTTCTTAAAATAAATTCAGATGGAGCCACATTAGCGACACTACGAGCTAACTTCACGCTCCATCTGTCAGATTTGTGGATGGGTTTGCTTGTTTTTTTACTCCTGCCTCTATCTGCCTGTCCATCCAAACTCGAAAGACTCCACCTTCTCTCCTCATGTTGTAACAATAAACCATTTATCGTATGTGAGGGTTACCAACCCCGGACAGGAGACCGAACAACATGCTGTCTGTGCCGGATCATTGCAACCACTGACAGATCACTTCCAGGCCAAGGACTGATGCCCCTGGTGGCGAGGCTTCAAGAACCTCCTCATGAATACGCACAACATTAGCAATTCAGCACTCGGCGAAACACACAGCGGGGCGTCTGTGCTGCTACAAGTGGACGCATGGACATGAACTGCACACATGGGACGCATCCAACAAATGAGAAAAAGAAGGAGGAGGAGAAGGAGTGTGAATTGGGAGCAGTGCCATAAACACTCACTTGCACACACAGCTCTTGAGAGAGGTGCATGAACATACTAATTATCCCCCCTTCAACTCATCATGCTGCACAAGCCATAATTTGTTTCCCATTACACCATGGATTTAATCAAGTCAACCAAACACAGAGAGGACCGCAGCAGCATCAGAGAGACGGACCGGGTCAGAGAGCATAACTGCGGAGGAAAAAATTCCCTGATTAAATAGCAGCTGTGTGTTTGTTAGTGTCCAGACTGCTGCACAAATTACAAAAGGATATTAAAGTCTTCAATTACCTGCACTCAAGTTTGTTCTACGGCACTCTTTGGTACTCTTCATCTTTAGAAGTAAAAGCATCTCTTTCTTTTTGCATCTTAAGCCAAAAGTTTAATTCAGGATATCAACATACTGCAGGTATTTACAACATAGTCCAAACTGGTCAACATCTACAATTGACTCCCATTAAAACTCAAATACAATTTACAAGGCTCTGTGTGGTTTTCTTTAGCTTGGTGAAATATGGTTTACTATAATTATTGACTTCTATTTAATCTCTCTTAAACTGATTTAATTTGTTGCAGATATCTAGTTAACATTTACCATTGACTTCCACCCAAACTTAGCTATACTAGTTATAGTACAGCTGTACTAGTATAGTACAGTTACAGCTGAGCTTGACATTGAGCTTAACAGCAATGTCTGTACTAGTTATATTGATTTGAGGTATGTGTGATATGGTTGAATTAATAAAGTTTGACCATTGACTTTAGCTCAAACTCTATCACAAGTATATAACTTACTTATGACATCTGTAACTTCGTCCAAACTTGTCAACTTTACCATTGACTTATATTTTTAACTAATTCACAAAAATCTAATTTATTGTAGGAAACTGCAATTTGGTTAAAAAGGGGTTAAATTTTGCCATTTACTTCTATTAAACTATGAATTCAGAGTCTGTGACACTGTGAACTTAATGAGTGAAATAATAATTTTATCACCATGGACTTCTATTGAATTCACCTACAAATATATTTAATAACCAAGGTTTCTGTAACCTACGTGGAATAGGTCAATTACCATCATTTACATCCATTTATTTAAAAAAACAAATATGGGGGTTCATTATTGAAATCTGTAACATCATTGAACTAGTCAACTTTTTTCCCATCGACTTCTATTCAGCTAAGTTGCAACTAATATCACAAATATCAATAACTAATCACGGGTATCTGAGCCTTGGTCAAAAATAGTCATCTTTTACCATTCACTTCTATTTAACTCTATTGGAAACACAGTTTATTACAGAAGTCAGTGGCATAGTTTAAACTAGTTGATCTGATTCTCATTGACTTTAATTTAATTCACTCACAGATGTTTACACTTAATTGTGGGAACCTGCAATTTGGCAAGAGTAAGTCAGTTTATTGTTCACTTTGATACATTAAAAAGATCTAGAATTCATAGACATAATCTGAAATAGAGTCAAACTGGTTCCCTTTATTGTATTTGACTTCCATTTTACTTTCGTTTTCATTTTGTCTATTACCCACTTTAGGCACCTATAGCCATTTGTGTCACTACAGCTCAGTTTCATGCAGAATTCACTGTAGAAATCTGACGCATAGCGAAAAAAACATTGACTTCCATTTAAACTCAATCACAGATAACTGTAATACATTTTACCATTGATCTCCATTTAAATTAGCGAGATCTTGAATCGATGTGACTACATTTTAACATGTCAGTTGTTACCATTGACTTCAATGTGAGATTTTTGTTTTTTTTGCAAGAGGTAACTGAAAATGCTTTTCAGAATTGACAGCTGTAAGTCAGCTCTATTGTTTAGATGCTACAATGATAGCACAGTCATGTAGCTGAACTGATGTGTTGTTTGCTCAAATCCAAAATATACAATGTGTTATTGAGAAAACAAAACTTTTATCCCCATACTTTCTGCTGCCTAGGCTTCCTCTCAGTCATGCGTAGACTCTGATCTGTCTATCCATCTCTTTCAATCCTTTTTATAAAACCCTGTGATGAATGATAAATCTCTTCTCTTGGTACGGCGTAGGCGGAGAGGTAAACACACACCTAACCAGCTCACCCCTGTCCACCCCAATCCCTCCCAAAGCCCCGCTGTGAGAAAACACTAAATCCCTGTTAAGGAGAACAAAACAAAGGCAGCGGGGAAAAGCTGCTGCGTAAATCCAATCGACACAAACCAATGAAGAGCTGTTTGAGAGAATAATACTGGAGACTGAAATAACAAGGGTGTGTATCAGATATAATGCCTTCCATGCTGTCTGTGAGATAGAGAACAAAGTCAAGTAGAAATACGTTTTCAAACCAAAGGTGTTTGAGTTGTTTAACTACTTAGTGTATAATACAAGACTGCAAATGAAAAATAATCAATAATAAAGTGCTAATATTATGTTAAGGTAATTATTTCTTTATATATATGTTGAAAAAACATGGAGGCAGGTCATCTGAAGCTCTATCTACTGAATTTACTGTATTATCCAATCCTGTACTATAAGAACATCAATAAGACTCGTTACAACAAAACCCCAATGGCCACAGAGAGCGTTGCTGGCAAAGAAAACAAATGGACACTGATCAGTGCAGATCTTTATTGTCTGAGAAATTAAAATTCATCAATTAGTCTGACTTCTCACTGTGCCCGCTCTCAATAAAACTTCACAGTGAATAAACTGTGATTGAAATAAGTAATGATTAATTATTCATGATTGTAAAGCAAATTAAATCATTGGGTCAGAGAGCTGCCGCTGCTCCAATTAGAGTGAAATGAAGCACATGGCTGTTTTCTGATGGAAACTCATTGTTGCTCCTCTCGCCTCCTGTACTGGGATTTTATAACTGGCGTTCATCCATGCTGGCATACAGAACAGTACAACTGTATTAGTCCATCTGACGGGAGTCCACTGTTGTGTTTGACTACTGATGCAGATGTCCTGCTGGCCCACTTTTCTGAGCAATAGTACCAACACGTCTGTTCTACATCCTCTTTTCTTTCAATAGATTGTAAGAAACTTTTCCTTCCCTAACAGTTAACTTTACAAACTTCCACTGCACTGCAGACTGTACAACAATGTTTTTAAATACACGTTATAAAGGCCAAAGTTTAAAACTATAGAGTATCCTTGCAGAAGACATCAGACACCGGGCATTAACTACCAACAATAAAGCACCGATATATACTAATGAGTTTCAGCTCCTCTCTGTGTTTTGTGGTCTCATTTGGCTTCATTTTCATAGCAGCCAGGAGAATACTAACTCGTATGAAAAGCTGGCGCAATAAAAAGTCTCAGTTTGCTGCATCCCAAACGGGAGGCACTGGGGTGTCTCTCACTTTTGGTAAAATGACGAACTAATGAGCCTTGCTTTTAGCCAAACCGTGGGAATACCAACTGAAAAATATCCAGGGCCTAATTCACCAAAGAATTGCACACTTTTGTGCCTGCCAAACCTGTGCAAATAAGACAAAAAAACCACTGTATCACTCGTAAACAACCCCAAAGCATTACATGCTTCCTCATTTGCCCAGAGGAGAAAAAAACACCTCTGTATTTCGATGCTGTGTACATCAATTTGGGGCAAATATGGGCCCAATACATGCACATGAACCTCACTGCTAAAAACTCCCTGGCACCTTCAGTTTTATAAAGAATGTGTGGAACTGTAAAATTTGCATGTCTGTCCTGAAACAACTTTAGGATTTAACTAAGAAGTCAGAATGAGAGTGCCCAGCACAGCTCCGCACAGCAGAGAGGGAGATGCTGACAGCTTCAGACGCAACACACGAGCCAACTGCAGAGAGTTTGACAACTTTATGGGTGTGTTTGTGCTTGTATAACACTAGCACAGTATGCTTTGTGAGGTGGGCTCTGGGATGGAACAGATAAAGGGGTCGGACGATGTGCAATATTTGCCATTATTTACAGCTTTATGGTTATTAACAGCTGTAGGAAATGAAAAAAACAAGAGCTCCTGTGGGCAACAATTACGGCTCCAAAGCCTTGACCTATAAAAAACTGGGCCATTACAGACTGTGGAGTATGAGAGTTTACACTAGCGGACGTTTTCCAGCCCTCTTACAGCCATGTCTATCTTGTTTGTCCTTTCAGAAGCATCCAATCTTTTCATTATTCAACCTCTCACAATTGCAGCCGTTTCCTGGCCAGCTGTGAAATGACAAATCGTGGCTTGCTCATTTCATACCCTCCAGTCTATTCTTCAGTCCAAGAACAGTGATTTTAATTCTGTGGTGCCAAGGAAGAACCTGGAAGAGCAGAAGAGGCTTACCATCTCCATAAATTAGCCTGTCCAACCAGGAAGTGCCCTCTCATGCTCCTCTGGTATTATGACAGAAAGCACTTCTCCTATTTATGTGCACTCTGTCCCTGGATGAAGCTGTGTTTTTCACCCATTTTTATTTCTTTTCCTCTGTCCCCCTCATCCATGCCATGACCTCAGCTTTTCGCTTGCTTTACCTCCCTCCGCTTCTCTTCCCCTCTGTCTTAAAAATCTATTGTGCTTCATCCCTTGCCGGTGCAGAGAAAATGCGAATTGCAATAGATTCACAGTAAGCAACTTAATTAGAGGCCTTAAATCATGGCTGCCTTCCACAGCCTCAGGTTATAGAGGAGAAGAGCTGCACTGGGAGCATGTGTGTTTGCTTTAAAAAAGAAAAATGTCTGGATACCCTGACTGCCAGACTTTTCTTTGTTGTTAAAAGGTGCATTAAAGAGCCAAAACAGTGTTAGCTTAGCCATAAATTAAGGCCGTGTTAATATGCGAAGTATCCATATTTATGTCCCCATTTTAGCTTACGGTATGCATGTGATTCGAAAGACGATTATCGTATGAATCAGCGGAAATGAAGTAGAACTTTATTCAAAGTGTTGCTAATGTCTGCAGATCCGTCAGCCATGAGGATTGATCCTTTTTATAGTGCTAAATAGATGATAAAGAGATATGTATTTCTGCAAACTGTTCATGTGGGCAGAAATCAGCACAGTGAGAACAAAAAAATGTATGTGTAACTTGCTTATAAAATTTGACCCATGTACCATCTGTTAACATGGGGGGTTTGGTGAACTGATTAGAAGTTTTTTATTTAGGATGTTCATGTCAAGTAGACAAAACAATATGAGTATTTGTCATCCTTACTGATCAGCACCAGAAGATCCACGCCCATGATCCATACTGCCTGAGTGTAAACAAGCACAGATGAACGCTAGCGTCTTGTATTGTGGTGTAGTTTGGCAGTATTTTGATCCACATGATGGGGCTAAAATTGACTAACCCCTGTGTCTGGTTACAACTGGAGCAACTGCACAACCTGCATTTGGATGATATCCTGCAAAACCGGTGGTGCTAGCTCTGCTAATGTTAGCTTGTTTACCAACAGACACTGTGATCTTATGGTTAGCTGTGTCAAATAAACCCTGCTTAATTTTGACTGTTTTCTGAGCATCTACCTTTAAATTAGTTCATGAGTTTGAATTTACATTTCTGTTTTAACAGAGAAATTGGTCTTTTCAGGACAAACCTAATTTTCATACTGTACAGCCTACAGTGGGGTTACAATCAATACGATATAGAGAGGATTGAACCACTAATTTAAGGGAGGATCCCAGGAGCAGTTGTCAAGTCACTTACATACACACACTCACACGCACATTTTTTCACAATGCCTCTTCCCATTAAAGCCAGTCAGTACGAGGTGCAGTGGGAGTGATTTGCGAGAGCTTTATCAGTCTGAATGTTAATAGAAGAGCTATGGGACATACTGGCTGACGCAGATAACGACTTGGTGACTGGTGTGTGTGTGTGTCTGTGTATGTGTGTGTTTAAAAAAGTGACAGACAGAAAGTGTTAGGGGAAACTAGGACAGAACTTGGTCAGTAAAGTGCTGCCACAGCGTCTACAGCTAAAGAAAAGCAGCTTAAAATTGTAGAAAGCCACAGATACATATGTGTTTATATTACTGAGTTAAAGCTACAGTAAGCAACGTTATTTAATTGGGATTTAGAGAAAAAAAAAGGTTGATTTACTCATTATCCCACCCAGGATACAACAAACTACCAATTAGGGTTAACTTGTCTGTAGCCAGTCTCATCATACTTGAATCTTTTCGCTTCAGTGTAACTTGTGATAAACAGCCGTCCACAACAAGAACCCAAATGAAAACTAGGGTGTCATATAGACAAGGTCGCAGATTTTCATGTTATTCACGCCTACATTAGTGATTCAGGTACAGTGTATCTTCTCTGAGGGCCTGTGTCCACCAACAGCATTTTGCATTTTTTTTTAACTGTAGCATTCAAGACTAGAAACATACTGAGCAGATCCAAACAGATTTAACAGTTGCTATCAGGAATGCAGGAGTGCCTGCCCATGCTATTAGTGGAAACAGGCCCTTGACTGACCATCAGGATGAAAACACTTTACTTAGATCAGATGCCACACCCTTGAAAACTGCCTGAATCTACCAAAAATGCTTTTACTGCATGGATTTTAAGTTCTATATACTTTCAAATAAAATACACATTCTTGCAGGGCCTCTTTAAAGCTGCTGTGAGGAAGGTTTATGTAGGTTTTAGCACCTCCTATGGACAAAGTAAGGTATTTAAAAAAAAAAAAAAACACTATTTGTATCATCAGTGAAATGTGAATATTTCCCATGGGAAAAATCTAAGCCTACTTTCAACCATCTGGTCCAACACCTAACCTTTAAGTGAAAACAAATTAAAACATCATTTAACCGATGACTAAATACTCTTTATATTCATTTTAATGCCATTAAAGTTTAAAAACCCAGATGGTCTGTGAGAAATTATCTTATTTTTAATAATCTCACTTTATTTTATAACTTAGTTAACCATAGAGTATGGCCCCACTAGCTGTTGAATTATTGATGAATGGGTCAGAAATGCAAAAATCTAATGGAAAAGTTGTATTCAATATCGTCTATTTAAGGGAACACTTAGGTGAGTCATCCAGGGATGCTTTTCTCTCCCTTTCCTGGAGTAAAATTCAGAGGAAATGTTCCTCTGTCCGTCCAGATTTGCTCCGGTGGGGCCAGAGTCTGTAGCAGATCAATCGAGCAAATCAATCGGATCTGAGCAGCATTTTCCGCTCAGTTAGTGGCAATCAATGGGTTTATGTACAAGCAGAAATAAAGAGAGGGAGGGAACGAATGTGAGGAAAGTGTAGTGGGAATCATTCGGTCCATGTCTGTCCTCTGATCCTTTATGAGGAGCTGTAACCTCTGATTTATAAGATCTCGTAGTCACCAAGTTGAGGCTGTTTCAAGCGTCTCTTGATGATAAATGGAGCGAACATCAAGACGAGATTTCCCACTGATCAGCCTGATGAATAATTCGACTAATTTTTCCTTTGATATAACACCATGATTTATTCAGAGTCCTTACACAAACATACCATATGTTGCTTTATCCTGGTGTGTAAGTGGTCTTTCATTAGTAATGATCGTCAGTTGGGCTTATCAGGTCATGAATTTCCAAAAAATCTTATGACAGAATTTAGATTTTATGATTTGAACCCTTGTCACACTCTGAAGCTGATTTAGATGTCTGTTTAAGATACAGAAGATACACTCGAAAGCATAGACTTCTTTCTTCTTAGATGAACATAACGTGAAGGATATAAAATGTATCAAGCTACCATTTGTGTAACAAAAGTCAACTCCTTTAAGAATCAGGTGTGACTCTTAAGTTAAGTCTGGTAATTTAAGCACCTCTCTCACCATGCTCACTTTGTCCCTCGGCTTCGCTAACACACACAAACACTCCTTTAGCTTTAAAAGTAACTGAAAACATCTTTTATTTCACTTGCCACTCTTAAAAATGTATCTGTGCATGCTGTAAACCCGTTGCCGCTACAGAAAAAGTAGCTCAGACAGGATCTTGCATTTGTCGTGCTCTCCGCAGTGATCAAAGAGCATCTCAGCAAACAAGGTTTTGTCTGCCTATGAGTAATAACAGTTTGAAAATGTGGCCTTGTTTCTCATGGCCCCTTTTGGGCTTTTTCAGATCGCTGCAGGGTACAGTGATGAACAAAACTGCAGGGAGGGGAATAAAGAGAACAAGGCCGTGGAGTGTAGTGGACCTACAATACCATGTCCTGAAACAGAATTTAGATACTGGGTCACTCAAGGCGAGATAGATGGACTGAGGAGGGTTGCAGAGGGAATACAGAAGAGTGAGACGGGAAGAAAGACTTTTAAAAAATACAAGAGAAGTGAAAAAGAAAGGGAAGCAATAGGGATGAAGGGAGAGCTGATAATTGGGCCTCATTTGCAAGTGTGTCTGTGTTTTGTGCTGATATATTCAGCCTCAATCTGGGTCAAGGTTATGTAGGAAGTCTAACAGCTTCACACTACACCACATCTGAAGTGCGTCACTGATTTTTCCCCTGAACCACAAAGTTTTAAAGACTTTTGATCTTTACTGTCAGTCTCCTGCTGTTTAAATAAAACATACAGGGACTAGAGGAATTCAAGAAGAAACGGAGACTATTTGTTTACCTCAAAATCTGAACAAATTGTTCATAAATTCAACAGAGCGCAACAAGAGGAACCAATCTGTTTAGAAGGACCTGCATCTCTTTTGTTACCACTACAAAAAAAAAACCCCAATGGGATTCTTCCTGTGGGTTTTGGGTTGTTCAAGAGAAGAAAAACCTCATTTTGATACTTATATCATGTTTTTTGGACATGACAAGCATAATCAATCAATCAATCAATCAAATTTTATTAAAATAGCACCAATTCACAACAGTTGCTATCCCAAGATGCTTCCCAAAGAAAAAGAGCAGGTCTAGACCATGGTCATTGTTTAATGAATTATCAGGACCAGACCTTAAGATGGGACAGTTTGGACCCATCTCATCTAACATGAGTGACAGTGGCATAAGCCCATGAGAAACCTGATTTATATAACAAAAGTTTCATAGGCATCAATATGGTGAAAAGCTAACGTTGGATATAATAAGCCAACTTCAATGTGGGACACACCTTTAGGAGTACTCCAAAGTGACTAATTTTCAAGTTGTTTATACTGAAATTGAAAGTCTGACTAGCTTGCATGTCGATGGGTAAGAAAACACTGAGGATGGAGTCGAAATTAAGAAAAATTTATCAACTTTTTGACAGAGTCTGCAGGTGAACAATATCAGTCCCTATCACCACTGAGTTTCTAACCAGTAACTGGTTTCTACCTGCTTAGCTCGTTTTGTGAGGGACTTCTCTTGGCATATTGTCCTCATAGACTTCAGCTTTATTCTCAAAATCTCATCTTTTATCCCGAGTGTGGCCCTAACCCTCCTCTTTTTACAGAGCTACAACAGCCAAAACTAAATCACTTTGTCTTTTTCTGAGATTTTCACACCTCTTTAAAGTTTCTGAAGCACAACCTTGAAAACTGAAAACGCTGCAGTCTCAGATCTCCTTTGTCACGTTTGACTTCCCTGATCTGCATTTTGCTGTATCACTGCTCCCGCTCATGAAGCTCGGAAATGATTGTTCCAGTCATCTGTACTGTAAACAGGGAGCATGTGCACTGATGCATGTGTAACCTCCAATTTAAGCAAATGCTCAGCGGGTCTAAATTTCCGACTGAGTCACTCACTAAGATCAGTAGGTGGAACTGAAAAGAATTTCAGTAAATGACTGGTTTGTTCAGGAAACTACACTCTGCTTTGTCTTACACCAACAGGTCATACAAAAGAAAGAAACAGGAGTTCAAGTTCTGAAGTGCGTAAATTACTCTGGGGATGTGTCTTTGTGTGTGTGTGTGTGAGTAATGTGTGACAGGTAATATGTGTCAGTGTGTGTGCAGGGATGTTGGTAAGTGTGTGTGTGTTTGTGTCAAAGCTATCATAGCTCACTCATGCAGGTAAAATTATCATCACCACCAATCTGTTCAGCTCTCCAGGGGATCATGCATGCGCACACACAAACATATCATTGCACAAATACACACACACACTCACACACTCTCTCTCTCTCTCTCCCTGGGGTGTTTCACACTCTAGAGAGAAGGACGGCTGGGGTGCAAAGTCCGTTCACCCGTAAAGACAGAGAGAAAATTAATTTGTCACAGCGCGTTTATCGTCAGGACAACCTGCTTTTTAATTAACGTCTGACAAACAGCAGAGTGTCGAGTCTCTCTCTGGGGAAAGGGAGACGAGACTGGAAATGGAGGGTAAAAAAAATCCTCCCCCATCACCTGTGATTGACCGAGGAGCTGGAAAAGAACGATGGCAGATCCTCTTTACGGTTCAAACGCTCTTCAAGTACGATACAGACGTCATGTGGGACTTATTGGACCATTACTTTAGCTAGTTTGGATGCTGAAACTTCATCGGCTGCTTAGAAGATAGACCTTGATAGATTTCAGTCAGCTGATACTGCACTTTGCTGACATTTCAAAGTTTGTACAAGGCACATATTGAGGCGTATGTATGCCATAATAATATATAATACCGTCACTTCTGCCATGAAAAGGTTTTTTAGCAGAATTGTCATCATCATTGCATTATGGGAATTCGCCTTGTATTGATTCAAAGTGGCTAATCATTGCACAGGTTTGTTCATGTCAAATGATTTGTTGCTATTTGTTTAATTGACTTCTTGAGAAACCGTTATCAAACCTTTTACTTCAGTTTCAGTTTTCTGTTTTCATATTCATTACTGCAGGGTTGCAGCATTGTGGCAGCAGACAGTTTCCACGATAGAGAGGGGAGTATGTGTTGTTTGCGAAGGACTAAAGAGCTGCTGGGAGCCAAAAAAGCTGGTTCTTGCTGAGCTTCATGATCTGAATCACCACAAAGAGTCTTAATTCCCATAACTCGCAGTAAGGCTGTTTACCTGAGGATCCAACTCTTCCCTTAAACAGCCAAGGCAAAACCACAACCTTTAAGATTAAATCTTCCTCTAGATTTGGATTCTAAAGAGCCTGACCATCGGACTGTGTGCAGGATTTAACGTAAACATAATTCGTTTTGAAACAGGTCTTTGGTAGAACTCATATTGTTGAAACCCAGAGTCAAATGCTTGTCTTGTCTCTGTGGAAAACTGCGCCATCTCCTCAACCAGATACAGCAGCACTGTGAAAGGTGAACATCTGCTACACTCGGTGTTGTATGTGGCCAAGCTGTTGGCTGGCACCGTCATGATGAGCTCTGTGGCTCTGAGCTGGAAGCGGCAGCAGCTTCACCTCGATAGCTGAATGGTAACTGGCTAGGTGAGACCTCAGATTTAATGTGTTCTCTCATTAGGCTGGGATCGTTTTGGAGGAGATTTTGCACTAAATGAATCTCCTCTGTCATATTGCTGAAAGCCAAAAGTTAAATGTAGCTAAATCCTTAGACAGAGAAAAAGGAACATAACGGCACCATTTTGGAGAATATACGAGTTTGTGTCACATGCTTTTAAACCTAGAATATGAATATTTGACACCACATATGTGATACAGTTACTGTAATTACTGTCTGCTTTTATTTTGGTGGGAAATCGACTTGAAGGAGATATGTTTTCATCACTGTATTGTCTGTTTTATCAGTATTTCCTATTTTTTTTCCACATATAATATTGGAAAACTCTTATATCAGTCAGACTCTTCAGCTAATTTCCTCTTTGGTTTCTCGGTATGTACCAGCTGATTACAAACCTTATTGAATCTTAATGAAGATGTGATGAATGAAGGGAGTTAATATGCGACTCATGAACAATAGCAGAAGTTGAAGTTTTCCCTTTGCAGTCTTTAATTTCCTTTAGTCTTCCTTGGCGTACTGACTTCAAATAGTTTTTTTTTTAGTGCTTGGTTAACAAATTTCTGGGGAGGAGGATCAAGAGAGATCTCCTCAATCAGGCGAGATTGTTCCCAGCGTATCAGTGTTGGAGGATTTGTGTCAAAACAACAAGCTTGCCTCCTATCTGTGTCATTAACTGGCGTGTTTTTTTTTTTGCTTGTGTGCATGTTTAGCGTTCAAACCCAGAGGCGGCGCCTTCACTGTGTCACAGCGCGTTAATAAAGGCTGACTGCGGCCTTTCACCTCGTCGGGATGCTCAGAAACTTTTTGGGTTGTCTTTTGAGTGTTGGTGCAGTTTGAGAGGTGGCCGCCGGCATGAAGTCCTGGATGAAGAAGGAAAAGAAAAAGAAAAAAAAACGGACAGCATCTGTCTGAGGAGTCGGCTCTGTCATGTAAAACTAAAACATCTCAGCTCGGCGCGTGAGAGGGGAACAAAAAGAGCTCGTGTTCAGCCGGCTTACATGAAGCCTCAGACCAAAGAGCTCTTTAAAGTATCAAACCATGAAAACAGACCTGCTGCCTCAAATACCTCCAGAGTGGACCGCTGCGAGAGAAAGCGGGTATGTGTGTGTCTGAGTGTGTGTTTTACCTCTTGAGGTTCAGCAGAGCCCAAGGAATGCCGGTGGGCGTTTTGAAGGCTGGCAGCAGCTTTTCACCCAGCTCCACCGCTTTTTTACGGTACACCTGAGGAAGAAAGAGAGAGAGACAGCACCTCATTACAAGATGTTTCTCCTTCCTGAAAGAGGATTTCACTTTCTCTTTCCTAACCCTGAAGAAAGACGGAGGCGAACAAAGGGGGGAAAAAAAAAAAAACTCTGCAGCTCAATTTTCTGACAATAACACCGTTCAGAATTCAACACTTTACTCGATAAAAGTTTACCACCATGTAAACAATAACAGCAGACAGTTTAAAACACGTTTAAATATCTTACTTTATATCTCTATTTCACTCATACAAGTCCATATCTGCATCAAAAAAGACTAAGTTTTCTGTAAAACTGTTGAAGGAAGCCAAAGAATAAACTATCTTTGGCTGATGCTACGGTGACAGTGATTTATCCAGGAATTCATCAAACAGCTGCGCCCTAGCATTATCAAGAAAATCTTGGATGTATTTGGTCTGAACAGCAGGGCTTTGTTTTTGTTTTATCTAAACTACTAAAAACAACCAAAGATGTCCAGCTTCACGTCACATAAAGCAAAAATGGGAATATGATCGTCACATTTAAGAGGCTGGAATCAGCAAATGTTTGCCCCCGCACTGCCAAAGTGACTCAAAAATAAATAAATAAAATAAAATCTGTTATTACGCTGACAGGAGATAATTTTTCCCAATAAAAAACCCAATCTGAAGATCAACTTTCCAGATTTTAGTTTGATTTCCAACAACATTTAACAGCCGAAATTGAAATGTTGACAGACCAACAAACTAACATGTTAACAGAACAAAATCACTTCTTAACAGTCTTAAAAGGCGGACAATTTTTGGGTCTAAAAAGTGACAATTTGACAACAAAATATAAATAGGAATAAGTAAGTCATAAAACATCTGGAGTAGGATGATGCCCCACAGCAATTGAAAATAGATTTAAATTTCCACCAAAAGAAACAATGAGTCCAACTGTGATACAACAACAGGTATTTCTGGCTCACAACAACAAATCAATTATCCATTTAACTGGCTGAAAGTTCTGGTGTCAAAGTCCGAGTTGTAGCTGTCATCCAGAGTGATATTTTACAAGAACATCTACAAAACTAGTCAAATTTTAAATGAGTTTTTTAAAGTCCAGGTGCTTAAAAAAGATTGATTTGACATGAAGATCTAAGCCATAAAACAAATCTCATCTTTTAACATTGTTTTCATGCCTTAATTTCAGCTTTGCTTTTCTTTTTATACCCTTCCATTGCCCTTGTTAACTTTTCCAACATCAGTCTTGTGCCTTATTGTTGCTTGCAGCCACACTGATGTTTTGTATCTGTAATTTGAAGAAAATTACAGAGACTATACACCCCATTAGCTTTTTTAGACGGTCACTTGCACTTTGTGGAAATGTAATTATAAGATGCCTCCCAGTAAAATGCATCAAACGGAGCTTAAAACAAAACAAAGAAACACATATTTTCTATTAGATCTGCAGCTGAGGAGGAAAAACTCAATATTTAAAAAGGCACAATGCAAAAGTTTGAGCATAAACATGAGGAATAGGTTTACATCTGATTGAACATGAATAACTGTAATTGTAAATGTGTTGAATAATTGTAATGTGCAGTATTGTTTCAGCGATTTCTTACATCTGCACCCAGACTGGTTAGAGAAAGCTCTTTTTAAGTCAAATATACAACTCTATCTCCCTTTGCGTACTCCCCCAAAAAACTTCAGCTCAAACTTAAAAGCGAAAAGACAAACTTCCCCCTCAACAGCGGTGAGTCACCCGTCCATCAGGAAAAGGCTGGACTCGCAAACGTTTGATGTTTTACTTTTCCTCACTCCTTTGAGAATAAGAAATCACAGCCTGAGCTGGTAAACACCAGAACGCCGTGTCTATTTCAGTGTTCTGACATCAGTTGACACACTTTTTGGGAAAAAGTAAAAGTTCAATATTTCTCTTGAGTTCACCTTTTTTCCTCACAGAATAACCGCCGTGTTGAGAAGTTTGGTGGAGCTACGAATAAATCCGTGTGGAGTCGACTGAGAAATCAGAGCAAATGAGCAAACACACCTGGAGCAGAGGTTTGGATGTGTCTGGGTGATGTTTTAACTGTGAGCTGTACACTACTGGGTGATGATGATGCACAATAAAAACACAATTTTATGACACTCCCTTGTTGTTTGTGCCATCACTTATTTCAATTACCGCTTGACTGTGAATGTTAACATTATTTTTAACGACTGAAAAGCACTTTATTCGACCTTAAAGTGTGACTATTATGGTGTTTCTGCTGCACCGTGGAGCCATTTTTCGCCCTTGGAAAAAACCATCAGCTCCAAATGTTACTCAATATGTTTTTTTGGTTCTCTGCCTTCCTGTGAACATATCTGACTGGACAGCTTTCTAGCAGTTATAGCTGAAGGCTCAGAGTGTCTCTTAGGTGTCTGATTTTGTTGGCTGTAAAAGTGAAGTACTTCCAAATTCGGCTTCTGGCACAGGTTGACTCCAGCAGTTTGGGTAGAACGGGATTTGGCACAAGACGTGTTGGGAGAGTTTGACACTCCAGCCAAAGACTTGAGCTTGACCTGAACCCCTGCTGCTGTTTAAAGGCAGAAAGCAAAATGCTTGTTTTGGTTGATAACCACTTAAATCTGCGTGTAAATAGCATTTTATCCATGAAGCAGAATCATGGTGGTCCTGTAGCTCTGATTTAAGCCCCTTGTATCAAATATGGAACGTAAAGTGATGAAAATTTGGAGTATAAACTAGTTCCTGTAAAAAATAATTCTTTACTTTTGGTACTTTGTTTTGATCAGTGTGGTCTTATCATTCATATTCACACACATACAGAACGCACTGAGGTGGTACGATGTCATACACTATGTCAGCGTGCTAGCAGCCCAGTTCCCAGAGGGTCTAACACTCAGCTGGGTGTGAGAGACGGGGGCAAGGTGGAGGTAAAAGCTCGAGAGGCTACTTGTCACAACAGCCTGACACCTTTCCCTTCAGAAGTCAAAGGCATGAAAGGTTAGTGTGAGCTGGAATAACAGAAATGTGGGATGAGAATATGCACAGGGAAATGACAGTCTGGGATGAAGGAGAGAAGCAGCAATTTTAGAATAAAATGTGTTGAATCACAAAATTTATTGGTAATATGGTTTTCTGCATGAAGCATGAAGAAATTGCAATGTGGGTGAACTAAGTTATCTCGTTGTTTTATTAAATGTATTTTTGCTGTTACAATGATGGTTTAAGTGTTGAGGTTATATGGTTTATCTTATCTTAAACCTGGGCTTAAAAATCATATACAGGAATATAACACTTGAATAATGGCTGTTAAAGTAGAAAGCCAAGAAAGAGAGGGTAAATGTTTCTAATCTGTATGTGCACATGTTCCCTGGCCACCCCTATCAATGTCAGTGTTCAAGTTGGGCCACCCAAGTCAGAAAGTCTGGACACGCCCCTGCATAGCAACAGAAAGAAAACAGTGGGACCTACAGTGGAAATTTGTGCAACAAAAGCTGCAGGAAAACAATTCTTTGACGGATTTTTAAAAATGAGAAGATACTGAGCACAACTTCAATTACTGCCCCAGAAAGACAGTAACAAGGTGACTCCTGTACTGGCAGTGACCAGTGTTAGCTTAGACAATATGATCAGGATAAATTTAAAGAAAAATTTTACAAAACTTAGGCAGCAGGAGGATTCTGCTGCCTGTATTAGCCCTCTAAATGGAAATTAACTCTGAAACAGTGATGAAAACTGAGAACTCATGGGATATTTGCTGTATGATATGATCTTTATTACAAAAAACTGAAAAATTATGTTAATGATCAGACTAACTCGCTATTTCAGTGAGTCGGCACTTATGAGCTGTCTTTCAGTGTGCGATCATAAGTAATAAACTAAAACTGATTACTTTCTAAAGTGAATTTGTTGGGTAAGTGTTGTTGTTGTTTCATTGCTGGTAATTAATTTGTAAGGCCATTCAAGGCTCACGTTCAGCAGTTATTTTATAGGTGGGATCCTGTACACTGGGTACTCAACACAGTGAGCTGCTTAGTCTGGATTTAAATGAAGGCTGGAGTTATAGGAGTTGTTTGGGGAACTGTTTAAGCCCTACATAAAATTATTGATATCAGGTCTTGGATGCAGTAAACAGTAAAATATTGTCTCCTATTGACAGCCAAAAGTTTCAACCCTAAATTGACTTTTGCTCGAGTTGCAGACAAACTCTGCTCTCTCCATCTTTCTCCATCGGAGGACCAACAAGATACAGTGCTCTCAAGCTGAGACTTATGGTGACACTACACTGCTCCATTGTGTGTGTTTGTGTGTGTGTGTTTGAGGCTGCGCCACGGGGGCATGAATGTGTCGTAACAAGGCGTCGTATCCCAGTGATTAATGCCTTTAATAATGCCAGGAGCACACTGAGGGGGAGAATAAAATCACTGGCAGGGACGCACAGAAGAATAAATTAAACACACCCTGTGTCCGAGACCATCAAGCAAACTGCCAACAAGCTTTAATAAGCATCTGAATTATACAGAAAGAGAGGGACACACGCAGGAAGCTTGTGGCTGATGTAATTTGTGAAAACTGATGGTGATAATCACATTTCACACACGGGCGCCTCAGACAGAGATATCCATCAGGAAAATTAACTGTTTTAATGTTTTGATTTCTTTTTCTGCGTTAACCGAAGTAACAGGAGGAATCTCTTCTTGTTTGGCGTCTTACAGTTTCTGAACGCCATCCAAATATTTCCCTGCCAAAATATTCACAGACGGAGAGAGCTTGCATGTATTATTTAAACAAGTGATGTAGCTCTGAGTGTGTGTCATGTTGTGATAGTGCTTTTAATATCTGTGGCATGATGGAGGGAGATATTTCAATAAAAGTGATGGCAGGAGGAGTTTAGGAGGCCTCAGAGGCACTGATTCCATGTCAGAGGTTCAGAGGGGCAATTGATAGTTATGAGGTACAGATCCACTGCCAGAGGTCAGTTTGCATATTGGTCACTTGTTATCTTAAAAAAGAGGTGTTACTCTTTTTTTTTTCAGACTCCATACTTCCTCTCTGATCCCTCTTTAATAGCTTTGCATGATTTTCAGACCAAAAAACGACCCCTGTTACTCACTCCTGTGTTTTAAAAAATCATTATCTCAGCCTCCATCTAACCCCCAAATTTCAACGCATCCAGAGCTCAGATTGCGAGAACTCACAAACCTGCGGATTCACATGCAATCACGCGATAATGACTTGTCTCTTTAAAGACAGCCACATAACCATAAAAGCAGTGGATTGTGTCCTTCCAGAGGAGGAAATCTACCTCTAAACTTCTGGAATCAGCATCTCCACATCCATGGTGTCATCGGGGTGAAATGCTGTCTGAAAACCTTTCAATTTTTCGTCCCCGTCTGTTTGCATGGTGTGAAATACGATCCGCCTGAAACACGGGGTGTTTTATTTTGAAAAGAAGTCAGTTTTATTTTGTGTCTGTGCCTGACTTCCTTTCCAGCACGGACTAATCTGTGCTGAATTTATGCGTCATTCTGAAGCGTCCGGTAAAAACAGAACTCTTGCGATTGGCTGTGGAGTCCTGCGTTCTGCAACGGAACAGAAAGAAGCCAGTGGAAATTGACACATTAACTTGAATGGTTACGATCAGCCATGATTGGTGGATGTGGCCTTTTTATAGCCATTCTGGATACAGTGAATATCGGGGTTAAACCACTTCTTCTTAGCTGCTGTCTCTTTAAAATATTGCCCCTTCAAATCACTTTTCAACAAAACCAACAGAAGGTCTTTTTCATAGTGGTATTCCACTGTTGTTTTAAATGCACCACTATGACCTGATAAGAGAGTGAAGCTGTCACACTACCAATCTAGTGAATCTCACCATGTACTCGCAGCATTCTCTGCACAGCAAAACAACTTGTAGAACACAGTGAATAATTTAGTCATGATGGTGCATGTCCATGACAGAGCTTAAGCTGGATTCAAGTGTCATCCTACTTTACATTTTATGCCAGTTTCTTGGTTACAGCGGTGCACAGATGGGAAAAAAGTATGACTGGTGTATTTTACACAGAAAGTTTTATTATTAATGCAGTACTGCACTGGAAACAACCTCACTCATCTGTAAGTTTAGTCAGACAGACAGTACTGCTTGGATTCCCTACAGGGCTGCTTTATAACAAGCTTTTGTAAAAGATGTATTATTTTAATTATAGTGAATCCCTCAATAATTTAACACTTTGGTTCAGAGAGAGAATACTGGCACTTTGAAAAAAATATGAAATGAATGAATGGTAGTAAGTGTATTCAGCAAGTTTGAGAAGTCAGGTTTGGGATAAAGGATGGATAAAGCAAAAAAAAAAAAAGAAAAAGAAATAAAGCAAGAAGAAGGATTTTGTGATGAGAAATATAAAGAAGGAGAGATTGAGGAAAGAGCTTTTTCTCATTATGGTTGCTCTGGATCAAGTCTTTTAATCCCCTGAATTAGAATAAAAGTGTGTTTTAGAGATATAGTGAGAGAAGCAAAGTCAAACCAAGAAAGGGTTAAGTTAAGATGCAGTTACAGTACACATACATGCAATGTGAACCACCAGGGAGTCTGCTTGTAGAGCCTTTGTGAGAGTAATTACTGTGTTTGTTTAAACTTTCGAGACATTTCAGCCTCGTTCCCTGGTCTTTGTGCGGTATTTTAAGACTGCTATTTTGGTTTTAGGTTAACCCTGGATTTAGGATTAGAAGGTTTGTTTTGGGTTTCAGGATATTTCCAGAACAAAGAAAATGAGAGGCAGCAGAAACAACTGAAACCACACGACACGTTTAGTAGAAAGCAGCAGATTTCGGCGGCTTGAGGTCAAACATCTGTTTAGAGACGAGAGTCGAGATCCTCCAAAAGCAGAAGCTTCGATGCAACATGTGATAATGATGATCAAACCCGCACGGGTCCTCCAGAGACTGTTGAGGATATTTTTCTGTAGTAGGACACTAAATGGAGTGAAAGTAAGCGGCACCAGATAGGTCGATACAGCGTTTACACAAACATGACTGATGTGTTTCTACAGGATATAGATTAGTCCTCGCCACCGCCAACAGAGTGAGGAAGCAAACTAGCGATGGAGCGTAAAACAACACAGGACTCGTCAGAAACGAAGGACAAACTGTGCAAAAACACTAAATATTAGTTCATGGAGAAAGTTCATTGATCTACGCTGTGAGAGTGTACCAACGTCAGTGTTAATACACATTACCTAGAATGCACAAGGCCAAACAGATCAATTCAGGTCTCTCTATAGAGCTTGAGTTTTCTAGAAGCTTGATTTGACTATAGATATTTGTTAAAATTCACTTTCCACTGACTGAATCATTGACTTAATGGGATGTTGAGACCCAGCAGAATCAATTAATGGACTCCAGCGGAGCAAACAACACAAGCAGATTCATAATTAGACAGGGTGTAAACAAATCCCCCGTGTGCCCTTATTATCTCAAACAAATTAAAATGTAACTGAAAAAAAAAGTTTACCTTCCAAAATCTCTCCTGGATATCTTCCACGCACAATCAAATACAAACAATCTGGACTCCTCCCAATTACACTCATTTCTGAGCTTTCAATCTCATCTTATATAAACAGGCACACAAGAGCAACCCAGCCCCTGTGGAAATGTAGATAATATCTCCGAGTGCTTTTACCTTGGAATAAATGTAGCAGCTGTGTTCTTTGATTAACAATGAGGATGTTGACCTTTATGAACTGATCTTCACCTGAAATAACCAGTCAGTTAATCAGTTACAATCCAATAATCTCTCCCCTCTCTAAACCCAGCTTAGTCTCAGCAGATGACTGAGTCTGGCTCTGCTCGAGGTTTCTGCCTGTTAAAGGAAGTTTCTTCTCTCCACTGTAACTTGATAAATACTGATGATAAATGCTGATAAAGTGCTTCACTCATCTAGTTGAAGATGGGATGGGAGTGGGTCTGATCTTTCAAGATGGGGCTCAGTCTGATCCAATCTTTACATTGGGTCTTAGTGAACTAGGTGTGGGAGAATCAATACAGCATGGTATCGCGATATTTTGTCTGGTGATATATTGTATGATATATTTTAAGGTTTGCAAGATGTGCTACCAGAAAATAAAATACTGTGTAATTAAGACAAACATACTGGAAACACAAATGCTAAATTAGCTTAACAGTTGAAAAAATTGTATAAATTGCAATAATATTGTATCATGGCCAAAGTATCGTGATTATTATATATTGCGGGCCAAGTATCGTGATAATATCGTATTGTGGCCCAAGTATCGTGATAATATCATATCGTGGTCCAAGTATCGTGATAATATCATACCATGGCCCAAGTATCGTGATAATATCATATCGTGGTCCAAGTATCGTGATAATATCATATCATGGTCCAAGTATCGTGATAATATCATATCGTGGTCCAAGTATCGTGATAATATCATATCGTGGTCCAAGTATCGTGATAATATCATACCATGGCCCAAGTATCGTGATAATATCATATCGTGGTCCAAGTATCGTGATAATATCATATTGTGGTCCAAGTATCGTGATAATATCATATTGTGGCCCAAGTATCGTGATAATATCATATCTTGGGGCCATTGGTGAACGAAGTATGGTCAAGAGCAGCTTTACTTCGTTAAGCTGTTTGGTATCACCTTGCAATTGATTGTGCAGCCTGAGTGCATTTCCAAAGACCTTCTGAACTGGTGCTTCTCTACTTTAAGCCAGCTACTTTAAGAAGTTTTATTCTTTATTTGAAACTATTATGTAAAGACCAACCTTGCACTCTACCTGCTCACCACAGGTGTGATTGCCCTTGTTAGTTTGCTCCAACAAAGATAAATCACATTAATTAAGGTTTAGTGCTAAAGTCACACTGAGAATGAGATTAAAGTTGCATTCACAGTGAAAAGACAGTGACAGGAGGTCCCACAAGCTCCCTGACTCGTGGTGTGTGTTAACCCAATCAAGTGTCCAGCTGCACTTCTTTAACCAGGATTGGAGGCTGAGTGTTTGTGTGTGTGAATGTGCGCACTGTGTGTGTTATTATGTGTTGCAGTCCACAGAGAGTCCTCAGGACAGCTCCCTAACTAAGATGAATCACCCAGCAGGCCTTGGGGACGTGAGGCCCCGATTAGGGCAGAGCCTGCAGGGACAGAGCGGGCCCTGTATGCTGACACCCCCTGCCTGCCTTCTTCTGATCCTGGATCCTGAAACACTGCCCTCTACTCTATCCCTCTACCCTCCGACTGCTCTCAAATACCACTACTTTATTTCCCCAGCAACCCTGTCACTAAAAAAGACCTCCTGGACTCTATTTATCTATCCGCTCCTCCTTTAACTAAAGAACACAAGTGGAAAATCTCTATCAGACACATGCTTGGTTTTGTTGACACAGGCGAGGCCACCTGATGAGTCAGTAATTGAGCAATTACTGATTAAGTTCAGGATAAGTCACTAGTTTTGATTAAAAAGAACTTTAAAAAACATGTCTGAGTTTAATCAAAAACTTTTCAGAATTTAACTTTGTTTGTTGTTGTGAGTCATGCTGCAGAGGTGACAGAAGAGGACAGACTGATATCCAGACTGGAGTTTCAGGGGATTTCGAGTTCAGGAACAAGGTTTTGTCTAAAAACACTGTAAGACTGAAGTTTTAAGGATGTATAAAATCAGAGGGTTTCAACCTTTAAGTGTGTTTTCGTAGCTCTGTGTTCTTTGAAAACTTGCCATTAGACTGCAGGTTGGAGTTGTTTCTCGTCCTTTGTTTTCTAGTCGAGTTGTTTTTGTTGAATTACCTCTGGGACTGGTTTTGTTTGCCTTTCGTAGTTCTTTTTGTAAATACAGACACTTCATATATTTGTTAACTGAACTTCCCCTCTAAACTCTACTACTACACAAGATAAACTATCACTCATATATGCAAGTAACTATCAGGTACTAACCCTATGGTAAATATAGTCTAACTAAACTACCATCAATGATTAATGCAAGTTAATAAAGATCATCTTCGTAGAATGAGCTTAGATTTGAATTCTATCAAGACAAGAATTTTTTTTTTTTTTTTTTTTTCTCATACTCTAAGTGTGAATTTATCAATCACTTTGTTTCTTATTTCTGTTGTTCAGTAGCATTAAAACATGACTTGTACTGTGACTCCTGTCTCCATGAATAAATGGATCCATATGCAGGAAACTGGCTGTTATTGGCAGACTGAATATGGAGACAGAGAGGCAGCACACGACCGTCTGGGCTTCAGCTGAGTGAGCACTGTTTGCAGGCTGCTGCCCTGACAGCTGTATTGGGGAGGCTCAGGCTACACACACACACACACACACACACACACACTCTGAGGAGGTGACAGCTTTCAGTGGTTGAGGGGCTTGCTGTTGTGTGAATAGCTGCTCTTGTCCTCCTCATCTCTCTCTCTCACACTCTCTCTCTCTGGGTTAATAACAGGTTTCAGGGAGGGAATGAGGGATGGCAGAAAAATAAACACCAACCTGATGAGGCGAATTAGTGATAGTTTAAGCAAAGCTATGACGAGAGACGAGGGAGAGAAGAGGACAGGAATAATAAGAGGGGTGAGAAAGGACAGCAAAGGACAAGAGAGAATGAGATAGAAAGAGATGAAACACAAGACCAAAAAAGGAAGTTAGGGGAGAGGGTTTGTTATAAGAACAGGAAGAGATAAAGAACAGAGAGAGGTTATTAAAATGAAAAGGTTTATAGAAAGACATGGACAAGACAGAGGAGTGAAGGAAAAAAGGAGGAAGATAGGGAGGCGACAGAAAAAGAAGGAAGGAGAGGTTAATAAGTAAAGGAAGAAAGGCAGAGTTGAGAAATAGCAAAAAGTAGTGCAAAAAGAAGAGAGGGAGAAGGAAGGGTACAAGTCATGGGAAAAAAGAAAAAGGAGAAAAGGCAAAAATAGATGAAAAGAAGGAGAAGTAAAGAAGGGAGAAGAAGGGAAAGTTAAAAAGGATAAAACGGGAGGTGAAGGAAAAAGAGTAAAGAAAAGGAAAGCGGGAGGAAAAACAAAAAAGAAAGGAAAGGGAAAGGAAGAAGGGCTCAAGAAAGGAAAGAAAAGGAAAGAGAAGGTTAGGAAAAGGAAATAGGAAAAAGGAAAGGAAATAAAAAGGTGGAGGAAAGAAAAGAGGGGGAAAGGAAATAGAAGTAAGGACAATACAGAAAAGGAAAAGTGGGAGGAAAGAAAGAGAAGGGAAAGGAAGAAGAAGGGAGAAAAAAGGAAAAGAGGAAGGAAGAACTGAAAGGAAATACAAAAAGAAAGGAGAGAAAGAAAGGAAAGAGAAGGGGAGAAAGGAAAAGAAAATATGGGACAGAAAGGGGGGTTGAAAGGACATGGAAGAAAAGGAAAGAGGAGAAGATAAAAAAAATGGGGAAAAATTGAAAGAGAGGGAAGGACAGAAAAAAAAAGAAAAGGACAGGAAGGTAAGGGAAAGAAATGAGAGGAAAGAAAAAGAAAGAGAGAGAGGAGTGGACAAGAACAGAAAGAAAAGGCAGCAGCAGATGAAAAAGGAAGGGAAAAAGAATAAAAGAATAATAGATAAGTGATAAAAGATTAAGAGGTGGAGAAAACTCAACTCTAACTTTGACATACAGCAGAAGGAAACGTCTCTGACACTCAGGTGACACATTCAAAAGCCTCCCAGGTATGAAAACATCTCCTGTCAGAGGACCAGCAGGAGAGCTGACGCGTTTACATGCCACTGACATGTATTTGAATACCGTAGTATGGAAATGCAGGGAGATGAAAGCCCAGCTTTCCACACGCAGTTCAGTGATGTGAGCTGAGCTTTTTTTATGAATCTGCTACAACAGGGATTTGCATTCCTGTGAGGGTCAGTGTGGTTTTCCAAGGAGGGAGAATATGTCCGGAATATAATCTCTCACCACAGAGAGCTGCAGGTGAGGCTGTATGAATGTTAATAAGTCAGGATGGAGGAACTGAGAGGGGGGATGATACGGTGTTTGGACATGAGTCCCTGTCAGATGGGATGAAACACTGAGGGAACATGACACTCAGCAGCCCTGAGAGGGTTTCACAGAGAACATGATGGAGAGTAAGGAAGACTGAAAGAAAGACCCTCTCACATCCTCCAGTGGTCATTTTAGTTTTTAGGATTAAGGTTGCATTGCTTCCTTAGCTGTTCCTTAAACATTTTCTGTTCTTTCTATATAAACATATTCGGCATTGTCATTGCTGTAAAGAAAAAAAATTTCAGTATCGGTAAATTTTCAGTTTATCGCTCAACCCTACTGTGAGGCACTCTAAATGCTGTTACTAATTTTTCAGTATTATTTTCTCTTCTTAGCAAGTAAAGTCGCAAAGCTATCAAATTCAAAGATCTTCCTCATTTCTGAATGGAAATAAAACATCAAGAAGGAAATAAATCTGCACATGATTAATTTATCCATCATTAATAGAAACTGCTTGATGAATCAGTAATGAAAGTGATCTTTGATGCTAGCATACACACCTCGCTGCAGTATCTTTAGCTTCCTCTAAGGTTTAGAGAGAATGAGGAAAAAACAGCATTTCCTCACAACATGACACAGGCAGTGTAGAGGGTAATCTCGTGGATTTGAACTCTGTTTTATAGGACTTTCCGAAGCAGGCAGCGCTGCTTGGCTTCTGCGCTTGGACACTAAAACAATATGCAGAGTGATCTGGTGCTTTACATACTGTTGACTCTGATCAGCTCCACTCCCATGTTACCCTAGCTACCAAATCAGTTTCTACTTCTTATTTTCAAGTGCTTGTGAGGGTTTTTTGACATTTATGGAATAGACTGAGATTCATATCGATGCCTTTTTTATGAAGTAGAAAAACAAACAAGACCATCAGTGACAAGATTTACGAGGTTAACACTGTGGTTTTTATGCCTGAAACTGATGAGAGGAAATAAACAGCCCAGTTTTTACAATTTCCTCATGAGTTTGACACAATCTTTGACATGTAGTGTCAAAATTTATGCTTAAATCTAAGTTGGAAAATGCAGAGTGGAATAAGAAATCCAACCAGACAATTAAAGTTAAAGCAAGTATGAATTAACTCTACTCCCACACCCCTCCAGGATGGGGAAATGTCGCCCTGTTGAGATAATGTCAATCAAAGTGACTCAACAGGGATCTCTTAAATCTCCTCCAGACTCGCTGCTCGAAACCTTTCTTTGACTTTGACAGACACTTGACTAGAATCGCTTTCCAAGACGGGAAAATGCCCCGACTTTATCCTTCATCTATTAGCAATCCTCACCTTGCTTTCACATATCACGGTTGCATGCACACGCAATAAGAATCGTGTCCTGATGATATTTTCTCTTCTCTCTCGTGGCACGGGCGGCGCTGACTCGGCACACTCTTGACAGTCAGCTCTTTTGACGCCGCTGCTATGGAAATGAAGAAGAGCGGGGAAGGTGAATTTACATCGAAAATTGCCGCCTCGGTAGGAAAGTTACGGGGCAGGAGTGTGTGTTTAGATGGGCTGAGGGGATGAAAAACTGCTTTGTGAGCAACAAGCAGCAGGATGAGTTCAATGCTCTGCTACAATACCTGCCAATTTGGTGTGAATACACATCATAATACATGATATCAGATTATCATATCCAGTACAAAACTGCCAACAGAAGACATAAAAGTGACCAATTGGGAGAGCTATAGTTTGAATTATAAGTCCATGCAAGGTTGCAATTAATGATGCAGTCTGAGGGGAGGCTATGAATCTGCTTTGAGTCAATCTCTCATTTCCAGATCTTCTTTTCCATTACAGAAAGCAGTTCACACCTGATATTAAGATGGATCTCAAATGAATCCCAAGTGGCCACTTGAGATTGGATTTTTGCTTCCCTGCTCAAATTTGATTTTATCTGTAGAGGAAAATTATGCATCTGCTGACAAACAGAAAGCTACACATGTACTCTGGTGCAAAGCAGCTTAGAAAAGAGGATTGCACCAGAAAAGATTTGAATAGATGGAAAGGATAGGCCGTGTACTGGTTTCAGAATCAACACTGGTGTCACATTTTGCCACGACATGTGTTTTGCCATACTGGTATTGTATTTTATGTGTTCATATACATGTTATGTGTTTTTAATATGTTTTATATATAATATGTTTCATGGTATTCTGGTGAAAGATAAAAAAAAAAGTGTCAGTTGGGGCTACAAAATGCCAGTATTGACAATAACCAACTTTCACAAAGAGTATGCAATGTTGATATTGTGCTAAAATAAGCATGCAGTAATCAGTGTATCTAATTGGTTCAGGGTAGAGGTAGCAGGCATTCCAACACCGATTGCCACGGCCATTAGAACAGGGAGGATTGAGAAGAAGAAGAAGAAGCATCAGCAAGTTGGCTAGCTAGCTGTAGCCCCCCTGTAGCAGCCCTGTAAAAACTAATGCTGAAAGTTGGTTAAAGCCATTTCTAATTGTCCTTTTTACTGTCTTTCAATCAGTTCTGTAATCAAATTGACTCTAATTTAGACTTTTGAATCTAATGTCAGCATTTTAAATACTGACAAAACTCAGATATGATATCTACTTAACACAACTCAACCCATAAAATACAGTAATCTAACAAGTAGGCTTGTTAAAGAGGGAGAGGAAGAGAACATACATTAATGTGCTATGACCTTGAAATGCCATAAATACCATGATATAGAGTTTGGGTCATATCGCTCACCCTTAATAAATGGAAAAATTTGAGTTCCCTTTCCACAGCAGCCTTCCAACCATTTCTGGGTTTCTTGGGAGTTGGGAAAATTACTGCAAAATCACTGGTTAATGCTATCGTTTGATTGGGTTGAGGCTTGACAAACTGGGTATATAAGCTTGGAGGCAGCTGATATGGAAACATTATGAACCGTCAGTGATGGTAATGGGAGCTGACACATTCATGATCAAAGAAAAAACTGGAATAATGAATGTTTTCCCGCTCGGCACACTTTGCTTAACCTGTGATGAGCATTTGACAAGGTTTAACTGTACAGATAATAAACATATTAATAATGCCAGCTTTGTTGACCAACACATCATCCTCACTATCATTATTTGTGAGAAACAACTGGGTAAGACACGGTGCAGGAAGAAAGCTATTTTCGTGCAGGAGATGTTCGTCTTGGTCTTTTCTTTTCACTCCATCAGCCACGATGGGACTGATGAGGGAGGGTAGTGGGACAAATATAGCCCAGAGAAAATTAACTGATGTGAGGAGTGATCAATTTTTCAGAGGAATATACTTCCTAAAACAACAGACTAAAAGCTGAAATGAAAAAGAGACTCAAACTGCGGGTAAATGCAAGTGTATGGCCGAGAAGGAGAGAGAGAGCGAAAGTAAAGTGAAGTGCCATTCAGGAGTCCCAGCGGAGAGTCGCTGTTGTCAGAGAACAGGCCGAGGCCGCTACCCTGCGAGGCTTTTATCTGAAGGGAAATGTCAAATATTCACTGAAACTGTTCAACAAGACCAAAGAGCGTAAAGAGCCTGATCCGAACCCCCCAGGCAGAGCTAACACAGACCAAACTGGTGTCACAGATACAGCCTAATCCCACATCCTCCAAAACTGTATTTGTTATGTTAAATATGGCAGGAGCAGGTTGAATCTCTATGAATGGAAATGCATTTGGAAGCAGAATATGTAGAGGACGAGATTATTGGTGATAACACGGCTTGAACTGAACTTTTTTGCTTGGTACTGGTCCTCCAAACTTTGTAAAGTTCAAGAGCGCCAACAAAAGTCTGTAAATGTCAACTCTACTCAGCTTTATGGTCCAATATTCTCTTTCCCTCAGCAGTAAAACCATCAAAATCAAATTAAACCTACAAAATAAAATATTCAGACTATTGTTTGACGGACAGGAGACATATATGGATGAGTTTTATGTTTAGCTGAGAGTCAATAAAACAAGCAGCGAGCTTCTCTTACAAGTGGCAGATTGAATCCACAGAGAGGACTTTTTGTTTGCCAGTAAATTGAGACAAAAGAAAAAAAATCAATATGGCTTACAAAAACTCAATGCTTCTTCCTTTAGGCTGTTTTGAAAAGACAGCAGCTCTGAGGAATTTGCTTTTTAATTGTCAACACAATGTTATCCATCCAAAAGGACACAAAGTCTGTCATAACAGAGAGTGCTTCAAACGATTTTTGTTTCTTTGACTTCCTGGAAAGGCTGTCTTCATGTGTTGGAGGGTGTGCAAAATATGGATGGCAATGACAAAATCTATGTCTTCTATGTTATCTACTTACATAGTTCAATTCAGTGATAACAGACACTGAAGAGTATGGTGGAAACCAATCTTCAATTTTTTTTTTTTTACTTTACTACTTAAAGTGTTCTCAGTGGTTTTTCAATTGCGATTATGAAGTTTTTAGCCAAAATCACTTTACCTGTGTCATTTTTGAGAGCTTTTCTTCTGCAGAGCTTCAGTAGCTCATCAGCAATTCGCCTCTGAGTCGTGGGTGGAGACAGGGTTGCTCTGCACACTCCTCTTCATGCTAGAGAAATACTTGGGTATGTAATTTCACACCTACTTTTTTCATGATTTGTCCTGTTACAGCAGAAAAGTGCCATATGAACATGTAGACAACAAGAAAAACATGATTTTCATCGGAGTGGGCCTTGAAACCTTCAATCTTAATTTGATGGGACAGCTTGAGAGACAAAGGAATGCCATGCACTAAATCCTGCTGGGACTGGGATTCGATCCTATGACCAGTGCAAGGATCATGTAGCCTCTGTTCTTTCCCTAAACAACCAGGCCAAACCAGCATTGAATTGATTAGATCTTACTTCACTTTTGACAACTTTAGTTTAAAAATAAATGGAGGAACACACCTGATTGTTTATGGGAGAGGCACCAGTGTGGCAAGAAACCCATTATTTAAAGGGTGCAGGGTGAGAGAGAAGGTGTGGTGACCTCTAAGGGGTCAAGATGCTGAAGACTAAGGTGGGAGAAATGTGCCGGGACCAAAGTTTTCGACACACTTGAGTCTTTTCGGTTTAATTGGGCAGCATAATTTTGGCACCATCACGGCAATCTTAATGAGACACAAACACATTAATGAGGGGAGCAGACTTGTAGGGGTATTTTTAAATGAGGCTCAAATTAAAGTGATAAAATGCTCAGGTTGAAATCCTGTACCAAAATAGTCACCCTCTGAATCTGGAGGATGCCACAATCGTGAGTTTTATTTCGTTTGAGTCGAGTTTGAGCAGATAATTTGAAATCTTGCAGGCAGTTAATGAGCGACTTCTTCTTTTGTTTTGGAGTAAAGTTGTGGAAAAAAACTGAGCAAAAAAAAAAGACTGAAAGGAGCTGTTAGGAAGAGCGGCAGCCAGCCAGACGAGCTGAGTGAGGAACAAAAGACCTTAAAGGCGCTGTGTAACACAAGTGTTAAACAAAGCTACCTGTCAAACTGCTGTCTACGATGAAAAAATTCAATCTGATCTCTAAAGCCAGTCTGCACACACATCATGGACACACATACCAGCTATCTCTGTTGAAATTTTACAAAACCAGGTTAGACATGGTGGAGAGGCAGGCCTGCTATATTAGCCCTAAAAAGCAACAGTCTGACATCAAAAAGACATCAGAGGGGACTGCAGACACACAGATGTATCGGGATTTATATTTATATATATTTATATATATACAGTCCTGAAAACAAAGCCTGAGAGAGCTGATGTAATTGGACCGTAAGGCCCAGAGAGCAGTGAGATGCCTGGTTAGGAGTTGGGAGGCACGCAGCTGAGCAGAGAGCTGTGGGGTTCTGCACACTTCTAACCCAGCAATACTTGAACCCATTTCATCTACAAGCGCTGATAAGACAATATAAACAGAGTCAGGTTAGAGCCAAAGCTGACCAGAAGAAGTTTGACTCTGGAGCAGCAGAAGAGGTCAAAGAGGAGCAGGTGGGGCTGAAATCATGAAATGAGGATTTTTATTCTGGCTCCTGCTCTTTCTTAGGACATATTTGACCCTGATCTGGCTTAACTAACAGTTGAAGAGGTACCAGCTCTAACATTGTTTGAGATAGGGCTGGGCAATAAACCGAAAATTTAACAATACTGAAATTTATGACAATAAGCGTTGTCATATTGCCCATGTCAGTATATTCGGTGTCAAAAAAATAAATAAGTAAAAGTTGGTTTTGTATGTGTGTAGGTAGGCTATGGTCTCATGTCCCTTTAAGAAGTTGTGCTACGTCGGAGATGTGACTTCACCCCATCCAGTCGGTAACAAAGAGGGAAAAACAGGTGAGGAGATAGAGGACGGTTCAAAAATTGTAGCGGCTGGAGTGGACAAAGTTAATGTGGGAGGAGCTGAGCAACTTGTGGAGTAGTTATTGTCCAGTTTGTCGTTATCGAGGTGAACTGCTCAATATATTGTAATATTGATTTGAGGCCATATTGCCCAGCCCTAGTTTGGGATTCATAATAAACCCTAGAATGCCTAAACTAAACAGTTTTAACCAGTTTGAACTAGCTGATACAGCTAGTTCACAAGCAGTTTGCTTCTCCTTCTTCATCTCTTTTGATGTGGCAATCAGCATTGTTAGCACAATATCATTACTTAAATATTTTTTGAAAAGACGGTTATTGAACATTCTGTGATTTCTTTCTCTATCAGCTTCACCCATGAGTCAATATTCTCCCATTCTTCAGTGAAGCTGGAGATCCTTCTTTTATCAAAGGTTTCATCACATTGCACCACAAAGTGCGTTCTGGTGGTTCTGGTCTTTGTTTTGAGCTGGAAGGGCGTGATGTACGCATCAAGGATGTTGACCTATTGCTCCCATCTTTGAGCTGGCTGACACAGGCGATAGTGAGAGGCTTTTCTTGCTTCCTACACAGCCGCTGGATAAAAGATTTCAAGGAGGGGGACAGAATCAGTGGATTACTTTTCATTATTTTTGTTAGACTTTAAAAGCCCCCTCTCGTATCCTCTAAATCTGACATGCTGACTGCTCTTAGTCCTGCTCAGAGATTCAGTCTAATGGGTGTGCCTGTAGCCCTCCGGCCCTGCCTGGAGAAGCTCTTGGTCTTTTCATGCTGCTGAGCCGAGCAAAGGCCAGCTACATCCTGATGCAGCATTTACAGCTCACTCAGTGGGGTTGTAATTAAAAAAAAGAGAGGAAAATAACAGAGGACTCTATGCTTAGATGCTTGGTATTTCACAGTCTGTGCTAGTGGAAAAGTGAAACAGTTTGGGTCAATAGCTTTTTAATCAGAGCATTTGCTGGAACTGTATCAAAAGGAGGGGAAAAGGCCTGGAGGCAGACTGCAGCGAGCCAGTCTGTGCTGGAGTAGATGTACGTATGGAGTTTACACAGGTTTCAGAAAGAGGTGGTTGTTGAACTCTTTTCTTTAGACAGCTTTGAAGATTTTAGAGTAAAGATGTACAGCATCAGAAACAGCCTCTTTTACAACCAAAGATGCAGATGTGGGTATTATTACGCTAAACTGGTACTTCCAATACCAACCAAGCTGAGACACTGCATAAAATGTTGGTAAAAACTATAGACTGTATGGACAACTTGGTTCCGCCTTCCGCCAGTATACAAATTTGAAGCCAAAAAGCTCTCTGTAATTTTGCGTTTTCTCTCCACTTCCTGAAACCAACATTGCGCAGTAGCGTTGTACGCATTCCACCACCTGCGCAGTAGCATTATGCGAATTCAGCGGGAGAGTCACAGAGAGTGGCTGTGACGACGCTCGGCTGAAACAGCGTATCCCCCAGGTGAGCTACACAATCTTTGTATGCCCATAGGCTGTAGTGTCAATCATAGAAAACATGAACCTCCTAATAACTTTAAAAATGGAGCTGCACAGAAAAAGAGGACTTGAGCACAAACCAGTCTTACAACAACTACATGTCAACATCGCAAGCAGGGGGGAGAAAAATTCATATTCTGTGTAATTAATTTTTTAAGTTTGTCCACAGCTCCACAAGGATGGCTGGCGGAGGTGGGATTTATGACCTATACTGCAGCCTGTCACCAGGGGGTGCTGTTCTCTGAGTAGCTTTACCCAGCAAGGAGGCAGATGCTGTCCATTCTATATACAGTCTATGGTAAAAAACAATAAAAAAGAAACTATTTAATAAATTGGAAATAGTTGAACAATTAAGTCTTCAATGTTAAAATCTTATTTCCATCCAATACTCTCAGCTCAGGCGAAGGGAAGTCACCGATAATCCCATGGTTGTAAGGTTTTAACTAACATGAGACACTTTGAACCTGAATTTTTGGGTGCAGCGATGAACTGTACTCACAGATGATGGTTTTTTTAGCTCATGCTGTGATTTTCACTACAGAGTCATGCTTTTTAAAATTTATCTCCATTTCCTTTTTCTCTTTGCAACTTTAGCCATGAATCTTAATTTTGATGTTCTTGCTCACACAGTCTCTCACAGAGTATTGGACCTCTTTAAATTTTAACCAGTGAGAGACTCTGCTTTTTTTAATCACTGTTTTGTTGTTACTTTCCCAACTTTTTGAAAGGTGTTGCAAGTATCACGCTTAAAATAAGCATGTGGTTTTATCAAAAGGAACAAGACTTTCATATGCTGTCTTTGCACAATTTAAAATTAGATATGGGTCGAGCCTTCAACATCTATGTTTATCAAAAATTTTAAACAGTGTCCCAACTTCTTACAGAATTTGGGTTTGTTTTAAAAATGTAATTTTTGCACAACATTATGTTGCCAGTATTGTGAGTAATTTTAGTCAGAACTAGCAGAAAATGAATAATTTGCCTCTTTAATATCAAGTGTTTTTTAGTCCCAAAGGTATCAGAGTGGTACTAGGTATAGGCAAACAGTCAAAGTATGGATATCAGAATTGATACCTGCAGGGAAAAACAAACTCTTAGGGTGAACAAAACTCAAAATCAGAAATCATTTAATGAAAAAAAATGAGATAAATTGTCTCAAAACTCAACATACGTATACAACTTTATATCAGGCATTCAAGGCAAGAAAAAAGCTGACAGGGAAAGAGAACAAGTGACAAAATGTGTAAAATAAGAGTGAAAATAGCACAAGAATGAATGACAGGCGAACAAGCTTTAGATAGAAGCAGGGAGAAGAAGGCGAACAATAGGAATGTCAGAGTCAAACGCTAATCTGCGATGAGATAGCACCACGCTTTGATAATACTCAAATGTGAGAGCAAAAGGAGAGACTCTTGTGCTGTTTCCGCTGTCACTCAAAGAGCCAATTGTGTGTGTGCATGTGTGTGCGTGAGTATATTAACAAGGCAAATAGCTTCTCTGCCTTATCTTCCTCGCGGAGGAAGCGATAAGGTCCAATGAGAACGGCTCTGGGAAGCAGCCCGGCTCCCTTCAGGCCAGCTGACATGAATAAGAAAGGAAGCCAAAGCCGTGAACTCCAGGGAAAGTTCAGTGTTTCTAACAATAACCTGCTGCTGATCTGTCTGACAGGAACCCCGAAGATACATCAGCATAACTGCCTCTTAGTACGGTCTATACATTAAGGGCTTTATTATATTACTTAAGAGGATGTGGGAAGGCATAATTATAGAGCTTATATCTGCTCTTTATGAAAACTTAATCTGGCTGAGTTTGCAGTACCTCTGATAGTATCTTTTTTTTTCAGTGCAAACACACTCATGTTCAACACTTACAGCATGGCTGATAATGGGACAAAAATGTGTGCTTTGTCAATAGGTTTTCAGAGGATGAAGAAGAATTTGGTGTTTAACCTTTACTGTCTTACCAATCAATATTTTGAGTAGGGCTGGGTCATATGGCCTTAAATCAATATATATTGAGCAGTTCATCCTGATCACGATAAATGGACGATAACTACTCCACATACTGCTCACCCCCTCCCATTAAATTTGTCTACTTCAGCCGCCACTTCAGCCGCTTAAACTTTTGAACCGTCCTCCATCTCCTCACCTGTCTTTCCCTTTTTGTTACACACAGGATCGGGTGGAGTCACATCTCTGACGTAGAACAGCGTCTTTAAGAGACATGAGACCATACCTACACACATCCAAAACCGGCTTTTATTTATTTATTCATTTGATACCGAATATGGGCAAAATGACGTCGGTCATCGTCGTGAATGTCAGTATCGGTAAATTTTCAGTTTATCGTCCAGCCCTAGCATAGAAGATGCAGCATTGCCTCTTTACATGGTACAGTCCTCGGTTGATTCCCACTACAGAGTCGCATCAGTTTTTTGAGAGTTAATACACTTACACAAACTAACTTGTATCATTGACTCTTTAGATGTTTATGTGAGTAATATGTGCCATCATGATACGGTGGACAGGTAACCCGGCACTACCCAAACCATGACTTTATAAACCTGGAAGGGGGAATTACTCTGAAATGTCAGTTTAAATTCTAATATCCTTTGCATGAGTGCTCAAAGTGAAAGATGAATCATGTTAAATGTCTCTGGGTCAAGCCTAAAGCACACAGACCTTGTACCTTTAAACTATAAGAGAGAATAAGCTCTGGGTTCAAAGATAACTACATATATTGTTTTCAAGTAAGTAAAGATCTAGGTAAAGTCAAAATGATAAAGATTTCCATCTTGACTATAAGACGGTAGGTCACAGTAATTTCCTCCATTAGACATGAGTGTTGCATCATCTTGCTAAAAATACTGCTTTTTCATTTATCTCCCGCTGCAAGCAGGAATGCTAATGCTACGCTTATGCAATGCACATTACTTTCATACCACCCTGCTGTGTCTTCAACATCAATTTTGTACTGTATTTTTTTGAAAAACCAACCCTGCCCACATGCTTTCATGACTTTTTTCCCACATATTAATAAAATAACTACAAGGAAAGATGAGAAGATAGTAAAAACTACATTCGTAGCTTTTTTTGGTGAACCCCGAAGGGAGCCGGAGACTCTTTAATCCTTTACTGCAGACGATTTATTTTGGAGTTGAAAAATATCCTTTCCTGCTTTTTGGAGAAGTGATGCTCTCTGATAATATTTCAGTTATTAAAACATTAAAATTTTCTTCTCTGTGCCTGCAGTGAATTTGTCATTTGATCTTCTGAAGTAGATTCAGTTACTTTTTAAAGCAATAAAAAATAAATCACTCACAAACTTTCGGACGATAAATGACTGAATTTGGTTACCTGGTTTCTGAAGGGTCAAATATTTCTGCAACAAGCAGACTCTTGAGAAATATCATCTCTTCTAAATACTGCACTCTCTTTTACTGCTTGCTTGTTTAAAGTAAAAACTTTAGAGGTGGATTTGGGGACGCTTGAAGGAGGATAAAGATTATCTTTGAATCTTAATCCTCATGAAAAATAAAAAAACTATCAGAGAAAAATAGATGAATGAACTCAGATTCTCAAAATCATATATGGTTGTATTTACTCTCTTATTTATGTAATTGTGACTGAGTAAACAGTGTAGCATCAAACCCTCTGGTTATGGACAATAAGGAAGACAAAGTGAATTAATACTGTGAGTAGGGCTGGGCGATATAGCCTCAAATCAATATCACAACATATTTAACAGTTCACCTTGGTAACAGTAAATTGACGATAACTACTCTACAAGCTGCTCACCCCCTCCCACATTAACTGCGTCTACTTCAGCCGCCACTCCAGCCACTTCAACTTTTCAACTGTCCTCCATCTCCTCACCTGTCTTTCCTTCTTTGTTACAGTCTAGATGAGGTGGAGTCAAATCTTCAATGTAGGACAGCATCTTAAAGGGACATGTGACCATACCCTCCCTACACACACCCAAAACCAACCTTTATATATTTATTTATTTTAACACAGAATATACTGACATGGGCAAAATGACGTCAGTAAGAATTTGGTTTATCGCCCAGCCCTAGTTTTACGTCATGTTTGGGTTCCTTTATTGTCGGTGCAAAATGCAATATGAATCAAACCTTCACATTTCATTGTACCACCAGAGGCTGCAAACAACTGTGTGAATTTTCCTTACAGTTTTGACATTTGATTTCATTGTAAGGTGATATGTAGAGGTACAGGTGGTGTTATGGTAGCAGATGTAAACATAACCTGTGTGTTCGTTTTCCTGTCATGAGAGGAGAGGCTTGGAGAGCAAATCCTCTCATATTGCTTCTCTAATCGTAGCAGCATTTCTCCTTTTCTGCTGGGTTTTTGTTAGAGGTTCAGATACTGCGCAGCAAGAGTGACTTACAGAGCTAATATGACCTGCTGCTGTATGTCTGTGTGTGTGTGTGTGAAGACACAGGACAAAAGTAAGTGTGTGGGTTAAATAAAGCCGAGCGTGCTGTAGCAATTACAAGGTCTGTCAAAGCACGGCAGGAGGAGAGTCTCGCTTCCTCTTAGGATGGAGGAAGGTGTGTATACGTGCATGCATGCGTGTGTGTGTGTGTGTGTGTTTGTGTGTAGGGTTGTTAGGAGGCTACAAATTCAGGTCCTACTGCCTGAAGTGCACACGTGCTGACACACACACACACACACACTGATGAAGGCTTTGGTTCAAAAGAAAGAGGAAGACTGAGTCCATGTGTGACCCTGTTGACCAAACCAATTTTCCCCTTGTCAGGCAGTCCACTGCTGGGAGTGGGGCTCTGTGTGTGTGTGTGTGTGTGTGTGTGTGTGTGTGTGTGTGTGTGTGTGTGTGTGCACAAGAGAGAGAGAGAGGGAGGGAGAGAGAGGGAGGCGAGTACAGAACATGTACTAATAATGAACAAACAGGACAAAGAAACAGACTGCCCCAAAGAGAATACACTACAAGATACCTGCCCACAATGAAAGGTGTGTGTTTGTGCGTGTGTTTGTGATGGCATCTGCAACACAGTATGACTTATTCCAGCCCAGTTTGCTGCCTGCCCAGTAGGCTAATCCTGTTATATTTCACTGTGAGGCTGACCAGCAGATTCAGCCTTTATGTGAATCAATACTGTTTTATACCGTTATATAAAGCATATATATAACTAGAACTGTTTACCATCACAGAAGGTCAGGGGTTCAATCCTGGGTCCTGCTCTCTACATGCCTATCGACTTATCAGTGTTAATAACACTGTTGGTAACATGGAGAAAAAGTGTCTCTATTGTTTTGACACATCAGCTCCACATTGTTTTGAGTATCCAGACTCTGAAAAGATCTGAGAAAGAATGTCAAAAATAAAAACTACTAAGAGGCTCACGACAAAGAGCTTCTGTGCAAATGCTTTCCTTGTTTTAGGTCCATCATCCCTCTCTAAATTCAGTCCGGATTAAATAAAAACCCACTGTATGCTGTGGCTGAGAGGAATATGGAAGTGAAAGGCTGAGCTGAGAGAATCAAACGTGAGGTTAGAAGTCCACTTGACTGTTTAGTGTTGAGGACGTGTATTTCAAACAGCCTCCCAAACCATTAAAAGAGAGAGTTAAAGATAAGACTGTTTCAGTGAGAGCTCGGTCAAAAAGAGGCCAAAAGAGGCTTTTGTTGATGTGAAAACTGGACAGCTGTGAGAGATAAAACAAACACTCATGCGCTTTTTTTTTTTTAACACTGCATCATGAATCACAGAATCTGTTCGTTTCATAAGAAAAAGGGCACAGATTACACCCCCCCCTTTATATGTGCATATGTGTAAGGCCAAGGCAGGGAGAGCAGCAGCAAAGCCAATCCATGTGACCCCAGTAACATCAGACACGGTATAACTGTCTCCACACACCAAGCGCGAGTAAAATCATTGGCACGAATGAATTATCTGTTAAGTCAACGCAAAGACACGATTAGACGCTCCTACTACTCTGGCGGCCCAAATGACGGTAATGGGCGGGAGCTTAAAATGTCTCAACTTAAGCAAATATTCGCATCACGAAAACTAATCAGCACAAAGGTTGCCGGATGATGTATGAAAATGGACGGTTGTTCGCTGGTTTCTAAAATGGAGGACAAACTGATTGTGTCGGTGTGTGGGTGCCCCAAATTATATGATACCTTTTCTTTCAATGACCAAAACCTGAGTAAATAAGAGTTTGCCACAGCGGCGCCTCCATCTCTAATGGTTGTCGGCTTTCCACAACAAATAAATAGTAGCAATCTTTGCGACTTAGTTCATTTCTACCATGCTTGGATCTCTCGTATCGACGGCGGCAGTATCCAAGGAATGATGAAATTATTTAGATTTGACACTCGAATGAAGCAAGGAAATGCTGTTCATTCACACATCTAGATTCAAGCAAATTAAGCGAGTAGATGATTTTACTCGCGAAGAAGATAGAAGATAATCAGCTGAGCTGGTATAAAGATCAGCTGATGTACTGTGGACTGAGCTTGACTGAACTAGCACTGTGATCTTTGACTTAGTCTGGTGAGAACTCAACAGAAAAAAAAGAACTCTTTTGAAGATAAAGGCCCTGATTCTGAATCTGAAGTTGAAGTTAAAGTTGAAGCAAAAAAATCTGAAGCAAAAAAAGTTGTGAGTGGACTTTTATGGCTCGGGGTCAAAAGGACAGAGAGACAGACCGGACGCTTTCTCCTTCTCTGTCCTCAATCCTCGCCCTCCATCTGTAGCCCCCCCCTCCCCTTGCTTCTCTTTCCCTCTCACTCCTCAGAACAGATTAGAGCAGTCTGAAAAGAGATTAAGAAAGATATCCAGAAAACTCATTCTCTGAGGTTGGTAAATAACCTTTACTTGGCCATGTATGTGTGTGAATGTGTGTGCGTGGATATGTCCGGGGTTTTTACTCGTGCGCAGCAGGGGGACAGAGGAGAATGGCCAAAACTTCAGAAAGGGAAGGGGGCGGTTGTTTTTCTCATTCCGCCCTGAAAGCCAATTTTCTCACTGAGTGAATGGGATTTCCTGAGGATAGAAGATAGAAGCTGTTTGTCGACTCCGCCCTGCACACTGGGACACTTTGCCCGGATTGTGTGTGTGTGAGTGTGTGAGTGGTTCAGCTGTCAGTGGTCAGTACGGCAGGTTGTTGAGCTGACCTGTGCAGTGAGAGGGCAGAGATGGGATTACCCTGTGGGAGGCTTTGTCAATGAGCTTGTCTCTGCCTGTGAGAGTGTGCGTCTGAGTCAGAGCCAGGTATCGATAGAAAGTGTAGAGTTTAAACTGTAAAAAAAAAGAAAAGGAGGGCATCCATCCAAATGTTCAGATCGTTCAGGGATAGTTTGTTACACTGGTGGGAGCGAGGGCTGGCTTATATTGGGAAAAATCTGTTGTACCTCTGCTTTAGAAGTTAAATGTATTGCATTGATTTTACACGGTGGAGCTGGAAACTGTATAAAAGCTGAGCGCTGCAAAGAGGGTGAAGTTCTAATAGAGAACAGATCACAGTTTTAGGATCTTCTCTGGAAGACTCTTGTATGTATACATAACTCTGTAGCATTAAGCTAGCCTACCAGTAGGGATGGCCGATAAATTATCATTCATGATTTATCGTCAGAAAATTCCTCCACGGTAAATATTTGCCATCTCACGATAAACGGGATAAATGCAAGTTGATGACATAAGCAAGCGACGGACTCGCAGCCGTAGCCCACAATGAGCAGAATAACAAACAAACATGGCCGAAGGAGATGCCTGTAGTTAAATATCTTATTTGACTATGCAAACTAGTATTCTCAAGACACAATGAGTCAAAACCATAGATGGAATTATAATATCTTTTAGCTTAACTTTTATCATTATCGCCAGAATGGCAAAACTTATCGTGATCTTTTTTTTTTTAAGCCCGTTTCGCCCACCCCTACCTACCAGCCCCCCTAGCTAAGCCAGCCTGTCCTGGACATGGCTCCCTCTCCTCCTCACTGTCAATACAAGTTTGAGTGTGACCTGTTTAAAGGGCTCCATTCATCACCCTGAACAGAATGAGCACAACACCCATCCTTGTGAGTACAGGAGTGAATTCTTTATCATGGAGGCAGGATATGATATGATAGGATACAGGAGGAGCGGCAGTACAGGAGTGCTGGTGGCAGGAGCTCCACAAACTGAAAAATCAAATTATTGTTACACTTTAAGACATTCATTTTCAGGACACTTCCTTATACCGGCGTTACGAATCATCACGTCTTTGCAGCACAATTATGTCTGCAGTTTGTTTTGTTTCGCCTGAGACGCAGCAGACGCTTCACTGTCAACCTGTCAACTCACAGATTTCCTAATTTGTGTGAAACCTTGTAGGAAAACAAAGCTGGTCAGTTTCCTGCGGGTCCTTGAATTACTTTCTCACTCTTCCTCTCACACTCTCGGTGTGAAAAACACCTTCCAGGTACTTCTTCAGGAAGACAAAACCTAAAACAAAAGGCAGGAAGTGAGGTCCTTAGAACCATCCAGCCTTCTCTCATGCTTCTTCCACTCTGTATTTAGCTTTCACGGTAGGGCTGGGGGATATGGCCTCAAATCAATATCATGATATATTGAGCAGTTCACCTCGATAACGATAAATGGATGATAACTACTCCACAAGCTGCTCACCCCCTCCCACATAAACTTCGTCTACTTCAGCCGCTACAACTTTTGAACTGTCCTCCATCTCCTCACCTGTCTTTCCCTCTTTGTTACAGACTGGATGGGGTGGAGTCACGTCTCTGAAGTAGGACAGCGTCTTAAAAGGGACATGAGACCATAGCCTACCTACAAACATCCCAAACCTTTTCTTCATTTATTTTTTGACACAGAATATATTGAAATGGGCAAAATGATGCCGGTTGTTGTCATAAATTTCAATATTGGTAAATTTTCGGTTGATCACCCAGCCCTATTTCACAGTCCTGACAGGTCGGCTGTCTCTGCACATAAACGTATTCTGTGTTCTTGTGTGCCAGTTTGGAGGTGAGTTGCATGTTTAACATCTCAGAGGAGCGGCCAAAATACCCAAGCATGGCAACAAAGAGAGGAACATGCAAAACACTTGAATTTTTAATAAACTGTGTCCAACATGCTCAGTGTAGAGGAATCATTGGTGGGAATTCATGCACGATCACACAAACAAACTCGAGACAAAGCAGGGGCTTGTTGGAAGTGTTATTTGAGTATACAAAACACACCACACTGTCTCAGCATGCATGTGAACACACTATGAAGCAGTATGTAGTAAACAGAGAGCGTGTGAGAGTGTGTGCCGCGCTCCCTGGGTGTCTGATTGGACGTCACGGTCTCAGGAGGCAGCCTGTCAGTGGAGGTTGCCCACAGCTGCCTTTGTTCATATATGTCACTGTGTGTTAATAGTATGTTTGTATATGTGGCTCTGCCTATAGGAGTCCTTCTCACACTCAGAACAAAGCGAGGATCAAGAAGAGTCCATCTCTTCATCATCTGCATTTGATCTCCACACTCGCCTGTCCCTCAAACCTGAAAATTATCCTCAGCAGCTCACAATAGAGTAAAAATAGCTGATGAAGACCGTCACTGCCGTTTCTGTCAGTGCGTCTCCACAGTCACTCTGCTGACAGAAATAACACACCGTTTAACAGCGATACTGGTAAATCAGAATAGAGGATGCGCTGAGAGGAAAATGCACTTTAAGTCGAATGAGGAGATGCTCAAGCGGTGAAAAAAAGTTTAAAACCGTTTTACTTTTACAATGAATTCTTGGATACCATCAGGACAGCAGGTATAACAAGGCAAACCAGCCTGCTGTCCACATGCACCTCTCTGTCTGTATCGATACTCGTTCCACTAAATCATTCCACCTCTTCTCAATGTAAAACCATTTTCTCATGCCAGCCGGCCAACTATTGTCCCACACTGAACTTTTTTTTTCCTTTCTTTTCTTCCTGCAGAATTTCCCATTATCTGAGTCTCTCTCACTCTGACAGCAGGAGCACATTCCTCTGTCTTTGTGCCTCGGAGAGATTATTCTTTCACTTGTCTCATTTCATCTTTATAGCGCCGCAAATTCGTTTTTTTTTTTTTTCTGGCTGTGACTGTTTCGTTCTCAAGATGTGGTTTGGAAGGAGAAGTCTGACATTTGTTTTTGGGTGAAGAACATCTGGATGTGATATGTTTGAGCGCTGTTTAATTAGAGTGCTAGGCAAGCTAACAGGAGAGGAACTGGGGTAACATGTTCCAGCATGTCGGAAACGATATTCCCTCCTAGAAAAAAAAAGAGAAAAGGCATGAGGCAGAGGTGCAAATATAAAGTTTTACTGTAATTTGTAACGAGAGCCAATGGAGGAAAATCAGCACCAGAGGCTCAAAGAAGCTGGATCTCAGAGCATATTTGGTTTAATGTCACATTGAGGCTTTTCACACCAGTGTTTATCCACCGCAGGTTAACCCAAATCCCAGGCTAGAAAGAGCCCACAGCTATTCTATCCTCCTCACACATTATTCATTCACTCAGAGCTACTAGGCTGGACATTATTATGAATCAGGCTGCTACATCGGAGCCTGGGGTGAATCTATTCAAACCGCTGACAGCACGCAACTTGTTTCAATTTGTTTCTGCATTAAACATTTAATTGCTCTGGTTCTGACCTTGACTCTCACTAGTGATTGTACAAATGCTCCCTCTGCCCGGTAGTGGGGTTTGGAAAGTCCTGAGGGGTCTGTCAGCCTGAGGCTAGCAAAGGCCTTGAGCATTGTGTTAAAAAAAAAAAAAAAATCTTATTTTTGTGTACACCAAGTAGATCTCATTGTTACTGCTCAGCTACAAATCCAAATAACTGATCACAAAAAAGCTTATCAGGCTGTTCCATATGTTCAAGATATATTTCCAAGCTGTCAATGATACTGGTGAAAAACAAAACAAGCAGGAGCTGCCTAATCTGTTTTTAAAAGGACACAGCTGTTCAGTTTACAGCTCTGTCAGCTGTATGGCAGCATTACAACGAGCTATTGTTTACATCTCGGCACATTTTCTTTTCAATCTTTTGTTTAAACTTGTCTGTAAGTCTGTCGCTCAAATTTTCACTCAATGGTTGTGTCATGCTTGAAAACAGAGGAAGGAGTGGAGGCCCTGCACTGATTGGCTACCAGGAAGATGTCTAAGGATGGAGAGAGTGCTGATTGGTGCAGACACACCAAGTAAAACACACGGCGAGTGCTCCAGGAGAACCTTGATGTCGGTATTCAACCAGCAATGGAGTGGTAGGCATGTCTGGCTCTAACCTTTGGCATCTAGACTCTGCAACACTAAAACAAAACCACAGTAGTAAGGAAGCTGAACTGCCAGAGGCATGACTGGTTTGGCCTGCATACCTATGTGAATCATTCTTGTTGTTACATCTCCACAGAGACAGTAGATGGGCTACACAAACAATGCAGAAGCTTTTTCACATCCACATTCCTAGTCTGGAGGTCGGCTCAAGCATAGAACAGGAAACATATGGGACATTTAAACCTCTGTGGGACTACCAAAGCAGACTGCTGCGCAACTTAACAGTATTTTTCCCAAACTTTGGACTTATATTTACTCTCAGAATCTGAAGAAATTTGAAGACTTGAGTAAAAAACTGTCAAAATTAAAGTGACAAAGAGCCCGAAAACTAGCAGCACTGTAAGTAACTGCAGATATTTTCATCTTTTATGGACCCTGTTTTTTAAAAGCTCCTAATAATAAGTTCTAGGCTGATTATCTGGTAGAGTATAATTACAGAAGTCTACGCATGTCTACACGGCTGCAGCACCAGTTACTTTTAATGACCCTGAATTCAGGGGCTTAACAGAATCCAAATTAGTTTAGAAAGCTTGAAGGGCCCCTACAACGGTCCACTCACAGGCTATGTGAAACAGTATCAGTGATCAGTAATTGCAGGATTTAATCGTGGAGGCTGAGCATGAAAGTGAAAGATGAATGTTCGCCTGATTGCATATCAAAGTGTGCTGAGATTTGTGAATAAACTTGGGAAAAGCAATCTGAGCAGAGACTAATCAATTAGCAGAAAGAATTGGCAAAGTCGTGCTGAGCTACCCTGAGTGAGGCTTTGTGCCATCCGATCAATCACTGACAATAAAAAGGAAATGGATCAAGGCCTGGCAACTGGAACCTGAAGCGCAGCTAATTCCTGTCGTTCATGCCACAGAAATCCATGGAACAACCCGGCTGTGCCAAGGCAATTCAGTCAAACACAGATCAGGGCGGTGATTCAGCCGCACAGTGGACAGCGAAGATGGTTTCTTAAGAGACATGCCAGCCTCTATTACTGCAATGCAGCATTAAGGGCAGTGTTGATCCTCCCTAATTACCATTCTTACATAAAAGGGTTTAAATTAAGCAGAAAGAAGCAACAGAAAGTGACTTGTTACAGTGTTCGGTGTTACGTGTTACTTAGCATAAGACAAACAGGCGAAAGATGCTTGCTTCAATCTGGGTTGGGTTGTAAAGCAACGGGTGGTACGGCAATGGGCAATAGCTGAGGATAACGTCCCAGGTAGCCCGCCCAACAAGAGTAGCAGCACCGTAGTCACAACATATGAACAACATGGGGCGGCAGTAGCTCAGGAGGTAGAGCGGTCGTCCAATAACTGGAAGGTTGGCGGTTCGATTCCCCCCCTATCCCAAGTCTGTCCGTTGTGTCCTTGGGCAAGACACTTAACCCACCTTGCTCCCAGTGTGTGTCCTCCACTGGTGTATGATTGTGAGTGTTGTGTGGTGGTGGTCGGAGAGGCCGTAGGCGCAAAATGGCAGCCACGTTTCCGTCAGTCTGCCCCAGGGCAGCTGTGACTACTAAGGTAGTTTACCACCACCAAAGTGTGACTGTGTGAGCGAATGAATGATGTAATGTAAAGCCTTTGAGGGTCTCTGATAAAGCGCTATATGAAATCTGATGCATTATTAACATTTTGGATGAGCAATCATAAAAAATATTACCAATTGGTGCCAAGGGACAAAGCCCCTGAGTCTTTTAGTTTTAATACTTATTCAACTAGGCCTCAGAAAGTTACACAACTTCTTAAAAACCATTGGCAGTCTGATGAATGGGGGACTTTGAACCATCCACGAGGATAGAAGTGCTTTATTACGGGATAATGGAAATCACTCAGGACAACTTGGTATTGGTTTGTAATTACCCTTTGATCTAAGGGGACGAAGAGATCCAAATTACAGCTGTAAAACACCCCCATGTCCCAATGAGGGCTCGAGATTATTTCATTTGGACGATTAAGAAAAGACAGAAACTGTAAGTTACTGCTCATAAGTTGTTGCACAGTACACTTGAACCTACTGCATCCTTCTAAAAAATGCAGGATAAATATGCAAGCTGTGGTTTTATTGTCAAAAAAGGAGAAATACTTTCAGACACACGGATCATACACTTGGTCTACAATTCCTGCCTATGATTGAGTCTATTTTTCTGCTGAAGTGTTTCATTTCGATCAATGCCCCTGAACTCAAGCGGTCATTGTTCCTCTGTAACACACCTGAGAATGGAGCCCCTGCTTTGGTTTCCCAGTGACAGGAGATTCATTTTAATCTGAGCTGGTCTAAAGAGATGAGAGAGGCAGCTGGGACACTCATCCCTGCCATCGCCAGATTACTCTGTCAGACACAACTAAAGGATGGTGGGATTAGTTGTCATCACAATCAAGCGTCATCATGGATCTTCATTATAATCATTTCAAGATAAGAGTTTGGAAAGGATGAAAAACCTCTTCTGGGGAATTACAGCAAATTTTCAAATCTTCACAGTGAGGGTTTGTAACACTCAGACACTGTAATCTGGCTCCTTATGATCCCTGAATGAAGAGGATACTCAAGGCTTTGTTAGTGATGCTACAGGTGAGTAATGAGAAGATTGCTGCACTTTGCCAACAGACACCACTGCTTTAGTATTTCTTTACACTTCTAACATGGCACAGTTACCTTTGTATAAACCCATGATAAGGGCTTTTACAGTATGTGCTCCACAGCTTCCTTTGAAAACTTAAATAGCTTACTTCCCTTTGTTTTATTTGTTTTATTGCTTCCTGCTCTGGGTTATTCTCACTTCCCTTATTTCATTGTTTGTTTCTCTCCCAGGTCCGGCCTTTTTCCGCTTCTACTCTTTGATTCTGATTCGAGCAATTACTCAATTCTCCCGTTTGGTTTCCTTTATATTTCAGACCTCCATTGTTTCCATTAGTCTTACTTAGTAATTTCAGTGTTACTATCCACTTTGCTGGAATCCATACAACATGACTAGTCTTAGCGGGTTATGAATGTAGCGTTTGGATACTGGGAAACATCAGTAAAGCCAGCTGTGTGTTATAAACACTAAATCTTTGAGCGTGCTGATGACCACAGCACCATCCAAGGAAGCATTAAACAAAGTGTGTACAGGCATTGGTCATGGTTACCGTTGTGATATGTTGCATCATAAAATATAAAAAAAATATGATATATCATTAAAAAATGCCATGTGGTGGGACATGATACAATAGGATATGTTATGATATGATTTGATACAATATGATGCCATATGGTACAACACAGTGTGGTGCAGTGCAGTACGATACAATACAAGACATGGCAGTACGATATGATGCTGTATGGTGCAATACAAAAGGATACAGTAAAGTATGATGCAATATAATATACAATACAGTATGATGTTATACGATATGATGCGATATGATACAATATGAAACCATACGCCACAATGTTATGCAATGGAATATGATGCGATAAGATATGACGCAATGCAATTTGATATGAGAAGTCCAACATGATATGATTTGACACCAAAGTGTTCAATACCGATGCTGTAAAATTTGTGTTATTTTGCCAACAACAATTATAGTAAGTCAATGCAGGAATTACTGATTTACAGAAAAAACAGTCACATACATACATACATACATCGCTAAATCTGAAGAAGACGAAACGGCCCTTAAAAGGTGTGTTAATTGTAATTTTGATGTTTTTATTGCTTGAATCGGGTTTATTTCCAAAGAATTAAAAGCTTTGTCATAGATCACTCTAAAAAAAGGTTTATTTATAAATAAAACACAGTAATCTGTTCACATTTACTGTTAAACCTAAAATATGATATTCGATCCAGGTGTCTATACTGGCAAATACGGGATGTACCTACCAATGTTTGGTCCTATACTTGTTTATCATGTTGCCAAATTGTGTAGCAAGTACTGGAGGAATAGCTTCAGAATAACCACAGAAAATAACACTCTCTTACGTCTTTGAATCCATTTTCTTTTTTTGTCCAAAGGTGTAATTAAGGTGTAAATTTCTGTCAGTAGAAAACAGTTAAGCAGATGAATTTGTGGAAAACTAATCATTAAACCAGTTCAAAACGGTTGTGTGATGAACAAGCATGAAGGTAGCATTTAGGCTGGAATTGTGTTGTAAAGTCTTTCTCTCCTTTTTCTAACATCTAGCAGATCTTATCCCCCCAACATTTATGATCTTCTCTACTTCTTTCAGTTTTTCCCCTTATATTTTCCCTCCATAGTTTATTTTTTTCTATCCTTTCAAACTCTCAGACTCTTTTCTTTTTTTTTTTTACTTTGCCTGCTGCCTATGTTCTCTTTATCCTTCTCTCCTTGGAGCGCTCATCTTTGCCTTGCAGGATAACAGGAAGCCTTTCTAACCTCCTTCTCTATACATTGTTGGCTTCTTTCCTTCTGTCTGATAGGAGTCTGGTAGGTGTTCTTTCTTCTCCTTCTTCAGTCGAGCAGAGTTACATGCTGTGATATGTACTCAGCCCGGGACGTTAAAAGCCTTCCAGTAGGGGGCACACAGCGAGAACCAGCTGTACCTCTACTGATCAAATTTTCATCAAAGGCTCAGGTCTCTTTGAGTCAGAGCCAGACTGGAAGCAAACAGGGAGCAAGATAGCGGGACTACCTGCTCCTGCAGTCTGTCTCAAACACGAGTCTTCACTTTTTGGCTCGTACATCATGATACTCCTACTCAAAAATAACCCTTACTATCAAAATTTGCTGACATCACCTCAGAGTGAGGATGGTGAAAAGAAAGATCCAGATTCGCTAAGGTGAAGATGATCAAATAACTATTTCGAAAGTCTGGTACCGTAAGAAAAGGAAACTGAAATCAGCTTTTACTTTTTCATTATAGAGCACTTCGAGTGTTGACAAAGTCTCCCTCCTTTAATGAATTCATTTCCGACTCAGACAGCTGCACCACAGAATGCCGAAGAAGTCAAGGGTCTGAATAGTTTTTAAGGTCACAGTCTAATAGTTTGTATTTCTCTTTATATTCAACCCGCAGCGCTGCTCTCTCTGCTCTGTGCTCTCTCCGGGTTTGAGGGTTGAACATCTCCTCCGGAGGTCAGCCGCGCTGTCATTTAATAGATACGCCAAATAAGACGGTTATGTAATGCCTGACTGGTGTTCAATTAGTCTGTTTTGTTATAAAAATATCAGTCTGTTGAATGTAACTGGAATAGCTGCATGCATACTCTGACCGCAGGAGTAGAGTGGGTTGTAAAAAGCACTGATTTTATAGGCTAGAATAAAAATAACCCGAGTGCTTATCCAAACATGGAAACCACAGTGAATGATGAGATTGCTCAATATGAACAGAATGTGAAATATCTGTAATATGATGATGTACAGAAGAATTTAAGAGGACTTAACTGTGCACACCAAGGTTTTTAAGATACTGGGATTTTGAGTTCCTTCTGATTTTTGTGTTTTCTGTTGGTTTTTCTGAGTTTTGCCATCTTTATTCAAATCCAGAAGGCTTTTATAATCTTATTTCCCGTTCCTTCACACTCTCCCTAAAGTATTTTATCATCACACCTCCAGCCAGAGTCTGTTATCTCAGAAATGAACAGCCTTCAGTCCTCCAAGGCCGCCCCTTAGCCATCCATCCAACTCCCCCATCCTTCAAGGGACCCTGACCTGCAGCTGAAGGAAAAGGACTTCTCAAGGCTCTGATGAGATGGAGGAGACTCTTGAACTGATTGACTCTCATAAAAAAAGAAATAGAGCCGAGAGAGACCGCTGAGACGTGATGAGGGGTCACAGTTTGTCTCTGATGTTTCACACTTGTTGAGAGGATTATCAGCTCAGTTCATCTGCAAACTACTGTTTCCAGTGAAGCGGCTTTTCCTGTGATTGTGCACACCACTGTGTCATCCCTGCACATAAAACAGCTTTAGAGGTGTCTTGCATTGTGCTCTTGTAGGATTTTTTCACAAATTTTACAGATATTTTTTGGTACATGACCGCAGGTGCATGATTATACATGTTTGACTTCACCGCTGGATTGAAATTAGAGCAAAAAGAGCCAATAATCATGTTTCTTAATATCCCTTCTAGTGATGACAGCAAATAAGTTCAAAAAAGGAATGAGAAAGTAGTCTGAAAAATGTTTCCCCAAGCAAGAAATACTAATTCTATTTGGCCTGTAAATTGTGGAGATTTGTATTTACGCGACAGTTAAGTTTCAGGCATTGGTCTTTAGAGAATTTCCATGTACAATAGAAATAATTGTCATGTCTTCTTGTTGCAATGATCAATAAATCTTATTAAAAGTCCACTTAAAGTGCTGTTAGTGTTAGTATTTCTGCAGGGAAATTTCTGCTGATTAAAAGCCTCATCTTGTAGGCGTTGTGTTTCACCATCACTGGCTTTGGAGATTTATTGAAGATGTTGAATAAATTACTGACTTGTGTTTAATATTTTGGCTCCTATGTGTTGACAAAAAAGATCCAATGCCATAAATGAGTACTAAGCTTCTTCACAGCGCTTTTTACATCACGACTTTACGACTTCACTTTGTTAAGTGTTCAGTGAGTGTCTGAAATGACTCTTGCTGTTTTCTGTAATTTTTCATTTTAAGCACTAGCCCTGACATCCAGCACCATGAAAAATTTACAATGAGATTCTAAACTTGCTGAATTTAAAACTCTCGCTGGAATTGGAAACAGATTTTTTTTTGTCAGAGGTAGATTGTATTTGCCATTACAAGATAATATGTGCACTTGCATTTTTCGTATAAGTAACAGTGTATATAGTAGGGCTGGGCGATATGGCCTCAAGTCAATATCATGATAAATTGTGTGCAGTTCACCCTGATACCGGTAAATAGACAATAACTACTTCACAAGCTGCTCATCCCCTCCCAAATTAACTTTGTCTGCTTCAGCCGCTACAACTTCTGAACCGTCCTCCATCTCCTCACCTGTCTTTCCCTCTTTGTTACAGACTGGATGGGGTGGAGTCACGTCTTTGACGTAGGACAGCATCTTAAACGGACATGAGACCATAGCCTACCCACACACATCCAAAACCAACTTATCTATTCTGACACAGAATACATGGGCAAAATGACGTCGGTTATTGACGTAAATTTCGGTATCTGTAAATTTTCGGTTTATTGCCCAGCCCTAGTATCTGGCATGTAGAGTATGAGTAAGGTCAGAGCAGCTTTCCTGCAGGTGATTTGCAGAGTTATCTGTTCCCTTATAGGGGATAATCATTCATGAAGAGACTGGGGCGTGTAATTACTAAAAAGAAGAGAAAAAGTGAGTTTGACCCTGAATCCTTGCATCTGCAAAGAAAACGATGGTTTGAGTGTAAAACTCCGCTGATGTCATTTTCACAGCCTCCTGTCACCAAGATTCACTCTCACACATACAAATGGTCACGTACACACTCCCACGTACGCACAGACTCATACAAACACTCACACATGCACACGGACACAGCAGGAAGAAATTATGAGTGAAGTGAGACGCCCTGTGAGATCTCTTTGTGTCTTCATTTATCAGAATAAGAACAGACAAATGAGTTAGCATTTGTTTCAACACCAATACCACAACCAGTCATTAAAGGGAGCTCCAGAGGCTTTTGCTTCACTTGTTTAACTGTATAGTGTCAATATTAGCTTCTCATCAATAAACACAAAGTACAAACATCCTCTTAAGATTTCAACTCACGACTAGTCGAAAATCTTAACTACAGCAACACAAACCTAAAATTGAAAGTTTTTGTGACTGAAGTGAAACAAATCATCAACATACAACAAAAAGCATGTGTATTTGTTCTGTTCTGTCATGCCAAGCCCTGTTGAAAGATTTGTTTTCTTTGCAAAAGAAATCAGGTGAAACTCAAAAGGTGGAAATTGCGAGCTTCATATAAAAAAAATAAGAAATGGAATTACTGAAATGATCCTGATTTGTGCTGCTGCATGATTTACTTCAGTCAAGTTGTGAATAAGCATTAATTTTTGTCTATTAGTGTTTTCAACCTGCTTTGTATGTAATCATGCTGCTTAAAAAGATCGCTTTGATTTTGGCCTCTAAATGAGAAATTACAATTCTGTATCTTTCTGCAAAAGCACCACATCCGTCAAGAACCAGGACAGTCAGCTTTAAAGACCATTTTCAGTAATCCACATTGATTTTAACTCGTGCCTCAGCTGAGTTCAAGTCTCTCCTACTGGATAAGGAGAAGCCACACTTGTGTAAGAACTAACCTTGGCACTCCATAATGGGAAACCGTCATCTGAACAGCTATTAAAGGGCAGATTACTTAAGACTTCAAGCATTTAAAAGCACTCATTCATCCACTCAATCTCCAGCATCAATTTTTTGCTCTGTGCCGTCTGTTTCATCAATCAGACATTCCAGCAGGCAGCAGGTTCGCTCTCCAAGGTCTCCTCTAAAGCAGAGGTGACACCAGTGAGCACTACAGGAAGCTTGGGTTTGTCTCTTACCTCCTTTCCAGACAGGTAGTAGGCGGACAGCAGCCCTCCAACAAACCGGATGTTCACTTCAAACACAGACACCTCTGCGTTCTGCAACAAAGACCAAAAAAAAGACAGATTCAGAGAAAAACACAGCTCATGAAAACACATCTCACCGCCTACAAACTGAATTTGGAGAGCGCAGATTCAATACAAAAATGTGCCCTGGGTCCTGCTTAACATCAGGTGGGCTTCCCACAGTTCAGACAGATATTTTTAGAGTGAAACAGCCCACAGTGTTACTGAATACATTTCTCTTCTGGCTGGTTGAGGACTGAGAGCTGCTGTGAAGCGGCGGGTATACTGTGACTGAGTAGGATGAAACAATAAGCAGGTGATTGAGCTGGTTTATCAACATTTGGGTGATGTGCTTGGATGCATTAGGCTGATTGAGCAGTGAAAAACTCTGATATATGAGTATCTTACATTGTCGGTATGTCAGATATTATCTCAACAAAAATACTGCTGCTGGGTTCACATGGAGCCTCATATTCCAGGGTTAACATTGGGTTAGAAGCCCAAACTGAATAAAATGCTCTATGTAAGCACCTCAATCTGAATAAACAGGCCGAAACTGAATTGAATTTCATTTGGTTGCACAGGGGTGGAATATTTCTTTTCCCAAACCGATCCGATCAAAAGTAAAGTTTTTCATGTAAACTATGAAACAGAAGGTTGTCAGGCTGTGTTCTGTCTACGTATGCTCTGTCTTGACATAAATGTGCAGTGACGTTTACTCACTTGAAAATATGGCTGCTGCCAAACAGAGCACACAGAACTGGTCTGCGGCAGAAATATTGTTTTTCATACAAACTCTCAAAGAACTTAACGTTATAGCACACATAGACGGGAGAAAAACAAGAAATATTGAACCATTAAAAAAAGTCCACAAAAAATTCAGTCAAATTAAAAAAGACATCACAAAGTAGGGCTGTGCGATACTGCCTCAAATCAATATCACAATATATTGAGCAGTTCACCTCGATAATGATAAATGTACGATGGGCTTCATCTACTTCATCTACAGCTGGATGGATGGGGTGGAGTCACGTCTCAGAGTTAGGACAGCGTCTTAAAGGGACATGAGACCATAGCCTACCCACACACATCTAAGACCAACTTTTATTTATTTTTTTGACACAGAATGTATTCACATGAGCAAAATGATGTTGGTTACTCTTGCAAATTCCGGTATCTGTAAATGTTCGGTTTATTGCCCAGCCCTATCACAAAGCACCAACAAAAAGACCCTCTTCTATTCGCCTTCTTCTAAAAGTGTAAAAAACAATTGCAACTACTGTGCGAAAGAGACGATAGACTTCCATCTTTGATAAATCGTGTGATGTTTTCACAGATCTGCGCATGTCCAGCATCTCTAAAACAGCTGCTCTGATTAAATGTAGTGGAACTTGTAAAGATCAGATTGGAACAGATCACGTCACATGTAAAGAGGTGACCTGAGATCTTCTGACAATAGATTCATATTTTTCAGCACCACTCGAAGCATAGCTGAAAGAATTGTAATAGAGTCTCAAGCAGATGTTTTTTAAGCATCTGCAGAGAAAAGAATAGGACTTCTTTCTGTGAACATTTATTCCAGTCTGTCACAGAGCAGCAGCGGACTCCACATCCACTCTAAAGTTGTGAAATGAAACTCGTAGATAGAAAACATCTATTAAAAAGGCGACGGGAATAATGCTGCGTATAAAAATACAAAGACAGATTTTTGGCTGGAAGAATGGGACAAATAATGACAAAAATGGAAAGTTTGTAAAGCCATTTGTCTCTGCAGCAGAACAATAGAGCTCACGTCTCTGCCTCCGTCTTTATGAGCCGATTCCTGAGTCAGAAGAAGTTTTTGTGCTTGACTGACAGCTCTCATAAGTCAACACTGTCAACCAGAGATAGGACAATAGACTCTATCCTGTGGAGGAGAAAAATAAAAACAAATTATGTGCTAGACTAAATGTGTCCTGTTTCCACGTCTGAATGAGTGATGGAGCAGTCAGATTGTGAAGCTAATTCGTACTAATTAAAATCAAATTATTTCCCTCACAACACACTGGCAGCTGAAATTCAAAAAGGACAATATTATGTCCTTCTACTGCCAGCTGTCTATTAGCAGAGCAGCTTTAATAGGCTGCCGGGGTGAAATATAGTCTAATACAGCAGAGTAGAGAGATAGTTCAGCAGCATTTTTCCCAGTTCTGAGTGGGATCCTTGTGTAATTTTCCTGAGTGACTGCTTTTTGCAGCCTTTTAACCGTTGGACGATGACCCTCTGAGTCAGCAGTTTGGTGGCGTTATCTCCTTCCTGACAAAGTTGGCAGGCGAGGAGTCAAGTTTCCTGATGTGGCAACATTAGAGCCATTTACAGACCGCACGTGAGACTGACTAAGCATGGATGGAGGTAATGAAGGGCTACAGCGAGATAAGTGCTGGAGATAATGACCTTTTATAATGAAAGTGGTTCAGGTGCTCTCTTTGTGAATGGGCTGGCTGTCACTGCAGAACCTGTACAGTTAATATTTAAGCTTAAAGGGACATCTCTACCTGGGTTGTTGACTCTCTTTTCCCATCATGCTCTGTGTGATTGACAGACGAGTTATGTAATGTTTGAGTTCTGAGAGAGGAAGTCTCAGGAGTGCAGTTAACCCCGTTCTCTCTCTCTTTACCTCGAGGGAAGATTTTAAAAGTCTTGCAAAGGTGCTTGTGTGGAAATAAATTGCAGTGACCTGTGCAGCCGCTGCAGAGGTGACGGAGTGACTGTTCTATTTTTTCCAGCTTTAGTGACGCAGACGAAACATTCTTCCCGTCATTGCACTTAAAAGAGCAAAGAGTAACGCCAGAGGCATGAAGGTTATGTTTCCTCCAGTAAGTAACGGTGTGCAGAGGCACAATACAGAGAGTGTGAATGACTGAGAGCCTGACAACTTATTGAAGATGGGGATGTGTGCTCTGAGGGCAAGGTCAACATTGGGTGGTGTTTGAATCTGTCAAAAAATCTCGTATTGTGTTATAGTGTACTTTTGCCCAAGGCCTACAAACTTAGATTACCGTTTTTGCTAACACAAGTCCTTTTTCACAGAGAGGTATCATAATCAGTTTCAGCTCATGGAAGCTCATCTAAATGCTGGTTTGCTCTCTAAAGCCAATAAAACACACTCGTATTAGAAGGATTAAAAAAGAGTTCCAGGACTTTCACCTCTGCCTGTTGACACTGTGGCAAAAACACTGATTTCTGTCTCAGGGCTACAACTGCATCTGATGGACAAGGTCCTGTCCTGCAATCCAGGCAAGGGCAGCAGTTTCAAGTAAATGCATGCTGCAAGTGATAGGAATCCATTGCCTTGACTCCTGATCGTGAAACTAGAGGAACTACTTTATCAATTAATTGATTCATTATTCAAAATTGTTTCAGCTGTTACTGGAGTAGGGCTGGGCGATAGAACAATAACAATATATATAGAAAATTAATTTCCCTCGATACCAATATAAAACACGGTCAGTACGCGTTTTGACAGTCAATATTCTGCCATGTTTTGGTAGACTTTACGAAAAGCCAATGAAAAGGGGAGTTGCTCGGGGTCCACTTTGCACTGAACCAATCATGTGCTGAATTAGAACCAAGTAGTGAACAACTGCGTAGTTGAAGGCTGCAGCTACATGCAACCATAGCACTTTAACAGGTGAAGCCGACAGTGCTGTCGGTGAGAAAAAAGAAGAGCAGAAGTGCAGATGAAGGCTCAACAGATGATGACATTGTTGACAACACTGGCACAAAAAATGTCAGTGGTGTGGAGGTATTTTGTTTTTTTTGAGGTCAGACATGAAGCAGGGTAGTGTGCACTGCAAATTATGTCGAGTACGTGTTCTCGCAAAGTCAGGGAATACCTCAAATCTTTTTCACCACCTAAAGCAGCGCCACATGGCAGAGCGTGCGCAATGTAAAAGGTTACAAACTCCGAGCGAAGCAAGGAGCCCATGGCCATTCAGTCCACTTTCTCTAGCGCAACACTTAACGACAAAAGGTTAAAGAGACACAAAAAGACAGATGCAGTAGCTTATTGTATTGCAAAAGAGATACTACCAATAAGCACTGTTAAATTTCATTTTTTATACAGTGATATACATCGATATCAACTGAAATGAAAAAAAAATACACTGTGATAAACTTTTTCCCATATAGCCTAGCCCTACAATGAAGTAATATTCTGAGTCTGTAGCTGGTTTGGTTTAGTTTGGGTTTTGAGCAGGATAATGTAGGGCTGTGCAATAAATTGATTACTTCTGACTGTGGCCTTTGATCATTACAAAGGCAATACTTTGGTAGCAGATGATTCCGCTGTTACAGAGAAGAATGACTCTGTTAGAAAATAATGCATAAAGTCTAAAATCCTCCTGGTCTGGCCAAGTTCACAAAAGCCAAATCAATGCAAAGACATTTACTTTGCTCTTGTAAATCTGCTTCTACATCATATATTCGTATTAATGCTTGCACATTTCTCCCTTAGCCAGCAGCTCTTGTGGCACTGAGAGGCTACAAACCATTAGCTCTTCAGAGAAACAGTTTACACAGCACTTATCAGGAGCACAGAAGTATGACAGGACGGTTTCTCCTGCTGGCTACTACTGTCATTTCTCTTCTGTTTGTTTGTGTGCTGACAATTCAAAGGCGTTCCGACCGCTGTATTTTGCTAAGGGACAGTTGTGTTTTTGTAGACGTGTTGAATAAAGACATGAAGTATTTCTGGATTCTTTCCATTCCTGGCAGACCGTCCAGAGAAAAACACTCCTGGCTGCTGTCATCACTTCATGAGTCTCAAACAATCACTCTTATTTGTTTCTCATGCTTTTGTCTTTCTCTGTCTCTTTTCATCCCCACCTCTGTCGACTCTCTCCTCTCTGAAAACTCAAGGAGATGGGGCTGAGATCTGTGACAATGGCAGCAGTATAAGGTTTAAATCTCCTCTGAGGATGTGAGTTTAGGACTTTTACTTTCCCGGATTATTTCCCTCCACTCACTACAGTTTATGCTGCTCATGAGACATTGTCTCGCTTTTATGAAACATCATTATCACGCTGTCAGATGTGATAAAAATGGTCTTTTGTGCCTCTACTTTAGCAGATAAACTTTTTTAAAGAAGTGAAAAGGATCCAGAGCAAAATTTAAGCAACATTAGCGGACTAAAATGGATCCAAGCGCCCGTGTTCAGCCACTCCCAGGGTGTTTTACAGTAACTGCCATCCATTAGAAAGCGCTCATTTTAAAGCACATGCTGAAAAAACATGGAGTATCAAAGGTAGCTTAAAGTCTCCACGTTGTGCAGCTGCAGCAGAACAGAAAACAATGAGCCTCCTGCTGTGGCGGTGCAGCTTGAGTGACAGAGCGACTGCCGGAAAATACTGAAAATAAGGCAGGATTATGCACAGGGAAACTGCTGTGGCGTGGAAATTTCTGGATGTAAGAGAAGGCACCGGAAAGAGAAGCAGATGAAACATTGAGCATGCAGATTCTTGGATTTAGAAGACTACGGGGGATAAAGGCTTATCTGAAAGGGAAATTGACTCCAGCTCTTGGTGTTTACATTGGACCTGTCCTTTGGTTTTGGTCCTGATCTGGTCTGAGCAGACAGGACTGCTGTAGACATGTCTAAACGACAGATGAGATCACTTTTATGATCTTTTTTCTGCTTAATGAGGAGCTCTTAAAATAAAAATGGAAGGGCAAAGGGGTGTTAACCAAACACAGCTACTTTTTCAGTCATAAAGCCTCACCATCATTCCTCTTGAAAGACTTTCTAAATTGGAAAAAGAGTGCAATCATTTGTCCAGAAAAACATAAATACCACTATTAATCATGAGCCTTTTTTATGAGCGGCTATAAAAGCTGGAAGATTTTGTCAGCAGATATTAAATCTAGTTAATGAACATTCCTCATTTAGAAAACAAGACCCGGCATTATTATTCAAAGCTTTAAATCAAGAACAGGCAACTCTGTTAGCTGTGTGTGTCCTCACGTTACGCCGTGACAAAATGACTTTTATTTTCTGGTCCAAAAATGTCAGAAAAAAAGGAAGACATTCACAAAAGTGTCTTAAATTTCTTGTTTTGTAGCAACAAGCCAAAACATTGTCCTCTTTTTAAGATGTAAATAGTGGAAAAACCTTCAAATTAGACAATTTTCAATCATTTGTTGCATTTTAAACTCATAAAGTGATTGAACAGTTAGCACAATCAGTGACTTCTCTTGATCGACCAATTTAATAGTTAACAGATTACAACTCTAGCACTTGTTTATATCCTGCAGGATTTAGTAAATTCAGTCACATTTCTTTAAAGTTTTCAAGATTTGGACTGCACAAACACAGGCCAAAACACGCGCTAACAAAATCCTACAGCCAACCCCGACTAAATAAGAAGTAAAGAAATCATAAAGGATGAGAGGAAGAAAAAAAGACAGATCTGGGATCAGATTTGAGGCTCACACACATGGTCGACTAAACCATTTAACATCATTGCTAAAATTTCCAGCTGATTTACAAAACTGTTGCCATATTGGTGCACAGATGAAAGCAAAGTTGAAGGCTTGGTAATGAAAGTTTTTTCTTCCATCAGTCATCATGGGAAACGTCAACTCTCTACCCAACAAAAGCAACGAGCTGGAGACATTGGTGAAGACTGAGAAAGCATACTGCAACGGCTGAAACTACTTGTGACGTTCTCCATGATCCTGTTCCCAGGATACAGACCCAATAAGGTTGCCCTGGTGGTGGACGGCTCTTTTTTCTTCGCTGCAGGACGGAGAGATTGAGATGATCTCATTTACCCACTTGCAACAGACTTTTTAATCCTTCTATAAAAAGTCAATGACATGGGATTCAAGATAAATGAATTTCCTTTTGAGGATTATAAAAAGTTCTTGTATTGTATCTCCCTTTACTGGAAAAGAGAGAATTTTTTGGTCCACACCAAGACTTTGAGCTGCATCATGTCTCATTTTACATTTGAGGGTGTGTGTTTGTGTTTGCACTAAAAGGAAACTCGTGTATGGATCCTTTAAATGTGTTTTTGGCTCTTTGCCTCTGGGTTTAATTGATAACACTTGGGGAGAGGAATCAGGAGTCAATACACTTGATTCCTCTTCACACACACACATATATCAAATCTGTGATCCCTGTGGTTGAAATAGGTTTGTGCAGAGGACTCATTCCCAGCATCAACAGAGGTTTTTTTATTTTTTGTTTTTTAATTAGAAAAATCAGACAAATACTTTGGCACAGACAAATAAATTACATTGTGATGTATTACCAGCAGAGCCTTCTCCATATTTGTTTCACATAATGTAATCACTCAGACGTCAAAAAATCACATTATGTTTATATCATGTCATTACCGATACATCTACTCTATAAAATATTCAACAGCCAGCCTTTTCAGCGTATTATGTTTGTAACGTTAGGTCTTGATTATACTAATCAGACTGTGTTTATAAAGCCTGTACTAAGAAAACACAGATTTCGGACCCATGTTTGCTTTCTACAGGCTGGATTTGAACGCACTTCCCTGATGTTTTAATCACAGCTTAACTTTGTGTTAAAGCTACACATCAATAATTTAAAAAAAGACAGGGGGGATGGCCCAATGAAGCAACACAAAGGCCTTTTTTTTGTCGGTTTCAATCTTTCAACGGTATGCAAACATACATACAGATACATATGGTGCTCCTGTAACATTAACGTATGGGTGACAAAGCACAGGCCTTGAACCACCTCTTGTGAATTATTCCTTGGTGTCAGTGTATGGTGTTGTGCTTTTAAGCTTAATACAATACAAGCTTACAATTCTCAAAGAGAAAGCATCCTCAACGAGTGAACTTACAAATCAAACATGCATCACAAACATGTGACAGAAACAAACGCCATGGCTGCCATGACACCAGAAGAAGCAAATAGTTATCAAATGCAATTTTTTTATAGTCACACTATTTGGAGAAAAAATCTGCAAGATCTCTTGCTCCAGTGCCCATTAAGTTGATTTTATTCCACTTTTGTAGCATCAGTCATGCTCGAACGCAGTACAAGGTGTTCACCTGACTCACAGCCAATAATTCTCCACATAAAAAAGGTAACACGACTCCAAAAGATGAATTTCACAACCAATCTAATTACAAATTTTATGTTTTTCATCAGCTAAAAACCACTTTTTTTATGGTTCTTCAGAGTTCTGTTTACAACATCCTTGGCAAGCAACTCTAGAGAAGTTTTTCTGTCTTTTAATCAGAATTAACCTGATTAAATTTCCCTGCTTCCTTGAGATGAGGATGCAGAACATATCCCACCTACTAAGATTTAGTTTTATTACATGTATGCCATATGCAATACATATTTCAGTCACGTCTCTTTCACCCACTTCGAATTCCTGCAGAATTCAATACTGACAGTAAACATCTCAGTCTGATTTTCTCAGATCGAACCGTTTTCTGACATGTGATGTCAGAAATCTTCACGTCTAAGGCAGAATGTTTTCATACTGTGTCTATTTTGAGTTTTCTTCAAATCCTGGCAAACAGATTTAGCCAAAAGTCTGTAAATCAAAGCAGCGACCCAAGTTTATGTCTGCAGATTTGACTCTTGACTCAACAGAATTGCGTTCAGGAGGTGGCAGGGAAGCACAACATCTTGGATTTTGTCGACTAAACAGCGTCTATTTTTCCCTTCATTTCAAAGAAAATCTAACCCAGAAAACAACCTGTGAATAACACTGAGTTGAACTCTGCTGTCTTTTTACTTTAACTACAAGCTGCTAAATTATGCTGCTAAATTATACCTCCAGGTTAGAGGCAGTGTTCTTATTTGTTGTTGTTCATATTCCTTTAATTATGTCGTGACTGTGCCTTGGGTACAGTAAAACCTTTACTCTGAAGGCGTTTGCTCTCATATTAAATTCCTATTAACCAGGAGAGTTGTTAATGAAGGTGCCAAGCAGAGGGAGGGGCTGTCTGTTCAAGCTCCTCTCTACCATGAGGATCAGTTACAATCTTAAATGCAAGACTAATTTATTTTGGCTTTTCTCAGAGATGTATGAGTAATATTCACATCCATATTTGCAGACAGATAGACAGTTTTTCAGCAGATGACGGAATCATCAGGCAAAATGTCCCGAGGGGCAAAAACACCAAATGGTCCGAATGTGAGACAGGTTTTTCCCTCAAAGAAATGTGATAAAGCCAGGCTGCTTTACATTTTAAGTCTTGACTTTAACATGCTGACTGATTTTAATGAAAGTGCAGTGAAGCCCTGGATTTTTTAACTCTCACTCAAATGCCACACGTCACATTAAAAGAATGACACAGTTGTGTAAAGGTATCCCAGTGTGTATGATCTGACATCACGTTTAGCACCACATACTCACATAGTGCTGTTCCGCCCTGCCTGCTCCAAAGTTACACATTAGCTGCTTTTACATGGGCACAAATAATTGGAATAAAGGTCTGATAGGAAAAAAATGCACTATGTTAACATATCACTCGGAAGATTCTGACCTGATTCGGCTCAGTCGGAAAGAAATTGTATTCTGATCAAGAGAGGTGGTTTATGCCTATCACTATTCCAAAATACATCCATGTAAACATTCATTCCTATCGTGACTTTCTATTGGGGCAAAACTAGCCTGACTGCACATGTATGCCCTACATCAACGTGACGCATTCCCGACAAAGACAAAAACTTCATCAAGAGCAATTAATGAAAGCAATACAACCACTTTCAGAACCTGGCTCAGGTCCATTCTGAGTAGAGGAAAAAATCCTGAACCTGGTTTTAGCGAAATTAGACAAGTCTGCGCATGTCCAAATGCTCCTTATTCAAATCAAACTTGGTGCATGTACACTACAGGCCAAAAGTCTGTTGTTGGACACCTTTATGCGTTTTGCAATTTACCTTTTAGTGTATCCTTCTTTTCTCAATGTACAAATCTGTACTCTTGTTTCTTTACTCAGTTGCTTCTTTCTAGCCATTTCTGTGATAGTTTATCAGAGTTTTGAACACAAGTGAGATTTATTGGTATTACTGTATGCAGACACTCAAAAGCCAATAAGTAAAAGTGAGTAATGCAAAGTGATTTGTTTTTTTTTACTTTTACACTGAATTTGTGACTCTTGCTAATCTTCTTGAACCTAAAACTAAGCCCTCCCTTTCTTTTGTTGACATTTATTCAGCAATGGTCTAGTAACATCAATGTATACCTAATACCAAAATACATTTAACTTATCCTTTTTTTATGAAAGGCATTGTGAACAGAAACTTGAAGTAGTTTCCAAATGTTTGGCCTGTTTTGGTCTTGCTTCCAAACTCTTGGCCTGTAGTATATACGTACATCATGATCATATTATTTGATTTTGCGGCCACATAAATAATGAATTTGGAATTTTCTTGATCCCTCAATTTTTTTAATTAGATCAAGAAATTTAGCACATGTAAACATGGCTAATTACATTGTCCAACCTAAATCTGGGATCAGACTTCAGCTTGATTTACAAGAGCAGTTTGGATCGATGTGAAAGAGTTTGAAGGCAAGTGGAAGTCGTGGCTCCTGCTCAGATTATTGATGGACCGATGAACCTGACAACAAAGAGGCTGTAGCAATCACGAGTGCTAACAAACTTTGACTGCATGGCTCTAAAGTGTGAGACATAGAGGATGTTATACAGTATAAAAGCTTGTAAACACTGAATGATTTGCTCTCTCTATATTTAATAAGCAGCAGATAAAAGCCAAACAAAGGGACAGAAGGGACACAAAGGCCTTTACAACAATTCAAACAACAATGAAAACAATAAAAACAAACATCTTGTCTTCATTATTTATGAGCTTATATGGTCTAACATACGAACATAGCAGCAAATACAACATAAAATGGTTGGATAGCTTCAAAGGTCCTTACCACATTGAAGTCCAGGTTTTTCTCCACCCAGTCAGTAGCAGCATCAAAGTCTTCAAACATTTCCATGATGTAGAGGGTATCCAGAGCATCCACTATTGTCGCTCCCTTTATACTCCCTGTAACAGAAACGGAAACAGAGGTTAGAAATTCATGTTGAATTTGTCTCTTTTTCTTAAAAACGCACTCTTGTAGGTGTGTGAAAGTGTTTTCCATTTCCCTTGACAACATCAGAAAAATGTTGAGGAGGAAGCTGGTTAAGAAAAAAGACCCAGAGTTTGACTTTTCCACACAAAGAAAAGCCGAAGTCAAGTCGATTCAAATGTCAAGAGCTTGTCAGTCAGAGTCCTGTTCTTTAGGAAGTTGAAATGACAACAGGTGTTAGCATCGGGCAGACTGGAAAAGCACTGATTTAACAGCACAAGTTTAAAGTTATATTTGGAGGTTGAATAAATTATTTTGCACGACAGATGGAGGGAAGCAGCGATTATGGGTGCTGATGAAACGTCGGGAGGATTGCTCATCTCTGGTGATTAGCCTCATAGCAGGAGGGAAGACACACAGAGGCACACAAACCATCATTCCAGGGCTGTCATTACCGAATCCTCCTTAATGCTACCCCAACACCTTAGCCTGTGTGTTTGCCGGGAAGCTCAATAAATCATTAAGCATGCAGCTCTGAGCCCTCAGCAAAGCTTTTAGTCCTAACATACTTGTTAGAAACACGGGACCCAGTCTGTCTGAGCTATCTGACCACTTAGAGGGGAGATAGACGGTAAAAATATAAGAAATGGAAGATGGGGAGATCAAGAGAAGGAGCAGAAATGAAAACAGTAATACAACAGAGTAGGCAGACGTATAAATATAAGGGCGGAAAAAAACACTGAAATAATAATAATGTTTTCTACAATGTCAAAACGGAGTCTGCTGCTGCGTTACTGTGTGAATCTGTGGGTTTGTTTCCCTATATAAGATGTGGGTGGATGCATAGGCAGCTAAAAGCTTTCCATTAGGCTCCACGTTGAATCATCAGCTGGAGGCGCAGCAGGACGACTGTTGTCTGTCAGAACTCTCATCGTGCTGACTGAATCTGTGCAATATTATAAGTCTTTTACAATAACCTCAGAGGGACTTTTATTCAACTAAACATTCAACTTTTTAGCCTAAATTTTTTTTTTTTTTTAATTACTCATCATTTATTGGACTGACCAGCAATTTTACTGCCTGTTAGCAAAGGTTACAACTGTAACCATCTTGTAAATATGCCGGCTATTAAAAGAAAAAGATGAAAATTATAAAAAGCTTTATGCCGTGTGTTTGCATTGTCATGGTTACAGCTCTTGATTTTGGTTTAAGATTAAAGATGTGAAGATAAAATCAGTTTACTGCTCTTAATGAGTGTCTGTGTTTGTTGTCAAAACTAAAAACCAAGCTTAGCATGACAATCTAAAAAGTATCAGTCATGTAGTTTCTTAAAAAGGTTATACCTGGTCATTTATATGCATTTCTCAGTTATATAAAGGTGGTTTATTCAGTCTGAAGCCATGTTACAGAGTCAGAGATAATGTCTCTTAGTTGTCAGCAGATTCGTTTTCAGTTGTACTCAGTCGTCCTTCCTGTTTTTCATCCTTCTCACATTCTTTGACTCCACTGAAACCTCCAGAGTGACAAAGAGAGGACGAGACACTTTCTTCCCGTCCATTGTCTTGTCACTGTGCTTCCTTCCCCTTCACTGCTCTTCCTGTACGGCTCCCTGAGTGTACCTGTGTGTGTGTGTGTGTGTGTGTGTGTGTGTGTGTGTGTGTGTGTGTGTGTGTGTGTGCGTGTGAAGTGACAGGTACAGATGGTCAAAGAGTGTCCAAAATATTAATATGGAGCCACAATAAGAAGAAAGAAGAAAGGAAAGGTATTTCACAAGTTCTTCAACATGTACTCCAGAAGAGGAAGATGGCTCACAATAGGTGGGCAAGTAGAGACAAGACCTTGATGGGGCCGATGAATCTGCTGAAATCAGCTCATTACCAGATCCAGGCTTTGTGTCAGCGTCCAGATCAGGGGGGACAAAGAAAGCAGACAGGATTTAGCTGCAGGTCTCAGAGGTTGTGAGAGTAAATTCCAACGACTGTGGAGGGGATGTGTGTCTGCTGCTGAAGACACTGTCTGTGTTTTTGACACTGAGAACGGTGAGGAGGCAGATGGCTCAGCGGAGGGCAGAGTCTAGGATGCTTCTGTAAAACATGAGGGAAAGCCGAGGAGGAGACGGTCTGGGGTGCTTCTGCAACAACAGAGCAGCAGGGGGAGGACAGGCCTTATGATATCTGCTGTAGGTGGTGGGTTCCTCACAGCGGGACAGTCCCTGCGTTTGTGAAAGCTCTTTCAAGAAAACCTTATGTTGTGTCCTTGACTCTCAGCGCTCACTTGAAAGGGAACACTCCCAACTGCTTGTGACTTGTTGTTGCAACCAGTGAGCGCACTGGAGAGATATTTCTTCTTTAATATTTAGAGACAGTATGTGAGTAGGGGTCTTACTGCCTTTACTTATTGCAAAGCTACACCTGTATGCCAAACAATCCATCCACAAATTTCCTCAGTTATTCTTTATGCTATTAAATCTCTCTGAAACACGAACTTTACATTCTGCAAGTTGCCGTCAAAGCTGCTGGTGAAACAGGCCTGAAACATCTCTTACAGCTGAACTTCTGTCGTTAGCTCACTCCATGCTACATTAGCTCTAAAGCTAGCAAAATGCACAGACCTACCGGTGCTGATGATGTAAAATGCCCACATGGCGGTTGTACACATGAAGTAGCATGGAACTGAGTTAAAGAGGTCTCCTCTGAGAATTTGTCTGGCTAATACCTGGTACAAGGATTGGAAAATAAGCAAATTTCCAAGCGTACACAATGAGGATTCAAATTCTAAACAAGCCTAAAGTAACACAAATCATGTCAGGGGAGGATGGTAGATGAAAGCGAGGCTACTATCCAAGCCATTGTGAGGTGAATTTGAATTTCAACTAATCTACAGGTAAGAAAACGTTAAAAAAAAAAGTCAAATTAGCAAGGCAAGTTTGTCTAACATTAGCAGAGCTAGTACCACCAGCTTTCAGTCCTCCTCGTAGACTAACGTAATGCTGGTCACTTCTCATTGTAGTAAGTTCTGGTGCCCCATGAGTGGTGATTTGAAAGGGTCCATGGGAAATTAAATGAGTCATTTAAAGATATTTTGTCACCTCTAAATGACACCATCGATATAAGATATAATCAAGAGTGTTCAAATTGTAATCATTATCTGAAAGAATGAGATACTACTTTACTACTACTACTTGTTATACTTCATAATACTGCAAACAAGTCCATACAAAGAGAAAAAATTTGGCTTCATTCTATCAATTTGGTGACAATCATAGACTGTATATACTATGGACAACTTGGTTCCACCTTCCACCATTATACGGATTTGAAGCCAAAAAGCTCTCTGTAATCCAAATTAAAAAAAACTCTTGAATTAAGTACATTAATGCCAGTCTAACAAAAACAGGAACATTAAAAGAGAAAATGAAGAAATTTTACAACAAAATGCGTTGCCACCCACAATGCATTGCGGCCACTCAAAGCACTGTTGGAGCGTGTCCACAATGCATCCCATCCGCTCATTAGCTTCTTAAAGTGGAGGAGATATGATCTGCTATTTTAAAAAATACAAGTATTGGATCATGACAACGTGTCAAATGGAGCAGCAAACTTTCATTCTGTTTTTATGTGTCCCAAAAATGCACATATAGCGGTGTACTTGGGTACATAAACTGTACAGTAAGCTGTCAAGGTAGAGAGCATTATATTTTCGGGACAGCAAATATTCCAAATCAGAAGGCCATTGTTTTCCGCTTATCTGAATAGTCTGAATGAAATCATTAAAGGCACGCGCATTTGAATCCACCCAACGGTAAGGAAAACTTGGATTATTTCGCCTTGTTATTTACTTTAACTGCGCTCCCATCAGGGGTGCATTCAATGGTAGGGGTGCATTCTAAGGCATAACACCGGACCAAGAACAGTCGGAGACTGAGAATGACAAAACACCTCGGCTGTATCCTCCTATTAAAAAGGTTTCGTCAGCAGTATGGACGTTTTACAGCTTCACAAAACAGACGGAGCAGGTAAACCTGAGACCAATCTGCAGGTTATGCTATAAGGAAGTTGCAGCGCCGTTGTCTAACACTTCAAACCTACGTGCCCACCTCCGTGAACACCATCCAGCATTGTTCGCCCAAATCAAGGTAAAAACAACATGACCACAACAAGTTTGGTCTACTCTACTGCTTATTGTTGACAATGTTAGAGACGTTTCTGCTAACTTTAGCTCCAAAAAGCTAATGCTCCCAACGCCGCGTTATCTGCCTCTTGCTCATATTGTTTGTGCGCGTCATGCTGTGCACAGAAGTGATTTCGCAGTTTTTTGCCATTTTTAATAACGTTAAAAGCAATGCGCTAATATCGTAATAATATCGTGATATTTTGAGCCACCAATATCGTGATATCAAATTTTTCATATCGGCACATGCCGAGTTACAATGATAAAAGGAAAGATGATTGCTCGTTTTTATGATGCTCGCCATGTTTCTACCCAACCTATAAAGTAGAACATGGGAAAGTGAAAAATCGCCCTGTGGATGAAAAATGGAAGTGCTGGAGCCCTCAGAAGACAAGAATCATTACCTTTGTGTTCCCAGACAGAGAATAAGGATGGATGGAAGAGGGACGACAGAAAGAATGGGGGACTCAAGGTCCAAAAGTCGTTAAGCAACAGTATCACTTCCTCTCTGCCTGTGTGCCTCCAAACACAATCCATCCTGCTGCTCCCCGTTCTACACTTACTGTCTAATGAGGTATCCATCAATCTTTCCTTCTCCTTCGCTCCTTCCTTTTCTGTACTTCTATCCTTCCTTCCCTCCTGGGGTTGTTTACAGCATCCCTCCATCCTCATCCACTCAGCTTTTTTTTTTATGTTTGCAGACAATGAGTGAAGAGGAGAGATGAGATCAGAACATGCTGGGTTCATTCATCATCTACACGTGAAGATGTCCCTACTTTGTTGAGAGCACAAACACACACTTAAACACAAACACACTCCTGCATGTCACGTCCTGTTTAATGTCAAGAACAAACTGCTATTCTGCAGCAGTTTGATGCCAAAAAAAATACAAGTGTGAGCTGGAAAATGACTCCATTAGTGCAGCGTCAGAAACAACACCGACTCCCTGCCTCCTTCCCTAACCACCGTGTGTGTGTGATGTGTGTGTGTGCGTGTGTGTCAGACCACAGAGTGATGCATTGTCTGGTGGTTCAGAACAAAATAACCTTCACTTTCGTGCAATCAGGCGGCAAAGACGGAGCTGTAATCTGTGATGCTGGGATGTGGGAGTGTGCATGAGTGATTGAGAGTGATTGACAAATGGGATGTTGAGTCTTTTCTCTCTCTCTTTCTCACACACACACACACACACACCAATGCAGGTACTGATTGGATTGACAGAGATCAGGACGCCAACATGATCTCTATTCATTAAAACTTAGTGGAGTAATGCACATCACTGCAGAATCTAGAAACAGCTTGGAGAATATTTGGAAGGAGTGTTCACGGCGTTCTTTTGAAGATATCGTGGATTAAGCTCTAAGTCTTTATTGATCCAGAGTACTTTCCCCAACTGTGACCAATATGTGCCACATTTTGAAGTCTGCTTTTCTTTTAAATGTGTTTCTATTACAACGATTTTCAGTTTGCTCTGCTGCTGTTTCCAGCCAATAAATACATGTTACAACTCTTGTTTTCAGAGTCCTTTCATTTCTGACTGCTTCCTTAAAGAACTAGACAAACATGGGATTATTTTAAAGAGTACAGATTCCAGTTTTAGAGGTGGATGCTCAGAGATAAGAAGCAGATATCTGGTTCCAGAAAACCACAAACAAGGATTTCAGGTATTAAAACTGCCCTATGAACCAAACTAGTCTTGTGTTTGATTGCTTTGTGTGCTTTTGGTCTTTTCAACGACAGGTAAAAACTCTTTAGTGGAGTATTTGAAAATTGTATACATTTGAAACTTGGTGAGTCTGGGTGTTTCACTACTTTGACCTATGGCTGTTTGAATGACATCTTAGGTTTGCATAGGGCTGGGCGATAAACCAAAAATTTACCAATACCAAAATTTACGACAAAAACCAACATTCTTTTGCCCATGTCAATATATTCAGTGTCAAAATACAAATAAATAAAAGTTGGTTTTGGATGTGTGCCGGTAGGCTATAGTCTCATGTCCCTTTCAGACGCTGTCCTACATCGGAGATGTGACTCCACCCCATCCAGTCCATAACAAAGAGGGAAAAACAGATGAGGAGATGAAGCATGGTTCAAAAGTTGAAGTCGACAAAGCTAATATGGGAAGGGGTGAGCAGCTTGTGGAGTAGTTATCATCCATTTATTGTTATCAAGGTGAACTGCTCAATATATCATGATAGTAATTTAAGGCCATATCGCCCAGCCCTAGGTTTGAATATGACCTGAACAGCAAAACACACTGATTATAGAAATCAGAAATCAGTATTCAAGCAGTGTTTTCCCTGCTATTAATTTAGAACGGCTGCCTGACACTCTGGTACAATTCCCTGCCACTCAAAAAATGAAACATACAATTTATGGAGTTTATCAAATTTATGAAATTCATATGCACAAGTTTTAGTTCAAAGGCATGCATGTAAATGTCAGCGGCGAGTAACGTCTCTGCGGCATTAGAGCAGGAGTCATTCATGCTTCAGCAAAGGCTTGATCTTCATTTCAGTGAGCATGTGAATGAGTCAGAGATTTCAGACCGCCTCTTGTCGTCTTACCTTGAGTGTTTTAAAAGCGCCTGTAAATAAATTGTATTAGTATAATTTTTCTAAAGTACATGCGTGAATTTATTAGTCGCACATTTGACGCTCCTTTTTGGATGCGAGTTACTGCTGATGCTGCCTGACAGAGAGCTTCAGGGTAACAGGAGCCTCATTGAGTCACTCTTCATGTGACCTACAGTTTCAGGGCTGGCTTTATTGTAGGAGCGAAGCTTTGCCTCATGCAGCTGCTGTGACATAATCCACAGACTCGCGCTCAGGTCGTACTGTGCGGCGCCGGGAGCTTTAAACAACAGTGAAAGAAAGATGTGAGGGAGCTCGGCCTGACCCACAGCTGGAGGGAACAGTCGACTGCGGAGGTCAGGCTTTGTGTTCACGGAGAATACATGATGTAATCCACATGACATTCACTGTTACGTGAAGCAGCAAGGAAACTCAGCCCACACATGAAGACAAAATATTGAGCAACAAATATTTGAGCAGAAATAGGTCATTTTTGGACACTAGTTATTCAGTCAAAGTGATTTATACGAGTAAAAAAGTGCAGAAAAAGGTCTGCAAAAATACCTGGTCGCCCCTCTTAGTCCAGCATTATCTCTCTTTTTACTTGAAACCCAAATAGTGGACAAATTGCGTCTGAACTGAATTGCAGTGACTCGCCACTAGCCTAAGCTCTAGTAAATGGCTCCTGTCGTAACCCTGTAATGGTCAACAACCTGGATACAAACAAGCACAGATGACAGTAGGGCTGAAACGAACCGTTTTTGTTGTCCACCAATATATCAATTATTTTTTGGATTAATTTTGTAGAGATCACATTTGAAGTGTTTTGCTGGTTTATTCTCAGTGAAATGTTCCTCAATTTTAGAAACTCTGGGTCGCAGTCTTTAAGCCTCTTTGTCTGATTGTTCTGCCAAACTTAATGCATTCAACTTTTCTGCTTACTTGCAGGATGTAAACGGGGAACAAAACTGCCCCAGAACTTCATGTAGTGTGGTGCAGTTACATGAAGCAGAAGGTGTATGATTTACAACAATTACATGACGCATTGACACTTAAATTTTTGCGTAGAGTTTTTGTTGTCGGCGTATCGATTATGTCCAATAATCATTGCAGTCCTATGTGAAAGATGACATCTCTTAGCAGTTAATTCATTTTATGATCTAAAAAATGGAGATTAACTTCAATGACTGAGTCTTTTTCTTAACTTTCAGCTTGTACTATAATATCGCTCTATTGCACAGCCCTAGTTAGGAATCAAAATCAAACTACCTTATTTATCCCAGGGGGAAATTTGGCTACTTGTGTTTGTATTTTCTAGATCTGCTGACTCACTGTAGGCATCAAACAGGGTGATAAACATGATGCTGCAGAAATTACAGACTCTGTTTTCTGTTTCTACTGCAAAGATTCTCTTCAAGTGTTTTTTGACTGTGAGGCAGGATGAGATTTTTTTTGCTATAAAACACATTTTGACCATGAATGATCATTGGCATTAACATCCATTAATGGTGGCTGTAAATGTCTGTTAGCTATACCAATGCCAATATGTGTGTTAGTTTGTTAAAATAAGCTAAATACTGTTGTAGAGTTAACCCATAAGCAAAGTTTGATAACCTAGTCTTAATGTGGGTTATCTGACTGGTTTGTCAACAAAAGGTCAAGCAATCTTACTCAACAACCCCTCTTGGAAAAAAAAATAACTCTCATCTAAAAGGTCAGCACTGACCCTCAGATTCACAACAAACTCACAACATCCCAGGCTATTTTGTGTAGCTGTTGTATATATGACATTTTACCCATCCTCATCAAGAACCTGCTGCCTACCTTCAGTTAATGTAAATATGGCTTATTCTGATGATAGACAACTGCAGATTTGTAGAATGACCTGTATCCTTTAATCACAGTAGATTATCTGCTCCTAATTATCATAAACAAGGATTACACTCAATGAACTACTCTTAAGCAGTGATTCAGATCTATTAAACCTCACCCTCACAAGTGAAGCTATTTCCAGGAGGCCTTGTAGTAAAAGACGCATTTGTAATCACAGCTGGTTAGATTCAAGCTGCTGTCAACCTTTGCTGAATGTCATCTCCCTCGTCTGTCACCCCGACGTGTCCCATCTCCCATTTTTAGCCGATATAAATAAATAAAAACATGGCTGTAAACATAACCTCTTCTCAGCCTTAGTGATAGAGATAAATGAAACCTGGCACCCCAACACACTGAGTCAGCAGCTGCAGCCTTCAGAGGAGTGACAGCAGTCCAAGTGTCGCTGATAAAGAAGGAGCAGAAGGCCCCTCACATCTTATGAAAATTCAGTCTTAAAAAGGAAAAAAGTTTGTCTTCAGCTCGCTGCTTTCCTCACTCCAGAAATATTCCAGAGACTAAAAAAACGGGTACTGAAAAAAGTGTCTGGTATAGCAATGCTAACCCAATGCAAACTCCAGGTTTAATCCTTAATCCTGCAGTTTGATCCAGAGCTCCACACCCTCGGCCCAGCGGCTGATCTCATTTAGCCTCAAATACGGCCTCACTGTTGAGTCTACACTGTATTTTGTGAGAGGTCGCAGAAGGGAGGTAAGGAAAAGTGATGGCTAAGCCTTTAACTAATCGTGTTATCGTGGACAGAAAGCGTCAGCTCGCACATACACATTCCCAAAGTGTATTAACCTCTTGGCTTCTGCTGCCAGATACTCGAGCATCAACACTTTTTGTCAAGGTTACAGTGAAAGACATTACTACGCCATCTAGGTGTGTGTTAAACATTTAAAAGAAGTACTTAAAATAGGACAAACAAACATAGAAAATCAGTATAATTTGCTTTTTTATGTGAAAATTTGTTTTTAACAGATTAAAAAAACTAAAACTGATTAAAACAAAGAAGATGAGTGAATTTAAAGCTCCTGTGAGGACTTTTGGTTTGTGTTGATTTCATTGTCAAAGCTGCACCTCTCTCTTTGATAGCCTTGTCCTGTTTACATGTTAGCTGTGGCATTTATCCTTAATGGGGAAATTTGATAAGGAAACAGTAAAAAAAAACAAAAAAAAAGAAAAAAAAAAAAGAAGAAGTTCACAGGTAACATTTTTGTCTGCTCCCCCCATCAGTTTTACACATTGGAATAAACATTAAGGCAATAATCAGTCCTTATGTTAATGTAGCTAATAAGGAGACATCTTTGTTTATTTCAGTCTGGTTTATGACCTCTCTAAAATCCCTTACTGGTCCTTTAAAGTTTTATCATGAAATAAACTGTAAGAAGGAAAACATTTACCATCATCACTTCGACATTAAGATGCAAATTCATACCAAAGAATGTGAAATGACATTTAATCAGTGTTCAACGCCTGCGATGATGATTTTATGATATTTAGGATACAGTCAGTAGAAGAACTAATTAATTTATCATAGTTTTAGGCCATTTGAGGAGACCCTTGGTAGATCCAGGTTGCACAGGAGGAGACTTGTCTGGTCTGGGGATGCCTCACAATCTTCCCAGGAGGAGCCAGAAAACGTTTGTGGGGACTGGGGCTGTTGGTGCTGGGACTCAGATAAGTGAAGGGACATGGATGGACGGATCATTTTTTTAGGGTTTGCTTGGAAAGCTGATGTGATTATTTACACGGGAATTTGGCTGCAGGGATGTGTTCAGGGACTAGGCAGGCTTTCTAGGAGTGTGCATGCAGGTGTTTGTGTGTAAATGCTACAGGAAGAAGAGGCAGTGTTGCTGCAGTGTGTTTTTCAGGGACTTGAGGGGAGGGAGTTCAAAGCCAGGGTGAGCGGGCTTGTTGTTCAGTGTGCTTGAGTATGAGAGTGTGTGATTAATTAATGTGGATGCAGACTCGAGGTTCTATAACAAAAGACCCCGGAGATGAGACACAGAGCTGGGAGGTGTGTTTGTGTACGTGTGTGTGTCTTCATGTGATGGATTCCCCCATTTGGACCGCTGCAGTGCTCCCTCGCCTGTGTCCCACCCTCCTCTGTGCACGTCCAGATTTACATCATTTCAGACATGACCAAACACAACCCTCACTCCCTCCCCACACTCACACAAACAAACACACAGCACACGGAAACCTGAGGGAAGGCCAGGGCAGAATTACTCCATCCATTTCAATTACAGAGATTGAATATCTGATTCAGACGCACACAATGCTGTGTGGGAGACGACGATGCAGCCCAGGAGTCCATGTCAAATTACATAACCCGGTAAATAACTCGTCTAGAAAGAGAAAGAAACCAAAAACATTAGTCCTCCTAACTGGTAGGCTATGACATTTTCTTTAACTGATGCGGGAACACGGATTCAGGTTTGGTCTGCCTGATTGACGAGGTCGCAGCCGAAAAGGAGTGCGCCTTTCGCTTTGTTGTTGCAGAAAACAAAAGATGAGTCAACGAGGAACACTAAAAAAAACACAATGCAAATGTTGCTCGCCTGGTTTTCTACAGCAGATTTACACCTCACCTTCTGAGAGTTCAACCTGTTCGTCCATGAACTTATCAATCATGCAGACTGTGGTCTTTCCTCCACAACGATTCAGAGTGAAAAAATCCTTCAGCTCATTTTAAACAGTGACGTACTGAGACTATGAGAGCTGTTTTGAAATAACATTTTCTACTGGACTTTTGACTTTCAGTAAGATTAAGCTTTAATGATCTTTGCCCTTGAGGTGCAGCCACCAGCTGGTGACCAGAATCAGCTGATTTTCAGCCTGATTGGCCATGATAAGCGACTGGCAGGTCCGCTTAAATGTAGCTGACCATGCGCTGATTCCAGACAAGCCACATGTTTTGTGCCATGTGCCTTTTCCTGGCTCCATCATTTTGTCCAGTCATTAAATATAACACATGCTGCCTGTCTTTATTCCTCCTGTGCAATAAAGTGCAGTATAATGTTCGTTAATCATTTTTAGGGCCGGGCAATAAATCTGTTTCATCAATTCATCCCTATTTTTGGCCTAAGGAAAACTTTTAGAAACAGAAGTCTAAATCTTCTCTGTTACTTCTCAGCTCTTTGAACTCTTCTATAGCTCAAATCCTCCATCCTTGAATACCCACAGAAATGGATAGGGCAGCTAACATTTCATCATTTTGACATTACATTGCACATGCTTAAAACTATGGGCCCATGGTATGTGCAACCCAGTCTCAAGTTAAGCTGAAGATGCCCTCCCTCATCTATTCACACTATGAAAAAACACTAGAGCTTGAGGAGATCATTTATTCCACTACAATAGACAATAACTATAAGGGTTAAGACATTTTCTAATGCGGAATAACTTTCACTTTTGATTTCATAACAACAAAGATGTGTAAAAAGAAACACCCATATGTTATGTACGACTTCGCATAAGTGGAAAAAAAGTCAAAAATTAAAATATCAGGCAGAGGCTTAATACTGCTGAAATGGAGATTTTGTATAACAGCTGCATAATAAAGGTTTTTTTTGAGCTGCAAACATACAAAGCTAATCTGTGGGTGTTCCAGACTGATATAACATTAGGTGGAAATTAGTAAAATAAGTCTCATGTAACTAGAGATGAAAAAAATTGATACAAATTGCAAGTGAAGTTTAGTGTGAAAAATCGAAATTTTTATTTTAAGGTCATATCACACAGCCCTACATGTTAGATACTTCCAGCATCATGAACAGTTCAAACTGTCCTCTCACAACTTTAAAAATCACATTATCTACATTAATACTGTTAAAATGTGTTAGCTTTTAAGTGTCTAATTGATTGTTTGAAGAGTTAGTTTTCATGTGTTTTATGTCCTCATACCATGTTCAATGATATACAAGGCTTTTCTTCGATATTGTTTCTTTTTATTATTATCCAACAATGATGGGCGATAAATCAGTTTTATCAATTCATCCCTATTTTTGGCCTAAGGAAAACTTTTAGAAACAGAAGTCTAAATCTTCTCTGTTACTTCTCAGCTCTTTGAACTCTTCTATAGTTCACATCCTCCATCCTTGAATACCCACAGACATGGATAGGGCAGCTAACATTTCATCATTTTGACATTACATTGCACATGCTGAAAACTATGGGCCCAAGGTATGTGCAACCCAGTCTCAAGTCAAGCTGAAGATGCCTTCCCTCATCTATTCACACTTACAGCTTATTGATTGTTTGAAGAGTTAATTTTTATGTGTTTTACGTCCTCATACCGTGTTCAGAAAGTATGACAACACAATGATTTACAAGGCTTTTCTTCGATATTGTTTCTTTTTATTATTATCCAACAATGATGTCCGGTAAAGTCACTTGACTTTAGAAACTGCAGTTCCGCTGATCTGAAGACTGTTTTTTTTTTTTTTGTAACAAACTGAACTTTTCTTGTCCGTCATAATTGGTAAGGGCTGGCTGGAGCAAAAATAACTGAAAGAGACATTTTCCTGTCAGGCTGACTTTGAAGGAAAAGAAGAAACTTTCACAGTTTCTCCTTTATCTTTTACAAGACATTTCTCCAAGTTACAACCCCTTCCTCTTCTCTGTTTGTCCTCTACAACAGCAACAGGCTCGTGCCTTTCGTCACCCAGAAAACGAGTGAAATAAAAAGTATTGCAGGCTGCACAGAGTAGCCAAAAAGTTATTAGGTGTAATTAGTTGTGGTGCACTCAACTCTACTGTAAATAACGTCCAAATAAGCCAACTGGGACTTATTTAATGGCGTTGTAATTGATGGCATAATAGACCATGGTTAAATAGACATCTGTGCTGGATTTAAACCAACAACCCAAATCAGTTTTTGGCAGGAAAGCTGGATGCAGCCAAAAACTGGCTCAATCTCACTCTGAGCACAAAAGCCTGTCACTGGAGTAGCAATTAAATGGAAAAAGTGGTTTTAAAATGAATAATTTGGCACCAAAAGTGACCAGAAAGTACCTGTTTACATGGAAAAGTGATTGTTCTAGTTCAGGACCCTCACAGCATCAACTGACTTTTAACTGTTAGAGTCTGAGTGCAATTTTTGACAGTGAAGGCCAAGTGTGAATGTAAAGGAAGAGACTAAAGTTTTTTTTAGTTTTTTTCCATTTATCGCAAAAATAAGAAGGTGCGGCATCACTCCGGGGGACAAGAGGCAGAGGAGCCATTGAAAGGTCCCAGCATGGAGGAAAGGCCACGGGAGACAGGAGGAAAAACAACATAAAGAAAAGAGACCATCAGGAGAAAAGTCCTCTGGCATCATCTGGAGCAAAGGCTGCCATTCACCCGAGCAGTCTTTAAAAGCACTGCAGGCAGGGCCAAGCAGATAACCTCCACTGCACCGCCTGTGTGTCTCTGGAGATATACAGCTTTTTACTTCCTCACACAGCCTGCAGCTACAGATCCCTCCAACTGTCCGGCAAATAACCAGACTTTTAACAGGCTGTCAGAGAATAATGGGAATTAGCTAACCCGGAGCAGCTGAGGGGAGATGCTAGTGTAAAAAAAAGAAAAAAAGAAAAAGAGAGAGGGGTGAATCAAGAGCCGGTCCTGACATGTACAATCCCAGAGCTCAGAACAGAGCGCATAAATATTAATCCGCTCATCTAGCTGATCCACCTGGATACATCAGATATCACAGACGCTCTCTAAAAGGGCTGACCCCACTGACTGGTGAGTCATGTATCAGCCAGAGGACCCAAAGTCGACTCGCCGTACTCTTTGTCAGCTGAACTCTGGACCATGATACGGCTGAAACACTACAACACACTCAGCAGTTCAAGAGGAATATCACAGTATTTCAAAGTTATGACAAAGTATCCAAAATCAAACATCTATAACCATCTATAATATGAGCCAAACTCTGTGTTTTGATAGGGAGCACATGAGGATATATTACCCAATAAACTTTTTTGGAGCGCAACCCGACTGCTGGTACAACCAAACCATAAAACTACAGCAGCTTTAGTTTCAAGAAAAGCAAATGGGGAAATATTTCACTTTATGTTTAAAGTTGTTTTTGTGTTGCTGACCACCTCTGAAAATCTTCCTGTTCTCAAGGTAATAATGGCTGAAATAAAACAGTGCTAGCTGGTCCACTGTCTGTTGGCTGCTCGGACAATGACTCAGCTAAAACTCCAGGAACCAAACTTCTCTACTGCTGTCCTGTTTCATTGGTTTTTCGATCTCGACATAAGCACTTATTTTATCTTACTAATACAGAAAAGCTCCTCTGTGCAAGTGTTTATGTTTCTATTTTATCCTCTTACCTCATTCATTTGAAATAAAACAGTGCGTGTCGTTCCCTCTTCTGTTAAATGTGTGAGCTGAACTCAAAATGCTCTTTGGTGGAATTAATGATGTTTTTCCGAGTACTCAGACTTTAAGGTGTTCTAAATGTTCCTCAGAAACAGCCCAGAGCTTAGACCACAAGACAGATGGCAACTTAGTTCACACACACACACACAATCACATTCACACACAAAGCCCTGTCAAACCCAAGACCTAGACACACTGGTCTGGATGGCAAACAACCCCAAAATATCTGGCTTTTCTCTTTTTCCTCCAACAGGAGACATCGGTATTGACCTTTAATGCGCTGTGGACAAGTCAAGCCTGTCTCCACTTCACACAGACTCTTGCAGACACACACACACACACCCAATGGGAAGTTTTTTTGGCTGGTTGAACACATGAGTGCCTCACTGTGCCGGCCCTCAGCTAGACTGAGAGGCGAGCCGAGGCGGGAGAACAGTGTTTCAACCTTCAGCTTGTTGGGGTGTTGTGAAGAGCAGCCAGCGGCCTGTCAACAGTGCCAATTAAAGAGCCGAGAGAAACCCACACAGACAGGAAACTCCACATATACCGCTGTATATGACAATGTTAGCAACACTCCAAATGTTAGACAACATAAAGCCTGTATAGCCTTACGAAAAAAAAAAACTACCTCTCGGGGTCTAAATCACTGTCAAGACTTTGTCACATCTGCCTGTTGACACTGTGGCAAAACCATCAACTTCCTGACTCTGTACGAGCAGCCTTAGCAGCTTCTGGACCCCAACCATCTTTAACTGTCTCCACAAACCAAGCACGAGTAAAATCATTCGCACAAATGAATTACTTGTTAAGTCAATGCAAAGATGCCATTAGACGCTCCTACTACTCTGGTGGCGCAAATGACGCGAATTGGGCTGGGGCTAAAAATGTCTCAACTTGAGCAGGTATTTGTGTCACAATAACTAATCAGCACAAAGGTTGCTGGGTGGCGTATGAAAACAGACGGTTGTTCACTGGTATCTAAAATGGAGGACAAACTGTTCGTGTTAGTGTGTGGGTGACCCGATTTATATGATACCTTTTCTTTCAATCACCGAAACCAGAATAAAAGGAGCTCAGCTGGAGGCAAGTAAGTGAGGAGGTCAGATTACCCTGTAAATTGTAAAAAACCTTTGTCTATCACGTGATCCCACTGGTTGAATTGGAGGGGATTACCGTCTACCTCTGACGCGTGAGTGAAGCGAGTAAATACTATTCATTCACGGGTCTAGATTTGTGCAAATTGAGCAAGTACATTATTTTACTCGTGCTTGGTATAAGCGCCCCATAACAGGAAAAAAGGAGAGCAACATCCAACAAAGTGTCCCTACCTTTTATTTAGAATTGAGGCTGTTTTAACTAGTAGACTGAAATGGTTCACCATGCTCTATTCAGACTTTAGCATGAGTCATTTTAAAAGATGTCAATCTTTTGAATGACTTTAACCCAACTTTGGTCGGGACACAAGTTGTCTTTGTTGCAGCTTTCAGAAATCTTCCCAGAGAGGTGAGAATGAGACACTGCAGAGTCTGAACCTGCACTCAGGGAGGTGTGCTCGTTTCATTCAGCTAAATTCCACTGCAGTCATTGGAGAAATGTGTTCATTTATATCTAAAAGAGTCTTTTCTTTGTTGTCTGGGCACTTTTTCAGACAGCTCCTCCTAAATCACCAGAGTGGCCTTGTACAAGAACAACCGGCCTGCACGATTAGGCTTTGGAACAATCCCCACCTCTGGCTCATTGTTTTATAATGGGTCTGAGATTAAATTAAATTCCATAATGTCCAATAGGATTGGAGGTACAGCTTAAGGCTGGGCTGACAATTTACTTGCACCATGCTCTGAATGAACCCCTGACAGTCTGGAGAAACGTAACAAGGTGATAATTCATCTTCCAAGGGATGTTTAACATCTTCTGGTCAGACAGATCTGGGTGGAGGAGGCCCCAGTGGTCGAAAGCTAATGCCAGAGTCAAAGAGATACAAGACTTTTCTGCAAGACGGGCTAAATAATTCAAACTTCTCAAAGCTGAAATATAACAATTAGACCGGAGAGTCTTTGTCAATCTGACATTTCACTCCCACCAGGTTCTTTTCTTACATCTTTATTCGGCAGGTTCAAGCCTCCTCCCCCACCTGAAGCCATAAAAGCTGACTGTGTGTTCTCCAGCTACAATGTCACAACGGGATTTGACCTGCTCTGGATTTAGAAACAGAGACACGAACTGTACCTGCCCCTGCGGGTGAGGCTGAATAGCTGCCTGCTGGTCATAGACAGCCGATTTGAGCGCTGAAAAATGGAGAGGGAGATTGGAAGCGACAGGAGGAGGGAGGGATGATGCCTTGTCGCCTTTGGGTGTATTTAATTTTAGCAAAAAAGGCTGAATGTACAGACTCTCCAGGGACAGGAAGCTGCTCTATTGTAACTGATAAAATCTTAAAAATACTAATACTGCCCTTCAAACCCCTGTAATGGTTACGCCATAATTAGAAGCAACAAAGGAAGTAGATAAGGACGAAAGGACGTGATGGTTCAGATAAAACTTAGAGTTATAATGACTTTGAGAAAGTCAGTAGCAGACATGATAATTAAATTAATGAATAACCTTTGCCCATATTTATCATAACCGTCACTATCAGTCAGCCTGTATAAGAGGAGACGAATTATGTTGATGAGATGGCCAAGGCTAAGGCTGTTGGCATGAAATATCACTAATGAGCGGAAAAGCTGGAAAGCAGTTACAGCAATCCACCTGGTCTATAGAAATACACAATTGATGTCCCATCTCATTACAATTGAGCACTTAATTTAAATCTGACTTTCTGGGGCTTATTGTTATTGGCATCTGCAAAAACACATATTACCCAATAAGCAAAAGTTCTGGTGTAGGGAGGTTCTAACTGATTTACAGTTCAATATAATAATCATACAAGAACTTTGTTTAGAAGAGGGCGTTTGTTTCATGGAGAATGTCACATGGAACTTCAGCCGTTGCTTTGGGTGGGATGTATACAAGTATTGTTATGATATGACTGAACTCCCTTAGAACGTAATACGGCCAAAGGGAAGCTGCAAACAGTTTAATATCTGGACAACACAACTTCTCCTTGATAGTTATGTGTGAAGAGTTACATAATCTCTGGTTAACAAATGAAGCTAGCGTAAAGCAATACAACTGTGATTTCCAAATGTATCAATTTAAAGTGTAAATCAGTACAACTTGAACCATGTCGTTCAAGTTGTATTGGGGTATGAGGTACAGTATTTATGTTCAAAGAAGCTGTTCGAAGATCCTGAAGGTATCAAGGCCGGGCTATGAATCTCAGATGGGGCCACATGTATGCTAAAGCCACTAATGGCAACTTTATCTTCTCATGATATTTTTCTCCTTTTCATTCTTTTAATGACTGCTGACCTCAACAGGTGCTGCAAATATAGAGTCATTTTTGAGAGTGTTCAACATGGTGCCATGGTACATATGCCGTCAAGGTAAAGCCATGCAAAGAGCAGACCGTATATTGTATGTTTTTTAAGAGTGATTTCATGCAGGACTCTTCTGCATTGGTACTTGTGGCCTCAGGTTCAGTGTATTTATGCTGCGGTCAAGTTACCTCGGAAGTCAGATGTCCGAGCTGGGAATGACGTCGCACCCGAGTTACCAGCGTTTCAGTTAAAGTCGGAAAAGCAAAATCGGAGGCAGAAGATGGCTACATCTATGCAAGTTATTTTAGCGCTTGCCTTGTCCGAATATAAGCAACCTCTAGACAAATATGCGGTCCTTCTGCAACATCTTGTTTCTGCCTCTGATTTAGCTTTTTTCCGACTTGATGAACTCCCAGCTCAGACATCTGACTTCCAAGGTAATTCGAATGCAGCATTAGTCCACAAGCCCTTCATCAAACTAGTGACAAAGGTAAGAAGACAAAAACAACCAAACTAACGCTTGAGAGGAAAACTTTGTTTAGGTGTAGGGGATTTTCATTCATTGTAAAAAGATTGATTACAAAGGTTTTCAGGGGCTTTAAATTTATCATCCAGATGGGGAAATTAAGTAATTTAAAAAAGCAATAAGAGGAGGCACCCTGTGGCAGACCCATCATGTTGTTGTTGTTGTTGCTGTGGTCTGTGCTGCAGCAGAAAGCAGCTGCTACTCCAAACATCAGCAGTCTTTGCTTTGAGTTTGTTTAAACCTGCATGATTTAGAAAACATAATATTGTCATAGCTAAAACAGCAATAATATACAAATAGTTTATGGGGGAAAAAAAGAAATTTAAAGCACTTTACACACAAGAAAACTCTACAAGACTTTTCTTAACATTAAATGAATGAATCCCATTTGTTTGCACTTATCTTTGTCGAAAATGAGCCACACATCCAAAGCCACTTAATTGGTGTTTTGACCTTTGAACACTTTGTCAAGTTTTTTCCCCTCTGGGCTCCATTCAAACACAACACTCACCGCCTGGAGAGCACTCTGGCTTAAACACTGATGGAAAAACAACTGTGGAGCTGTTCAGCTCAATATGGACACTATATTCAGTCAGTTATTAAATAGGATTAAGAGCAGACAGAGTCTTCCTCACTCTGTCTGCTGGTTGTAAAAGCAGATTTTGTGGTGAAAAAAATACAAGTCATGGTTGTTTTTCTGGCAAAATATTTGGTTAACATGATAAACAGAGCTGCCAGCCAACAGCCTAGACAGATTTATGGCTGCTATTCCCATCATGGAATAGAATTAAGCTTTTCCTTTTTCACCATGAATGAGTCTGTGCATATGAATGACTCAAAGGAGAGCAGAGGAAAATGGAAAATATCAAGTATGGCCAAAATGAAAAGCCTCAGACTGAAGTGGGTTTCTTTGTTAACTAAAAAAAAACACCAACTCGGCACCTAGGGCGGTTAAAATTACAGTACATTAAAACTCCTAGATTGATGCAAACATGCGTCTAAACACACTTGAGAAGCAAACAGCTGAGAGCACAGCTGGTGTTCGAGAGCGAGGACGCCTACAGGGATTGACCAGAAAGGAGACAGATTCAAGCCCCCATTCGAAAAACTCTTTTGAATATGCAAGACAAGGATTCCTCAGAATCTTAAGAATGGATGGACACTGTAATGAGTTTTTAGTGGAATATTAAACAGACTAAAATCAATCCTGATGCAAATCCAGAAAGCAAATAAGACCACCGAGAAACAGACTTTTCCCTGTTGAGCCATTACAGTCCCTGTCATCATTTGACAAAGGTTTGAACAGCCCACAGACAAGACGAGCTTTTGTTAACAATTTCCACAGAAAAGATTCAAAGAGAAAAAAAGAAGACAGCAAAAAAGGTATTTTTCTTCTTTTTCTAAGGAGCAGAGTCTGGGATTCAGAGTGTCACTTCTGAGTCAGTCTGATACCTGTCTTTTCACTGTTTCATCTTATCAATGTCGCTACTGTCTGATTGCCATGACTGGTATTGATCTTTATCATTATCAGGAGTATTATTAGGATTATCCTGCCTCTTATTGTTGTAGTTATGCTATATCTAGTACAATGTAGGGCTGGGCGATAACCCAAAAACCATAACCAAAATTTACTGAAACTGAAATTTACATCAATAACAATCGTCATTTTGCCTCTGTCATATCCGGTGTCAAAAAACGAAATAAATAAAAGTTGGTTTGGGATGTGTGTAGGTAAGCTAGGGTCTCATGTCCATTTAAGACGCTGTCCTACTTTGAAGACGTGACTCCATCCCATCCAGTCCGTAACAAAGAGGTAAAGACAGGTGAGGACGGTTCAAAAGTTGGAGTGGCTGGAGCGGCAGCTGAAGAAGATGAAGTTAATGTGGGAGGGGGTGAGCAGCTTGTGGAGTAGTTATCTTCCATTCATTGTTATCGAGGTGAACTGCTCAATATATCGGGATATTGATTTAAGGCCATATTGCCCAGCTCTAGTTCAACACTTCTTAATAAATGTTTTTTTCCAATAAAAAGGACATCCTGAGCAGCTATTCAACAAACAACACAGACAGGGATCGATAAATCAAACACACCCTTAAAGTAATCTGCATGTTGAAGAAGTGGTTGAGGCAAAATCAAAACACTGTCAACCTGCAAAGTTCACGCACATCCCTCTGTGTTTAATTTGAAAGGGCATCCTGAACTTCCTGAAGTTATGTTTTTAATTTCAAATTGTCCAGGCTAATAGGAAGCAGCAGTGTGCCTTACGGTCAATCAGGCTAACAGCCTCAGGTACGTGAAGTGGCTCCAGCTCAGGCTAATATTATCATCATACATCATGTTGTATAGGAGCAGGAAGCGGCTGTGACAAGCCCCCAGGCAGGAGCTGTCTTATTCACTGATGGAGCAGCCCACTAAAACCTATTTATTTGAAATGCACAGACATGATGGAGGAACGAGGGGAGAGAAACAGAGAGGGAGGCTAACCGAGTAGAACGAGCTAATCTAATAATTAGAATTCACACAGCTGCTTTCCTCTCTCCTCCTACATTTACATATGATAAACTGTGCTAATGAAACAGTGGATGGAATTTACACAAAGCTGATTGAATTTCTTCATTAAACATAAGAAGGCAATCATCAAAAATGAGCTTGTAAATCCTCCAAACTCTATAATGGAATCGTGGGATTTTTTTCTGCACGTTTCCTCAGCTCAGGAAATGAAGTCATGTTTCCACTCCAGGTAGGTCTGTGAAATTACACAGTCATCCTGTCTCATACCGTATATTTCCACACATATGGCTGCGTGAGGAAGCAGCTGCATGGCAGTCATTTGACAGTTTGAGAATTTTTTGCAGAAAGAGCGGGATCAAAACACAGAAAAATGAGGCTAACATCAGAAGACTCATCCTGGTGCTTAAATCGAACAAAACAGGCCCGACCCAACATCCTGCATATACTTTTCAAAGTGCTGTCATCCTGTCACTTGTGCTATTTTGTAAAAGAAACGTATGAGTAAACGTCCAAAAATCAACAGCTCAGCTCCTGACACAAATAATTCAAGACACAGAAACCCCTCCGGAGATTTGATGTTCAAAAATAACTCCACATTAGAAATTCTAATCTATGCCTTTTTATGCAGCCCCGATGCAAAAGTAAAACTGCATTAAGGACTAATGTAAGACGGCTATTAGACGGGAGATTCACCGCTCTGAATAAATCCACACAGACGCACATTAACAGCATGCAGCGCGATCAAACACAGCCAATCACGAGCCTGGGAGGTCAGCTAAGGCAATCTAATTACCCGACGTAATCTCGGGTTATTTAATGTGATACTGTAAACAAATAGTACGCGAAGGGATGACAGAGGCTCTGTTTATCATGCCTGTGCCATGTCAGGGGTGGAGAGCACTACAGCCAGTGCAGATAGGATGTTCATGATCCTTTAGAAGTGGATGACACAGGCCAGAGTATTTTTACTCCAGATAATGAACTCTTGTGTTCAAACACAGATACCTACTTGTAAAAGAAGAAAAAGATGTCTTCTATTTAATTCAGAGGTTTTTCACAAGCCACTTCATAGACTCGACTCATGAAACAACGATAGACCACTCTAAGGTTTATATGCAGTGGATGCAGCACTCACTACTCCATTTCTTTTTCTAGACATTAAGAACCAAAGCAGAAATATAATCCACTGTTATACTCTTTCAAAACTGTACAATAAAGTTTGGCTCTGATTTAAACATGGAGCGCTGTATCTTTGACATGTTTTGCAACAAGAGCCACAGGTGGAGAGAGGAGGGCAGGGAGAGGAGCAAGAGGAAAGCAGGAGGAGTCATGATTGCTAAGGCGTCAGCGAAACTAACTCTTTTTATTTAAATGGTTTTAACTAGAACTTAGCATTTGTTTTATATCTTTACACCAAAGAAAGTATGCCACACCAAATGATTTCCATCGTCTTCTGTATTTCTGTTTATTCATTTTAAGAAGAAAGCTTTGACCCTGTTGCCATGGTTTTTTGTTGTAAAAAAAAAAAACTTAAATAGTTTCAGACTGGTGCAACAGTTCAAAAAAATGAACAGACAGTTTCTCTTTAAGCAATCTGCAGTTTGACCTTCATCCTAATAAATGGATAACCTCCAGGCAAGAGAACCAAATATTTACCAGCACTGTGGTTTATCTGTTTGTTGAGTCCGATTATTCCACCAGCACATCAATGTGATTGAGGAGAAACATAAAACACTGATATTCAAATCACTTACACAAAATGTTTTGTTATTCAAAGCCCTTGGAGCATCTCTGATTAATTTGTGTGTTCAAAATGGACAAAAAGCTTCAAAAATAGTATAACCAAACAGAGTGATGCTGACACATGTAACACCACACCAGCAGAGGACCTGTTTTGACAGCAACAGCAGAGGATCAGTATCATTAAAACCTCACTGCCTTGATCACATTTATCTTGTTTGCTTTCTTCATAACTGAGTGGGAAGATAAAGGAACCAGTCACTTGAAAGTATCAGGATAAAACAGCAGAGTTTGAGGGGTTTGTAACTCCAAACCAGCCTAGTGAAAAGGTGATTTTTAAAGCGCTGTGGACACCATCTGTTGAATTAGCATGGAATAAAATCCCATTTAAAGCTTTGTTTGGTGTCACAGACGGATGCACATGTTGCTTTAGCATCATTTATGTGTACTCTGGGTGTTTGCACGCATAATGAACCCTAATGTATTCAGACTGATTGGATTAATAAGAACGGGAATTGGATTTTTTTAATTTGTAAAGAACCCTTTCTCTCTATTGACCTAATTAAATCCTCACTGACAATATTTATTTAGATACCTTCAGCTCCAAATGTGTGTGTGTGTGTTCGGCAACTCGTGTCTGTGTGTCAGTGGGTAGTGAATGTGACAGTCGAGAGCGGTGCCGTTGCAGGCTCTTCTCGACGAGATAAGATGGCATTCATGTGTGAAAGGAGGAGCTGTGCCTCCAACGCTGATAAGACCGCTCTCTTGACACCAAAATACTCTCACGTACTTGATCCGCTCTGAAGTTTCTCCCAGTGTTTGTTGTGAGCTTTTCATAAAGTTGCCCTCTGATGTCAAGGTGAAGGTCTGTGCTCATGAAACTTGAGGCAGCAAAATCATCTATCCAACAGTGCGCATAAATAACACACTCATGCCCGTTAGATTCAGTTGATGGAAATCAGCTGTTAAATATGAAACTATTAAATTTCCCTTTGGGGATCAATAAAGTTCTTCTTCTTCTTCTTAATCAATGTGTAAGGAGCCAGTCAGCCAAACAAAGCAGGAGTATAGTGATGCTGTTTAAGATGGTATGAAAGGACTACTCTATACTAGCAGATGCAGCCTAAACACATCATTACCCTCGTGTTTTTAAAGAGCTGCTTGGTAAACATTTGTCTTTCTACTCTTTACCCGACTTGATCTATCTCTCTTTTTAGCTGCTAATTGCACCATTACATAAATGAGATGCTTGTTATCTGTGTCAGTCTACAGTGTAGCGCCCAGCAGGAGGTATACAGCAGGTATTTCAGGGTGCTAATTTGCTGCATCATTTTCTTCTTAGGCTGAGCTGAACTTGATATTGTTCTCCCTCCCCTCAGGTTAAGAGTCTGGGTGTTATCCTCGACAGTGCACTCTCTTTCCAACCTCACATCAATAACGTTACCAGGTCTGCACACTTCCATCTGTGTAATATTAACCTGGATTGACTTCTGCATCTCTCTCCTCTTTTGTCTCCCTCAACAAACTTGAGTCAGTCCAGAACCTCATCCAGCAATCACATCCCTCCAATTCATCAGCAGCTACCGCATTGATTTGAAGATTCTTTAACTTGTTGCTAACTTGTGTGTATTTTGTTTCAACCTTAACTTGTAAGCTGAGTGCTTTGACAATTAAGTAGGGGTGGGAATCACCAGTGGCCCCAGGATAAGATATTATCACAATACTTGGGCCATAATATGATATTATCAAAATACTTGGGCCACGGTAAAATATTATCAGGATACTTGGGCCAGGATATGGTATTATCACAATACTTGGGCCACGATACAGTACTATCATGATACGTGGGCCTCGATACGATATTATCACAATACTTGGGGCATGATGCAATATTATCAGTATATTTGGGCCACGATACAATATTATCACAATACTTGGGCCATGATACAATATTATCACGATACTTGGGCCACGATACAATATTATCACGATACTTGGGCCACGATACAATATTATCACGATACTTGGGCCCCAATACAATATTATCACGATACCATTTTACTGCGATTTTCAACATTTTGCAATACAGTGAGTCTTGTGATACAATATATTGCAATTTACAGTTTTTTCAATTTAGCATTTTGTCTCATTTACACAGTATTTTATTTTCATGTAGCACATCTTGCAAACCTCTGCTCGCTGCTCTTTCTATCTCACACACAACATATACCCGTGCTGACATGCCGTGCCACATTTTTTAGAAGGGCGGCATATCAGCACCACTGATTCTGGTATTCTGGTCACACGCTTGCTGTACATACCCTGCCTGTTTTGCACAGGACGGTTTTGACAACCCAGGGTTCTGGCTCCTTTCCATTGTGTTTGCCGCCAACAAAACAAAAATACTGGTCATGGAGCACCGAACTGTCCCCGAACATTTAGCACCCCAGTTGAAAATGTCTGCATTCTTTAAAAAGACGGTACGTAATGATGCAGACTCCGCACTCATATGGGGTGACATATGTCTCTGTCATACGCCCAACCAACCCCCTGCCAAAGCGAAAAAGCTAGGAGAAACATTGTATGCTGTATCGATTTTTTCTCCCACCTTTATGGTTAAGCCAAATTTAATACCTCAAAATATTAAAATACATTCTAGACTTAACCTCGAGTGACTTGAAGTCAGTGGAGGAGTGTTTTCCAACTTTCTATCATTCAGAAAAGTTTGGAGTTGAACCGCTGCCATGCCTAAATGTCTGGTAAGTATTCTTCAACGCCTACTGTTGACACACAGCCACAACAAGAAGGTTGATCACTTATTCCAGTATAAACATGAAGTGATGTGGACAAACTGTGCATGAGTGAGTGTGTGTTTGTTGTTGTATTCATTGACAAAGACCTGCAAGTTTTCAGCGGCACTCTGTGTTCTTTCAGAGAATGAATGCTTGAAAGAGAGGAAAAGCAGCTGACACACGGCCGAGTAAGATGCCCCACGTCAACAAAGTCATTAACACTCAGTCACCACCGGCCCTCCAGTAGCACAAACAGAATATAAATATATGATAAAGCTGACATTTAGAGGCAGCTGTAGATGGATGACTCTGACTGACGGCCAATTTGGCTGCTAATCTAAAAGGCCAGGGCCGCTGGTGGAGGGGACCAGAGATCAATCCTCTGTTTGTTTGTGTGTGGGTGTGTGTGTGTGTGTGTGTGGAAGGGCTCTCACTCACCAAATAGATTGCTGGAGTGGCCTTGCTTGGAGACAGGCCGGAGCTCATTGGAACCCCAGGCGTAGCGCTTGTAGCTGTCCCACGCATGTTTCATCATCTGACAGAAGGGGGAGAGATGGAGGAAAAGGAGAGGAGGGGAGGGGAGGGAGGGAGGGAGAAGGTGACAAATAAAGAGAGTTAAAGAGAACAATCAACTCTGAGCTTTTACTGAGAATTAAGTCATTTGCAATAACGACTTTCTTCAGTGCTCAAATGATTCTGTACATTTAAGCCTTTATAGTTTGAAAACATTAAAGGGTCCTTTGGCTTTATTTTTATGTCTTGTGTTTACCATACCAGAGATCTAAAGGGCGTGTTTATTTTTGGAATAAAATCAGAGTTATTTTCCATCTTCTTGTAAAAATACTGCAGCTTTTGTGTACCACATTTCACTCGTCATTTTGAGCAACCATTAGAGGCTTTCTCTAACGAGAGAAACCCTCATGAAGAGCGGCTCATTGTGATTCCATTTGGTAAATTTGATTCAGATCATTATGGGGCCTTTTCAGGCTGAATATGTCCTTATACCAACTTGTAAAATCCTGTTTTCTAGTGTACAGCTTGACAGGCTTCTGTGAACTTTCCTGCCTTCACATAAAGTCCACATGACTTGGTGTTACAGGTACAGACTGTAAATGACTCTGCAGATTTTGAATGTTGTTGTTTTGTGCTTGTGGGCAAACTATCGTTAATTAGCCAGCCACTGAAGCGAATGTTTCACTTGTGAAAATCTTTATGTTGCCGTTTTATCTAGGAATGTCCCAAAACAATATTGATATGGGATACTGGTCCGAAATCAGCAAAAAAAAAAAAATATTGAATAATATCGGCCTGCATCTAAAATCTCTGATATCAGCTCTCTTATACAAGCAGTCCATTCTAGACTCCCATCCATCACCTCTAGCTAGCAGGGCTCGGATCCAGCATGCAGAGCCCACATAATCACAAAAACAGTGTGTACTAAGGTACTAACAAAGTAGCATGGAGTAGAAGTGAAGTCCGAAAAATACACTGCAGCTAAGTGCAAAACTTGTCATGCAGAATTTTATGCCAGTATCGGATCAATATCAGTATCAGCCAATCCTAAAGGCTGCAATATCGGTACCGTATTGGAAGTTTAAAGGTGTATCAGGACATGCCTAGTTTCATCTTTCTTGTTGTTCTGGCTGGAGGTTTGGTAACAGCATGTACTCCAGTATCAGATGTTCTCTGTATTATTCTGTGTCACTAATCCAGGTTACATAGTATTGTCCTGGAGCTCTTTAGAACCTGCCTCTGGATTAGACACACTAACACCCTTCATCCTCCTCCCTCAGGTGGTAAATCTGCTCACAGACACCGCACCAGCAGGGTCCCCTTGTCATGTATAGGTACGACACTGTAACCTATAGCATGTGTTGTTAACAGAGTGACAAAGGCCGCTTTGTACATCTGAATAATACACAAGCACATACACAAGCCTTCAGTGCTGTGATAGTGAAGCCGGTGTGCAGACTGTTAAATCCCTCCTACAGGATTTCATTACTGTACAACACACTCTGGTATTACACATATCCTGTTACTGTGTGTACATGAACGTATGAGCGTTTCTGAATGGCACAGTTGATGTTGTTGCCGCTGCTGACTCACTGTCGGTCAGCCCACTCGAGGACACAATTCACACAACAAATAACCGTGATTAATCCAAAGGTGGTACAAAATGACCACAACAGGAAGTAAACCAGTAGGTCAGCGAGTCACTGGGACAGTGTAAGTGAGAGAACCTACATGAGTCAAATACAGCAGCAGACAGAGACATGAGGAGGCGGATTAAGGTGGACTGAGATAGACTGGGATATGAGAGTCCCATATTTAGCATCATGTACACATATAGGTGTGAGCATCCTACGTCTTGAAGCTGAGAAAAGGTGAAGAAGGATGTCAAGAATTACTCAAATATCGAGTGATTTATTGTTGAGAACACATTTCATGTTCGGTTTTCCATCAGGTAGACATTAACAACAGTATGGTCCCATATTAGATCAGCTAACAGCTATTACCCCATCTCTGGATACAAAACTGGTGAAAGTTGATGCAGTAGGATTTCCCAGACTAGCAAAGCTGGTACATATCAGCAAATATGTAAGCATGCTTTTGTTTAATCAAGAAGAACAAGCATGGAGAAAATGGGCCTAAAAAGGATAACGCTGCTGGTTAGCTCTCTTGCTGCAGCAATTCCACATTTGGTAGTTTGAGGCTCACTCGATATGACTAAACAAACACTCATGGAGATCATTTTTATGAACCTGCTCCATCACCCTGATAGATCAGGGTATAAGCACGCTGAACAGTGAGATGGATCCAGGTATTTACATTCTATTTGAGGCGGCAGATATAGATAAAGGCAGAATAAACTTGCACATACAAACATTATCCTGGTATGAACCAACTATACAGGAAGTCAAAGGAACTGCGATGAAAACTAGTCCCATTTAGCCCCACCTCTTTATGACCATAAATGTTCTCACATATTTAGGAACCCTGGGCCCCTAGAAATGTCCCTACTTTTCTTCCCCTGCAGGAAGACAGGCGTGGGGTGGGAGATATAGGTCACAGTATATTTTACAGCAGGGTAAGTTGAGGTATCTGCTCATTATACTGGCGATAAAGGTTTTGTTATGATAATTCTGGAGGTAGTTTCAGGACAGTAAACAAGCCTGTCAAAAAGTCAGTAAGTCTGAATGTTCAGTTACCAGACTCTTCGGGGAACATACCAGGTTGCACCTGCCCTTACAAGCACAGTACAAATTACTCAGCAGCGTCAGCCTACAGGGCAAACATTTGACAGCAGACTCTATGTGCTCTACCTGGAGGCTGGGGTTACTCATATGTGTACTCTCTACACACAAACTACATATTGGTACAGTAGGTATAATAACAAACTGAAAATTAATGCAGATGGACACTGGTGCTTGTTAACAGCTGTTAAAGGTACCACACCTTAAGCGAGGTAGAAATGTGGTTTTAAGTAATACAACATGATCCCACCTGTCTCATCGCCACTGAACGTACAAGGATATGAGGAAGAGGAGCTTAAGTGAAGGGCTATAAAATATGAATGGGTTTTTAATGTCCATGAGGTAAGAGGCTGCACTTTATTACAACCACCATTAACAAAGATCACCACATGACACAATGGAGTCTGTAGACCTTAGAGACACCCTGACAGCTCTGTGTCCACAGATGGCTGCTGATGTAAGGAGAACTTGAACAGTGCTGATTTCAGAGGGTCAACAGGTTGTACTTGCTTACATCATCAACTGTAAATCTGCAAATTATTTCTTTATATGATCTTAAATTTTGGATGTTAAAGTACTTATTAATCAGAGCCGAAGTGACATCTTAAAAACTTCTTATTTGATCGATATGAAATCTAACTCTACACCTATGAAAACAAAAAGCAGCTTCTGTAGACAGGAATGTAAAAGTTTTACTTCTGTTTACAAATCATCCTAACTAACCCCAAAAAAGTACAGGCACTGTATTTGATAAAAAGAAAGACTTGTGTATTTCAACAAGTCAATACCAACCACATTACGCATGCATTACAGTGGCATGATTTCACAGTGGAAGAGTCCAGGTGCTAATCTGATCTGGCTTATCACTAACTGAAAACATAATAATCAAAGATACTCCATTTCATCAAGACAACATTTATTGCCATATCACCCAGCCCTACAGACTGTTGAGCTGTTAAACCCCCACATGATACTAGAATAGACAACGTTTACTTTTTAAACTCTTGACTCTCAGCTTCACAGATGTTTACAGAGTGTTGCTGGTAGGGCTGGGCAATATGGAGCCCTAGTTGCTGGAGAGGAATTCATGGCATTACGTTCAAAATGTACACAATTTTTAACAACAACATAACATTTTTCAATTTCAGCATCTAAAATACAATCTTTGCATTAGTTTTAATCAAATTTATCAGGTTTGAATGATTTGCACACAATTAAAATCAGTTTTTAATCAACATTTTACATGTTATTTGTAATTGGGGTTGTATCATAAGCTTCCATGACGACTAATTTGTTGTTGATTATTTCAAAATAAAAGTGTCTGAACTGCTAAACTACTTCAAATGATTCAAAGAGGCGACTAAAAGCAAATTAAACATGCCGCTAACAACTGCACTCTTTCCATCAACATTTGAGCACATGTTTGGGGTCACAGTTTTTTGGGTTAAAATCCAGCAAACGAACTAAAAAGGAAGACGACACACCTCACTGGAAGTCAGTGAAAGCCACTCAGTATTAATCCTGGAACAGTGGGTAAAAAAAGACGCATCAAGTCGAGGAGTACTTTAAAGCCTCACCATAACCTCAAGTGCTTTGCATGTTATTTACAATTGTGCAAACTAGAAAAGAGCATTTAATACTGACATTCTTGTGTGATGCTCTTGAGAGTTTGCTCTTTTATTCCTATTGTGAGCATAACTGGCGTTGCATAGCCAAAGCCGATCTTCAGCAGGTTGCATCACACAGGCTGAAGAGTGCTGTGCATGAATAGACTCTGATTTCACGCCCTTCACGAAGCAACTGGTTATTAGATCTCACAAGGGAGCATGTGATATTATGCTCCAGAGGAAAGGAGGAAGCATAATTAGCACTGTTACCTCTCATCTCTTCAGCTCCATCTGCATATCTCTTTGGAGGATAACCATACCAGCATCGCTCGAACACAAACATTTGTGGCATTTGAATGTCTGCAGGGCCTAGTGTGGGTATGACCCTCTCTGACAAGATGATAAAATGTGATCAAAAATGCTGTTGTATCTTCACACTTCACCCTTCTTTAAGAGTCACACACACACTCACACAAACACACAGAACAAAAGCCACTCAGTTTGCATTTCACTTCCCACTCACATCAAACGGACAGCAAGCGATAGCTTTCCTCCATTTAAACCCACTAATTAAAGCTAGTGAGCCTGCTAATTACTGCTCCTATGTGCGTGTCACATTAAGAGATTGACTCGAACACTGTTATTCACTCGGCACACATGCTGCAATCTAACACATACAAGGAACACTGGAGCTGATCCAAGGTCTGCCCAAGGATGCAAGGGGAATGAAACAACAAAGAAATCACAATGTAAACAAAACAGCACCCACTGTACGCAGAGGGTGTTAAAAGGAGCAGAATAAAAGGCTGATATTAGATCTTACATAAGATAGAGCAGCGCATCTACATACCACACAACTACTCTGTGTCATAAAAGGAACTGTCTGTTTTAAGGCACCGTAATGCGCTAACATGACACAAACTTCGTGGTAAGGTTTAGCATATATACACCATCTGCTGAAGGTTTTCTTCACTTGCATTTTTTGACCCCTGACAGGAAACCAAAGCCGCCCCCTTATCTCTCATCTCTAACACCATCTTACTTCAATCTTCGCACAGCCAGACACGCCTTTTTTTTGTCCTACTACACAATGGGTGCATCTAATTTCTCAGAACCCTGATGCGACACGCCCAGACCCTAGAGGCATCAAGAAGACCAAACGCAGAAAAATTAAGACCGTTTTGGCAAAGTAGAGGAAAGCACTACCAGGACAGGTGTGGTATAATTAACACTTAATCCCGAGATCAAAAGCTTATTTGCACATCTTGCAAGCCGCTTCTCAATCATGATTACCTCCTGCCACCCTTTATCCGTGTTTTCCATTTTGAAGCCAAGTTTCCTTGAATTTGCACTCTCTCTTCTGGCTCTTCTTCTCATGCATTTGCAGGTAATGGGCGGGTTAATAATGATATGACTCCATTTATGCTGTGAGTTAAGGCTGCACGGCATTAAAAAAACAAAAACAATACTGCAACATTTTTCCTTTATTTACACCATATGAATGCTGTTAAGTGCTTCGAAACGATCAAAAATTCATTAATTCATACTATTTATTGTACATTATGGCAGTCTGTTACTTTATAAACTGCATTGTTTAAAGGATATATTATGTAGCCCTATTGTTAGCTGTCGTGACCAAGCAAATTAAAACGACAGAATAAAAAATAAAATCAGAATTTTGACAGGAAGGTGGAGATCTGATCAAGTATTCAGACGTCCAAAATTTAAGACAAGTAAAAAGGAAAACTTTTAAAACACTTAATGAACTTTTAAACTCTTTTTAAGGATCTAATCACGTTACCAAGTGCTTCACAGCAGCAGAAACAATAATAAGCAGGTCATAAACTCACAAGGAACCGACAGACTGATGTATCATAAACACTGTAAAAGACATGAAACTCATTTTAAGTATCTCTAAACTGTTAAAATTTAGAACCTTTAAGAGGTGAAATCCAGGTCAAAGCAGTAATGCCTCATTGATATAACACACTATAAGAAAGCCTTTTGAAGACAGCACTCAACTCTTGTTTCACACACACGTCTTCATACGTGTCTCTCTGCTCAGCTTGGAGGCAGACAAAACTTGAATAACATCATGGACATGTCAGGATAAGAAGTTGTTACAGACCCCTCCCCTACAGGTTCAGTTAGGGTAACTGTGGGATTTCTGTCAGCCTAGCCCAGGGGTGGGCAAACTTTTTGACTCGCGGGCCACAATGGGTTCTAAAATTTGACAGAGGGGCCGGGCCAGGAGCATTTGGATGGAGTGTTTGGGCCAGACATACTAAAGCATTACATGTAGTGTGTGCAAACCTCATAGCACAGTAAGAACACTACAACCCAATTTATTAACTGTCTTTCAAATGTGAAAAATAGCCCTTATCAGTTAATAAGTTTGTCTCAAGGAATATGCAAGATATGGCGTTTACATACTATTTTGCACGATACTGGGAGGAGGAAATGTAAATAGATTAAAATAGCATACGCACTGTGATTTATCAAGATTGCGTCTGTTTTTAATAAGTTTTAATCGAAGGTGCAAAGTTAAAGAAATCAACATTTATTGAAAAATGGAATCACTTTCAACATTCAAAACATATTATTACACAACGAAATACTCAAGCTCAATAATATATACTTGTGTTAAACCCCGCAAAATCATGGATGGATTGTCCTGACCGCGCGCTCTACAAACTCGCCACGGACGCCCTCACCTTACAGTACACGTGTATCGTTGCCAAGCACACAGACATAGGCTGTATTAAATATCCTACCTGCAGCTGAAAATTGAAATTGAAATTAAGAGCGATGTGCGGTGTGTTAATTAAGCTACTGTACCGCTGCTGTGCGTAAATGCGCATTGCTCTTAATTAAAAGACGCACTTCCAAACTTTCCATATGCATTTTTTCATAACACAGCAGAAAAACTCACCAATTTCAGTGGGAACAGTGTTGTTGGTCTCCCTTTTTTGCCAGTGCATCAAAGTCTGGAGTTAGTTTTGTTGTGGCAATTCTCAGGACAGATCTGAGGTGTTGGTCAGTTAACTTGGATCTGTGATGGGCTTTGTTGATTTTCATGACGCTAAACGTCTGCTCACACACGTAGGTCGAGCCAAACAACACCAGCATCTTCTGTGCCGTCCTCCGGAGGTTTGGGAACGTGGTCTCGTTAAGTGAAGCGTAAAAGTCATTCAGTTTAAGAGACTTGAACTTCTGCTTTGAGACGGAGTCAGACTGAAGATCGATCAGTTCCAACTGCAGCTCCTGCGGTGCTGATTCGGGGTCTTGTGACAGGGGCCAGGACACCAGTTGAAGTGACTTCTCAATTTTTTCAAAATCACAGAACCGACGGCAAAATTCTCTGTGCAGGTCGTCCAGTGATTTGCAGTATTTCTTCGCACATCGGGCGGCCTCTTTCTGCACGGCTAGTGTGGGAAAATGTGCGAAAGATTTGTTTGACATTTGCCTGGAGAATAAAACCAGCTTGGATTTGAAGGCTTTCACATTTGTGTACATGTCGTGCACAAACTGATCTTTCCCCTGTAGCTTCACGTTCAGCTCATTCATGTGTGAAAATATGTCCACAGCAAACGCAAAGTCACAAAGCCAGTTTGTGTCGCTCAGCTCGGGGAATTCGTCGGATTTCCCCATTAACTCCAAAAATGAGCGAATCTCCTCTTTGAGCTCCCAGACTCGTTGAAACACTTTCCCAAGACTTAACCAGCGGACGCGAGAGTGGTAAAGTAGGTCCTGGTGATCCGCATCAGTTTCTTCCAGGAACGTAATGAACTGACGATGATTAAGTCCCCTTGCTCGTATGAAGTTAACAAGTTTTACAACTGGATCCACGACGTGATTAAGCTGCAATACAGACTTACACAAAGACTCCTGATGAATGATGCAGTGAAGAAAAATAACATCCTGGTCTGGGTTTTCTTCTTTCACTTTATCCTGGATTCTTTTCAGCAGCCCGACGTTTTTTCCAGTTAAATTTGGCGATCCATCCGTGGTGACATTGGCAAGTTTACTCCAAGGAGCTTCATACTCCAAGGTAGCTTCATTGAGCTGAGCAGTGTCTTTTATATCATTACTTTCCTCCAGTGCTAGTTCATTTTGTTTTGTTTAACTCGCTGACTAAGTCTTCGTCAATCAATTCCACGCGGCGAGTCACTGTCCTGCGTGCTAAACTGATTTTTTCAAACTTGGCTTTGCTCTCCGGACACAAGAGACCTGCTGTCTCTACCATGCACTCTTTCAAAAACTCGCCTTCGGAGAAAGGCTTGCTAGCCTTTGCTAATTTGAATGCCAGCAAATAACTTGCCTTGGTACTTGACTCTTGAATTGCAGTTTGTCGGTGAAAAAAGTTCTGTTGACTCTGTAAATTAGCTGCCAACCTCTGAGCAGTAGCCACCCGTTCTTGTGTTGACTGCTTGCTAGCATAGTTTGCATGCTTCGTGGTAAAGTGATGGCTGATATTGTACTCTTTGAAAACCGCAACAGCTTCTTGGCATATCAGACATACAGCCGTTGATCGGACTTAAGTGAAAAAGTATTTTGTTGTCCACTCCTTATTAAACACTCGGCATTCGCTGTCCACTTTCCTTCTCTTTGGTCCGCTCATTTTCACAATAGGGCTCAAATGGCAACGTGAAACGAAGTGAAAATTAAAGTGAAATAAAGAGAAATACGCGCCACTCCAACAACGGTCAATGTGTTTTGAGTGCGCCATCTATTGGGGAAACGTAGGCATTGCAGCAAAAGGGGAAAATGAAGGAGGTTTTTACTGTAATTTGGACAAGTTCGGCGGGCCGGATTAAAAAGCCTAACGGGCCGTATGTGGCCCGGGGGCCGTAGTTTGCCCATGTCTGGCCTAGCCCGTTCTGCACACACCCTCACAGTCCTTTAGGCAGTCTTATCACGCGATACAAGTGGAAACACTTGACTGGGCGTGTCAGGGATCCTCTAAGTCTTACAAAGGTTGTGTAGCTGTGGATTATTTTACTGGCTACGCCCGCAGCCATGTAAATGAGGCATAGCAACAAATAGTGATCTTTGGTTTGAGATGTGTTGTTGGTTTTTGGACCCAACACAGAGCTTTGAAATATTTTAACTAAGTGAACAACAGACATAACAACCAAAAAAGCAAAAGAAACTATATATATAATACCACGAGCTGTACATACAAGTCCCCCTCAATGTCACTCGTATTCCTGATGCAGGAATACATTGAGGTGAACTTCATATTGCATGACACACTGAAATATTCATTGAATCCAATATCCTGACATGAAACTTACTGTGCAACTCCATTTTGAATACCCATGTTGGTTTAAACTTTTTCCTCCTTTTTTGTTTAAAAACTCTTAATTTTGCTGTGCTGGCATATTGATGCAAATTCAAAATATGGCACAGCTCCCTGTGCTGTCTGTCATCTAACTTCTACTTTAGATTTATTAGTCTAATGTGCAAGAGAAACAGAAAAGCAGTATTCAACCATGTTAGCTACTTTTAAATCTCTAGTGCACATTTGGCCCATGTTATCAATTTTCTGAGTTAGCTATGGTGTACCACAGGGATCTGTGCTGGGTCCTCTTTTACTTTTTCTTATCTAGTTTCCAACTTGGCAATTTAAGGGAATCTCTCACCACTGTCATGCTGGTGATATTCAATCTTAGATTGCTTTAAAGCTTGGTGAAACTGAAAAACTGTCTTGTTGCCATTTAAGTAGCATGCTGCCAATGCTACCAATTGAAATTGTTGCCTCTCTACTTTAGTAAGACAAATCTATGAAATCTTTGGGTCATTTTTGATCATGTTTCTTGACAAAAATCAAATGATGAACCCCTTTATGCTTCTTTCACTTAAGAAACATTGGAAACTAAAGTCTGTTGTCTCAAAAGCTGAGTCATAAATGCTGGGCCGTGGTTCACCTGCCTCATTTAATTTACCACTGATCCAAAATGCCACTGCAAGACTCTTAACTAGGTCCAGCAGGACAATCCATGTTATTCCTTAATATTTTTCTTTAGATTGGCTGCCAATCAAAGTCAAAATACATTCTGAGATCCTGTGCAAGTATCAGTGTATACCTCTAAGCAGCTCCATCCTGACATTGCCAGTAGATTCCCATGTCTTCCTTCTTAGATTGAAAACACATTGCAATCATGTCTCTGAATTTGTAGCTCAAACTCTTTGGAACAGTTTTCGACATGTATTTACATTGGCATTTGGCCACTGGATGAAATCATGTACTGTTGCATATTATAAGAAGAGAATTTTGATTCAGTCTAAGCTTGATTTCATTTTTTAATATCTTATAAAAGCACCATGTTCTCCAATAAAAGAACAAAATCAACGTGACTTTTTCGTCAAGGATCACAGATGAAGAACAAACTGTAACATCACTGTTCCTAAGAAAAGAAAAGGGAGGATTTATTTACTATAGTCAAGACAAACTGTCTCCCTGCCAGAGTTAATGTGTTAAGCTTTAAGCATACAAAGGCTAAGAGGCTAAGTAGCTGGGAAGGCTTACATAATGCTGGCAAGTAGTTAAAACCCTGCCTCTACAATGACTCATCCCATGTTTTTGCGTTTCTACACAAAGAGTTGTTTCACTGAAGCTTTGTTGTGATGATATGAAGTCGAGGCAGGATTATCAGCTAGCATAGCCAGCAAGGACAGCATTCAAGCAAGGTTATCTTTATTTGCCCATCCCTGCTAATAACTGCAACCCGATCCCTCTTGAACTTTTTATCTTATCATTAGAAATAATTTTAAGCAAACAGCTCAAATCCTTGCTAATTGAAGGTGAGAAGTGCAGTTCTATAATTCAGTGTGCAAATCTAACTCTACCAAACATCCCTGTGTGTTAACTCCTATTGGATTTAATGCTAAGGACCCCTATGTGTTGACTCTAATTGGATTAACAGCGCAGGATTTCCGAGGCTGACCGCTGTTATTAGGATCTGGTGGCCAGAGCTATTTCAGTCACACAATGGCTGTGCTAATTGGCTCTGTGTTTAAGGTGCAGTGGCTTTCTAGGCCACAAGCATCAAGTCCAATCTAGCAGGACGATCTTAAGCGTAGACACACCTGCAGTCACACACATGCAGGCCGAGGGGGAGATTATTTGAGGTTGCGTGAGTTTGTTGAAAATCGACTCCTCCTCTCGGATGCCCCCTCATCTTACCTATTGATCAGCCTCGGGCAGTGAGCTAACAACGGTGCTGTGTGGTGACATGCAAGCACACATACAAACCAAACAACATACATGAGAACACATAATATATTCAAACAAATAGCACTATGTCCCCTTATTTGCATGCGTTCCTGATCAGTACAGAACCAAATGGAGGTGAACCTTTCTAATGGTACGTTAACAGGTAGCAGCAGGGAATAAAACAACATGTTCCTAGACATTCACAAAATCACTGCCGTGGTGAAGGAGGGCAATATTGATGTGAAAATGAGTGTATCAGGCAAAATAGAGGAAATATACTCTGAAAGGGGTTCTTCTTGATTCAGTTTCCAGTTAAATGACAGAATCTAATGTTCCTCTTCACTCTGTACTCTACATGTCCTTTTATTTTATCACACCTTTACCACATACAGTACCTTGGCTTTAGATTTTTTATTCTTTCACACAAAGTTGGGGTTTGGTCTTTGCTCTTTACATCATTTTTTTATGTTTTTTAGTTTGCTTTATTGTATTCTGTTTTTGTCCTTTTCAGGCATTGCATTACAATATATTTAGTTTTCTCCTATTTTCTATCCCAGGGGTCTTTGCTGCTGCTCTTTCCGCCTCAGGCTTTCATATATGCACATGAATTAAATGGAAGCAAGTGTGCTCTACCCGCCTTCGGCTTTGGCATTCACTGCACTAACACAGAGCGGTGGGAAGCTCCTAGAACAGAGCTCTACCATGAAATATATGACGATCATGGCTGAACTTCTTACTGTATGACTGACTCTTTAAAACAACTATCTACACTTTTCATCCAAGATATTTTCACCAAAAACAAAACAAACAAGAGTAAATTTGGACATTGGGCTACGTAACACAAAAGAAGATGCTTTCTGAAACCTGGAAGATGCTAAATTGGGGGCGTGACAGACCGTCCATCACTAACAAAAGTCCCTTTCACACATCCACAAAGCTCTTCAAAACTTCCAAAACTTATCTAAGTGGACTTTTTCTAGCCACCTGTTGGGTAAAGTATCCAAGGAAGATGGGTGTGAGTCCATTTGTGAAAATGGCATGTAACAGTCTCAAAAATTCACTGCCAGACAGTGAAGTATTCAAGCTGAGCAGTTTCTCTGCTTTACGGCCTGTTCTCTCTGAGTCTGCTTTTATAGCACTGGCAGCCTCCAAAACTTTGGTCCTTGAGCACATTTTACAGAGAAAAATCTAAAAAACCTATAGGAATGGTGTTGTAGAATAAAAACAACTCAAGATAAGTTAGTGCTGGATGAGGGCCACTGAAAGCACAGTGGTTTCTATAAATTGAACTTTATTCATCGAGGTGTTTTTGTAAAGAAGACACTGAAATTGCCGAGCTGTGTTAGGTTCAAATTGAAAATAAATGCTGCCAGTGCAAAGACACTTTAATTGGAAATAGGCCCTTACACCCGTACACTCCTTATACATAGATGCAATACAATACATTATGATATGGTGCATGGTTATGGGGTATGAAATATATATTAATTGCTGTATTATGTATTATGTGTTTGTGTTAATTTGGTGATATAAGGACTATGGCCCGACTGATTTATTGGCGAGCCAATTAAATCGGCCAATTTTAGCCGGTTTGAGACTAATCAGTAATCGGCCAAAACTCGACAATTTTCGCTGATATTTTGAGAAATAAAATACGGAGAATAAGATTCAGTTTCACTTTGAAAATGTTCCATCATTTGAAAAGTTCCCCGACTTATCCTGTAGATAGCAGGGACCTCATGAAAATCTTCATCCACTAACTACCTCACAGCACAGCAGAGTGACGGATCTGAAGCAGGCAGCTAAGGGACACACGGCGGAGAGTGGTCCGCCTCAACGGTAAATAAACCAGCTTGTGAAATAAACACAATAAAACAAATTGTCTCAGTTCAACCCACTTCTCGATGTTTCCCGCTGTGCTGGTCTCAGTCATGTTTAATTAACGGTGAAGCACCATGTAATATGCAAGCTAAAGTTAGAGTTAGCCATCTGCTATTAGCCTTGCTACACTGTTAGCCGTGCCAGTAACGGTAGAATAAACAACAGTACACATTACGTGATCGAGCTACTCCTCTTACTGAAGCAGCTGCATGTCTCCGTCAGTCTTCCTGTCGGCGTGAAGAGCAGCAGCCTACAGTATACAGTAGATATCTACAGTACATATATATATATATCTTTTTTTATAACTTCATAAAAAAATTTTAAAAAATCAACTGATTAATCAATAATCAGATTTTTTCCCCCTAATAATCAGTATCAGCATCGGCCCCTAAAAATCCATATCGGTCGGGCCCTAATAAAGACACAAACAATAACCATTACAGAGGTTTATCTTACTCCTGCACATGCCACCCAACAAATCGGGGTTGTAAGAGCACACCAAAAAGAAAACCAAGCTCTGCTGTGCATGTATTGAAAGCAACTTCATGAATATCCTGAAATGATTGAGAAAATGTCAAGACTGCATGTGTGAAAGGGGCTTTTGTGTTAAATATGTGTAATCAATTCAACAGCGGGTCAAACTGAAGTGCCATGCTACTCTAGGCGAGCAGTGAAGGACAAAACCTAGCATTGATTCAGTGTGTGCACCTAATCACACATTAATGCACACACATGACCGAGGCTGAATCATTAACCTCCGTGCACAGATCCAAGGGTTAATGACCCTGTTTGCTCCGAGGTCTGTAGTGTAATCTGTAACCGACAGCATGCGTGTGAAACAGAAAACAGGAAATGGGTGTGTGAACCGCTGCAGGCGAGGCGTTGGTATGAGTGAAGCTGAAACTGAGAGTTTGTCCCCGGGGAGACACTCGTGGCTCACGCCCTAGTAACAGGTGCAATGTGTATGTGTGTGTTTGAGAGGGTGTGTGTTTGAGAGAGAGAGTGCACGGGAGAGAAAGAAGGCTGATAGGTGACAATATGGTTGTTGAGTAGATAAGGACTTTGGACATGTGGACCGCACAAACACACACATAGACACTCACACACACACACAGAATCTGCCTGCCAAAGAAGCCTCCCCTGTGAGTGTGTGGTGAAGTGCAGATGCTTGAATGCTTCACTCACTGGTGTGTCAATGACAGGAAGATAAAGTCAGAGAGATAGTGGACAAAAAAAGAAGAGACAGGATGCAAAAACATCTTGCAACAGGCTGTAAAGGTCATAAAAGGTTCTTCACAGAACTCCTACAACAGATGTTTCTTTAAAACATAATGATAAAACATTCAAATATTATTATGAATTACCCACACAATCTCATCTATGATAAAAAAAAGACTAGAAGAAGCTCACAGGCTGGAGGAGAAAGCAAAATCAGAGAGCACGAGGTGAAAATTTTAAAGAGAAAGAAATCAAAAGTGAGTCATTTGGCCTGTAAGGATAGTTGAGTGCACAGCGGGTCACTATTGATTTTTCCCTAAATCTGTCAGCAAAGTTCCAGCAAACTTTTCGACACGACTTTGAAGTGGAATCAAATTTCTGAACATCAAAACAGCCCATGAAAAAAGTCATGCAGAGTGTGACGCTATTGTTAGACATCCAATATGTCTCACTGTATGAAAAAGAGAAAATGTGACAGCAGAGGTGCTTTTTCTAACCAGTAGGAGGCAGATGGTCGCCCACCGAGAGTCTGGTTCAGATTCAGGTTCCCGACTGACAAAAGAAAATCTTTTTACGAAAAGTTGGATTTTGCAGGGAAACTTTGGTTCTGGTAATAAAAATACAAGATTTAAGTCCAGACCCACTTTGGAAAACTTCTGAGATAACACTGGAGCTACACTAGTGGACTCGATTCTTATGTCAAGTATCCCCACTCAGGATGTGGAAATTTGATTGCTTTAACATTTAACGTAAAACTCCGTGTATAAGACGCACTTGTACTTCATTTTCATCATTTAAAAGGGAGATGCAAGGGAGATGGGGATGGTGCAAGCCCCTGAAGAATGGTTACAGGAAGTTGGTCTTTTCGGATCTGACAACTGTTAATGCTATGATAAGCTGAGCTCAAATACTATATTGGAAACCGGAAAGGTGTAGATTATTGATGGTTCTGAAAAGAGCTACACTTCTGGATGGAAAGTGCACATTGCTGAATGTCATGTAGGATCCAGGAACATAGTTGAATGTTGTCCGATATTGTCACCCTGACTAATCCGCACCAGAATTAATGTTTTTTTTAGGTCATATAAAAGTCATGTCTGATTAATATAGCATATCTTCTTGACTAAAGAAATAACAAGCACAGGTATGAGGACATTATCCTGCATAGAGGAATGAGGGCTGGCACTGTTATCTCTGCTGATGTGAGACAAACTCAACAAATCAATTTGACATTGTTTACCCGCAGACTATAATCCTGTTAGACCATTTTAGATAAGTATATATTGACTGTCCTTCGGCTGTTTTCTTACGTTCAACTTTGTCAGATAAATATCAGGATATAAAATTTCCAAGGAAAAACAAAGAGGCAGTCAGTCACTGTAGCACATTCCTGTTTCAAAGTGTGTGGTGCAAAACTAAACTAAATGGGAGTTGGCAGTAGAGGCTGTTTCACAGTTTTCCACATGTGTGGGCTATCCAGCTCAAACTTTTCCAGATGACCCGATGGTGGAATTTCAGCTTCCATGTAAATAAAAAGAAAACGTTTTTTTTTTTTTGGTGATAATCATCAACTGCTACTTTAACTTTTCAACAGACAGCATCTCATCCTTTATTGGTTTGAGTTCAGGTACTTAAGACTACTTTGGTGGCCCTTTTTGTTTAGAGGATGCAAACAGCAACTATTTCTTTATCTGTTCATTTCACAACAACCGGCCTATGAAAACACGAGTTTCTGCTGATCTTTTCTGAACAGGAGTATAAACAGACTCTTTGGTAACATGCAGCAGGTGTTTGCAAGACGTCAATCAGAAGTTTTCATCAAATAGTTTCCTGTTGACTCACTACCACACAACAGCGGTTGATGAGTGAGGAAATAACACCTTATTTGTGTGTGAGGATGCTGAAAAATCTTTCTTTGTTACGGTTCTTCGGTGGTTTGTGGCCATTTGGGGACTTTGGGCGGATATCGATCAGCAGTGGGTTGGTGACCGGTGGTTTGATCCCAGCTCATATTACCCCATGTTGAGTCGAGGCCCAAGGCAAGACATTGACACTCAAATTGTTCCCAGTGGTTTAACCAGCTGGAGAATGGAACAAATGCTTATTAACTAATTAATGAACACCTCTGCCATTGAGAACAGGTGAATCGGACATCTAGTATCGTTCCATATCATATCATGTCTTATTGTATTGAATCTCATCATATTGTAATGTATCTTATGGTATATAAGGGGTGTCCCAATAAAACTTTTTTACTTCCAATAAGATACAAATATTGTAGCCTCAATATTGCACTCAACTGCAATGTCTTTTTCGGACTTAAACGAAAAATACTGCCACACTGCCCACATCCCTCCTACTCCTTGCTACTTTGTTAGTACCTTAGTATACACTGTTGTTGTGATCACTCTGCATGGTAGATCTGGGCGCTGCTAGATAGAGGTGAAGGAGCAGGGTCTGGAATGGATTACTTGTATCAGAGTACTGATATTGGAGATTTTAGATGCAGGCCGATAAAAATCCGATATTTATTTTTTATTTTTGCTGATATTGGACCGATACAGATATCATTATCGCATCGGGTCATCCCTATTGTATATCATCTTATATCATAATGTTTTGAATTGTATTGTACCATATCACATTATATTGCATTGTATCTTTGTATATCTTATTGTATCATATCACATCGTATTGTATCTTATTTCATGGTATCGTAACGTATCTTATCCTATCTTGTGGTATCTTTTCATATTGTATTGTAGTGTATTGTGGCTTATCCTATCAGATCTTATAGTATTCTTTAGTATCATATTGAGGTCGCATCCAACTGTACCCTTTAGAACTGTTTCACACTTTGTCTTGTTGTTTTGTATCATATCATACCATATATTGTATCCTTTAGTATCGTATCATATCATATTGTATTGTATACTAAAGTAACGTTGGATTATTTGCTATCGTATCAAATCATTCTGTATCATATCCTACTATATTGTGTCAATATCATGATCCAGACAACTTTTGATATTTTACATCATTACAGACAGTTGGATGTGCATGATTGTAAAAGTAAAAAAGCAAAGAAAAAGAAGACAGAAGCTACTATTGATTCCTCCAGAAGTTAAAATTGATCAAGTAAGAGCTTGTTAGCAAAAAAGACTTGAGTAAGTGCTTTTCCACTTGGTTGTTGATCTGCTCGGGGGGGTTGTTTACTAGGCCTGTCTGTGTTTATGATATCCTGAATTTAATCTCTTCCTCTCCACTCACCCCCTCCCTCTCTCTCTCTCTCTCTCTCTATGTGGGGATGTAAGAAACAGTATGCACCTCTGTAAGAAAATGTATTACTGCATCTCTCTCAACCCCTATCTCTGAGCCCAGACAGCCACTGCTGCGAGTCCACAGCAAGCAAGATACACACATACACGCAGGGCTTTTTACCGGAATGAATAGAAATGCATTAAACATTCGCTATGATCAACTTGGCGAAAACAAGCATCGAAAAATAAAGCTACTTGCGTCATCTAAGTCATACTTAGCAGATAGCAGCAGTATTAATGCATTTCAGAGAAAGGAAATTGAATGTCTTTCTGGAGAGAGGGAGGGAGCGCAGTTTGACACATTAAACATTATGAAATAGAAATGACATTTTGAAGTGTGCCAGAGCCTGGGGCTGCATCTATATTAGAGAGGAGGAGACGCTGGGAGCCTCAACGCACCATTACACCACTTATGCAAGGACACTGCTGGAAGGCCTGGAAAAAGTCCTATGTGGAAAAAACACACGGAAAAAAAAGAAGAGGCAAGTGCTGACAACATTATGCAAGGCGAGTTTTCAGGTTAGGTGAAGCACGGTGAGGACACGATTGTGTAACTAGCTTACAGGTGCACCTCTCAGCTCCAGCCTCTCCTCATGAAAGTTTTAGTGTGTGCATCAAAAAGCACAGGTGTGGACAATAACATCGATGAAGGCTTTTTTTTTCATTAGATGCCAGCAGTCACATTACATGGCACACTTAAATGGACTGCAGCTATTATCAGTGTTAGCAGGTGCACCTGTGCTTGAAGGCTTCGACTGTCCAGCAGTTGCAGGTGCGTTTTACCCACCTGTGCATGTGTTATTAGCTAGCGTTTGGCATAGAAAATGAGCAAGGGTACGAATATTAGACTCTCAAATGTGCAGATATAAAAGCCAGTAACCCAGGTGCAGCAATTTCCTCGGCGAGCTGGAGTTTAATGACGGGGAAATTAAAAGAGGCAAATTTCTCTCCAGTGTTTGGCTGCACCTGAAACACCACTGTGCAGAAGAGGAAAAAGCCCGAAATTAGGAGGCAAAGCAAAGGAAAACACGAACAAGCAAAGCCTCTCTGAGGTGATGTGAGGCTTTGGAAGAAGAAAAGTCAAAGGTAAAGAAGAAAGTGAAGGCCGTTCTTCATCACAGAATTATTGGACAATGGTTCATTAAGTCAGAAAGCCTTTTGTCTGTGCTGTTTCACTCATTCGCTGTAAGTTACGTATACTTTTCATAACCCATAACTCATTTTTCAAATCGAACTGTAGAGTTTGAGATTTGTCAGTGTGTCTTCTTTGCCTCCCAGGCTGCCATCTGTTTTCAGCTCTTTGGTATAAAAATCAATTTGCACAAAATCGCTTGAATGATACAATTTATCACAGCGAACACAATGTGTGTGCTTTTATTATTGTGTTCAGAGTTGCATCATCATCGCTGGGAAACTCATTCTTCAGTCGCGGCTGATGTAAAAGGTCTGCCATGAATATCAATTTGGAGATATTATAACAGATAGAAAAGATATGACTGTAGATATTTTGATGTAGAAGCTGCAGAGAATAGCCATCAAAAGATAGCACAGCAAGTCTGCATGCCTTTAGCTACACTATCTGAAGCAGTGCTATGATTTAGATAAAACAAAGCTGTGATAAGTCAAGTGAATTATGTCGCATGCAAATCTCAGTTTCAAGGATTTGGTCCCTAAAAGAGGAAAAACAGAACGCTAAGTTTTTTGGCGTCATGCAGAACAGTTACATCAAAAAGTGACTGCAGAGGAAAACAATAGGATCAGAACAAGGAGCTCATGCCTTGAGCATGTTCTGCTTACTTTGGTTTAACCGTGTTATAATGCTTAAAAAGACAGAAATGAAATCTGACACATTTAACAGATTTCTCCTTCTCACTTATATCCAAAAACATCAAGGTATTGAACAGTATTGTGATCTGCTGGTTCAATAACACCGCAAAACACATGCATATGCAATTATCCCCGAGGGCAAGCCTGCTGTGACACTCAGATCTGCCTGTTATTCCCAGCACAATTCCCCTGTGCTGGCTTAGTTGAGCAGAAAACAAGGTTTTTGTTGCCACAATTCCTGTCCTTCCGGTAGAAGTCTTTTTAAGAATACAGCTGACACAAGCCCTGACATCTCCGCCTGCAAAACTTTGCTTCCTGACCCATGTTGCTTTGGAGCAAAACTCACCACCCAACCGTTTTTCCAGCTCGTCTTTTTGCATGTTCTCCCTGTTCTGAGACAGAGGACAGTATCCATCTCTCCGCCTGGGGAGCAGTTCTTCAGGGATCACTGAGGGATTTCCTGAGCGGTTTAGTATTTCAGCAGCCATATATGGGTCAAAATTGTAAAGCTGGAATGCTCCCGCTATGTCTCCCTCCCTACAGTCTCAGCTGGCAGAAAATGAGTCTAATACTTTTATTTCATGACAGCCGACATCAGCTGCTGCCGGTAAACTGTACTCCATGTGAAACAATAAAACATTTACAACCACACTGAAGTGAGTTTACTGAAAACAAGTTTCCTGCTATGACTGTTTTTTGTAAAAGTCAATAATGAATGAAAACACCAACTTTGTCATGCACATGTCCCAGCGTGAGAACTATTTGTCGAACCAAAGGAGTGTATCTTCCGCCTACTCTCTTTTGGGGATTCATTGTGCAGCATATCTCGTGACAAATTGCATTTATGATGCCTCAAAATGCAACGGCTAACAAGTAAAAGAAGACTAAATGAAAGAGGACATTAGTGATACTGACTGCAGTTTAAGTCCAACAAAGAAAAGAGAGGAAATCTGAGAGTTCAAAAGTGATCCAGTTGATGGTTTTGTACGAAATCTTACAACCCCAATGTTTGTAAGAACCTGCAGACATTAATGGCAACTGAGCGGGACCACATGACTGGTGTCCAGAAGGAAAACTTGAGCTCTCCATGGAAAAAAAGACGGTCTGATAAGGTATGGAAATGATGAAATAATTCAGACTTTTTACCTTGCCTCTCCAAGGAAAACTAACAAACTCTTTTGTTCCTTCTGCTGAATGCTGATAGCAGTCATTGACTTTACGGCCTGTTTTTAACTCATATGCATTTGATAGCCTGTCTGAGAAGTGCTCCCCGACAACAAACTGTTGCCACCGACATGTCTGAATGTTGCTGTTGACTGTGTTGCCTGTTAAATATGTTTTCATGGATAGGCTGCAGGATTGAATTGCTCTTCAGGAATTGAATTGAACTGTTAGAGAATTTGCAAATGGGAGTAAATAACCGCCAAGCACCTGCAGACTAAAACAGAGATATCAGTTCATATTTTCGAGGACATTATACTCATCATACACACGTAAGAAAATCAATTCCAGTAAACCTTACCTGGCAATGTTTGTTCATCGACTAAAAATTCAACTACTGTGTTTTTCGGGCGATAAATTGCACCGGATTATACGGCGCACTGTGAATTAACGTGTCTATGTTCACACATAAGGTGCACCGGATTGTAAGGCGCATTCAGGATTGATTGGTTTATTGTTGCTAGCACATACTCCAGGCCCAGGCTGCCTTTCATGAATGTACTTCTAGTTTAGACATTACAGTCAGGCAGTGTTGTAGACTGCTCAGGGGTCCTGTTACGAGGCCAATCAGGTAGTGACACAGCGTACTGTAACGTTCCGAATACCCGTTGAGCAGAGCAGCTTCGTTGCTTACCAAAGTCGTACGTACACATTTCGACAAGCACAACAAGTAATCACACATAAGGCACACTGGATTATAAGGCTCACTGTCAATTTCTGAGAAAATTTAAGGATTTTAAGTGCGCCTTAAAGTCTGAAAAATCCGGTAAATGTGATTTCAGTCAGAAAAACATGTCAACGTGTGTTTTAAATCTCATTGCAGTCCAACAAATTTACAGGTATTATCACTCTAATTTGTAAAAGATCAAAAGCTTTGCAGCTGCTGTTTCAAATTATTTCTTGACCAGCGTTGGTAATGAAAATTAAATGACTTTAATTGTCTCTTTTGTCAGTACACAAGTGATCAAATAAAAGGTATTTAAGTATGACACACTCATCAAACTGTCCCAACAATACTGACACAACAGCAGCTCTTGCATAAGCATGAACTGAACCAACACCAACAGCTGTTCTTCCCTAGCAAAGTAAACTCTCAGCATCACTGCCAGTCTTATTTATCAAAGGAGTAAAGGGCCTGTTGAGTCACATTATGAGGCAGCTAGAGCAAAGACCAGAGCTGAGACAACACTGATAAAAAAAAAACAGGCAGTACAAGACCCAAGTGGGGGTCACTGATTGAGCTCAATTTAATGATCTGTCACAGACAAATTAAAATTATCTGCGGTGCTTTTAATCACTCAAAATTTATTATAAATCTCAGAGACACTTCAAACAAACCGACCTTTTCATTATTATTACTTCATTATTAAATGTCAATGTGATGACTGAGTTTACTGACCACCACTGACTATTAAATGACCATTGGCTGAGTAAATCCAAGTCTATAAATCCCAGCCATTGAAAACTAAATTTCCCATCAGACCTTGTTTAGACTCTTAACAAGCCGAGTCTTCGATAAGACTTAGCAACCTGATGGGGGTCATAAAACACCCCGTTCCCCTGAGCCTGATTGGTGGTAAACAGTGCTCAGTGTTTACAATATGATCAACAGAGCAGAATACCTGGAAAGCGACACCACACACACACACACACACACACACAGACACACACACACACTAATCAATATTGGATGACTGTCATCTGGAAAAGGGAGAATGATGAAATTGAGGAGTTTGAGAAAATCCATATCTGCGACCGACTGTTTGGTTAAAAACCTGATTCTGGCAGTAAAATACTGCCTCAGAGGGAGCACAATTATTGACAAGAACGATGCAATAACAAAGCTTGAACAAAGAAGTGTTGGTGATATGATTACTTTCATTATCTGCACAGAAATGGAGCCAGAGCAGCTATTGACTATTTGGTATGGAGATGGTGTTGGTTTTTCGATTGAATTCTACCAGCTGAGTGAAAAAGAGTGACGGTTTAAAGAGCTGAAAGCTTTAAAAACATAAAAGGGTTAGTGTGCTCTGTAATCCTGAGACAAATGAGAAAAACATTTCCTCTCCAGAAAACTTAAAAAATATTAAAATACAGATTGATAAAATTTTATATTCTTGAATCACCGCCTCGAATTTCCCGTCAGGGATGAATTAATTTCTTCTCATCTCATCTTATCTTAATGCATGTAAACTAAAACATTTGAAGCATTTTTCTGTTTTACTTTTGATTATTACAGCCTTCATATTAAAAGACGTATTTGATTTTGAGTTTGACTAAGTTACTGTTATTTTGTCCCGTCTGGAGGGAGGCAAAAACAATCATGGAAACAAAGACTGACACGACAGATTTCCCAAGCATGATCAGAGACACCCTTCAATAGAGGCAGACCGCCTGTCAATCATGGCCAATTGTATGTATCAGTGTTTTATTTCACCTACTCCGATGACATTCATTAAAAAGTAAGCAACCTTGGCTCCATTACCACAGCATCCTTCTCTCAGGGTGCGTTTTCACTGTTCACTGCACAAGATCTGTTCGGCTAGATATCACAAGACTGAACGACAGTACTGTACTGCAAGTGTCAGTGGTTAACTGTTTACTCTTGTATATAATGCAGAAAGTTTCCGTTTTGACACACTCGCACCGCACTCACACAAAGTTGTAGTTTATAAATCTTGACTGAAAGGTTGTCATTTTCAGCGTTGGTGCATATCCTTTCCACAGTCTCATGAATAACAGTGTGGGCCCTGACAGACCAACACTGGTCCACCCCTACCTCACTGCACAGATTTGAAGCCAGCGCTGAAAAGGCACATCGCTGACAAACTGTGTGAAATCTGGGCTGCGCACCTGCCCACAGCGCCAAAACATCGACCAGATGGTTTGCTGAACATGATATTTCTTATTACTGTGCTTGATTGATCGTCTAGCTTGCTTGACCCAAACTCCAAAGAGAATCAGAGTAATTCCTGTCATGAGAAAGATGAGAACTCACCCACCTAAAATTTCAAGACATACTGGTGATTTGTAGGACATAAGCCCCATGTAAGTATTGACTTTAAAAATGTACATACTTTTAAAACTTTTCTTTTAGTAAATATTATGATGATTTTCATTAAAATAGGATTTTCTCACCTTATTCTCATCTATCGAGGTGTGTCCTTTTCTCTTCATTTCACTCTAATTTTGAAGGCGTTGAGTGAAATGCTCAGCCCCCTTTCAGCTTTCTGCCTTCTTGGTGTTATGTATTGCTTTGTGTAACTGTGTTGGACCACACACACGCACGCACACACACACACGCATACACGTTTATTGACTTGACCTTTCCCTCGCCGGAGGAAGCGGCCCAATTGGGTTTGACCCAGCCACTTGACAAAAGGCAAACTAATGAAGACTTTGTGAAAGGCAGATTGATTTTTTTCCTCTCCCTCCCTCCATTACATCCGTCGCCTGCTTCAATAGCAGGCGGAGAGAGGGGAGGCGGCGGTGGCAGAGCTCGAGCTCATCACTCATTTGTTTAACAGGTTGGCAGAGATGAGAACTCAATGGCGGAGAATGCCAGAAAATACGCCCCCTGCATTCAAATGACTTTGGCTTCAGGAGCAGAGAATTACGGCAGAATATGAATCGGCTGGGCTGACCATTGGAGCCATTTGACAAAAACAAATTAAAAAGCTTTCTGTCTACTCATCCACATTTTCGAGGCTTTAACCTTTTTACCAAATTCGCTTTAATACGCTGACGATGAAATTGGAGGGTGTGCGAGGCTGCTTCCAGGATTGGGAACCATTAAGGTTGGAGTGTAGGGAAATCAGCCCAATTACAGCAACTCCGCAGTTCCCATCAACCAACAGCCTCCACTCAGAGCCAGTAAGCCGTATACAATCACCCAGAAAAGAGCTGCAGCAGATGATTGTTTTTCATACGTTCCAACTGTGATTGTTTCGGCGGTGATTGAAAAACCGTTTGGGAAAGGAGATGTCCATCATAGAGTCTGGCTGTTCAAGGTCTCGACAGGTCTTGTTGGGTTTGACCAAGAATTCTGAACCTCACGAAGAAAAGGGGAGCAGGACTTGGATTGTGTCCTGAATTTGTCCATTTTCACACCATGTAGCAATTGCAGGACCCGTAGAAAGCAAAAATATTGTTGGTTCTGTTTTATTTATCGGAACTTGACGCCAACATCGTCAAAATGGTGTTACCTTTACTTGACGTGTCACATCAAGGCAGTCTTTGTCCTAAAAATTCAGTTTCTTGTCTAATGAAATCTGCAAATATTCAGGTTGAAATAGATTACATTATCCTACACAAGATTCATTACGCAGATGATGTAGATGTTTACGCTGCTGTGTACCACCTGGGTGATTCATTGATTAATCTTTCCAGCTCTAAACCATGTTTGGTAGGTGTTTGATGTCCTGGGTTCATCGATCAGCTGGAAGAGTAACTGCCTGTTAATCCAATGACTTCTATAATCCCATTCAATAGACTCTATAATCAACATTTACACACTGTTCACTGAACCAACACAACCTGCGCTCATCTGATTTTCTAAATGCTTAAACATTCGACTTTCTACTAAAATCAAAGCTCTTTGTTCTCAAACCAAACACACACTAACTTTGTCCAATATTTTTTTTTGTCTTTTCATTCCAGTCTTAACCACGTCAAATTTGTCTCTGGCTACAGTTCGAACCCTGTGATAATGTCATTATTACACCTCAGCTGTCCTACTGAGCATGCCAAGTCAGATTTGCTCCACTCTGGGGTAACTGTGCCACACATAAAGCGAGATAATGAAGTCGCAACGGCACTTTCATTACCTGAAAAAGCTACGAGACAGTCACAGCCATGGCTGCAGCACAATATACACTATAGACTGTGTAATGCAGGGGAAAAACACTTTTATGAGTCTCACAGTAATACATGCAGTTATTATGAATTTAATTGCCTTTACTGTATTATTGTAACTTGATATATTTGGACTACAGTGTTTCTCATTAGCTTAACCAAATATCATCTGATACTCGCTGCAGAAAGCCTTGCAAACTGCATATAGAGTTTTCCTGGTTGTAGCATTTACAAGACAAATAGTTCATTAATTCTAATATAAAAAAGGTCTCTTCTCAGTGGATATATTTTTGCTCCAGTCGTGAAGATATAGTTTGACGTACTGCCTGGTGAAGTTCCCAGAAGGGAGTCTATAGGGTCTTATATTTTACCAGCCAGGCAGTGAGCCAATGCATCCTCTTTATCCTGCTAAAACAGTTTAAAAGTCTTCCATTTGTAACTATTAGCGCAGCAGCGGGAGAGGGCCGGCCCAAATCCTGTCTCTCCTTTGTGTGGAGCAGATCAGTTCAGTCCTAATCTTTATTTTTCAGAAGGGCCAAAGTGGCTTTGTGCAGCGGCATTAAAAAGGACACCAGCAGCTTCTAGGGCTGGTTTTCAGCAAGAGTCTGCTGGAGGATTTGATGTGGGTGTGGGTTTTTGTTGCATTGGCTGTCAATTAAATCCACACCCTGGTTGCTATCAGAGTCTTGCAGTCTCCTGAGCATCAAAAGTTTGTATTGTTTTTGTCTAAAGATAACCTAGAGCACAAAAAGGGGGCATCAGTCCAGCAGTCTCTTGAGTAACCTAACAATTCTCCTTGTTGTGGTAAAAACACAAATCTGAGGTTATGCAAGCTCTCCGCAACAGTTTCCTGTGGGTCATGAAACCCCTGCTGAGTTTATTCTTGTGACCATTATAGTAAAAAAAACACCATTCAGAGAGGTTAACTGGAGGGCAGCAGCTTCAGTTGTTACAGAGTTTAACCTGTGGGAAGACAAAGCTGTGGCCTTGATACTGTGCTGCTGACTCACCAGCATGTCTTCCCGGCTCCCTTTAAACAGGGACAGAGGCTTTATTAACATCATGAGATATAAAAGTGTTTTTCTCTGCCTGTGCTGAATGGAAAAAGTCAATAAAATAAAGAAAAAGACACAAATTAATCAAAGAGGAGCTGGACAGAAAGGTGTAAGGTTTGCTCTGTTTAAAGCCACAGGGCTTCACTTATTGCAGTTTGGTGGACAAGTTAAAAACGTTCGCACTTCACACTTACAAGTAAGGAGACTTGAACCTCCAGGCTCTGAAAACAGGAGTTCATAATAGACTGTCGGAAGAGTGTGTCTGCGGGTGTACGATCAGATCATGTCAGCACGGATTTGTTAGTTGCCGAGGGTGTACGTCTATTTTAGATGAAGAGAAGTAACATTTCTCAGCCTTTGAATCAATGAAGTTAGAACTAATTTAGTCGCACAACAATTCTTTAACCAATATCATCATTAATACAATTTAATCTTTTAATGTTATCCACAGGAGTTTGTCTAATGGAGAAATCAAATCTAGGGGTGTCCCAATACGAAATTGATAACAGTCCGATATCAGCAACAAAAAAAACAATATTGGATTAAATCGGCCTGCATCTAAAATCTCTGATATCAGCACTCTGATACAAGCTGTCAATTCCAGACTCTGCACCTTCAACACCTAGGAGTGATGTGGCAGTGTGGCAGTACTTTTTGTTTAAGTCTGAAAAAGACTTTGCGACTGAGTGCAAAACTTGTCATGCACAAGTTTGTGCCAAAATTGGATCAATATCGTTATTGGCCAATACTGAAGGCTACAATACTGGTATCGTATTGTATAAAAAAGTTGTATCGGGACACCACTATAAGAGAGTCAGAAAATATACCCTAATACTTAAGTATTAGGTATAGTATAAGTTGCACTGATGTATGGGATACAGTCTGTTTTTGGGGACTCACAGAGCGAAAAGGTTTAACTATCATCCAATGTGGAGAATGCTATTGTGTTCAGCAATGTGCCACTCTTATGCAGATGTGTAGCCCATTTAAGTAACACCTTATCGCCACCCCACCTGGCATGACCCACCTGACTTGAGCTCAGCTACAGGAGCATTAATAGTTATCAGGACTCACTGAATCTGTAATCAAGCTGCAGAGACTTGCGCAACCTTTGCTTGTCAACAGTTGACTCAAACTGAAAGGTCTTTGCAGTCAAACCAGCATCTTCACAGGGTTCTTTTGCTTTATAGGAAGTATACAATTATTTGCTTTTAATGACAATCCAGTGAGACACTGACTTAAATTGCAACAGTCCCTGCAGTGTGTTTACAAACAAACTGCTAATAAAAAAATAATAAACTAAACTCTCAGATTTCAGATTTGGCTCTCCAAAAGTAAGCTGGATTTCCTCCTCCTTCTCTTGGCTCTGCATGAGGAGGGTGGACGGGACTTTCCAAAATGGCCTTTGTCTTTGGAGTTGCTCTTATTTAATAAACATGGCCAAGAGCTGAAATTTAATGGCAACAAACTTTGGACAAAGCTTGTTTTTATTAACAACACTGAGGTTGCCAAACCAACAGATCATAGCTAAAGTTTAAAAGGACTTTTTTTAAAGCCATCTGTCCTCTTTCCTGATGTGCGTTTTTTGAAAACGGCTTCAGTGTTAGCACTCAAGGGTCAGCTGAATGATAACCATGTATCCATACAATCACTTTCCGATGCACAAGGTACCCTATTCGTGTTTACAATCCTGATTTACTACCTGAAACAATCCTTCAACAACAACAAGAAGTGTAAGGCTGCCTGGATAAAGGCCTCACTCACCATCTCTCATTTTGTTTTTCCACATTTCTTTACCGTTGACCTTTACAAAATGAACACATTTGTAAAGCCTGCATGTACTCAAGCCATAGCAAGCCCATTTCCATGATTAAGTGTCGAAACAGGCGCTATAAAGCTGTGCATAAAGACCAGCATCATCATCTTCCTCTCATGAGTTAGTGTAGCCACGGGATGCAGGCTGAATTATTTAGCTTGTGTACTTGGCTTGCCTTTCTCCCTGGAAAATTGAACTGGGCACACCGCAGCGCTGAGCCAACACTCGGGTCAGAGAAGACAAAGCACAAGGCAGAAGAGTTCAAGCTGCTGGAGGGGGGGAGCAAAGAGGTAGAGGAGGCGTTGTAAGTGGACAGCAGTCTACCTGACCTAACCTGTCAGCCTTCACATTAAAAAAACAAAACTGCAGTTTTAGCACACAAGCGAAATAAAGGGTTAGTGTCACATAAATTGCTATTTTTCAAGGAAAAATGTCAGCATGTTAAGAGCAGCAGTAACTTCAAGGAGGAACATGGTTGGTAAAGTTGTAGTCGAGTGGAATAACAGTGATGAAGAGCTACAAAATGTGCCGAAAAGAAAGAGTGAATAAGTTTATGAGCGACAAAACAGCTTCTTACAGAAGAGACACAGCAGTAATGCTAAATGACCATTTTTATGATGCCAAAACAAAGAGTGAACAGGAAGTTATGACCACGCGGTCATTAAACTTGGCATTCACAGAGATGCTAATGCACTCTGGCACTCTGCGCACTCTTTGGAGGACATTTATATGGAGGTTGTGTGGATTTTTATCAGCAATCTTTCGGATTTTTTTTTTTTTCCTGCTGTGGCTGAAATGTGACCTTAGTAAAATGTCCGACAGTCCACCTCGTTAAAGACATTTCGATCTCTTTGTTTGAGCATCTTAACTTTGGTCCTAATGTTGCTGATCTCAGTGTAAGAGGGGTTTCAACCTCTACTCTGCAACTTTTTTCAGCTCTGTCACATGCAGCGTTGGCCCAGAGGGCAGTCCTGTTTGCTGATTGTGTAATTACCTGCAACCTTCGTAAATCAGACACTAATTACAGAAAAGCTGCGAATGCAACTGCAGGAAAAGCTGTGTGAGTATGTAAACCTTGCTGCAGGCTTATGTTTTCCCCCCTGCTGCTCTGTTTGGCTGCCAATTTAAAGACAAAGACCTTAATCATGTGCCAAACATAAAACAAGGATTATGAGCAATCCTGGAGAGTATTTATATGTATCGTATTCAAGTATACACAAATATTCTGTTGGATTAAAGGAGTGATACTCATGCTAAACACTAATACCAAATACTGTTAGAAACACAAATACATGCAGATCTAATCTGACCTTCAATGTGAGGAGAACTTGATTTCTTGCATGTGCAAAACAGGCAGACAAACAACTCCTTATCGTCTTAATCTCAGCAGGATTGAAGAACCAGGAGAAACAGGGATATCCTGCTTCTTTTCACATACCGCGAATATGATTGAGTAAAACTTGAGAAAAAGTTTCCATGCTGTAGTAAGGCAGTGTCTGAATGTTACACTGAGATGGCAGGACATACCCTGAGTCCAAAAGCTTTAAAAAGATGGGGAAAAACTAGCACGCTCTATCACAGGGGAGGGCTAAGTGTCCAAAGCAGTGAATTCAACCTTCTCTGTAATCTCTCTGGCCTTTTCGTTCTGTCCAGTATACTTATCCTTCCTGTTACAGTCCAGAGTTTGGTGCTTCAGCACGGCAGCCTTCTCCCTGTTGCTGTAGTGAATGCACCATACTCTCCTGCCTGTTCAGTTAGAAGAGATTGTATCAGACTGGTAGTTAGGGCTGGGGGATAAACCAAAAATTTACCAAAACAGAAATTTACAACAATAACCAATGTCATTTTGCCCATATTGGTATATATTCGGTGTGAAAAACTAAATAAATAAAAGTTGGTTTTGGATGTGTGTAGGTAGGCTATGGTCTCATGTCCCTTTAAGACGCTGTCCTACTTTAGAGACGTGACTCCATGCCATCCAGTCTGTAACAAAGAGGGAAAAACAGGTGAGGAGATGGACGGATGGTTTAAAAGTTGTAGCGGCTGGAGCGGCGGCTGAAGAAGTATTTATCGTTATCAAGGTGAAATGCTTAATATATCATGATATTGATTTGAGGCCATATCCCCTAGCCCTACCTGCAGTATTAAGCTTGCAAAACAATCATACTGCATTCATTGCAAGTGGCAGGTGGACTTTCTAGGCTATGATACCTAAAAAAACACTCCTTTTGTAGTCATAGCAAGCACTGATTTCCGGATATTAAGTTTGGAAATCTATGAATATCAAAGTTCCTATAATGTATATGTGATAGGACAATATTGAGTTGATGAAATATACTGATAGGCAGCTGGAGCCCGATCTCACATCCTATAAACAGGTTATCAGGTCGGGAGCAGATACAATATGCAGGACAGGGAGCTTAGAGTGTTGAAATTCTGACCCTCACATGGAAAAAGGAGAGAAGGCAAAGGAAGGCGAGATTAAAAAATAAATGGAGTATGTGATTGACAGCCTATGATTCTGGGTATTAGACTGAATTGGATTAGGGAGAGAGAATCAGCCGGCCATGACCCCCGGATAGCTTGGGGAACATTAATAGTGAATATCCAAGAGCGTTTTCCTCTATCAGTTTCCATCACAGGGCTACAAGGCATTCGTACACCACCAGCCAAATTTGAGCCAACAACCAGACGCTCATACTCTCCAAGAAGACTAAGAACTTGTTGACAGGATGTGAAAAAGCAAATGTCTGTCCTTGGATTTTGGGAGGTTTTCTTATCTCTCAGAACATCCGAGAAATGACTGAGCAGGTGGGGCAGCTTCGAAACAAACTGCTGAATGAAGAGGAATCAGCAGTGTGTGAAAAACATAACCCTGGAAATGAAATATAGTAAGCACCGACAGAGCTCATCTCAAACAGACAGATGTATGCAGAAATTGTGTGGATTTTGGTTCCAATCACAGTGCTGTCTGAAGGAGAAAACATTCATTTAGTAACTTTGATACACACTTCCAAAAAAACAATGCTGCCAAAATGACAAACAAAACAATGGGTTTATTTTGAACTGTTTCCCTCGCCCAAACTAGAGCATTTGAGTTTTAGGCAGTTTTTTCAGGTCATTATAAGCCTGGATGGAGACACAGTGAAATGAGAGTGAAATATCGCCACAAATGATGCATTCACATTGACATGTTTGATGCATATCTGCTGTTTTTAAAGTTTTAAACCACAGAGCAAAGACATCTATGTGTGCATTAAGAAAACATCTCAAAATGTTGATTTGGACAGCTGGCTTTACAAAGTTGCACACTTCTTAGGGCTGGGCGATATGGCCTCCAATCAATATCACAGCATATTGAGCAGTTCACCTCAATAATGATAAATGGACAATAACTACTCCACAAGCTGCTCACCCTCTCCCACATTAACTTGGTCTACTTCAGCCGCTGCCCCACCCACTACAACTTTTAAAATGTCCTCCATCTCCTCACCTGTATTTCCCTCTTTGTTACAGACTGGATGGGGTGGAGTCAGGTCTCCGACGTAGGACAGCGTCTTAAAGGGACATGAGACCATAGCCTACCTACACACATCAAAAACCAACTTTTATTTATTGATTTTTTTTGACACGATGACAATATATTGACATGGGCAAAATGACGTAGATGATTGTCGTAAATTTCGGTATCGGTAAATTTTCAGTTTATCGCACAGCCCTAACACTTTTTTATCTATTTATTTCTATTGGCTATCTATGAAATAAAAGGCCAATACAGGTAATTGTCCAAATACCAAACTTCAGAGAATCTGGAAGAATAAAAACTAGGTGGCGGTGATCTTCCCGCCCCTGATGGCGTCAAGTCCAAAATTCTCAACTCTGTGGTGGAAGTCACTGCATCAGCTCAAAATCCCCTCCATAAGAATACAGTTTGTCGCCACGCACAAACATGCTCCTGAACCCAAATGAGACATAGTGAAGCAAAACGGGAGTGTGTGAGTCACTGAACATAGAGAGCAGAGTATGTTCAACCTTAGTGCATTCTCCTCTAATTGAGACAAACTCACCCCTCTTACCTCACTGTCTCTACCTTTGCTGGTGATAATACATTCCTAATTGTCCTCCTCCTCCCCCTCCTTCCTGTGTGTAACATAATTCTCTCTCGGGCCATGAGAAGCAACCAGCGACACTGTCCTTGTGTGAGAGCAGACAATAACAAATTCTTCCGTGTTCAGACTGGTTGGCCAAATATAAAAGTGCTCGTGCTGCAACTCGCTGCTGTGGTTGGCATGAAGAATGAAATATGATGTTTCAGTGCGTCATCTTTCAAAAGTGACATCAACTTGGCTCCTGTCCAAGACTGAGTGCCATATCAGGTCAGGCCATCTCAAGCCGCTCTCAGAGGGACTTTATTGATGTTTCTTTTTAAAGTTCAAGTGTGAAATTGAGTTTCTGTGTCATTTCAGATTTAAAAAAAATGAAGCTGTGTTGAAAAGATCGTCTTGAGAAACGGGCATGAAATTGAACATACTGTCAGACAATAAAGCCTGAGTGTAGAGGAGAAAATGAGTTTCAGGATGCATTCTGAAATATGCTACAGATGGGGGAAAATTGAGTTTGTGTAGTCTTTTTATTACAAAATAATCTAATTTTTTAAGAGTTTGTTGGTTCATCATCTGAAAAATGATCCTTCCTCTCAGTTTTACATGTGCCAAAGAGCAGAAGGCACAAAGGGACAAAAACATTTTTAAAAACACAAAAGCTAAGTAGGGGCAGTGTCTCAAATCTCCTCATCCTCTGTCATATTTTCAGCTGTGCATTGTACCTCATGCAATGCAAAAGCAGGAGCTTGACAGGCTAGTTCATGTGCAGACAAAGTCCTGAAATAAACCCAAATCCCCAAAATAATGGCAATAAACACAGAGGCCAGAGAGACACCAGGCTGTGTGCAGCAATGCAGAGCCGCTCCAGTCTGCTGGCTGCTCAGACGCTCTCTGCTCCACTGATAACCATCAGTTCATTCAACCAAACTACAGTACTTCTAAACCTGATCCTCTACTGTCTTTCACCCTAACTGCCACTCTTTAAGACAGTCGTGCTTTATCATGGGCTCGGATATGAGCTGCTGAGTACAGACAGGTATGGCAGTTTGAATTCTGTAAGGGCCTGTGTCCACTAACAGCATTTTTGGCACTGGTGGGCACACTTCAATATTAAAGCTTCCCTCACAGGGATGCGCCAAAAGTTGAACAATTTAGTGGAACTTCAAAAACAGCTAAAAGTTGAACTACACACTAAACTGCACTGGTGTTGACAGTTAACAGGCACTGCCAGTGTGTGTGTGTGTGTGTGTGTGTGTGTGTGTGTGTGTGTGTGTGTGTGTGTGTGGGGGGGGGGGGGGGGGGGGGTCCAAAAGGATGTTACAGACAAATTTCTAACATTTACTTAGACTTATATGAGTCTTTTAAAAAGTTCCACATCAAATATTTTAAGGTAAAACTCGAACAAGACAACTCAGTGGGTTTCAAATGCTTTTGGGAAGAATATTCAAAGAGGAAGGAGAGCTACAACTCATTACATGTAAAGGTTTTAGGAAAATCACTGATCTTGATTCTTGTACTCATTAGCATAAATCTTTTAGAAAGGTTATCTCATTCTCTACTTACTTAAGTAAAGCAGGAAAGGTCGTCTGACTCAATTCATCAGAATTAAGAATACATTGATTTTCCCTTTGACTACACACTCACTATTTAAAATCATGTGTCATACCGAAGTAATTGATGTCATACTCCTTCAGCGCCTCTCTGCTCATTCCCAACCCCCCTAAAAACCTTAACACCACAGCGCGCAATCAATAACCACTGAATGCTAATGAGTTAGCAGTGTGTTAGCTCTGAGCCAGACAAGATAAATTGCACCTCCTGGCCCACTAATCCAACTTGTGAGACAAACGCACAAGGCACGGTCATTAATGGCAACGCAGGCCCATAGATTTTACATGTATGTCCACCCGACGTCCCATGAGGCTTCAAGGCCAACCTGCTTAACATACATCACTGTCTATGTAATAATCCTGTGATCCAAATGCTAATGATCGAAAAGGCTATACACAAACATGCTTGAACCTGAGCTGGGACATGTGTGGGACAAAACGTCCATTTACAATATAATGAATGTTCCACCGGCGATACATCATAGTCATGTTAGACTATGGTTCCCCTTTACACAAATGAATTGCTACAAGAAAAAAAATCTCTAAATAATACTGCTTTTCTCAGTTTTACTCAGTAACACACTCACTACACACATTTCATAACAAAACTCTCCTTGTGAAAGGGAGCGGCTTTCACCCTCTGAACTGCTGGAAGTGCTGTAATGTGAAACAGATGGAGTCATTGTGTGGTTTTCATTAACAGCTGAAACAGCAGATTAACACAGTTAATGGAGGTAGCTGAAAAACGGGACAATCTCATAAATATGGGGCTGCGGTGGCACAGATTTTTGTTGGTGTGTAAGTCTTGGCTGCCTTCTGAGAGAGTTTAGTGCAAAATCTTACTTTCCTATGAGCCTACATCAGAGTCATATTTTACCCTTAAATTCCCATTTATCAGAGTTTATAATCAGTGCAAGCCAAACAGCGAAAAATATCAGACTTCTTTCTACGTCTATCAAATTGCCTTTGTTTTTGAGGCCACCTGGAGAAGATTTTAGGGGTTTCCCGATACAACTTTTTAACTTCCGATATGATATAAATATTGTAGCCTTCAGTATTGGCCTGAACCAATATTGATCCGATAGTAGCACAAAATTGTTTTGCACTCAACTGCAACGTCTTTTTCGGACTTGAATGAAAAATACTGCCACGTTGCCGACATCACTCCTACTCCTTGCTACTTTGCCAGTACCTCAGCACACACTGTTGCTGTGATTATGTGGGCTCTGCATGCTGGATAGAGGTGATAGAGCGGGTCTGGAATGGAGCGTGGAGCCTAGACCCAGTCCACACATTGGTGGCTATTATTTAAAAAGTAACCCTCTCTCTCTCTCTGTTGATCTTAAGTCCCTTTGAAACAGATTTTTGTGAAATACCTACAAGGTGGAGGTTTTCGGACACTGTCTTATCTGAAATTGAACAGTTTGGGGAAACACTGACCTGCTTGCTCATGGCAATTGTTGCTTATATGTGTTGCATATGCCATAAGAGAGCAGGTAATTGGCTTGTAATGTCTGTTCTGCACTGTTAGGTTTAACTTCATGTTTACAAGAACACCTAGCTTCACTTCATTAGTCTACATTACATTTATTTATCTCCATTTCTTCTCTTCTCTTTAATTTTGTGTGTGGGTATAGAGGAGATGAGTGCCAGCAGGCTGGAGGGTGGATGGTGCTTTAATTGGGGGCAGCCATACTTAAATATACAAAAATGTACACAAGCACACTGTCGAACAGAAGCCCTGCCATAAGTTTGAGCAAATTAAGACCGCAAGCTCAGTGAAAGAATTTAAAGCATGGGCCTCCAAGCAAACTCACTTGCGTAAAAGTAAACAGCAGCAGTTGAAGATTAGGTTATGGCTTTATTCTTATCAGTTTAATACACCAAAAAGTAAATTTAGATGGATCTACTGTTTCTCTGTGGTTTTTGTTTAAACAGGGAGGTTTAAAAAGAATGAAAATATGAGGGAAGAAAAACCCACAGAAGCCAAATGAGGGGGCCCCCTCATAAATCCCCAGGGCACCAAATAAAACACGGTCACATTTGTAGAGCTACTGGAATCTGTCAATAGGCAGCAGCCCACAGCAGGAAGAGGAGGAGCACACAGTCACAAATACACACACACAGAGCAGAAAACCAGGTCCACTCCACACTGCAGGTCAAAGCCTGTGGAGTATTGATAGGATTCAGTAAAGAAAGGCAAAGCTCTAAAGCTCACCTTTAGCAGAAAATGTCAGCCGGTACTTACAGGAGGTCTGAGGGGATGAAATATAAAGCTAAAGACCACAAGACTCTGCCCGGACTCAGATCTGTTCTAGATTTTTGTCAAGAGAGAAAACACCTCTGTTTGGGGCTGACTCTGATGGTCTGAGAGCAAATCCACTAGTTCATGTTGTGTTGTTATTGTTGTTGTTGTTGTTGTTGATGGTCAGTGCTATGAGCTCTCATGAAACTTAAAAACAGGCTCTGAGTGGAGGAGAGCGCGAACTGAAACATCAAACAGAGGTGGTTCAGACTGGAGCCTGAAGGGTTATTGATGATTTGTTATTGACATTTCACTTAGTCAGCTGTTCCCAGGCCCTGCTTTCTTTCACCTCAGTCAAGTAAAAAAAACCACAAAATACAGCAACGGATTTATTTGTTGCACTTCTATTACAAATATAGTTTCCATCCTCCACAGGTCAGACAACACATCCCCCCAGCTTCTGCAGCAGTTTCTGGTCTCTTAACTTCACTGGGACACTTGAAGCACTTAGAAAACATTAAATCTTAACTTTCTTAAATTGAATCATCTGTCTCCTCCATGCATCATAACACACACAAATTAGGCTCCAGGCAAGATGTGCCAAAGTTTGTGTTGCGACTTGATGGCACTGAAGAGGAAACGTTTTAGTCTCTATTCTGTCTTACCCTCCTAAGATGTTGGGATGCCAACACAAAAAATATTTAAGGTATCTCTTCATGGTTACCAACAGGTCTTTTTTTCTTCTAATCTCTGGACTTTTGCTAAATGTAAGCTCACTTATCATTAATTTTGGCTCTGTTCTTGGTTTCTAATAGGGCTGGGCGATAAACTGAAAATTTACCGATAACGAAATTTACAACAATAACCTACGTCATTTTGCCCATATCAAAAAAATAAATAAAAGTTGGTTTTGGATGTGTGTAGGTAGGCTACGGTCTCATGTCGCTGTCCTTCGTCGGAGACTTGACTCCACCCCATCCAGTCCGTAACAAAGAGGGAAAGACAAGTGAGGAGATAGAGGACGTTTCAAAAGTTGGTCAACAAAGTTAATGTGGGAGGGGGTGAGCAGCTTGTGAAGTAGTTGTCGTCCATTTAACGTTATCAAGGTGAACTGCTCAATATATCGTGACGAGGCCATATCACCCAGCCCTAGTTTCTAACCATCAAGTTGAGTACCTTAGGACATATACTCACAAATTCTCCGTCTTGCTGGAGGGAAAGCAATATTGCCCAACATGCTTCAAGAAAATGTCAAACAGTTTTATCCAAATATGATTTCACCTGTTATTCTCAGGTCAAATTTTCAGATCAGGAGACACAAAATTCCAGACAAATCAGGAGGGACCATAAATAGACAAAAAAATGGATGTTGGTACAGATGAAAAAGAGGTCCATATCTCAGGGGAGAGCTCAACAGAGTTCACATAGACTTCTATGTAAAATATTGCACCCTGAGTAAAGTGTGTTTTTGGCTGTGATTTGTTTAGTTTTAACCACCGCTACAATAACATTAAAATGGATAAAAGCGTAGACCCTGATAGTCTTTCCTTTTTGCTAAGTGCTGCAAAAAGCACAAAGAGATTTCACCGTTTTGCCATCAAACCTTTTTGTTTGAAATGGGCTGGTTGGTGATCTCTAAAGTGGCTGATGGTGGAGTGGGAATAAAGTAACAACACAGGGCTGGTGGTACAAATCTAACTTTCTATTGCTTTTAATGTCCATGACAACTCGGGCTGTAATGCTGGAGGGGCTATCAGTGTGTGTGTGTGTGTGTGTGTGTGTGTGTGTGTAGCTACAGTTGGTTTTATAAATGTACCATCCCCATATATTTCCCATCCACGCTTCAAGGCTTGCCTGTTCCTTGACCTATAGCACAAATACAGGCCGAAGCAATAACGCTCCATCTGACTTATTTAGCTTCCAGCTTTTCCAAACCAGTGCTCAATGACTATGCATGAGCAGGAGCTGAGCTCAGAGGATAGATATAGTACCAGGGCCTTAGATGGATATGCTCTATAGGCAATAAAGCCGGCTACACCACCATCTCCTTAAGCAGGCTTGTGGTGTGTGGGATGATAGGGCAGGCTCCCGGCTATACATGGACTTGTGTGACGGCTTCACTCATAGACACCAGTACAAAGAGGACAGTCTTAGTGTGTATACACAAATTGCAAAAATGACCCCATCAGTCACTCTGGAGTCTATATTCCCTTCTGGAGGGACCTCGGGGCCAGGAGGCAATGGATGGAAGACCTGGACCGAGCACATTCATCCTCGCGCTCCATCAGTGAAACCAGCTATGAACCATGGAACCCCTTCCCAACTGACTAATCGATTCACATGGACTCCTTTTAGCCTGGCTGTAACAATCCACATTAATATATGGATTTAAAATACCTAAAGCCCAGTGGGCAGTCCTCGAGGTCTATATATTTACAGAGACTTTATCACGCTATTACAATATTCATTACTTGGATTATACCCCCAGCTAGCACCTCGGCCTTGGGCGACCACTGCAGCATGATTTGTCTTCAGTAGGGAAGACGTGGACTTCCTGATGTATTACAGTAGCCTAAAGTCTCTGCCTATGGTGAGAGCTATGAATTACAAATTTCCTGATTACATTCATTGCTTCGGCTAAATGCACACAGTGAAAGTTTTCTTCGACCTCATCTCTTAGGAGTTACTTCAAATAGAGGCATTATCACGTAAAATCTTCGTCCTGGCAACCGTCATCATGATATTTGTTTTTGCCCATATGGCCTATCCCTATGCAACAGTGGACTTCAGAAATCAAGGTCTTTATCCTGAGAGGAGGAAAAGAGATAATATATACTTTGCAAGGAGAAAAGATCCTTACACACCAGGGCCGACGCGAATATAGAACACGAAATTACGAAATATTTTGACGCGCCAGACTATACAAAAGCCAGAAGTGGACACACAGTATGCGAAACTTTAGAAAAATCAACCATGATCCGAAAAGATAAATGCCGCAATATCGCAGGACGGGAAAACGTCGCTGATGTGAACGCTTGTATTGACAGGATACAGGTTCGAAAAAAATATTGACGTTCAAAACAATTGCACGACAAAAACAGTCCCGGTGTGAAAGGACCTTTATTCTTAAGACAGAGAACATTAACCTGAGAAAAAGTTAGGCCCAATCTCTTATTCTGATCGGTGATAGGAAAAGTTTAATGTAAATACAGCTATTTCTGACTTCTCTACACTTCAACTTTAACTGACACTGGAAGAGAAAAAGTCTTACAGTGTCAAATAACTACAAGGAGTCCTTCAACTCCATCAGCACACAACAGCACATCAATGCACACACACACACACACACACACAGGAAGCAGAATGTCTGGTAGTGAGCCACAGCTATTTTATAGCTATTAGACAATTACAGAGAGCACCTGGAGGGATCAAGCTGGAGCACTAACACACACAAGTACACACACATCTGGTTTCCACTTGAAAAAAGGAGTGGGGTTAGGGTACAAGAGGCAATTAGTTCAATTGGTCGATATAGAAATGCAACTAATAGGATGCCAAACTAGCCTGAGAAAGAGAAAGAAGGAGACGGAAATGGAGCGTGATAGACTCAAGGATGGTGAAGATGCAAATACTTCTTTTTGTTTTGCATGCTTACAAAGACACCGCCACTCATGCATGCACAGCAGAAAAGCAACTGTGTTTTAACTAGGCAAAGGCAGCTGAGCTGTGCCCTACAGACAGCTGAGCAGACAAGGGAAGGAGATAAGAGAGGAGATAATGGAAGGAAGGAGAGAGAGGGCGGCATATGACACAAATGTAGAGATAGAGAGTGAAGGGAAACCTTTACAGACCACCATCCTCTCCCCAACAATGTTTGTGTGTGTGTGTACAGTTCCTGTGAGCATGTGTGTCTGTGTATTTCAAAGAGGAGGTGTTGACGGAGGCTGGCAGGATGTGAAGCGATTGTCCTTTAAGATAGTGAGCTGAAAGGAGTAAATACTGCAAACACGCTGCCCTCATGGCTCCGCTCATTTGCATTCCATCTGCATACTTAAACTGCAGCAATCTCCACATCATCACACTCGCGCGCACTTCTGCATGCATGCACTCACACACACATGCAGACAAGGAGCAGGATGATGAGTCAGATAGGACAGCAGCTGTTGCTCCGAGCACAAAAGGTGAGTCTGAGTGTTTTAATTAGCGACGAGTCTGTCATTAAAATAAAACTGCTGCCATGAATAAAGGAGGGGAAGAGAGCGCCTCAGTGGAGATCCAGGGCGTTCCCAGCATACAGTGTAATAAATAAACTGTGTACATTTAGATTCAACAACAGCTGTTGGTGCCAGTGGAGATACAGACGCTGCCAATGTGTTTGCCACAGTGAAAAGATGCACATTTATTATCCTTGTTTTTTATGTACCATGAAAATACAGGATTCTTTGAATTGCAAAGCTGTTTCTGCAACTTTTATGCAGCTAAATCTTTAAATAATTGACCAGAGATAAAATTAAGCTGTCTTTTCTACTCCTGGTTGGAAGCCTTACTGCTGAAACCCTTGGGATCATTTTCAAGGTGTTGTATGTGAATTCCAAGTCTCAGTTGATAGTAGTCAATCGAATGTAATCAACTCGATAAATTTAGTGCTTGCACTTCTGACGAAAGAAGTCGAGTTGACCAGCTCTCTGGGAGAGCTCACATGCTCCATTATAGAGTAATTGCATGCATTGCATTGCTGTGTGGCCCCAGCCTCTCCCTGATGCATTTTTAGCCATGTGCTCTGGTGCATATATAGCTGCACTTAATTGGAAAAGTCTAATATATTCAATCAGTTTTTTTTTTTTTAGAAAACTAAAGTACCATGTATTCTTGACTCATTACATGTAAACGAAAAACCTTCCGAGTAGTTTTCCATTTCACTGTTCCAGTTTTGTCCGATAGGTTAAATCTCACAGTCTCACTCAGCATGCATAAACACGACCACGAGGAAGCCTGCTGATTGAACAGCTGTCCACAAGACAATCACTGACACCCTCCACAAGAAGGGTGAGCCACAGAAGGTCATTGTTTAAAAGGCCAGCTTGTTGCACAGTGTTGTATTCAAGCATAATAATGGTAAACTGCATAGAAAGGAATGAAGTGGTTGCAAAAGGGGCACATAGGACATCATGGAAGAGGTGTTGCATTCCCAATATCAAGCCACTCATGAACCAGGCATGGCAACGTCACTGCTTTTTAGAAATCCAGGTCCTAGAGAGGCAGGAAATCCAGAGCATTGAGAGTCCAATATGAATGTCTACAGTCTCTGTGGAGTTTGGACTACATCTCATCTGGTAGTCTTGGTCTACTATTAACCATCTATGAGGAGATGTGAGAGCGCTTCGTCCTCCCATCTGCTAAGAAGCTTCATGGAGATGCTGACCTTCTTTTTTAGAAGAAATGAGCACCTGCCCACAACACCAAAACTACCAGATTACCAAAAACCATCAAATATTAGTGCTCGATAGGGGTGGGAGAAAAAAATCGATACAGCATAGTGTTGCGATATTTTGTCTGGTGATATATCATATCGTCTTATTTACCAAGTATCTATTTTTCAAGTTATTTGCTAATATGAAGTCAAATCTATGACAATGGAAAAATAACATTAGCTGTTTGTCCAGTGAGGTTAGAGGAGGTGACATCATAGAGCAAGAGAAAGTTAGTACAACAAATATATATATATATATATATATATATATATATATATATAAGGCTACATGAAAATGAAATACAACATAAATAAGACAAACATGAAAGAAAAATCAAATGCTAAATAAGCTTAACGGTTGAAAACATGTATGAATCGCAATATACTGTATCGCAATACTCTATATATTGCAAAATGTTAAAAATCGCAATAATATCATATCATGGCCGAAAGTATTGTGATAATATCGTATCGTGGCCACCAGTGATTTCCAGCCCTACTGCTTGACTGACCTGACCTGGGGAGGATGATGAGAGACACCCAACCCAAGAATACATCAGAGGAACGTAGGCTATGGAAACCCTTCAGCTGTGCCAAACTGATAGCTTCTATGCCACATGCTGCACATCACAGTAGTGGAGCTCCAACCATTCTCTGCACTCTTTATGGATTAATATTGTCGCTACTTTGCACTCTAAAGCCAACCCGCCGACTGCAAATACAAGCTGTGACCGCCTGTAGCTCCTTTTTGCCACCAACTGCATCAAAGAGCATGTCGAAGGAAAGCATCAGGGGAACATCTGAATCTGTGGCTGCACCCCAAAGACACAGAAAACATCAGCTACAACTGCAGGCATTTTTTCACTCTGAATTCCCAAGTCACGTGTACGGGGATAAGGTTGAAAATGTGCGAGCAAACCCTTCAGGGCACAAACATGAGGTCAAAAATTAATATCAATTAGCAGCACTGATAACAATATGCTTTCAGTGTAGATCAGTTGAATCTGGCTGATACTTATCCGCTTTATAATGTCAGACAGTAATCGAACACTCTCTAGATCGTAGGGAAACTGCAAGACGAGGATCTGGATAAGATCAGGTGTTTAGTTTTATATTTCAGCACGTGAAAGTGACAGAAGGTAATTAAATCTCTTTCAACAAGCCGAGAGGTATCTCTTTCAATATCTGCACGAGGGACCCGTTTTTATGCCAGCTGTAAAAGATCACCTCTGTGAGTAAAATTTCACAACTTCCCACAAAACCAAGAAGCACAAGTCTTTTTCCTGCGGGATTTTCATTGATGTCATTTTGCTCCAAGGACCCACGATCTAGAACTTTGGATCCCTCCTTTACAGAGGAAGTGCAAATGTGACACATTACCACTGAACATGTACTTCACTGGTAAAATGTCACAGGGTTTTTTTTAATGTGAAAGTCTAAAGAGCCTTTTGACTGTGAGGGTAATTCCTCTGCTCACTACAGATTTCAACAGAATTATGTGAGACGTGATTGCGAAACACGGTGCAGGTTCTCATGAACAACCTTTTTTTCTGTTTTTCGCCCTCTGTATTTTACGATTGGATGTGTAAAGTCTAAAAATATGATTTTGAATCAATAAAAGTGCACCTGTTCACCGAGGTCAGGAAGTGTCAGACCTGCTGTTAACCTTGGTCAGGGAGGAGAAACAGAAAAAGATCGTTCATTACCTTCAGATTGATTCCTGACCAGGGTTTAATCAGAAGCGCTCAACTGTATTGACAATGGAAGATAAACAGTTAATAATAAACGGTGTTCAATACCGTGAAACATACATTTGACTCTTCTGTATTTCATTTTACTCCTGCAAAGAAATCCTGAAAGAAAATGTGCCTCAACCAGAAGGGAAAGCCGTCAGATGTGCCAAAATTATGCAGGTGTTTCAAGCAACCCTAATCAGCCCAATCCACCTTCAACTGTTACCCCCCCACCACTCCTGCCTACAAAGCCTCTGCGAGAGCTCACACCGTGGACCATGCAGAGTTCTCCAGAGAGCCTTTGAATCCAAGCCCACAAACAAATTTAGCTGATTGTAGGATTGTGTCGGTCACTCACAACAGGCCGTTTATCCTCCGCAGAGAGGGGCCCCTGCAGCCTGCCCTCTGCGGCACCGCAAAAACAACACTCACCCACTGAGACCAGGACACGGCGGGCCAGCTCCCCGCATGACCCGATCAGATGCCGCTTGGGTAAGAGGCCGAGTTCATGGAACTTTATCCTCAAATAACTTAAGAGGTCTTGACTAAATAACACCGGGCCACTGGAGGTTACCAGGGGGGACTGTAAGACAACTTTATGAGGTCAGCAGAGTTGTTGGTTTTCCTGGAGAGAAAGCGAAAATATCTAAAAAAAGAAAGTCAGCAGAGACGCCTGAAAACCTCCAGATTTCAAACCTCCTTCTAGGAGGTTGGGGGATATGGGATAAAGTTTATCACAATATATTATTATCATATCGGTCGATAGCGATATATATCACGATATAAAAATAAAATTTAACAGTGTTTATTGGTAGCATGTCTTTTGCAAAACAATAAGCTACTGCATCTGTGAGGTCTTTGTGTCTCTCTGTCTCTTTGTTGTAAGGCATTGCGCTAGAGAAAGCGGACTGAATGGTTGGCTGTTTCGGCTGCACAGCGACACGGGCCCCCTGCTCCGCTCGGGGTTTGTAACCTTTTGCATTGTGCGTGCTCTGCCGCGTAGCACTGCATCAGGTGGTGAAAAAGATTTGAGGTTTTCCTCAAATTTGCGAGAACATGTTCTCGACATAATTTGCAGTGCACATTACTCTGCTTCATCTCCGACCTCAAAAAACAAAATACCTCCACACCACCGACGTTTTCCTGTCAGTGTTGTCGACGATGTCATCATCTGTTGAGCCTTCATCTGTATTTTTGCCAGGGGTAGCACTCATTTCCTTTTCTTCTCATCGACAGCGCTGTCGGCTTCCTGTGTTAAAGTGCTATGGTTGCGTATAGCTGCAGCCTGCTACTACACAGTTGTTTGCAACTTGGTTCTAATTCAGCACATGATTGGTTCAGCGCGGAGCAGACCCGGGGAAACTCCCCTTTTCATTGGCTATTTGTATAGTCTACCAAAACATGGCAGAATGTCAACTATTGAAAAGCATATTGACCATGTCAGTGTTTCCCCTAGAATTTTCAGCTGTGGCGGTGTGGTGGTGTGTGTGTGTGTGTGTGTGTGTGTGTGTGTGTGTGTGTGTGTGTGTGTGTGTGTGTGTGTGTGTGTGTGTGTGTGTGTTGGGGGGTCGTTGTTATAAGCTGTGTATAAGCTTAAACGTTACCCTTCACATTAGTAGAAGAGGGTCCGACAGGATTTGATGCGCTCCTTGATGAGTCACAACAAGTCGGAAATAACGTTGTGTATTGTTGTGCTCACACAGTGCAAGTAGAATCATTAGTGGTGCATTGATATTAATGATCATTGAGCAGCCACTGCTGAATGAATGTAGGGGAAACACTGCTGATACATATGAGTCCGAGGTAGAACTATGTGAGATAAAAACTCATTTTTTTTATGTGTGGCGGCTTTTATTTAGCCGTGGCGGTGCGCTACGATCAATTGCATGTAAGGGAAACACTGCATATTTTATATTGATATTGAGGGGAATTAATTTTCAATATTGTTATCGTTTTTTTATACTATCATGTGGCATGTGACATCACTTAGGTATCTCTACCACAGGTCAAGTGTGTTATTTACATTTTTTAACAATCAAAATGATCCATTAACTGGTGTGCCCTCTCTCTGCACCCTTTGCATACCTTCACCATTAGCTCCTGTGCTCTCTGTAGACGATCAAAGAAAGAGAAGGAGACATTCGCTGTCAGGTCGTGTTAAATTCAATGATCGCAGCACATTGTCTCGTGTTAAATATGAACCTGAATATTCCTTTGCACAATCCGCTCTCTCATGTACCACCATCAAACATTAATATTTGCTTCTGGCTGAGCTTGAAACTTGCAAAGTCTTTCACTCTTTTATGGATATTGAGCGGCCAATCCTGTCGACACCTATTTAAGCATGACTCAGATTTTTAACCATAATTACGAGTAATTTGATAGTGGGTGACTGTGTTGGTTGATGGGTGTTTTTAGACTTCTTGTATAAATGTAGGAATAATAGATGTTACGTAACGGCGCTGCATTTGAATAAATCTTATTTTAGTGTCTTGTGATTGTTCTGTGAGTCTGCCAAGGGACGCAAATGGAAATTAGCCTGCAGCTAAATCAGGCATAAATCATTTCTTCTTATTTGAGAAATTTTCATGAGGCAAGGGTCTTCTTTAACAAAGTCTTATACTGATAATGATTCCAGATGAAATATAAAAGAAACATCACTTATTAAGGTAGTTTTGCAGTATTAAAATGCACTGATATATGATTTATTTCTGAGTAGGTTCAGCATGTTGAACTCATTGAAAACATTGCGATGTATGATGGTTTATTTTAGTCTGGAAGTTCAGCCTTTGAAGCTCCTCTCTGATGGAAGCAGGTAATCTAGGACAGTATGCTTGGAGTTCTCTGGAGACAAACACCAACTGACTACCCAAAATGTACAACATCAGCATGTCTAATTATCTCCTATCAAAGCGAAGCAGCTGCAGATTTTATGCATTACAAACTTTCTACAAACAATCTCAGCTCCAAGGCTCCAGCGGATACTGTTATCGTAGACAGAGTAAAAACTCACCCCTGCTGACATTTCAGACGTTTAATAATCCGAGGCGTAATAACCTGCACTGTTGGATCAACCTTTATGCGAACAGGTTTGTCTAAATAATGGTTCGACACCATGTTGATTGACTCAAATGGCATCTACCTGAATATAAACAGAGGAAGGGATGTATTGAATGGGAAAAGAGAGACGTGTTGACAGAGCAGACACATGCAAACGTTTGCTAAATGATATCCTGTCAAATAGGCTTCGCTGCCACATTGGTGGTTTGCCCACAGCCGTGTTTCAGCCATCATGGCTGTGCAGCTTGACTGTAACAATACTAATCTCATCAGCAAAAAATAGCTCTTTTATTTATAGCTACTTTTATATTGTGCATAATTCACATGAAAAATGCACTTCTGTGGCGTTTTCTCAAATATGATCCCTCCCCAATGTTCCGAGTGTGTTCATTAGTTGCTTCATTAGTCCAGAGGTGTTGGCGAACTTCTCTATTTGTCTTCCTGTCAGGAAATATCGCGCTGTCATGGACCATTTCTGCACCACCGAGAGTTTACTGTGTGCAAACTGGGTTGACGATGCATCTCGTTTCTCCTCTCTGTGACAAACTGCAGCCTCGCAAAGATGTGGAGCAGCTGGCGTGCGGGAGAGCGGAGTTGTCTGAATAAACGACAGCACCACAGAGCATCCAAAAACAAATGATTAGCACCAAATAGAGCGAAAACCCCAAGGCTGCAGCTCAAGTCCTCATGCATAGCTTCAACTGCATATTTGTGCCGCTGGTGCCATGACAAACTTCAGACATCTGCGACACACAGTTGACAGAGGGATGCATCCTATTAGTGATTTAAACACAGCCCAGACCCTTTTTTATGTAATGTGCTCAATGCCACGTACTTGCATCTGACAGCATGACAGCAGGGTTCCTTAACCTTTTCACGGAAGGTCAGGTGATGGTGTCTTAAGGTCAGGAATGCCACTTGAAAGTGTGGCGCCTCTCATACTGAATACGTGCAGTGATCTTTAAAGGATCAGGGCTGTGTGTAAAAACTGCAAACAAAAGCATTACGCCTGAGTTACAATGATATTAGACTAGACAGTACGGATTTTCCAATACAGTCTAAGTAACTGTTGCAGTTTTTTAACTATTATATTTATTCCACTAAGTGTGTAAATACTTCAGGCGCAACTTTTTAGCAGCAAGTTTCACAGACAGGTGTATTATCACCGTGAATAACATCTTATTCATTGCTGTTGTACTCAAAGTGCTCCCAAACTGCCAAAGGCTCTGATTTCTTTGGTGGTAGGGCTGAGCGATATGGCCAGAAATGCCATCATGATAGCATTCTTCAGCTGATAACAATTATCATGATAAATGTCAAATCCTTACTTGTTTCAGAAAACAATGAGACTATTCACAGCTGTCATTCAAACCTCTTCCTACACCTTGTATACATCTGGGGAATTGTAGTCAGTGATAAATGTTACCAGCCAGGTAGTGCATAACTGAGGCAAACCACTCAGATAGGCTTCTTAAATCCCTCATTTTCAACATAACTAATAACAAACATGTCATTTGTAATAAAATGCGCCACTGCATTTGCGTCTTTTTGCTTTATTGTCATAAGGCTTAATGCTGAAAACACAAAAATGTATCAGAGTTTGCTTATTGAGAGTCCACTAACACTTCATCAGGACTGCCATTTCCTGCTTTAAGCGCATCCTGGCAGGTCAAATTGTTTCAAGTGATGAAGAAGTTTTGTGGTATTGCATTTCTTGGCACGTTTTCAGCAGAGTTTGCAGTGCTGTACTGTATCTTGTTGGACACAGATAAACAAACATCTCCAAATTGCATTTTTGCTGACAATGATTTTGCTTTACTTTCTTTAATGTTACTGGCTTGTATCAGCAGTGTTTCCAGTGCACTCCAAATGTCTAAAAGCCTTCCTCCTTTCACCCTTGGGACATAAATGCTGTCCATTGTTTTTTCCTCTATTAAAGGGACATTAGTAACCCCCTTTTCCAGTGTTTGAGTGGAGTAATAACAGCTCAGTCCTTACTCTACCTGAATTTTAAAGAAGAGTTTAAACATTTTAATTAGAAACTAATATATCATGGTGATCATCTTAATTGTTATATCGCCCAGCCCTACATTGGTGGATACAAACTTCACTGCTTGGTCCCTACGAGCTTAAGTAACTTAGATCATCATACTTCTTTGACAATATGAGCTCATTTTAGGCCTAAATACTTTCTATCAGTACAGAAATTTATTCCTCAATGCAATTTCATACATCATTATTATATATAATTCTGTGAGTATTGACCATAGTTTTAAAACAGAGATCTGGGGAACCTGACCAATAACAATAACCTGAGGAGATCTCATTGAAATTTCAATCTCAGTATCATTTCACTTTGTAATATCACTCTCTGATATCAACACAGTAGACACATGTATTCAATGATGGCAGCAAAGCTTTATCTCCAATCAGTTCAATCACCCTCTGTTGATTAACCTGAGCAAGCAAATGGAATCAAGTCACCTGGCCAGATTGTGAGAACTCCAGATATTTCTGTCGCCTCAATCTGAATTAATTTAAATATTTTTAGTGAAGATATTTATATAACACAGAGCTGGGATGATAACACCTACAATAAAGCTGCAGCCTGACTGCACACAGCATCAGTAGACACCTGAAACCACCTCTGAGAGACTCCACCACTGGGCTTGTTTCCCACACACGCACACACTGTGCAGTGACATAATGCAACAATAGCTGACATGCTACCTGTTGGTGTTTTCCACCCTGCTGCAGGCTGAAAGGCTCTTATCAGTGATAATGGGGGGTTATCAGGGGGCAAACAAGCCACAGAATACAAGGAATACACCAGTGTGCCATGACACTATCTTGGTTAACAAATGTCAGAATAAAAATGACTCGCCCTGCTTTTCAAGAGGCTTGAAAACCCAGGGTCCCTTAAGATATCCCATTATCAGGTCAGGGTCTACGCAGTACACAATCTAGGTCATATAAGATAAGTAGGAGGCTAGAAGAGGTGCTTTATTCCTCTTATTCATGACCTCAGGGTTTCCCACAGTGTTAAATGACCACCACAGCTGGTAATGCACCAGCCCTGCAATGCTTAAACTGGGAGGACAGGTATATCAGCCCGGAGGGAGGGGGATTCATCCTGCATGCATTCCTCCGTTTTCTCCAGGAATTCACCTCTGTTCAATTTCGTGGAAAGAAAATCGCCACGCAAAACTCTGCTTTAAAACCTGCCAAAACAACGTCGACGGGTCAGATAAGGTGTACGGAGGTCTAATTTTAAGACGTTTAATCCTTGGCTTATCTCTACAACATGTTTTGCAAATTTCGGCTACAGTTACTTCTCGTATTGCTGCCACGATAAGGAGAAGTAATCTTTAAAAGGACAGTCAACCTGTCCTCTCTGGTATCTTGCTGCGTTAAAATACTGTTGTCTTCACTATTTAATACGGGTAGCTGTTTTTGACAAAGTTTTGTAAACATGTGTCAATGAATGTAACCATCTTGAGCTGTGTTATATGTTTTGTTTATTAGTTCAGATAGTACTGGTACTGCTGCAGGGCACCACTGGAAATGACACTCATGTATCACTGGGTCCTCTCTGCTAAAGTAAGGCTGATAATAAATAATAATAATAAAATTAATACCTTTAACAGTGCTCTGGTAAAGTGGTGAACTGATGAGCTGTCATTCATTCACACGTTGGTGCCTCTCTTCGCTGGAGCAGACTTGAAATGTCACGCGAACATTTTGTAAAAGTGGAAATTTCTTAATACATTCGCCTCTTTTTCGCGTTTTATGTGAGCCGGATTGTGAAGAGGGTATTAAACTTTTATGTAAATTGCTGAGTGAGGTAGTCACATGAACATTTGCAGCCCTGATCCAAGTCAAATTTAAAGCTGTCAGGTTTTCAGCGGAGTTTCGTTAGCGTTTACTCTCCGTCGGACAAACAGCACGCGAGCTCAACAGATACTCACCTCTTTGACTTTAGCCCGTCTCTCTTTGGTTTCGGGGTCCAGGGGTTCGTGTCCTGTCGCCCCAGGTGGGCGGCGATACTCAATGAAAGGTAAATTATTGACATCCTTCCCACCTTGACCTATAGTCTCCTTTGCAACTTTCTCTTTCTCCTTAATAATGTCCTGTTTTATCTCGTCGGGCCGTTTCTGTAGAGTATCCTTCGCCTCTATGAGAGCTTTTTCGTGGTCTTTCTTGATCTTGGCCAGGACCTTCTCGTCGTTTCCAGCCGAACCCGAGTCCCCGCTGTCCTGCCCGGTGCGGGTGTTGGTCTCCACCGCAGGGGAATGAAAGAAAACTCCGCTAAGCAGCTTTGTCGAGTCCGGTAGGAAGAAAATGGCCCCGAAACATAGGGTTATAAAAGCGCTAAAGACTAACAACAAAATGAATTTCTCTGTCAACCTGAAAGAGGTCGGGCTGGCAGACTTCCTATTCGGGGTCGCGGTAAAAGGTAGAAGAGTTGCAACTGGCATTTTCCCTCTTCCTTCAACAACTCGAACAACACAAAAATCAATTTAAACGGTCGAAGTAACACGTGTGGGGTTCAATTCCGCTTTATCCCGTTCAGAAATCCATTTCCTGTTGATGTAAAGCGTATCAAATGTAAAGTACCAGCGGTAAAATCTCCCGTAAAAAGTTGAGGAGTGAGGCGGCTGCCCATACCGGAGAATCTCTGCAGACAGAGCGAGTCTAACGGCTAACACAGGAAGCAACGGCAGATAGGCGTGACTGACAGCCGCGATGAGCTAATCACTTTCTGCCCTGTGAGTGGTGGGAACGAGGGGGGCGGGGCCTCCCAACGGCTGGGTATAAAAAGCGTTGACAGTCGCGTTAAAGAGTTCATTGCTTACTAAACGTTCAACAGAGAAGCAGACTAGAGAGGGGTTTGTGTTCAGTGAGGGCTGGAGCTTTTTAAAAGAACAACTTATTCATTTGGTTTCGTTGTAATCAAGTTAAACTCGAAAAGCAAACTCAAAGAAAGACTATTCTTAAACCTGTTAACAGAAATAATATCAAGTAGGTGATGTTTGCCACTTCAATTTAATTAATGTGCCTGTTGAAAACAATGTATTTACAGGCTTTTTGTTGCTGCCATTTACAACTCTGTGATTGTGTCTGTGTGTTTGTGATACTCTGTTGGCAACCAAGTGAGGAACTTTCAGTTTGTGATAAATCTGCAATATTGGTGCCCCCTGTGGACACAGCCGAACATTTTATCTCAAGGCTGATCTCTTTTTGTTGTTGTTCATTTGTTGGTTGTCTGACAAGAATTTCAATCCTCCACTTATCGTGTAAAATATAAGGAAAGTTAAGTGTGGTGGCAGCTGCTACTAGAGTCAAAAAATGTTTCTCTTCAAGCTGGTTCTGATAGGAATGCTTTTTTTGGTCATATAGGAGAGTCAGTGTTAAATGTGGTTTATTTCACTGGTTGTAAACTCCTCACAGGGGCTTCAAAATAATCATTTACCTGCAGTATTTTGCGTCATCTTCTTTTCGAACCAAAGTCTGAGACCAAACCAAGGTTTTATCTTTATTTTGTACAGCTATCACTCCATGGGGTCCTCAACTTTTGCCAGCGTCCCCCAAAATAACAGTCCCAGAGGCTGGTGGTTGAACAGTAAACACCACAGGGGTCATAAGACAACAAAGAAAAACACTGGAAGAAAACAATGGAATCATATTATACATTGAGTATTTAAAATTAGACTCCTGTTTTTGTTTTAAGTTCAAATTAATGGATAAAATTTCAATCAATTTGAAAACTGCTCTTTGGCATCTCTTAAGACCCCTCATTCTGTCTCATGACCCCCCAAAGGAATTCAGACCCCTGTATTGCGAACCATTGGTCTACTGTTTCTAGACTGAGAAATGTAGACTTAACCCCAGTCCAGAAAGGACATGACCAAAAACCAATGCAGGATGGCCCTGGTCTTCAGGTCATTGCACTAAAAACAGACATGACTGAGTGGAATAAACTGCATAGGCAAATTATTTCTAAATCATTCAGTAATTCAGTTTCAATTGGTGATAAGATGTCTTTGCTCCTTTTTGCAGACAAATTTACTGTGTCAATAACTTAACTGTTAAATCTGTTTGTGTCAACATTTTATTTAGCATCCCAACTATCTGGACTTGATGTGGTGGAATCCAACATCATGTTTCCAATTTAGCACTAATTTTATTTGTCAAGAATATTGCAGTTAAGAAATAACTTTAATATGTCTGCATATTATATATTTAAAACAAAATTACAAAGAATTGGGACTTCAGTACTTAATTTTCTGCCCAAGTTAAGATCCTGGTATAAGTGGGGACTCTCAGCTAGGTTTTAAGTCTTTCTCTCAGCCATGACATTCCTCACTGGCTTACCATCTGACCATGTCATGTGCCGCTCTGTCTGGCCTTCCATTGTGATCAGGTCCCTTGTGACAAAACAGAGGGCTGGGTTCAGCCCAAAAATTAATTAAAAAGCAGGTGATGTTGCTGAAGACAATAACAAACACTACTGTAGCGCAGAGGAGTAAAATTTAGCTGCTCTATTATTCATCACTCAGGCTTTATAACTCATGTCCAGTGTGTCCATTACATTACTTATTTACAATTATGAATACAACTGCGGACCAACCTCTTTACAATGCAAAGTCCACCTCTGAAAATCCAATCTTTCACTGTGTGCATTGTGCATATTATTATTCATGGCGATAGAAACCCACCAGCATCACATGAGCATGTGCAAACATGCATCAATGTGCACACGCACTTCCTGATGAGAGCCATGACCTTGTCTGCTTTTCAGTGCTGCAGACAAATGGCAATCACTTAAATTGTCTCAGTCAATGACAAATAATAGTTTCAGGAACCAGACAGTTAGACCCATGAAACATGTAATTTATAGTTAAATAGAGAATGGAAATTATGGGAATAGCTGGAATGAGAGGTTTATCAAAGAGAGAGGAGAAAAATCAATCTTGGACTTGTTCTGTGTCATTAGAGATACTGATGAGTGTTTGCTTCTGTTTTCAAGCTGATAATCCATCTTTTGTGTGTGATTTGTATGTGTAAACTTACTTTGTTTGTATGTTGAATGTTCAAATTTCTACATTGTACATGACTGACCATTTTTTTTCCAATAAATAGCTGCCAAATCACAGAACTGGCAGACAGAAAAACAAGTTTGGATTGAAATCTTTCCCGGTTATATAACGCACCTCTCCCATGCTTCACCTGCTGCATGAGAACTAGAGAGGTGGAAACTCTAATCTGCAGATGACAGATGTGTGCTGCCATATTGAAATTCTAATTCTGGGATGACAACTCGTCTAAATGATGACACACGTCCACATGATTACTTTCTCACACTGCGATTCAAGCAGAAAATTAATTCTTGGATGAAATGTATGGCATCGCAATACCCAACTAAGAGCCTCATGTGACACCGTTTTGACAACTGATGTTCTTTTACTGCCACATTTCATCAAAGTTGGATCCTGTAGTGGGATTTGTTTCAGACCTAAGAGGCTGTTGAAATGTATGTATGTATGAAATATTATTTCCCTGTGGTGTTGTGGTTGTTGTAAGTGTGAAGGAATAAATCACCTTTTGTTGCAAAGAAGGAAAAACATGTGGAGTGCAGGAGATACACCTTTGAAACACACCCAAAAGGATAATATTGTAGAACCTTGCACAAATCAGAGGTTAAAGCTCTTGTAAGAAGTTTTATTTTTATTTATGAAACAGATTAAAATTCTTATTTATGGTTATTTTTGATATATAAAAAGAAAAAAGACCATCAGAAACAACGTAAATGATTTTGTTGCGAGAGGGTAGGTGTCAGCCAAGCAGCTTGAGAAACAGGTGTTGACAGGTGTGAATTTTAGAAGTCAGGCTGATTATATCTTTCAGTGAGACACTTCTTAAACATCAGATCAGCAAAGACTGCTTTGTCCACAGGGGGCGCCATCGATACAAACTAAAATCTCCTCACAGGAGCTTTAAAGACTATAGAAATCTGAAATTGAGGCATGAGGCTCCTTGAGGGAACCTTCCAGAAAGGATAAATAAAATTGTATCTAATCTAATCTAATCTAATCTAATCTAATCTTGTATCTTCAATAGAAAAAGACAAGATACAAAAACTGAGTTAAGTGGGCTATTTAGGTCAATTATCGAGACTGTGGGGGAGTGGTAGTGCAGTGCAGCCCCTAACAGCATGCTTGGATCTTCTAGGTATGGAAGCTGGGCATGATACGTGACTGGAGATATTTATTACTTATTCTGAGGTGTGTTTGCAGCCTTTGAACCACAAAAGATTGTGATTTTTTTTTTTGATGGGGTCATCTTTGTTTATGATAATACAAAGTAGTGATTACATAGTTATTTTAACTCATCTGTTTGGGAATGCTTTTGCCTGCTGCAAGTTACATGAACGATTGAAAAGTTACCTCACTGCATCCTGATGCAACCTCAAAGAAGTTGAGATAGGAGCATAAGCCCTGTCAAACCTAAATGCTAATTTCGCCTGTTTTCAGGAAATTTGGGGGAGATTATTTTCCTTTCCTTATTTTGATAGGACAGTTTGAGCGAGACAGGAAATGGGGGGAGGAAGAGGGGCTTGACATGCTTTTAACCAACACTTGAGGATTAGTTACAAAATGTTTAGTTATCAATGTCAAAGTTAGCAGTTTGCATACACATGTCATGTTAACCTATGTATGTCCCCAAAGCTGGTAATTCAGTGTAGTCAAAAGGCAAATACTCCTCTAAATCTGCTGATATCTGCAATCCTGGATCAGAACAATCACAGTTATCAGTCCCACTCATACAAATGCAAACCTACTGAGAGGCAGTGGGGAAGTTTCACTTATACATAATGTATAGTTGATTTTAAATTCATAAGCTGTGTTGGATGTGGCTGCTCAGAGGAGATAAACACATGACTGTGCACACAGCTGCAGCCCCAAGATGTCATTCTTGTTAAGGTGCAATGAGCTCCGGTATGCTGAGGCAGCTGTGGGTGTAAAAATCAGCCTGTCTGCTCCCTCACTTTTTTATGTTTGATAGTTGAATTGTCTGTGAAGGGTCTACAGAGAACCCCTGGCTCTTACAAACATTGAGTGGACCACTTTACAACTTGAATATAATGAACTTAATTTGTGAGTTTTTCAGCTGTAAGTCTGTGCACAGCCAATCCTTTTCTGCCATTAAACTTGTGGAGAATTTATGCACTTGGCTAATTTTGTCATGTTGGAGTCTGTTTTCCAAGGATTAGTGTGTCCCATGTGTTTTAACTTGTCTGTCTCCATGACCCCCAACCCAAATGGCTTATATGTATGCACTACCTGACTTCCAAGGTTCACTACAAATGAGCTCCTCAGTCACTCTGAGTGCTAAATAATTCTGTGTTTGGGCTTAAACTGAACTCAGTTGGAAACCAAGTATGCCTCTTCAAATGCTTGAGGGTTTCTTGTGAAGCTGTTTGCATTGCCAAAGGGACAAAACAAAGAGTTAGTATTTGGCAGCCTTGTTGTGAACTGAGGCTGTGCACTCATTAAAGTTGTATTTTCGTTGTTCTGTATTTTAAAGTCAAAGATTGGATCTGTTTTGTTTTGATGCTGCTATTGTGTCCATTTCCCACCCTCTATAAATAATTTATGGGATGTGTATAGTGCTGCATCTATTGATCTTGACAAAATCCCTGAGATCCTTACAGTCCAACTCATTTAAGTAAATTAGAGATTCATTACCAGACTTAAGGCAGACTTGGGTACATTTACTGGAGGCAGGGAGCCTCTGTTGAATCTGGTTTCAGTCCAGTGAAGAAGTCCTTGCCAAGTCCACCATGCAAGCTCCCCGCTGGCACCCGCAATGACTTTCTTCATGACACAGCACAAGTCGTGTCATTACATAAGTATGAATCATGGAAACTGGAGAAGCAAAGTTGTGCTTTCCAGGTGACACAGAAAGTCTTTTTGGAATGTGGAGTCATTGTGGTCTAACATCAGAAATAAGAAATAACTCTACACAGACACAAAAAATTCTGCCTGGAATCCTCAAACAGTAGGCCCAAAATTACAATACCATTCCACTCGTACATGGTTATGTTGGTCTTCAACTTAAAGCTCCTGTGAGGAATTTTTAACTGGATATAAACAGACAGACATTAATGGTAGTTGTTCTTTTAAACCACAAAAGCAAAAATAAAAAAGCAGGATATCTACCACTCAAACATGTACCAGACAAGATACACATGGATAACTTCACCCACAGAGGGTGCCAAAATGCAAACAAACCATATTTTTACTACAGGAGTTTTAAATACAGACTCATTTGCACTAATGTTGAGCTGTTGAATAGGAAATGTTTGCATATTTTGTATTTTTCACTTGTAGTACCATATCTGTCATACTGTGTTGAAGTATGGGGGAATGTATATAAAACAAATATAGACCCAATCATTAAATTACAGAAAAAAGCTATTAGAATAATAAATAAAGCCAGTTACCTTGAATCAACCAGTCCATTGTTCATTAAGTCTAATACATTAAAATTTGTAGACATGGTGTACACCAAAACTTTGGAAATTGTTTTTCGGGCTAAGAGTAAAAGCCTCCCAGGTTGTATTCTACGTCTTTTTAAAACAAGAGAAGGACGGTACAATTTAAGAGGAGTTTATATTTTTAAAACAGATAAAAATGCAAGAACAAATGTGAAAGCTAGATGTGTTTCAGTTTGGGGAGTTAAGCAATGGAATAACCTTAACGATGGGTTAAAATTGTGTAACTCTCAGGTAATATTTAAAAAAAGACTTTAACATTGCCCGATACCAAATACCCCTCCAGCTGTGCAATAGAGAAATGTACCATAAAATTCAGCATGAAGCATTCAATTTTAAAGTTTTTTTTTTTAAACCCTTAGAGAGGGGATGCAGTTTTCACTTTAAACACCTTTTTCACATGAGGTTGACATTATTTTATCAATCAATACCTGTTGATTCTAGCCTGGTGCCTGTAAATAAGGACATAACAGTAGTCCAGTTAAATTGTCTAATTGTAGCTTGACTGAGCATGTAAAGGAATGAGTCATCCTCACTGCTAAATGGCACAATTTTTTGTCCAACAATATTTTTGCAATTAATCAGAAAAAAAATGCATCAGATTCACTGTGCAAGATTTCTGTACACGGGATTTTTAATAAGATTATGGGACTGGAAACATGTCTGATAGAGAACAGCCTCAGTGTGCAAAGAGCCTCGAAAGCACAAGCAAAAGTTTGTTTACAGATGCTTGTTTACTCTGGAAATTCCGGTTTAAGGTTGTAACTTCCAGTCCAGCCCATTTATTTCAAGCTAATGAGGAAGTCAGCTTCAAAAAAGTTTGATATTTTCATTAAGCTAATATTACTAGTATTGTCAGCTCAGTGCACCCTGGGAATCCACTGTCAGCCAATTTGCTGATGTAAAATAGGCCATGCAGTCATCACCCAGCTGTTTGATGCTTCTCTCTCTCTCTCTCTCTCTCTCTCTCTCACTCGCTCTCTCGCCTTCTCTCTCCCTCTTTCTCACAGTCCAAATATAACCTCGCCCCAATCTGATTTAACCGCCGTGCTCCCATCCCCAGGGCCAAATGGACTCATTTGTGCAAAGAAAGGGGGAAAAAAAAGGAAAAACAGGAAAAGCGTGGAAGAGTGAAGAGAATGGAAAAAGTCCGACAGGGAAGAAAAGAAGATGTTTGGAGGGTGGAGGGTGAAGGTTTGTGGTGAATAGAAAGTGTGGTGAAGAGCGGAGGGAGAATAAAAGACGAGATGTGCTCAGCTGAACGAGGTCACTAATTGGGTTGAGACTTGTAGCTCCCCTGCAATCTCTTCCCCTTGTTCCTGACAGAAATGAAATTATTTTGAAATTCAGTACTAAGAACAAGAAAAATATGCTTATTTACTGACAAGTCCATTTCAAGAGGCTGACAGAAGTGCTAACAAAAGAGAAACAAAATCAGAAGTAGCCACTGTCAAGACCTCTATTATAACTTTGGCCTGTATCATGTTCACTATTGTCCTCTGTTTGTGTAATCTTTCAAACTTGTCTTTTTTGTTTGTACTGTTTTGATGAATTATTATGGATGGCTCTGTTCCTGACCATGACCATGTAAAGTTCAAACTTAGACAAGCAGACACTGTCTCATTCTTATACTGCTGCAATATTTATTTGCCTCTATCATATCAGATATCCCTGAACAAAGCCAGTTAACTTTGTATTACAGACTGTTGACTTCTATGAAAGCATGTGGGAAACTGTTATTGAATCAGACACATTTAGCCATGTTTATATCTTCACCACCTTTAATGGAACCAATAAGGGCAATAACAGGTAAACAAACACAGCAAAGTTGGACACCAGGTTAGGTGAAATGAGGATACGATAGGATACGATACGAAATGACAGGATAGGATACGATATGATGCGATAAGACAACAAGCAATGCAATACAATCTCATATGATAAGATAATCAGTGCGTTCTTATGCACAGCCTAACCGGACTGAACTCTTAGATCGTTTTTTTCGCAGAATTGGACTTCCTTCCTTGTCCGCGTCTACATGCAGCGGAGAAAAACAAATTATTGACGTGAACGTGTCCTCCTTCCCAAAACTAAGGGGCGATATGGGTCTTTTCAGCAGCTATTCCCTGTTTTGTGACCGTCCATGTACTTTAAAATGTCCATTTCTTCCAGGAGGGAAAGCATAACGGCACTCTCCTCGTCCTTCCAAAAGTGGACATTCTTTGGTGCTTCAGCCATGTTGCAGTTGCTTCTGAGTCGAAAGTTCTTTAAATGATAGCGCCACTTCTTAGTATTTTTGTTACGGGGGTGTGGCGCACGTGCACATGCATTGTTCAATCATACTCCGACTATGCTGGTTACATGGTCGTGAAAATCGAATTCCAATCGCATTATCTGGGTGTCTTAATTGGAGTTTTCTGTCTCCGATTATAGTCGGACTAAGGTATTTACATGCACTTCAGTTGTTCAGTCTTAATTGGAGTAAGGCAAATTTCTCGAGTGTCATGCAAACGTGCTGACTGTAAGGTAAGACAAGACATGATATGATACGGTATGCTATGACATGACATGATGTGACACGCTTCGATAGGGTGCAATATAATACGATGCGATATGATAGAATGCACTAATATAAGATTGATAAAAAGTAGAGTAATAAGGTACAATAAAATTAAATAGTTTAACTGGTAAGATACACTGAGCTGTGATGCACTGGGATTCAAAACAGCTTCATGTAACCATCAGAGCCTCTCCAAAACCAAATGCTCACAGCTCACACCACAAAACCACAACGAGGTTGCTTTGACATTGAGGAGTAACCTGTTGAATGTAAAAATTCCGACCTTCAGTTTCACTTTCTCACTGAATGAAGGTGAAAACACTCCCAGAATGATCCTCAAAAACACATACAAGCCCTATCATGACAATCAAACCACATACACTTTTGTCCAAATATGACTGGTATCTATTAGATCCTAACCATAGATAGAACTCTATTTCAGCTGGAGGGGGAAAGATGAGACAAGTCTGAATAATTCAGGCTGAGAAACAAGAATCTGGTCTCTATCTGCAGACAGAGAGTGACATATCATCCTCACTTTATGTCTGCTGATACTGTTATGCTTCAGCAGATGTCTGTATTCTACCTATTACTTATCTGATTGACATTTCTCTGCAAAGAAAGATGTGATTCTACCCAATATACGGCATTGACACCTGGGTTCATTCAATGTTAAGCCATTATTGGGTGTGGGACAGAATAAAATGGGCAATGTAAACTGCCTTTAAAAAGTTCCTAGTACAACCTTTCGCTATAATATTAAAACAAAAACTTCTTTTCTAGTGTTTTTGTTTATTTTTTGTGATTACCTTCAAACAGAGGACCTTTATCTACCAAAGAGTTGGTTCACAAAGTCATCCAGCATGCTCCAAGTGCAGCTTTTCCTCACAGATATCTCTCAGGGGGACAGGTGTGATGTCTGCAGCTCTCCAAAGATGTTCAGTGTGAACAGCAGGTTGGAGTTGAAAGGTTCTTGACAATCCAACAGGAGTGTTGTGGAACAGTGAGTCCTGGCAGAGCTCCAGGGGAAATCTGCTGTCTGCTTTTGTGTCAGTGCTAAAATGTACAAGATCCCAAATTTTGTCTTGAGGCTACTTCTTGATCTTTTCACATTTGTAGACAATGACAGCAAGCCAGCATGTCTGCAACAGCAGAACAAATTCACAGTATGAAACCTAAGATTTTATTCAACTGAGATGGACAGACAATTTCTGCTGTGTAGGCTAAAGATGAGGTTAAAAACATTTTTAAAAGAATGTTTTTAAAAGCCATTTTTATAACTGCTGCAACAGAAAGGGTCCCAACAATCCAAGTACAGCAAAAATATATATATAAATCTAAAAAGATGCACAGAGTCACAAAGTCTTGTTTTTGCTCAAGTTGTCTGTGATCCATCTTACTGTATAAGTGCTGGTTTGGTTCCTTCTCCATTTTCAGGTAAACATCATCTGTGATAGGAACTCGGACTCAATTTAGATTATTTGGCTGTGCAAGAACATACTTTTCAGCATCTCAGAAATTCTTTACTAGCCTGGTGTTGCCAGACCCATCAGCCTGGCGCCTTTCGCTTTAATCCACTTCTCCAGGAGGTGTTAGCAACAGTAGTGTGTAACACTGCCGCTGAAAACCATTGTACAGACCTGCAACCAATCATATAAATGGTAGAGACCCAGCAGTGGCGGCCAGGAAGCCTGTGATGACTGCTTTATTTCTGTTAGTCCTACTGTAATGCAGCATTTGATGTGGTGCATAGCTACATGGATGTTTGTAGTCATGACAATCCATGACCTGGTTTGTTTAAAACAGCCCTCATATCAGATCCTACAGATCTTTCAATGGCAGCAGCTGCCATCTTTGTAGTTTGATCCTTCATAGAGTTGGATGAAGGACTAAACGAAGACAACCTGGAGGAAATTTTCAATATTACTCCAAATTCAATTAGAGAGCAAACAACTTGAGAAAAGGTCGACCGGTACCAGAGGAGACAGCAAGCCACTGAGAATGTTTGTACACACAAGGAGCTGATTGAAAGAGACATCAACCGCAGACACAACACAACCACAAATCACAGCGGATTGTGGACCACGGCAAAGTCACACGAATGGACATTACAAGGGAAGAGGACCTTGTTCTAGTGCTGCTGCTATTTTCAGTATCCATTGAAAACACATAAAAAATACATAAAAAGGCCAACATTTTAACTTCAAAGTGATTTTGAATCTTTTGACTTTTACACAGAAAGAATGTGAAGTTTACTGTTCAGTAATTTAAACCACAAGTATTAGTATTATAATAATACTGTTGCCATGGAAGCACTGACAACCATCTATAGCCGGCTCTGTATTTCTCATCTGCATAACTTAATCATCTGTAAATCAATAATATCACTCAATCAAAACTCAGCATGGACTTGTTAGTGGTTTACGGAGGCAGCCGGGCAATAAGCAGGATAATAAGTAGTGATTGGGGCTTTATGTGAAATATCCCCATGATAGAGTGATCTTGTCTCACATGTCAAGAAAACAACCTGATCATTGTACATCTCACCTGTTAGCAGTTGAATGGTGACTTTGAGGGGCCAGAATGTAAAGCCAGTGGGGTCCAGTCATGATTGTACAAAGATATTTCACAGGGATGGCATCAGTCATTAACTTTAATTAGTGCTGTTAAAATCCTGTCTGATATATCTCACAGTTCTCGTGACTTCTTGTTGTGAACCGTCTACCAGCCTAGGCGCTCTAACAATAGATAACATCCATTCACATAAATGATTGCTCTAAATTTCACCCAAGTTTTTCCTGATGAACTGTTTTCTAAATGCTCTGGGAAAACTTTTGATTTGTCTCACCAGAATTAAATTTGTCCAAATACCCCTGATTTATATTGTTTGAATTAGAGGCATTACAACCCTGTTCCAGCCCCAATGAATGACTTGAGCTGATAAATTGGATTTACTTTTAGATTTAAGTGAGCCGCTCTGGGGCATATTCTATATATAATGAACCATAATTTTCTGCTGACACAGTTTTTGCTTTCACTGCCAGTATTTTTCTTGAATTTTAAGGGTAAACCCTGATTAGGGAGTCATTGAGAGATTTAACAGAAATAAACCCTTCCAGTTCTGTGCCAAGTTTGGTGCCAGTCTCATCACTTTTATTGAGCCTTACTCTGCAGGGTGACATCTCCTCATAAATGGGAGGGGAATCTTCTCAGACAAAGAAGAAATGACAATAAGAGAAGAAAAGAAAATGGCAAGAATCCCTGAAATAGTGTCTGAACTGGTGAGACTGTACTCCACATACAGAGTAGATTAGGCAGCTTCTCTTAGCAGTCTGCACAGCCAGCCCCCAGCAGATCTCCTCTACATGGTAGCTGCGTCTACATAAGCTCTGGTTCAATGGATTTCCCATGTGACTGCCTTACATGTGTGTGTTTGAGTGTGTGGGTGTCTCCCCCAAGGCTCCAGTGTTTCCCTTCCTCCTTACAATATGTTTGATTTCAGCATGGAGACACTTTATTTATGTAGTGTGGGGCTGCACGTAGAAGCATGCATGCAAACTCTTCATCCTGGCCTTTAATAGGAGCCTGTGTTTGCATTAATAAGTGTGTGTTAGTGTGTGTAACACCGGCAGGAATCTTCACACTCACCAACTCAGCACCTGCACCATCCGCCACCTACCTGCTGTGCTCACAGCCCAACTGCCGGTAATTCATCATCACAGCCTACGTTCTGCCATCACGTCCAATTATTAAGCGATTAGCAGACACACACATTCACAGTTAACGATGCAGCATCACTTCCCATTACCGCCCCACGCATCATGGCTGTTTGACAGGGTTGTAAATGACAGGGAGGGAGTTAAAGGGAGGAACGGTTTTTGTGCGTGCATCTATCATCAAGAAGGAAATCAATAGAAAGTGCACTTTATTCAGGAATCACTACCATTTGTCATGTATGTGGAGCCACATATGCTTTAGAAGTACAGGTACTAAGGACTCCACCAGACAGTATAATATATAACCTACAAGTTGGTATACCTCCCCCATTTGATGTTATTGTCAAAAAAAGAATTATGAGCACAGTGACATGCAGTAAATGTTGATTACAACGGTATAAACTTGTCCAAATATAAAAATCAGAGTGAAGGATTTGTTGCACATTGCATCCAAGTGGTAACTACCCCTCCAGCCTTCCTTTCCAAAAGGGAAGGGAGCCCCCTCAGAGCCAATTTTAGTTCATCAAATCAAGCCAGTAAGTGTCCAGCAAGATTTAAGTTACCCCACCAGACAGGGTGGAGACAACTACAAGATAACTAAAAAGAGCTACACGGCTGCATAAAAGTTCTAACTTGTTGAATGGAGTGGAATTTTTCATGAAGGAGGACAGTTTCAAATGCCCTATTGTCTAAAACAACATTGAGACTGATTGAATATTGCAGATTTTGTGGTAATTATTAATTAAAAGCCATTTAAAATACAGTTAATACGGTAGAAGAGCCTGGATACCCAGCCACAAGTAATGCAGTAGAATAAGGTACAATAAAATATAATTCTGCAGGGAAAAGATACAATGGGATATGAAAAGATAAAGGTGATACATCAGGGTATAAAACAGCACAGTACAATATGAATAGATATGATACAATATGACACAGTACCATAGCATACACTATGACACAATATGGTACAATTCAATATGATATGCTACTTTTGATATATGATACAGTTTGATATATGATACCATATAATATGATGCAATACTATAAGATATTACACAATATGATACAATATGACACAATATATGAAATGATATGATACAATACGATATGATATGATATGATACGATACAATACCCAATGATACCATATGATAGCATATTCTGCAATGTGGAGAGGAGGTTAGATCGTCACCCTATTAAAATAATGGCCTAAGTCTTTTTTTGGCGAAAATGAGTTTTTGGCCTAAATCATCTCTAAATCATCTCAAGAGCTGATTTAGGCCAAAAACTAATTTTCATTAAAGAATGACTTTGGCCATTATTTTAATAGGGTGACGAAGTGAAAGAAAAACTTTCATACTTATTGTTTTCTTTGTATATCATACAAGTTGTCCAGGCATGAGCTACAAAAGCCAAGGAGGGACATTTTGTAAGATTTTAAGTCTTTGACGGTTTGTGAGATAATCATTAAAAAAAAAAATAATAATGGGGAGTTTTTTCTTTGATTGTTTTCCCAAACCAAACCATGCTTCAAAGGCCGATGAGCTCGTTACTATTAAGCTTTGTTATTTTGTAGGGAAGCTTGTTACAATAGAAGAAACCCAGTTTTGGTCCAGACTGTGTGGGAGTCAGAATTTAAATGTTTACAGATGCGATCAATCAGTGTTGGTGTTTGTTAGTGAAAAAAGTGAGCTGAAAACATCCTCTTGATTTCCATTTTTTAAAAAATATTCTGGCTTGCTTCCAGTGCCCCAGAAACACTGCATAGTCCAGTAAAACTGAAGAAAATACCGTATCTGCTGTACATTCAGAACTCTGGTTTAAAAAGAAAAGTGATGTTTTAAAGGTTGACAGATTCACAGGCAAAACAAGATGTGCTACATTTTGCATCTGACAAATTCAACCCCTGCCACCCTGATGGTTTCTTTTTAACTTTTTGCTTCATTACTCTGCTAACTGAACTCTTATTAAATAAAGTGGAAAGGCTGCCACATCTCCAGCCCCGAGCACACTCATCCCTGCTTTATCCTGAGGACTTCTGCTGCATCAGCCGCTGCTCTTCATGTTGGAGTTCCCGGGAATCACTCAGCCATTCAAATGACTTTTTTCTGCTTCAGGCTTGTACAGGCGCGTGGTCAGAAATAAAGCTTGTGTGTGCGTGTTTGCACGTGTTTGCACGTGTGTGCACTCTCTACACCAGATCCTGCAATTATGTTTATGCTTGTGCATCCAGATTGAAGAGCTTTTCATTGGCATAGAGGCTGAGTGCAACTGTCACCATGTATTTTTGTGTATATCTGCGTTATTTTGCATTCCAGGCTCCATATGGTCATCAGTTTATGCAGTTCAGTGCTAGTGGCTCATAATGCACTGTAATCAAAACAAAGTGTGTTATGCATTCTCTAATGCATATGCAAGTGAGCTTTCACTCAATTATTAATACTGTATTGAATGCATAAGAATTGTGTGGAAATCAGACACTTGAATATGCACTCTGGAAGGACCAAATTATCAGACTCTTTCTCATGTTTCATGCATCATCCGCCTAAAGTTAGAATTAAATTTGTGCTTGATTTAGTCTGCTTGCTTTTCTTAAACCAGCACACCATCTTGACCTTTAATTCAACCTCCCAATACAGGGCTTGAACTTCAATTAACACCACAGCTTTGCTCGTGCACACATGCTTGTTTATAAGGCTCAAGCATCCCAGTCGTGTATCACTGTGTCTCGACATTATTGTACACAGAGTAATACACAGAACCATAGCCTCAGCTCCTCAGCCTGGAGGACCAGCTCATCCATCATCCACTGACGACAGCTACACTGATGTGAGGACGGACCCTGCACGCTCGGCTGGTCATGCAACATTTAGTTAACCGCGCTCAAGCGGGTGATGGCTGGCATGATAGGATTACAGATTACAATCACACCTGATGCACAAGAGACAACTCCACTAGAAGCTTTTGTGCTCTCTTTGACATGCAAAGGATCTATGTGTTAGATGTCTGTATGAAGATTGTGGATTAAAGCAGGTAAAGCAAACATGTTTCCCTGCCTTCAGTCTGCAGAATGGGTATGTTTAGCTATTGCTCACAGCTGTAATACTTATGCTAATAAGCTACTAATGCTATTTCAACAAGGGATAAACCAATGAATCAGTGGGGCATCTTTGCACTATAACAGACATTGGCTTATTGGTAAATTACGTACCATGTGCAGATCTTAGAGGTTAGTGTTTATTTGTTGTTTACCGTCAATTTAAAGCCGTCTCTTTGGATGTCAAAAATTACAAGTGCATCTCTGGATGGCAAGATTTAATTCAATTTTTTTGGGTGCACTTTGGGTGTATAATCTATATTTGCTTCACACAAAACATTTGAGAATGGTAGAAATATAGGATGCTATCATGACTGAGAAAAACCTCAAAAGATGTCCAATCTTCAAATACATCTGCTTTCCTCTCTTAGAGCTTTTCTCTTCTTTATGTAGTCCATCACTGATGTTTAAGGATTATCATCGTTGTTGACATTTTCCAGATGTTTCAAAATCATCACAACATACAGTGCATTCCCCGATGTTTACACACCCAATCTGAGTCTGTCCTCTATCAGAAACGCTTACTGAAAACTTGATTTCTCCTGCCTTTGTTATCCTCGAAGGTCCAAAAGAGGTGAATTCTGTTTATATGAATGAAGATTAGCTGAGAGAGAGAGAGAGAGACGTGAGCATTTTGTAAAGAGGTGTTTGGTTTCCTGGGGCGGTATGTGTATACTGTGCTGCCAGCTGTTGTACAGGAGAAAGTGGGTTTTAAAAATTGTTCAGTATTTTTAATAAGGCTTCATCTGGTCTCCTGATATGAAATAGATTAAAAGTAGTTTTGGAGATCCAACACAAGATTTGTTTCTCAGCAGTAAGAACATTGTTTTCTTTTTTCTCCAGGCTACTTTTTAATGACATTTTATACTTGAAATTAAAAGAAGAAAAAAAGCAACAAACTTATGTGAAAGTTTCTCTTTGAAACACTCTTTTCAAGTGTAGTCTGGATTGGGGGAAACCATTGCTAACTGCTGACTGTGAAAGGGATCCAGTGAGCGTTAAATGTCAACTTTTTTTCTTTGCTTATTGTCAAAGAAAAGATTGATGCATAGGGAAAACATGCAATATGCAGCTATGGCAAGCAGAAATCATACTTGTATGCTGTATCATGTGGCAGGGCTTTTTTTTTTAATTTGTAAACTGAGGAGGTGCTGTGAAGCTGTTTTTTCCCTTCTTTTGCAAAATCAATCAAACCAATTTTTGCCTGACCTGATGCATGTGGCAAATTTGGTGAGTTGTGTAGCATGCTGAGGGCTCCAAATATACAATAACTTTTGCAGAAGAAAAAAAAAATCCTTTGGTGCTTTATTGTTTGGTGCTCAGGCCTTAAAAATGATTATTACAGATATAAAGCAGTAAATTTAAGAGATTAAAACTTTTATATTAGACCATGGAAATGGATCAGAGCTCATTTGAGGAATAAAAACAATTAGTTACAAGAATGTAAGAAATATACAATGAGAATAAAGTTGTGAATTTTGACGGTAAAGTCTTAAGAAATAAAAGCTGTAAAATTACAAAACAGAAGTTGCAGAAAATTGAAACTAAAGTCATTAATATACATGAATTATATTGAAACATCAAGATTATTTTTAAGCTAATAAACATAAGAACACAGAAATTATTTTTATGTAAAAGGTTAAACACTGTAAGAATAAAGTTTTGATTTATGAAAACAAAGTTGCAAGAAAAAATAGTAAATGTACAAGAAAAAAGTTCCACTATGACGAATGAGTAAGTCTTAATTTTATTATATAATTTTCAAATTTGTTTCATTTTTAACCTGACTCTAATATTCTGTAATGATTTTCTCACAGACTCTTTTAGACTCTTTTATCAACCTGTAAAGTTGCTCCCTGCTGGCCAGCAGTAAAAATGCAGCTTCACGTTTTATAATTAAAGAGCCTTGTTTATACAGACCTAAAGGACCAATATTATGCAAAATTCACTCTAGAATGTTTTTCTAACAATAATATGCATTCCCAGCCTGTTTACCCCCCCCCCCCCCCAAAAAAAAAAAAAAAAAAAAAAAATTAAAAAAATTAAAACTATCGCCTTCCATGAGGTCATGGATGGCAATAATTCCTCCCCTTCAGGTGGTTCGAAATGGCAAAGGTACAAGCAAGGCACAGCAGTTTTTAAGTTTTTAAGTCATAAAAGCCTAAGTTAGAACGTAAACGTATATTTATCCAAGCAAATGGTTACAATACAAGTTTAGAATGGTGTATTGATATTTTGTACAAAATATTGGAGTAAATCCTCCAACAAACCGAGCTGTGGGCTCTGGATATTATTGAAATCTGTGTTAAATCAAGTGTGAAATGGTGCTGGACTGTTTGGGAGGGCTTTATGGGAAAGCTGATGAAAAAGCATTACAGGAAGAGGAAGGTCACTTTGGATGATGATTAAAAAGACTGACTGTTGTTATCAGCTTGTTCTGAGTAATCCATAACTTAACCAAACACAGCTTGAACTCGTGACCTTTTTATGTAAAAATCTCTGCCCTCTTTGGATTCTTAATAATCATTTTCAGTATGGTAACTAGAATGGTGGGCATTTCAAATCTCTGTACTTTCTTTTTTGTTCTCAGTGGATTTGCAAAAACGTACAAACGTACAATGTGACTTTGACTTTAATAGAAAGTGAAGCTAATATGATGGATATGGATCAGGGTTTATAGCTGCAGCAACATATGCTAAGGTCTTTTGTTACACTGTAGTACAGTTATTTTATTTCATATTGTAAAATGCAAAGTCAGCATCAGTTAAGCCAATAAACAAGCTGAGAAAAAGGAGACTGCAGGCGCTTAGTCAGCAACGTAGCAACAAGACCCAGGTATGTGTGAGTTTGTGTGTATGTGTGTGTTTACTTCCTATTGACTTTTACTCACCTGTGGAGATTGACTGCAAGCAAGCTCAAAGAGGACAATACACAATGGATCTCTCTCTGAGCGGCCGCGATATCTCTGCTGCTGAATTGAGTGAAATAAAGTGTGTCTCACTCTTTTTTTCTGTTTTCGTCAGTGAACCAAGAGGGGAAATTCACAGCCAAACTGCAACCATGTGATAAAGTTTTGATGCTGTTCCAGAGTGTCAAAATTTGGGGGACAAGTTATGCCCGCTTAGAAAAAGATCGTACAAGTCTCTGTGATGACAAGGCTTCCAAAATCATGACTCTGCATTTCTAGTTGCTGTGAACTCCAGTATGGGCTGTACTGGTTGGATATAGATTGTAGTCAGTGTCTGAAGGTCTTCTAAGATGTATAGCTATTAATTAAAAATAATCTGTGTACAAGCTAAACTGACTGCACACTAGACCACTGCTAAAACAGTCTTAATGATGCTACACACCTGCAGATTATTTGGACAAACAATCTGTAAGGACAAGCCCTGAATCAGGCAATGCCCTTTTCAAAATTGGGGAGTTAAATCTGGCCCCAATTCTGGCCTTAATTACCCAATGTGAGGCTTGCCTAACTTCAATACTGTGTTCATTTTACTAATTTTTGAAACACATCCAAGACACACATGAATAATGCCATGTTAGCTTTATGTCTTTGTTGGTACAACTGTTATCTTGTTTCAGTTCCCATTGGGTTCAGCAATGTATAGTTCTGATGCAGCTGTGTAACTCTTTCTGCTGCAATCTGTTTTTATAAAGTTGAGTTCAAAGTCCTGCTGGTTATGGTAAGTTGCTAGTTGTGGGGGTGAAGGGTAAATCTTAGCATGTCTGTATAGATTATACTGCTTCCTTTTACTTTCTATTCTGCTGGACAAGACAAAGCACAATGTTTCAGATGGAAAGTACAGCTTCTACAGTAAATATACATAATCATATTTATACTTAACAGCAGCTGATCAAGCTTTGATCAGCTATTGTGCCCTCTTGAAATTCATCCCAACTGTGAGTAGTCTAAAGGCTCATTTATGCTCAACGTTGCATATGGGTCAGGATACGGATGAAGCTCTCTGTCCATGCTTCACGTTCTTTTCGTCCGTATTTCTGCATATATCCTCGAAGCTTAGGGTTACCGGCCAGACGGAGCAGTACCACCGGAAACCGTGGGGGCAGTGTTGCAGCCAAACCCGCTATCATCTCTAGAGAGAAGAAGAAGAATGAGGAAGACAATGAAAGGGCTTTTTGAGGAAAGAATTCTCTGTCCTCCAGCCGCGAGGAAACTACTGGCCTGACCGACCACTGGCTCCTTCAACGCTGCCTCAGTTTCTGTCTCCTATGCAAAATATACATTATCACTCGCTACCCCAAAGTTGCCATGTTTCTTTTTGTTTGTTGTTGTCAGAAACCTTTGACTCCAGCCTGGTGGGTGTAATTGTTAACATCCATGCCAACATAAAGGACGCATGGAAGTATCTAGGAAGTGACGGAACCATCGTTTGAAACAGAAGCGTACATTTTCATAGGTATGGCGAGCATAAATCAGCCTTAACGCATCTTTTGTGACTTTGGATCAAGGTGTGACTGCTATGCCTCTCATCATCTGTCCAAAAGGAGCAAAGCAAAAAAGTGAGGATGGAGTTGTTTTCGGCAAAGATAGTAACAGAGGCATCACCTGATCATTTGTATAGATGGTTCAACAGGCTCAACAGCAGTATTCTTGTTTTCCAAACTCAAATGGCAAACTATTCAAAAGAGCTTTCTTATTCCGTCTTCTGAGCTTTGCATTGACATTGTTCCTGTGTCCCCTGCACTTAATTCAAACACAGCCATCAGGAAGTAATGAATGAGCTGTTTAAAGGTCAGTGTCAGCTATTTCAGTGAGATCAGGTCAATGGGGCACACTTAAAACCCAGCCAACAAAGTTGAAAACTCTCAACCAAAGACTGGCTGACTTTGTTTCAGACTTTTTACAAGCTGTTAATGCTGTCTGCTTTATGAGTCTTTTTTTTACCACAAACACAACCTGTTTCTGACCTTGGCTCTGTGGTTTAAGCCTCTGAAATCTCCTGAGTGATTCATAGATCGTTAGGAAACAGACTGAATTAGTATCAATGCTGCTGTACGATCTCCAGATGTGAACTACATCGACACAACTTAAGATTTCCATTTTTATGTTTACATTGTGGGGTAGGTATCAGGTGGATAAAGAGACAGTTTTCAAACTTTTTACATGGAAAATAATCTGGTGAGTGATACTTTTTATTGTTCCAGCAAGTCTGAAAAGAGGGAGCCAGCTTGCTGGGGACCAACAATCTGTTTCCGGCACAATCTGAAGAACCTATTAGTAAATTAAATCGCTGTCTTAGATGCATTGACATGTAGCACTGTAATAGAAGGCTATGACCCGAATTTAATATTCCTAACTCTGCTTTAATCCCAGCAACCCCCTCTAACAGCACAGTCACTTTCTCCAGGGGAGCATGTGCAATGTTTCATCATGATGATCCAAAATTAGCCGGGAATATGAAAGCCGTAACGCCGTAATGTCTCTAAATGCAACAGCGTTTCTTTGGGATAGATGGGCCACACTGTCATGAATACTAACGAGGGGAAGAGGGAGAAAAGCAGAGGGTCAGGAGATGTATGTAAATATGTTGAGAGAGCAGACAGGAGGGGGAGAATGGAGGAGAGAAAGAAGCCATGGTGAAAAGAGGATTAAGAGATGAGAGGAGGGGAAGAGGATAGAGAGGGGAGAACAGGTAGGGTGGAATTTTAATGATGAAAACAGAAAGAGGAAACAGGAACCTGGCACAAGACTGATGAATTAAATGAACAGTTTACACAGTTTATAATTACAGGAATTAAAACATCGGACGTATAGACAGTGGAATAATTACCCACTGAGCACATTTGTCTCTGTTTCCTGCTGTTAAAGATGGGGTTGCAGGTGTGTTGGATTTTGTGTAGATGCTATTTAAAATAGAAGAAAATGGATTTTGATGACACATTGCATTATGTTTAGAGGACAGGCTCAAGTTTCTGATCTGATGCTCTGATGATTTTAAGCTTTTTCCCAGCTTAATAGAATGAAAGAAGCATTCTGATTGGCTGAACATAAGTAGCCATCTGACAAACCGAATGTAAGGAGCCAATAACAGGAGCAATGAAGGAAAGAGCAGTATTCTGATGGACCAAATGCCACTTTGTAATTTGCCAAATAATGGGAACAGGTCTCTAGAATGGCTGGTTAAAAGAAGCTTTCTGATTGGCCAGTTAGAAGCAGGTCCCTGATTGGCCACTCTGCATTGTAGCTACTGTCTGCTGCCACAGTGCTACAGTGAAGAAAACCAAAATGAAAGGAAAAGGTTTTGATAATCATTTTAAATGAATATTCACATTCATATTTAATTGAAAAAAAATGCCATTGTTATACCAGATACATACTACAGTATCGATCCACCCAGAATCACCATCACAGCCTTAGTTAGATGTGCAGTCAGACCCCCTGTAAAGCTCCCTTTAAAGCACAACTTTCCACTCCTCTTAGCAGGCTTGATTTTCACTGACTGACCTGAACTCTAAAAGTTCTGCCCAACTGCAAGAAATTGGAACTCACTCAGGAGTCACTGCTAGAACAGCTTAACAAATCTTGAATAAAAATTAATTGGCTTTTTCTGATGGTTGTCGTTTTCATTATTTCAAAATGTAACCTTAATTTTGTTTAGCTATTACAACCATGGCATGTGTGTCCTGTCTATGTGTATTTCAGTATCAATGGATCTTCATTATATCTTTATTCTCCCGTTTCTTTGGGCGTAATGTGGCAATTCAAGGTTGTTCTACTGCTCCTCGTGCTTTGAATTTCTCCGGATTAGAGTGCCGGCTAAATGTCTAAAAAGTCAAATGAAAATGTAATCTGTCATGTATTTATGTGAGCGTTTACCTTTTTTATGAGCTCATTCAATAACCTCTGCATCCTTGTATTCAGCCAAAGATGCTTGAAAAAGCTTTGAATGAAGCGTAACACAGCTGCTGCGCCGCTTGCATTGCTGACAGGTACTTAAGAGAGGCATTTATTTCTCATTCAGTGGGTATCAAGCTCATTCAAAATCTACACCCTCTCCCAAGGGTGGTGGTGGATTGGTAGTCAAGTGCAGCACTGTTTTCATCAAGCGTTCCAGGCGGCAGCAGAGCCTGTCACAGCTGCCGGCACTCCTGGTACCTTTTGGGTATTTTTATAAGGACTGTCTCATCTTCTTCGTGGTCATGGCCATGTGTCAGGCTTTTCAATGCCTTTCACTTTCAAGGGTAATGGATGGGAATAACAACAGAGGATTGTAATAGTGGTTGTCAAGCCTGAAAATAACAAGCATTGTACATTCGCTCGTTATTTATTTACCATGAAAGGGAATTAGTTTTGGATCATCCATCATTCTGCTGGGGGATGATGAATTTGTTTATTCTTTGGATTTATTCAAATGCATTCAAATTGGTTTCCATGTGAGGTGGATGCAGTCATATATTTTCCATCCTTTTCGGTGATTTAGGAGGGTGTGGAACTACAAGTATTTGAATAGTAAAGCAGGAGTGACAATAATCCTGACTTTGCACTCTGTCATTAACCTGTTCTATTACTTAACTTGCACCAAAAAGTCATCAACCATACAAGTTAAGAAATTTGGTGTGCTCTTTTCAAGGAAGTCTATCATCCTTCAACCTGCTGCTGATCAAACATCTTTATTTTCCCTAAAGCACCTCTTAATTTTATAGCCAGTTCTGTGTAAAAAGCACTTGTTCACAACGCCAAAACTTCCACCAAATGGTTGATCATGGATTATCACCACCAGCTAACCCCCCTCCACACAACAACGTCATACTTTTTACAAACACTAAAATGATCTTACAACATGGCATATAAAAGCTCCCATGAGGACCTCTTTTTTTGCATTGACTTTGGCGCCCCCTGTGGTCAGAGATACTTATTTGTTATGCTTGTCTTGTACAAGCATTTACAGACATTAAAAATATCTTTTGCCGGTAATCTGGTTTTATTTTGCAGGTCATAGCCTCACTTTAATTTTTATCAAATTTCCTACCTGATGAAAAACTCCTTACAGGTGTTTTAAAAAGAGGCAGTTTAATGGACCACCACTTTTATCCTGCTGTATTAACCTAGAGTCCCTTAAAACACCTATTTTGTGTCTTACAAGAAATATCACAGGTGAAAAGGGGGTAAAATAAAAAGTAAAATCACTAAAGGAATACCAAATAATGGTTAATGTAAATGTGCTAATAGAGATTTAAATTTGGCTTAAGTCAGCTGGAGGTAAAACAAGTAAACACATACAGCCCCTCCTAATTTAGCCCTTATTTAAGGATCTTTGATGTGATAAAATATGCAGTTTGTTGGGTGTTTAATTCAGCATCGTACTCACTGTTCATGATCTCACTAACACTGCAGGGAAATAAGAGTGGGGCGACCACAGCCTTGTAGACAGCCTCACACTGGAGTGAAAATAACTCAGAGAGAGAAGGAGGATGGAGAGCATAAGCTGTGCTCATCCAAACAGCAGCTGCGTGGCTGTGATGCGGACTGGCAGAAGCCTTTCCTGCACAGTGTGTATGCCTGCTGGAATGACATAACCTTGCTGTGCACTCAGCGGAGGAATGAGTCAGGGATGAGGCCGTCAAGCTGCACAGCGACCTGGGCTCCCTGCAAGCCAAGTAAGCTAGAGTGACACAGCTCGTTGTATTTATACTGCCTGCAATCACAACATGAGCATGAGGGATTTCAATTGGCTACTGCTGCTTGATACGTTTGACTTCCACACTGGAACAAGATAGCTGTATCAAACACAAAGTAAGATGTCTGCAACAAACGGCACATGGATTAGATGGATTTGACTTTGGCAGATTTCCTTGTAAAGTTTGAAAATAGTCTATGAAGCTTAAAATGAACCTAGGATGCATATGTAGCTCATCATAAAGGATATTTCTTGTTTTTTTAAAGTATAAATTTGCATATAGATCACATTACTTCTAAGCTCTACTGCTGACTTTTGAAGAGGGTGGTGCCACCTTTCTTAAAAACAGGCTAAGATGCCCTCTAAGCCTTTGGCACTCACATGTCAGCTGTTAAACGAACATTAACTCTGATTCATGTTGGTGCGTAATGGTTGAACTTTGCAGGTCATGAATGCAACATTTCAGAAGACATTCCCACATAAAAAAAGATGTTTGTCATGCTTTTATTTTGACATTTAACTATGTCTTACGTTTGGGTTGTTTTTAGTTTAAAGTATACTACTTTCAGTAGGTCCCAAGTAACAGAGCTGAATAAAAACAGTTAAAATAACACCTATAGAGTATATATTTTCAGCTAATATGGGGTATATTTATTCATATAAATATACACTACAAGCCAAAAGTTTGGAAGCAAGGCCATTACAGGCCGAACAGTTGGGAGTAACTTCAAGTTTTTGTTCACAATGCTCTTTTTTTAAACCCAGCATGAGTTTAATGTATTTTGGGATGTATTTACTCCATGATCAGATGCTGCTTTCATGAACATGCACCATTTTGCTCTATTTACCTTTAGATATACATTGATGTTAACAGACCACTGCTATATATATGTCAGCAAAAGATAAGGGCTTAGTTTTAGGGTTGAAAACATTTGCAAGAGTCACAACTTCAGTGCAAAAGCCAAAAAACAAATCACAATTGGATTATTCACTTCAACTTTTCGGCTTTTGAGAGTCTGCATACAAAAATCCTAATAAATCTCAACTGCATTTAAAATACCGCAGAAATTGCTAGAAAGAAGCAACTGAGTCAAGAAACAAAAGTACAGATTTGTACATTGAGGAAAGAAGGATACACAGAAAGAGAAATTGCAAAACGCCTAAAGGTGTTTAACATAGGAGTCCACTACACTCTGAAGAGACTAGAGCAACCTGAAAGTTATGATGATAGAAAAAGGCCTGAAAGAAAGAGGGTCACTACTAAAGCAGAGGATAAACATATCATTGTCATCAGTAAAAGAGATCGTCGAAAGACAGCACCACAAATAAGGGAAGAAATCAACATGACAAGGTCGAAACCCATATCTCTGACAACCATGAAATGACGTTTGAGAAAGGCTGGTCTGAAGGGTTGTGTATCTGCAAAAAAACCATTACTTCATCCACAGAGAAAGAAAAAGAGATATGAGTGGGCAAAAGCTCACAAAAATTGGACTTATGATGACGAGAAACAAGTTTGCACTGTTTGGTTCAAAACGCAGAGCCTAACTTCTGAAAGCACCATGTGTTACACCCACAATTCAGCATGGATGTGGTAGTTCCATGGTATGGGGATGTTTTGCAGGTGATAGAGTAGGAGATTTGGTTGAAGTAAAGGGTATCATGAAGAAGGAACAGTACCACTCCATCCTCCAGCACCATGCTGTTCCATCTGGACTCAGACTTGTGGCTCATAAGTTTGTTTTGCAGCAAGACAATGACCCTAAGCACTCTGCCAAGCTCTGTCAGGGTTACCGAGACAAAAAAGAAGAGGGAGGTGTTCTTCAAAAGATGGTTTGGCCTCCTCAGTCTCCAGACCTTCCTCCAATTGAGCTTGTGCGGGATGAATTGGATCGATCGGTCAGAAAAACGCGTCCCACGAATCAGCAGTCTCTTTTTAATGAACTGAAGAAAGCCTGGAATGCAATCCCTGGAACATACCTTAAAAATTTGTGGAACAAATGCCTGGTATATGCCAAGCTGTTAAAGCCAGAGGAGGTTACTTGAAAGAAAGCAAAGTCTAAGCAACAATAACTCAAATACCTAATAATTATAGTCAAAATGTCTTCTGATAAGTTACTCTTTACACAACAGTCATATTTATTGTGTTGCAAATTATATATATGAATATATATATATATATATATATATGAAACTGCTGATGTTGATTGGCCAGCCAGCTCGCCTCAGTTGAAACTTAACTTGATTTAAAGAACTTGGAGATGCAGCCCTGCAGGTCTATAAAAAATCTCTATAATAATAAGGGTCAACAATAAAATGTAATAAAAGCTTGTTGAGTAACTGTTGTTGGGAAAAGTGAAGTACAAATTTCACCACCAAAATCCGTCTCAGTTCACCATGAAACAGCACAGTCATGAGACTGGTGAAATTTTCTTTTGAAGGCTCAAAGTTATCAGATTATTTAACCAATTAATGCTCTACTGGCTGTAAATCTGTAAACCAATGAATACTTCCTTTGTTTGAATGCGATCATGCAAACTCTCAGCATCCCTTAAAAAACAATGAGGGCTTTTCTCTCAAATTGCACAGTGATGCTTGGCTGTTCAGTATTACATTCCACCAGATAACCACAGAGAAACTGGGAACACAGTGTCTTAAAACTCATTTAATTCCAATCCACAAAAGCAATGGAGTGACCGCTGTGTTCAATGTCAACGTCATCAAGCCAGAGCTTGGTTTGGGTGTGGGGAAGGAAAACAAATTTGCTTTAACCTTGAGTGTTCTCTTTCCAAGTAGAGGATCTTTGGCTGGAAAACAAAGGCATGCATCTTTGGTTGATGGGAAATCATCACCCATGAATACTTGAAGCGCAGTAAGCAAAGTTTCCATTAAAATGCAAATAGAAAGAGACAATATGTTTCAGGTCTTTAGTTTCTAGAAAGAAATTGTTTATTCTGTGTTCTTGGAATCATATGAATCTGGAGAGCCCCAGTTTCACGCGGCTAACTTGTTGATTTGTTGCTTTAAATTAAAATTTTTGACCTTGAACAAGATGTTTGCTGCAATGCAATGCAGTCATCTGTTAATGGATGTAAATGAATCATTGCCAGTTTATTGCAGATAAGATCTGGGATGTTCCCTTGTATTGCATTCCTCCTGCTTTTGCTCTCCCCACAGTTTTTCCTGCACACACACACTGAAGCCTGCTGATACTTGACTAGTCAATGCAACTTGAGCAGCAAAGATGCAACAAAAGGATCCCGGTGAGATGCTGAAAATCCAGGCCTCAGCCAAAAGATTCTGTGGTTTTATGAAACATCTATTAAAAAATAAAAAACATGTTATAACAATGTTGCTATCAGAGTTGTTAGATTGTAAAGTAATTGAAAAGGTTTGTGTAACTGTCAGCTCTCTTAATGGCTGTTTGTAGAGCTACAGCTCCTCCAGGGTATATGGGTGATTACTTTCTGATGTATCTCAATTTTTATAAGGTCAGGCTTTTGTGTAAAGCTCTTGTGCTGAAGAAACAATATTAATCTACAGCTGTCAGAGCTACAAGTAATCATGTTGTTGAAAATAACAACATTAAAGTTGTGCTGAGGATAACAAAACTTTATCATTATCACCCGCTTTTGTCTTTGTGTTGAAAACATGTGGATAAACAAAAGGTAAATGTCAGATGTGTAAATTAAGATCAATACAACTCCCCTTGAGTTAGCGTAAGGAAGAGGACAGGAACACATAATGTCTAAACACTTACAAAGACCCTCTAAATTGACCACCAAATCTGTACTTCTATGCTTCATTTATTATGTTAATTGCAATTTTTGGAGTAAAGTTTAACTTTTTAAGTGTCTGCAGGTGAAATATGAGAGATACTTTAGAGTAAATGTGGACTACCTCCATCAAGGCAATACTTATGATAATTGTTCAGTTGAATTGCACATCACCTCACTCCACATGGTCCTGCAGTTGGGAGCAGTTTGCTGTTCCACCTCTGTTCCATGTGGCGCAGAGCTGCAATGTACACTCTCATCCTGACTGAGCCGAAATCTGTCCGCATACATGTGTGATCAGCTTGATGGATACTGGACCTCTTAGTGAGAGCAACTTCATATGTAACTGTTTCAGACCATCTTCACTGTAGAAAACAGTTCCAGCCTAGTGTAACTCTGAGTTACAATTTTAATCATTATGTGCAATTTGCTCGGCATATGCTTCCCTTTTTATTTCATCTGCAGAATTAAGCAGGTGCAAAAGCCATGCAATCCTTTTGTGCATCAGGCCCTTAACCAGCAGAGGAAAAAACAGATCATAATTATATCAGGAAAGCTTAAAGTCAGTTAATTTGGAAAGAAAAGAAGATAATTCATCTCCAAAATAGCTGGCATGAAATTTAATAGCCGACAGCCAATAAATAAATCCAACTTATCACTGCGGCTCTTACTCCGAGTTAGATTTTCTCTTCTTGCTCACATATATCCTTCACTTAAATTGTTTTTATGCCCGTGTCTGAATTCAGCTAATAGTTAAATAATAAGCAGTAAAATCCCAGAGAATGAAATATGACGTACCAGCTGGGGAAGACAAATTGAGCAGCCATCAGTGTGTATATATATTTTCTTTTAAAAGTACTTCAGAAATAGCATGATTTGACAGAGTGAGAGAAAGTGAGAAAACATATATTTACTGTAGAGGAAGATGAACACTTGTTTGGTTTCACAAAAGGACTTCAATTAAACAAGAATGATCTTTTCTTGGGCTGGTTTCAGCTCTTTAAAGTCTCATTTCTGGAATTTAACTCAAAGCTGGTCTTCTGTGATTCACCAACTTCACATGACGTGATGAAAATACGCTCTGAAACAGCCCGTGGCAGGAAGTTAAATAAGGAAATGTTGTTTATAATTTAGAAAATCAAGATTCAGGCTGTAAAGAGACAGAAGCTGCTGACCTGTGTTTTTACTACAGCTGCAGGCAAAACTCTTCACTCGTTAAAAAATTTTCAATTTATGTATATTGAATTGAAGGAAGTGTGAAAACATCAAAACTTAAAATTCTACATTTTTATTTTGTATCAAAAATACATCCTTAGCTTAAGTTTGATGAAGCAGCAAGTTTCAAAAGAGTTGGGACAGAGCCCCACTTCTCATTGTGTTGTATCACCTCGTCTTCAACAATTCTGTACTTGTTTGGGATTCAGTTTCTGGAGTATCAGAAGTGAAATGTTGTTCTTTTCTTTCTTGATCCAAGATACCAGCCATATTTTATGTAATGCAGCCTATGTAGCAACTTCCACTACGTCAGTGGTTCTCAATCTAGTCCTGTTTCCCTGCTCCAAATGATCAGCTCGTTAGCCATTACAGAGCTTGATAACGAGCTGATCATTTGAATCAGGTGTGTTGGAGCAGGGACCTGCAGGACAGGGGGGCCTCGGGGACTGGATTGAGAACCACTGCACTATGTCATGTTTGTATCTTATGCAGCCCATGTGTGTCATGATATGTTCTGTTTATTTGGAGTTTCTCTGTGATTTAAGATATGTCATGATGGCGAAGTTGAAAAACAGAAAAAAAGACCCAATTGCAGAACAAAAAGTGATTTAATGAAAAATAACTAAAACAACAAAAACTCTTCTCCAAATATGTCCAGCAAAATATACAAAATCCAACAAAGGCACTGGGGGGAAAAACCACATGGAGACGCAGGAGACACTGAAGACACTGGCATACACACACAGACATGCCACACAATGAACCAACAAAGAAATAGGGGAAGATAAGGACTATATATACACAGGGAAATGAGCAACAGGTGAGACAGACAAGACACAGGTGCAGACAATAACTAAGTACAAAAAACTGAGGAAGTAAAACAAGACTAGAAACACAGGGAATAAACTACTACAAAATAAAACAGTAAACACTGAACACAGATATAAGGAATAAAATACTGAGAACATGAGGGAAACAGGGTCAGACACAAACTGCAAACTCACAAGACAGGACTACAGGGGAACCGGAACAATAAGGAACAGAAACACTAGGGGAAATACAACACAAATACACTCAAATCACAGGGAATCACTAAATAAACAGAACATATCATGACAATGTGGCGACTTCCACTACAGAGTCATGTTTGTATCTTATGCAGTCTATGCAGCAACTTCTACTACAGAGTCATGTTTATATCCTTGTGACTTCATTTACTGTCATATTTGTATATAATCCACTCCCCCTAGTGGTCCTGAAAGTCATAGCATCCAGTTTTGATTTCTGGCCTCCTTACTTTTGTGGATATTTTTTAGCGATTTTGGGTTTACTTTCATATAAAACTAATTAAATGATTAATGTTGTAAATTTGTAGCATTTTTTTTTTTTTTTTGCAGATGTCTAAGATCGGGATGATCTTGAACCAGAGAAACCTTGATCCAGTTTTTTGACAGACTCAGCAGGTCTTATTATAAACCATTTATACACAAGAAATACACAGACACTTAGGTAAAGTGGACCCATTTAGAACAGCCTCTGCAACAAGGAAGTATATTCAGATCTGTGAATGCTCTGCTCATTCTTGCAAAGCTGCATTTGCAAATTGTGCAGCTGTTCCTCATGTAGCATTCATAAGCAAACTATCCTGCCGGTACAATCGTATCGCTTCAGGACGGCTTTGTGCAGGAACGGTGCAGAATAATCATGTTTGCAATGTACTCTGAGGCCTTATCAAAACACTCGCCTCAAACCACAGATGTACTGATGTCACAGGAGTGTGTACGAGGCAGCGAGGGATTCACAAGGCAGACAGAGAGAGAGAGAGGATGTAAATGGTATGAAAATGGCACAAAAGCTCATAGACAAAAGGCCGCAGGTCCAAACAGAAGAGGATCATCCACAGGTACAGACAGGCAGGTTTTAGGTAGAGACAGCCCAAAATATGACAAACCAGCCAATCAAAATGAGAGTGAGCTGCTTTGGTTGTTTCTTCAACTTTCTGAGCGGGGTTTATAAGAGACATTTTGCACCATAGTCATTTGAAATTAAGCTTTAAAGATTTTTCCACATGTGAAATTTGATAAGAGTTAAATTTTTGGCAAAAAATGAAAAACCAAAAAGTATTTAATCTGAAAGAACGCTGATAAAACAGGAAACTTTTTGGGTGGTGATTCAAACCATTTTAATCCAATTATACTTTGCAGTTTCACAGCTCCAGCTTCACAGATTCAAGGATTTGTTTTCTTGCCTTTAGTTATTGTCATGAATTTATTGTGATTTCATTTGAGCTGATTATTGGATAAAAAAACAAACATTTTGAAGTTTGGTTTAATGCCCTTTGGGGAAAACATGGAGGCATTTATCCCAATTTTGCATCATTCAACGAATAGTTTAATATTAACTTTTTCTGTTTTGATATTTGAAAGTTCAGTTGAGTGCAGTAACGGACCTGAGTAACATGCTGATGAGCTAACTTTAAATGAGAGGCAGGTGTATGAGCAGGTGGATGTGGGCGAGGTCGACCAGAGCTGCATCTGGTGGACAGGTAAAGAGTAACAGGTGTGGAGAGACGAAGTTGCAAGGCGTTTTGATGTGGTGTGATTTGATTCCTTATGTGTTTTGTTTGAGTTTAACAGTTTAATGTTGATGCGCAACTCACTTCGTCTTGCAGCTGTTGACCTAAAATAAGAAGTTAAGGGTGCACTGTAAATCACTGCAAGCATTTGTGCGTCTATATGTTTCTCTTTTATGACTTTGGTCGCTGCTGGCATCTCGGTGAATGTCTAAAGGTTGTTAAAGGTTATTTTGATTCATTCCCGCTCTATCACTGCACATATGTGGTTCACAAGATAAACGAGCGCTTCATCAAGGTAAGTGTTTACTGCTTCCCTGTCTGAATATTGAAAGTGGGTGTATTCATCATATTGGAGCTGTGCTGTGATGGCTTGCTGCTGTTGTGTTCTCTCGGATGTTTTATGGTTCGTATCTGTGTGTCTTCTGCCTCGTTATGTGTTAAATAATGCCGCCGTTCATGTGCTCATGTGCACTTTTTCATCGGTATGCTCATTTTTCTTTCGCTGGTTGATTGGCTCGGTGCTTTGTTGCAATCTGTTGAATTATGATGCGTGAGCGTTTTAAAGCGATCCGGCTGCAGATTTTAACACATGTTGGCATTTTAAGGGCGTATCTATTGGCTTACTATGAAATTAGATCCGAGTTTGTTGGCTTTAAGGTTGTAGAGATGGTTGTCTCGCACATGACAGGCCCATAAAAATGATTTCTGAGTCAGATTTGCATATAAAAACATGCCGTCTGGATGGCTTCTCATACGTATTTCCTCTCTACATTTAGTATTCATTCATTCACAGCATTCGAAAGCATTTCACCTCAAACTGATGTGACAATATGACAGCTTCCATACGATTCCTCATATCATAATTATATCTAAATCACTGAGCTGCTGTTATACTGTCTGCTGCTGCTGCTGCTCATACTGTATTGCCACCTTAACTTGTATCCATGTGCCAATGGTCCACATCTGCTTATCAGTGCTACAAGAAGAGATTGTCTGCCCCAAGCTATCATTTTTGTGATTCTAATATGCATAACTGAATAATTATCCGCTGCTGCATATCAGCTGAACCGCTGGATTTAGATTTGTATGTCTCATTTCACCAGATATTTTCCCCCACAGGGTTTAGTGCTGATATGTGACAGGTGGCCGCTTTGCAGCCTCACCAGAAAGAGTGTCTTTGGGAAAGTTCGAGTTCAAATCGCAAAAAACAAATGAGAAGAAAGTGTCAGCTGCACATATGTAAACAAACAGGTTGCAAAAATGTGATAAACAGTCCCCACCTCTTTACCGGGTTGCTTATCGACTTTTTGATGAGACGCTGTGGCCCTTCAGGCACGTCTTGCATTCGGGAGATGTTGATGCTGTCACTGCGACGAGGGAAAGCATCCCCTCCTTGTGGGGAAAGGGGCCAAAAGGTGAGGGATTATGAAGCTGCCGATGCAGATTGGATTCGGCTATTATCCGGAGTTTCATCATCTTCCCAGGAGAGCTTACACTTTTCTAATCCTCCAGGGTTGTTTTTCCCCTCGCCGTGTTATCTGCCACTTTGTCTAGAATGAGCGTTTGTCTAATCCTCATAGTTTGTGTCATTTTGCTCTGACGTGCTGTGACACTATTTAGCCTTGGGCAAAGACTGCAAATATTTTATAGTAATATTAGATTGGTGTGTGTGTGTGTGGATTTACTTGAACGAGAGTGGGGAAACATTCACACATTGTTGACACACTGTTAGACATTAAAAAGTCAAACAAAAAATAGGAAATTCTGCCTTTTTAAGCCAGCATCAACATAACACCAAGACTTAGACTTATATCACTCTCTTTAGTCAGTGTCACACAGATAATCCTACCTCCTCCTGCTCCTCTCCCTGCTCTCCTCTTTCCACCTGTGCATACATGATCATTTGGCCTGCTGTAACACAACATACTGAAGCGACTGCAGTCCACAACTAACTTTTGCTTTATCTGCAACTTCAGCGATTGCTACAATGTGCTTCAGGAGAGTTTCAGCCTTAAGACAGTACAAAGGGACAAATGCTGCGTTCAAGTTACCTCGGAAGTCGGATGTTGGAGCTGTGAATGACGTTATACCCGAGTTGACGGCGTTTCAGTTAACAAGTCGGAAAACCAAGATGGACACCTACAGTTAGCTGTTGTTAGCTATTGTTTACAATTGTCAGCTGTCGTTAGCTGTCGCCAGTTGTTGTTAGTGGTTGTCAGCCATTGTTAGCTGTCGTCAGTTGTTGTTAGCGGTTGTCAGCTGTTGTTAGTTGTTGTTAAAAACATATAACACAGTATTTTACTCTTGCAAACACCACAGCACCGTGTTCACAGTTAGACATTGGCCAATACAACATATACCACTTATTTAATTTCACAAAAACAAAACAGAAGTGCTAATAATTAATACATTACGAGAGCTTTCACTATTACTCTTTACTGTTGATGCACTGCGCTGCCATCTTGGATTATGACGTTGTCGTCAAGTTGGGGTTGGTGAGAACTGTCCAACTTTCCAAGTCGGAAATCTGACTTCAGGGGGGCGTTCCAGATTAATTTCTTCCTCGGAGCTTGAAAATTCCGACTTCCGAGTACAACTGAAACACAGCATAATACTCTGGGCACCTGAAAATAGACTTGCACTGTGTGCAAATACCAAAGTAGAAATACTGATATGTGTATCGTCATGATTGAGAAAACGCACACAAAAGGTGGAACCTGGCAATAATGCATTGATGAAAAACCCAATCATACTCATGTGTTTTGTTCTATGTGGTTGTGTTTGAGTTGGAGTGAGTGTTTTGGTGAACAGGAAGTCATGGACATCAGAATCCCTTTGGGGGGTTTGACTCCTAATTTCCATATCGAGCCGCATTATCCCCTCCTTCAATTTCGGCAGTTTCATAGTCATTAGAAATGGTATTAGTCATCAGTAGTATTTATCTCTTATCTGGGGTTGTGTGTACGGTGTCATAATGTGTGTTTGAAATGATGTTTTATGCTGTCCCTGTGTTTCATTATCTAAATGATGCTAAATAGACATTTCTACTCTGATGGGCTCTAATTTTAGAGAAAAGTCTAATATGTGTCCATGTTCAGATAAAAATAAATGACATGAAATGTTGCCACAAATAATAAGCATCTCCAAATGATAGAGAGGAGCTGACTCCTTCTCTGCAATCAGAGGGACCGAACCATTAATCTGCCTCCACCTCCCAGTCAAAGTTAAACCCCTGCGCTGGAGTGGGTGGTGAAGACCTCTGACTCCCCGCCTTTCCCAGCGACTCTCAACTCTCCCCTCACCAGGAGCGTGTTTGACCGAGGCTCGCCACCTGGGGCTCTGTGGCACTGGAACACGCCTGCAGTGATAATTAATGAGAATTACCGCTACTGAGAGAGGCACTTTGGCAGGAGGGGTGAGAGACAGGAAGATTGGACTCAGTGAGGATCATTGGGATGTAATGACTGTGGTGGAGAGGACAAAGATGGAGGCGGTGGGTGGAGACATAATGTGATCATTTTGCTGCTGGCAGGGGACACTCTAGCCTTGGTGTTGGCTGCTTTTTCCCAACTGTCTGAGTGGCTAATAAACACCAAGTTCACAGCTAGAAGTCTCACAAGTACCATTATTTATTTACCAAGGTTTGAGTGTCATTGAGAGAAATTTAGAGGGAGATATTGCAGCAATATTCCCTGACTGGGAGAAAAATTTCTGCCTATTTTAAAAAGAAAAATCCTTCATCTCTATGTTCAAAGTCTATCGCATGAAACGCATGCCTGGTCTGGAGCACACTTGACTGGAGAAAAGGAGCGCCTGAGGCTAGACTCACTGTGATGAAACAGATCCTTGGGAGAAAGGCCACGTAGCCCAAGTAAGAAAAACCAATGCAAATAATTATTTCAGAGCTAATAGCCCAGAGAAAACAGAGGAAAGTGGACTTTTAAGGGAAACTGTGCTGGTCAGAGTCCCTCTACCAACACATTAATTATAATCCACTTTCAAAGGGGATTTATACTCCGGATAATAACGGCACTGAGGGGAAATAATGCTTTTATTTTCAGCTTTCTGCATTATAAACCAGCCAACAAATACTGAACACTTTAATTTAATGCTTTGTGTGTTTTTCTTTATGTCAGGACTCATTACAAAGAATAAACATTTCACACTCGACTAACATTTGCATATTTTTCTCTCAGTTTATAGAGGCACTCAGAAACAATACAAACTTATGGAACAGCCAGTGCTGTTGCTGCTATTAAGAGTGTCATTTCCAGGTAAACAAGGGACGTACATTCATTTTTCTGAATGCAATTTTCATCTCTCCACTTTTACAGTCTGAGTTGAACTTAACTCATCAAAGTTTCTAAAAAAAGTCTGCTCTTGGAGATAGGTTGAAAAATATACACATGCTCTTTTGGGACAGCTTGAAGCAGCAGCTATTGATTTGCGGTTTGTTGCCTGCCTTTATAAAATATGAGTGCGTTTCAATACAGGACTTGCATCCTTCAAAAGGTTCATTTAACCATTTGCATCCCAGCAGCACACCAAAGGCTGTCCTGTTTTGGACGCTCTTTCAAAAGCATGACACTTAACTTGGGCTTCAAGTGTATTTGGGTGTATCCTTCACAGTCCAACATGTCTTGTGGTTCTTTGCATGTCAGTTTAAAGAATATAGTGTACTTTCAGGTGGCCGAGCACTACCCAGTTAGACTCAATGGACATGCCAGTGAGTAGCCATGTTTACATGTTGAAAATTTCTTGATCTAATTGAAAATTTTAGGGATTGGATAATCTGAATCTACTGTTTATATGGGCGCAAAATCAAATAATTTATTCCAAAGTGTTAATAATGGAACCTCCTGTACTGACCTCAATAATTAAGCCAAAGGCAAAAGAGTGAAGATCAAGTCAGGTTAGAGAGTCACAGTCAGAATGTAAGTGTAAGTGTTTATGTAAGTGTTGACATGGACCGATTTGGAATAACGATCGGTGTAAACCACCCCTCTCGACCAGATTACAATTTCTTTACGATTGAGCCAAATTGGATCTGAATCCTCCGATAAACATGTTTATATGATGCATTTTTATTCTGATCGGGCATCTATTAGGATTTTTTTGTGCCCATGTAAACTAGCTACTGTTTAAAAAGGACGGGTCCTTTAAAAGAGCCAACCTTTCAATTAGGATACAGTCTCATCATCAACAGTAGGACACATTAAATCATTACAAGATTAAGAAAAGATGGAGAAATCCTTGTACGAAAAAGACTGAAAACCAACACCGGATAGCTGTGATCTTTGCACCTTCAGGCAGAACTGCATGAAAAATGACTGTGACTCTTTAGTGGGGATTATTGCATGGGCTCAAAACACAAAAAAAATGTTCCATGCAAAGAGGAGACATATTCATTCTCATTTGGGTTGGATCAAGACAAACTGGAAAACTGTCCTGTGGTCTGAGGAATCAGAACTTTACATTCTTTTTGGAAATCATGGATGCCATATTCTTAGCTTCAAAATGATGGGATTATATAGCTTGTTTTTGGTGATAGTGTATGAATGAAAAAGGAAGATCTTGCATATTCCCTCTCTATTTTAAAGAAAAGGACATGCTGTCCATGACTTCCAAAAGAAATGCCCAATTTTTCTTAATTTGAAAAGCACCAAAATCTTTTTTTTTTTTTCAACATTTTACTCTGATGCTCAACTTGTTTGGATGTCATACAGAGACTAAACCTTTCCAAGACATTACCAAGAACCACCAGGGATCTGCAATTTCATTTTGTTCCTCATGTTTTTTACTTTTCAGGAGTTTAACTTTGCATTTTCTTTGAGGTAATTTGTGGGATGTTAAAATCCAATAGTTATAGTACACATTGTTGCCTCTCGAGTCCTCATTCAGCAGCAGTTTCAGGTGCTTTGAGCCGCTGGAGTCTCCGTGTTGAGTGGTGCTTTTCTTTCCTAAAAGACAGTTGAACTCATCCCTGAAAGAAGCAATGTTCTCCTTCCTCAAGTGGTTTAAATTTTTTACTTTATTTTCTTCATTTCTACTCGCACTGAAGCTATATATACCAGGACTGAGCCAGCAGCTTGTCTCATGTGTCCTTCCATCAAAGACTTTCCAAGAGCGTTATGGTCAAGTTCAGAACAGCCACTGGCAAACTCAGTCGTGATGGAGAAGAAAAAAAGCGAGTTTCAGTCTTTTTGTGTTTTTGTCAAGCCTGAAATGAAGCCTTACAGAGATCTGTGGTATTTCACGTCGGCATCTCTTTCATCACAGTTGTCATGGATGATATGTGAGGGTGGCAGTGACCCTGAGTGGTGGAGGTTCAGGCCAACGGAAAGGCCAGAGAAGTACAGAGAAATCCTCTGGCACAAACATAAGAAGTCTATTCTCTAAAAAATAAAATAAAAGGTGTTTTGTTGTTACAGTTTGCAAGGACAAGTTGATTGAACCGGCCGGGGCATCTTTATAGTGAGTTTCAGTGTTGGTTATCTCTTCTATTGTGCAGGGCTTGCAGTCATGACTCGTAAAGATACAATTATCCAACCACATACAGACCAGTATTGACTCTGCTGCAGACAATCACAGCCATAAATTGCTCAATGAATCTTACTGCATCAAACATTATAAAGACACTGAGACAGGACAGTGTTTCTGCAGGTGCAGCAATGCATAGATATTTTCCCTTTTTGCCAAACAGGGTTTTTCTTTTTTTTGTTTGCAACCAGGTGTTGAGTGGAAGAAAAGACACATAAACAGAGTGGGAGTGCTTTCTTTCAGGATGTATCTTTTGGTTACAAGGACAGTCTAAAGCCTTGTCTCTGCTTATGTGTGTGCATGATGTCTGTAGGTCCATAAATAAACGGATCATACCGCAAATGTCCAGTACAAGTAAGAATCTATCTCTATTTTCCAGCAGATTAGCATTTTTCAGTCTTGATGAACATGTTCTTTTCGACTCACTTGACAATCAACTTAGTGCAGCTTCAATGATGGAAATGGCCTCCTGAGTGGTGACGAGGCGATTTCCACTTCTTTTAAATCATGCAATCTCCCTGAATAATCAAATAGGCAATTTGATTGAAGGAAATAGCCTGTTAGCTCAGCAGGAACACTCTCTTACGCCCTCTCTGAAATCCACTGTGGAAATGTAACTTTTGAAATGTACTTGAGGTAAATTATGGACTGACGTATTATGAAGGAGAACATTTCAAAAGGTACATAAGATATCACAGAGATTTCCAGTGGATGTACTTCTGTTAGGGCTCTTTGCTACTGAAGTCATTTACCAAATCACTGCTTGAGAAAAATAATAAAAGCAATGCACAAATCAAGACCAGTCTTTACACACAAGAAACAGACTGTACTTATAGTTCAAAACCTAGCCTACTTTAGTTTTTAGTCCAGTTACAAAAATGTAGCTGATGCAAAGCCAATGTAACCCTTAGCATTACATTTCTCTAATTTTTTTGGCCTAGATCTGTATAAAAATAGGCAAGCCTACAAATTTCCAGATATATGGTGCAGAGATAGACTTGAGACAAGGTCAACAGCCTGAGCAGTCTAATCTGTTGTCATGCATATGGAAGTGAAAATCAAGTGCAGCTGTAATGCAGCAGATTTAAGTCTGTATAAGTGAAGACAAAACATTCAGAGCTCCCCCTGGTGACTGGCTGAAGTAAAGGTATAAAGCCCTCCTTTATTGTAACAGATAAAACTGATCAAAATAGGACATTAAAAACATGTAAAATAAAGTTTTCTGTTGTGATAGTTATATCTCATCTTGATGATTCATGAGTAAGCATTCATCCTCTTAGGTTTGGTTTTGGAAATTGTCATTAAAAGGAGGAGAAGTGATGTCGTGATTGACAGCTCTACCAACAAATGAGGCTCCTGCAGAGTCATAAAAGCCGCTCAAAAAGCGGCGCAGCAGGTCCTTGCTTCTTGGGGCGCCATCTTCTGGGTTAATTACTGTCACACAACGAAATGTATCTCTTCAACATATAAAGATATTAAAATGCATCTTAATGAACAGATTTTATGGTAATTCTCTGCACTGCTAGCAAACAACCGACTCTACGTCCTTGTCTTTGCATTTGTTCTACATGCAGCAGAACTCATTAAAAGGTAACTCTGACTTGTGTTTAAATAACAGCCTGTTTCCACTAATAATGTGCTCTCTGCAGCCGGGGGGTTTGTATTTGCATGGGAGCCACCTCGACATGCTGTATTAATGTGAACAAGCTTGACTACCTCTGCGGTTTATTAAAACATTCCTTCAACACAATCCTTCTTATGTCCAACCTACTGCCACCCAATTACTCCATCTGACTCTCCCTCTCTGCATCTTAAAGCACAGGCAAGTCTTATGTTATGCTTTACAAACTCTCTTGATTGACACTAATGAACATGGCAGGTCATGTTGTTGATGTCTGACCTCAGTAGCAGGGGGTGAAAACATGCTGCTACCTAAAGCTTATATAGTAATTGCTTCTTTGGTTTAATGAAATTCCCCCTTGCAGACAGTCCCTCACCTTCAGAGGTGTCCTTGCATGTGTTAACAAAGTTCAGGCAAAAGTTTCTTCTTTCTGTGAGGAGAATAATCTATGGTATTTCTGAATCACTGCAGAAGGTCTCTAAAGTTGACAGAATGGTTAGAAAGAAATACTTCTCACCTTTAATGCCACACAAATCATAGATGTGCAGGGAAAGCAAAGCAGAACACTACCCAAAACGGCGTCATCCATTTAAATCAAAAGTTCAGATTTGTTATGGACGTCAGGTGGAATGATAGCCAATCAGGAAGCATGATAACTGAAAAAGACACAAAAAACATGACACATTTGCACCAGAGCTGTGAGGTCCAATTTGAACAAACTCCATTTCCCTCCCTAGTCACACTGGGTCCCCTAAACTATCATGTGTGAAAAAGTTCTTGGATAGAACCATAACCCTAACCCTAGGCATCAAGAATGGAGCCCTAAAAGCCATAAAATAAAGAATAGGGTAGAAAGTGTTACTGCAATGGATGTACCAGGTGGCTGGGAAGCAACTGCCCCATCATTCGCCATGTTTGTTTACTCTAAAGTTGTGTTTGACTGTAGGAAACTTGAGGTTCTCAGTTTGGAGAGTGGACTAGTTGTTGGTCAATGTGTTGTGTGCCACATAATATCAACCAAAACAGTAAAATCCATTGGGATTTGTCACCATGTGTGGGGTCTCTTAAATTTTTAACGTCTTTGAGCCCTCTACCAGACCCTAAACCGGAGCTGTCGACGGTGACACAAGATGACATGCACATTTAGAAGTACCGATGTGTTAAGAGTGTGGAGTTGGACTCTGCCTTCAATTGGACGGGAACCGACTGCTTCAGAAGGTTTCATTCCTAGAAAAAACGCCTGGTCATTACTAGACTTTTTCAAGCCGAAACAGGTGAAATACAAGTTCTAGTAAAACAAAACTGCTTGTGTTTTAAACTGTATCTTATTTCAAATTATATTGTTGTCATCTGAAAATCTTTGGACTTGTACATCTAGAGTGCATATAAAGACTAAACTTCAAATCTGTTTTTATATTTTTTTGTTATTTCACACAGTTTAAAGGAACTATAACATGCAAAAATGTATAATTCTTGAGAGATTTTGAAAGTTTAATTTCTCCTGAATACAGGGGCAAAAGTTTTCATAAAAAAGACAATTTTTTGACACATTTTTTCACAAAAGAGAATAATGACCAGGCAGACTGTCTTTATTTTAGGTTTTTTAAGACTTTAAAACCTTCAGTGATGTCCAGACTTTGCTTAGTCATATGTGGGTGTAAACGAACAGAGCTTAGTCTGAAGATTTTCTGCTTAGGTCAGCGTGACATTAAAAGAAAGTCTGTGTTTCAAGTTTAGCTCCATATTAGCACTGGTGAAAAAACATTCTCATTTATGCTTCATAACATAGTGATTGATCAAAGTGATAAAGTACATGAACCATCTCTCCTTATAACAGTAACATAACAGTAAATAACCCGTATTAAGTGCAGTTAGATTCAAGTCCACGCCACTAAGAATGAAAAATGGCTGGATGGATTGCAGGTGTGCGTTTGATTAATACCCCTGCCTCTCCCTGCAGCGTATGGCAGCTCACAGCCTCCTGTCCTGTGGGAGCAAAGGAGGAAAGTCTAACACAGTCTGACAGTCATTGTAACCGCATCCTAATTAGATTATTCAATGACTATATTAATTCAGGAGCAAATCACTTTACTTACTTAGCATCAGACTGTGGGGCAGTGTTGTGGAAAGCCAGAGTAGCATAATCAGGTTTTAAGTGCCCTTAGATATTGGAATTGTATTAGTGGAAGTCAAAGAAGTGGCCTCAGCCAAGTATTGTGTAGGCAGTGGAGAGTCACGAGGTCAGGCCTGAGGGTTGTTCTGTGAATCTAAACAAGCTACAGACAACATGTCCAATTAAGATCTGACTGAGGCTAACAACACCGAATGAAGTGCTCTCATACTTTGCATTAATGTACAGACTGTGTTCGATATAAAGACTCTGTTTCCTGCAGTGGCACTGAGCTTAAAGGTCAACTGCTATTTATGTAAATTAAGAAACAACCAAACACAGTGATGCAATGAAAATCACAAACTGGTGCACCAATGCCAGACTGTTATGGGTGTCTTATGTAGAAGTCCAAAGGTGGAGGAATGGAAGGGTTTCCTTGCAGCCCCTTTTCCACCAAAGTGCCGGTCCAACAGATCCACAGAGGAAACAGTATGATCTGAATGATGTTAGACTGCCAAGTTTGCTAAACAAATGCAGCAGGATGACACTTCTTTATTGGTTTCAAAACAATGACAGGAAAATGATCAAGAAGGTGACTCTCGTACTGGCAGAACAGGAACCCACAGCATGTGCACAATGCAGGTAAGCTTGTGGAAAAAGAGTGTAAGAGAGACACTGAATCTAACCAGGGTTTTCAGGCATAATAAAGGTCACCATGTTACACCGCCATGTTTCTACATTTGCACAAAATTGGACAAACTTGTAATATACAGGTTTGTAACTGCACCAGTTGGAAAACAGAAGGAGAGTGGTAGTTGCGCACAAAAGGAGTGAAATAAAAACTTGACAACTGGAGGTTCTTATTTCCATGCATCACTTGTTTCTTGGCCTTGAAGGCAACTGTCTCTACACCAACTGAAGGGGTGAGCGAGGGAGAGTGTCAGTGTAGAATCTGACAGCTAGTTATTGCTAAATACTCCCATAATTTCACACTGTACCTTTTACAAGTTTGTCAGAATATTTGGTAAGTAAACTGTTCATATATGGAGATCAAACTTACTCCCAGCTGGATGGTTTTTACTCCATAACTCCCCCACAGCTCTCCTCATTCAGCAGCAGTTCTACAAGTTTCTGCTGATTTGTGCCGCAAGGAATCTGTCGATTTCAACTCCTTCCAGCTGATATGCCTGCAGCCACAGACATTGATTTCACTCCACAGTTGAAAGTCCTTGACAATGCAGATCCTTAACTCCACGTCATCCTCTAATTGACCTATTGGACTCCTCTATCCTGTCCCCTCCTCCTTCTTGCTAATATCCACCCAGATCCACTCAGATCGACTCCCCTGTCCTGGGACCTGGTGGGCCTCATTTTAAATGCAGCGACTGCCTCTTTCACCTTGATGCTCCAACGACTCGTTTTCTCAAGGTTGCTGCGAGGGGGGATACAATCAGCCGGTGTTTGTGGTGGAGAAACATCCTCACTTTGAGCTTTTGTAGATGAAGTCTTTAAAGGGAAGTCTCAGTGGGTTTGGGGAATTAATACTCGCTGGTGTGCGCTGAATGGGCATGTGTGTATGGGAGAGTTGGGGAATTAGTGTAGGACGTTTCGAATTCTTCAGATTAGCCTCCCTTAGACTGGACAGAAAAAAGGAAAAGAAAGAAGAAAGAACATAAAAGCAGGGAGGAAGCCGAGACAGCAAAACTGAGAGACTAGAGATGAAGATGGAGCTCAGACTTTGGAGGAGGAGGTGAGGATGAAGTGAAAAGAAAGGGAGGAAATTACACAAAGAGGTACAAAAAAATGGGCGGATAAAAAAACTCATTAAAGGAAAATGTGAAGAAATTTAGACTTTGATGTTTGTCCCAGCAGGAGTTCATAAATTGGTCAAGAATTTAGCTGTAATTAATGAAGAATGTTTCAACCACCTCACTCTTCAAAGATAAATCATATCTCATTTTTTTCTTTCTTTTTACTTTCTGACCCTTCTGGGATTCACACTTGCAATAGTTGCAGCGATGTGCTGTAATGTTTTCAGGTTCCATGACATGTTTTTGTCACTGTCCCTGTCCATAAAACTACCAAACATGCAAACAGTAACCTTGACTCTTCTTTCACATAATAATTCAACAAGTTATTTAGGCGCTGTTTTGTTTGTAAGACCCTGGACTAGCTTCATACGCGTGCAGGGCTTCCAGAGGGTCAGACAGAAACAACATGAAAACATCTGGTGAATTTTAATGCCAGATGATTTTTCAATCGAGCTCATCATGGAGGTAGAAAACTAACACTAGTGATATAACACAGGGAATCCTTTTAATGACTCAGCTTTCAGTCTGAGTATCTCTTAGAAGTTTCATGACTCATGCAAACCAATTTATAAATACTGCCTCACTGTATGTCTGCGCATCAATTTTCCCACTTTATGTGAATCCCTTTAATGCAGTGTAAACAAATAAAGTGTATTGCAAAGGCTGCAAATGTTCCAACATTTGCTGAAGTGCTTTTTGTTTACCTCTTTTTTTATTATTCTTATTTTGGCTTTCTATTTGTTGCTGTGGCTGCACAGAATCAGCTAAATGTTTTTAACTCATTGTCCGGTATGCTTAGCCCAAGGTCATTCTTAAAACTTGGCAGTGATTCAGCTGAGACCTGATTTATACAGTTTTCAAACCTCTGAAATCCAGAGCTCGCCCTGTTCCAGCAGGGTTATGTCTCTCTGGACTCTAATAATTTCATTTTTTGACTTTGCCAGCAAGTAGACTGAAATGCTGAGGTTTTAAAAAAGCTTAAAGGCGGCAGTTAGTGCATGTCTGAGTGCGCAGGACCTGTTGGAGAGACTGATGACTGAGTAATGATGCCTGGGTTATTACGCCTTTGAGACATGAACACACAGCTAATGACGAATTTGAGAATCAATTAGAGTTTTAAAGCTCCAGTGAGGAGCTTTCATCTAGTTATGAAACACACTGATATAAAGGATTGTGCCTCTTTATGACCTACAAAAGTAAACTAGAGCGTCAGCAGCAAGGCCGACAATGCTTCAAGCTGCAGTGACGGGGTAGATGCCAAACCTTTCACACTTGGCACAAACAAAGGACAAAAAAATGCATGACTATGACACCAGGGAAAATGTTCAAAAGGCTTTACTTAAAAAAAGGTGTCAAAAATCCGGCAAGGATACAAAATCAGAAGGTTCACACGGGTCCAAAAAGAAGGCAAAAGTCATTCACAAAAGATCTCTATCAATGGAAAAAGGCTGGGATGTAACTCACACAAGCAAGAAACAAACTGGCACTGAAGCAGGGGAACACGGTGGCTGTTTTTGAATTTGCCTACTGTACGAGCAGTACGTACTGATTTGCCCAAAATTTAGCATGCAGTAAGAAGCAGGCGAACAAATGCGAAATTTGCAGGATGCCAAAAATACCCGCATGGGGTACTGATTCGGGAAAATTTCACAGTATGCATCGGACCAGTCTGCTTTGCCTACTGTTACCCACAATGCAAAGCGCCTGGGCAGACGGCGGAATAGTGGCGAAACTTTTCACCTGAGCATTCATTTTCTAAGAAGGCAGCCAAAAGATTTCTCCTTCTGACAGCCTGTCTTCTCCTTCTCTCAGCATTATGTGTGCAAACCACTGACAAGAATGTAATGTTTTACCATACCGTACAGTTTTTATCCTTTATTTCCATTGCCTCAAATTTACCTCAAATTTTCCGGCTTCTTCTCATCCTTGATACTGTACGGTAAGCGTAATGCTTACCACACACACAGCGCATGCCATCAGCGATGTTTACATCACACAGCTGGACAGGCAGCTGGCATTAGAGGGGGTCTAAAGCTTAATAAACTGGGCCAAGCATACTACATAACAATGGCCAACTTGCAGTCATACTGCATACTACAATCGAACACAGTACTCAGTACTGCATACTGCGCTCGGTAGGAGTATGCAGTAGGCCAATTTGAAAACAGCCAGAGACTAAATACTCAAGATGAGTGAAGACAGTCAGGCACAGGTGAAACACATTAGGGAGGGGCAGGTAATCACACGCTGGGTACACAGGAGGGCAGGAAGTGGAGGATGTGAAATGAGACAGAGGTGAGTATCAAAATAAAACAGGAAACACACATGAAACATGGAATAACAAGAAATAACGTAACTATGGGGATGTGATAAGACCAGACAAAAACAAACTTAAGGGAAACCCAAGAAAAGCCAACCCAGTCCTTAGAGTGATATCTGGGATTTGTTGTGGTAAAATCACCTCAATAAGCGTTAAACGCATAGTAGAGATTCCCGGATCACCTCCTTAATGAATCGGGTGTTAGTTTTAACAGCCCACCTGCGTCAGTTTGGTTCAGGCTGGATAGTGATCATCCTGGGGGTTTCAAAGAAAACATTGAAATATTAAAGGGGTCTATAAATGCCGGTCAGCTCTGATTATAGCTGAGGTGTCGTGTTGTGGCCTTCAGTGCTTCCTTAATTTTGAACAATTCAAAAGTCTTTAGCTTCAGTGTTAAAGCCAAATGTTGTTTCCTTTGGTGTTTCATATAAAGCTGACTACTGAGATCAGGGAAGCATTGATGTTTTTCTGTGTTATGCATCACTGTTGGATTATTCATTTTTCAGTTCTGACAATAACTGGCACTTTGTGAACACTGGACTATTAACAATAAATTAGTTTGTTTACTGCTTACTTGGATCTGAAACCAAGAGGGATGCAACCAAACATTGTTTGATATCATTTTTTCCATTACACACAGAATCACGATTTTTAGGCGCCCATGTTGTGCAATTTGTTACAATTTATGAGGTTTCATTCTACAGCCCAGCATGTAATCACTCCTGCATGGAAGTTAAAATCTTCAACATTCATAGAAACTATTCAGAAGAGATGAATCAACTTCAAAATTACTCAGGAAGCTGTAATTTGCAGAGCATTTCATTTCTGTGTGTGTGCATAGGGGATGGTATAGAAAATATCAATCATACACATGCTGTTATGAGGCTGTGTAAATTCTCATTTCAGGCTCAGAAGGTGTATCACAGCCCAGTCAGAGCAAACATGAGATCACAACAATAGTCCTAATTATGTGTCCACGGGGGTCCACTCAGGTCTACAGACAGAAGAAAGGACAGACTTTTCATGCTACCTTTTGCTGGTCTTGGCCTCCTTGTATCAAGACTAGAAACTTCACTATTAATCCGTTTTACTGCAAAATGACATCTGGTTCCTAAGAGAATAACAAGCTTCTGCTTTGGTGTAAAAGTTGGTGTAACCCAAGTGCAAATTTTAAGATGGCTAGCTTCATCTGACCAACAACACAAAAAATAATAGATGATTCCAACTTTCATGTGGCTGCCATTTTGTGCCTACGGCCTCTCCGACCTCCACCACACAACACTCACAATCATACACAAGTGGAGGACACACACACTGGGAGCAAGGTGGGTTAAGTGTCTTGCCCAAGGACACAACAGACAGACTAGAGATAGGGGTTAATCGAACCGCCATCCTTCCAGTTATTGGACGACCACTCTACCTCCTGAGCTACTGCCGCCCACATGCCTTTATGGTAGAAACATAGATTTGTTAAAAGCTAATCTGGATTCCATGTCAGGATTTTCAGCATTTGTAGTCCACGTGATATCCACCGGCAGGCTCGGGTGTAAAACGGTCTGTATGGAGAGCAAAAGCAGGTAGAGTGCAATCTTTCATACTGGCAATGATCTGATTGATTGTTTTTTTTTTTATTTTTTTTTATTTTTTTATTAATACTTTATTGCAAGGCTTCTTTCTTTCACAAACATAGTCAGGCTTTCATTTTACAATATTATACCTTACTTTTTTTTTTCTCTTCCTTCCCTTTTTTTTTTTTTTTTTAACATACAGAAAGTAAATAACAACCAAAAAGTAACCAAATCGACATATCTCCAAAAATAAGGCAAAACATACAAGCAAACAAAATACAAAAAATAAATGCATAAATAAAATAAAATGAACTAAATATAATTAATGATCTGAATGAATGAATTGATCTGATTGATTGTTGATTAATTAATCTGTCCTGTAGTTTACAATCTGTCCTGCAGCATGGAGCTGTGCTACAAGGCTGCTGGAGTCACAGAACAGAAGATGGTTATCCACCTCTATAAGGAGCTTCTACTGATCCATGTTGTTACCAAATTCGACATTACATGTCATCTCCAGCTACTCACACCTGGGAACTTTAATCAATTTTGCCGACATCTCACCTCTCATAAAAACGCTTCAACGGAAACTTTGGGATCTTTGGCAACTTCACAGCTGTATCATTTAATGGCTGTTGGAAGCTTAATGGCCAGTAAGTCAAACACATAAATCATCAGGCAGGCTGAAAAGACGCTAAAACAACCCTTTCACTTTGATTTTTTTAAATATGTCATCCCTTACTGCTAATTATAAAGTCATGATTTATGCATTTACCTTATGGGCCATTAGATTTGGGCGCTCAACTGCCATTTAATGATACGCTTTTCTTGTTTTAGGCTATTAAATTGCCCCATAATTCCCTTTTGCAGCCACTCACTTTTGGACGGCTTTCAACCAAAAAGGGGCGTGGTCATTTTTGGGTCAAACCAAACGACCAGAGAGGACCGGAGAGGGCCTGATATCCAGCAGCAAAAACAGCTGTTTCATATGGATTAGGTGGCTCCTGTGCCATCCTACACACACTCATCTCCACTCCCACTCTCTGATCCGTGCATTCACCTTGAGAGGCAGGGTCAGCTCTTATCTGAAGCTGTGATCAGCTGATGTACAGCACCTGGATACTGTAGCTTCACACAGCCGCCCTGATCTATGAGGCAATTATGGTAAAAACGTCTGTCTAAGCATTCCTGAGGCTGAAAGGACTGACCGGGATATTAAACAGATTACATTATATACAAAGTGAAATGTGATGGCAGCGGACCAAGAGAGGGACCAAGCCTTTTCTGTCGGTGATTAGGAGCTCCCTTATAGACGACTCCCTCCCTGACACACACACACATAGTCGCACTTGGCATCAGACCAAGCTCCACATATGTGTGTGAGCATGAGCAGTGGCATGATTGTGTGTGCTAGTGCTAAAACCTCACACACTTTGATAGATTGCAGAGTGCTTGCGGTCCTTTTAGTGCGTAAAGAGCTTGGCAGAGGAGGCAACTTCGCACAACTCAATAATCACTTGATTTACTCTTACACAGGACCCAATCAAGACAAGGCCATGTCAGATGGAACAAATCAAAAGCCGGCCGGACCGGAGGAAAAATAAATCAAAGAGAAGAAAACTCAACAGCTATTCATCCAAGTTACAAATACTAATAAATTAGACTCTGGAATAGGGATGCATTTTATCATTGGCATAATATCGGTATCAGCAGGTGCATCCAAAGCCATTACTGCTCCTGGACTAACTGGATTCCCACTTAAGAAAGACCAAACCAGACTGAGGTAAAAGCATACCAAGCCAGGCTTTCTACAATCACATTAAATTTGAGCAGATTAAATTGAAGAGGCAGAGAACTCAAAGGGGTCATAGGGTCTGCAGCACTTACACATCCAACCGTGCATGAAGCATGAAGCCGCCATAAGCTGTGACGGCTGGTGCTGTTTTAAAGGATTGCTCTCCATCGTTGCTGCCAAGCTCTTAACGCTTATTTCTAGGAACGAGATTCAATCTTTAAATGTGAAGGCTGTAATGAAAAGGAAGAGCTTTTGAACTACATAATAGTTTCCTGTGATCAAAGCCCAAAAGACACTGGAAGTTTGATGGAGAAGCGAGAGACCGTTAAGAGGCCATGTGAATAAATGGATTTGACCATTATGTCACTCATTAGTTTGATAATAGCAGCCTTGAGTTAGTCATTTTTATGCCATCTGCCTTTTTTGGAGCCCAAAGTGACTGTATTTGAATGTTAACATGGGTACACAATGGCTCGACTCCACTCTGATGAAGAGGTAAGCAACTTGCCACACTGCAAATTTGGATCCATTCAAATTTGGGATGATGGACACTTTTTGGGGCAACCCAGCAGTTACAATAAAAAACAGCATAAACCTAAATTTTCCTTTATTTACAGCTCCATAATGACTTTAGGAAACACCATCAGCTTTTACAGAGGATGGACAACATTTTAACACCTAACACATTTTAATTCCCATAACTTTGGGCACCTGCAAAGGTTTTTAGATAATCAATTCAATGCATTATGAAAAATTACAGTTTCTATGACTCTCATTTGGACGACTGTCATATAAATACCACGTTACAACCTGACTTTGGGTGCTCTACATAACGTAATAGAACATTATAAGCTTGTGAACAGTCATATCATCCTGTAACACTCTGAATAAGTTTAATAAAAAGTTGGAATATTTTAGTAAATAGGCACTTCACCATTAAAGACTTGTATTAAAGTGTTTTATTACTTTATCTATAATGTAACCTTGTCTAAGTTTAATCATTTGTCATTTTCTTGCTTTCAGAACATGAATAATGCACAGGTTAAGCTCTGTTGTGCTCCAAATATTCCCTTCGTCATGTTACCGATCAACTTTTGTCAAATACGGCCTCTATTACACATACAGAAAGTAACATGAGGACGTATGCCCAATTATTTCTCAGAGACTGACACAAAAGGAGACATGAAACACACCTTAACTTTAACTTTCCTCTCTATGTGTCCTTAACCTACACTGCCTCCTTACTTGGTATTCTGTTTAAAGCACGCGTCCTTCACATATTTAAAAGGCTCAGTTTTGTTCGTATCAGGTCTCGGCTTTAAACCTGTGTTCTGAAACTGTCAGATGAGGACATATTAATATTTTAACCCGCTGATGTTTAAGTTATAGGAGATAGATATGTTTCGCTGGATGATGAATAACACATTGAGGCCCTTTTTTCAGCCTTAAATGCACTGAATGTCCTTGTGGCTCTGCTTGCAATTCATGGGTGGTTTTGCACAGGTAGAGCCGCCTCGGGCCATTACCTCACTCTCATAGCTATTTAAAGAACTCAAAGTATGATACATGTTGCTGAGGTGTCACGAATCGCACCGTCTTCAAAATGAAATCAATCACAGCCACTGCCTCCAACTGAGGCGACATCCCGTAGAGTGACACCACGCCAACATGAAAACTGGCGAGTGACCAGTTCCATCTCCATTAATTTCATATGGGGAAGTGAGCAGTTGGCTGCACAGAGCATTCTGGGATAGGGTAGCTTGAAGTTCACAGCAGGCGCATGACACGTGGAAAGTGGGCAAGTGAAAAATGGTTTCACTTTATGCAGATGTGCAGCGATTCAGCCAACGAGAACCAATTCAATTTTAATTCGGGCATATTTCGCAATGCTTCTTGGAGTTTTCATCCGTTTCCTCATGAGCGGAGAGTAATATGGACTGTCCAAGCGTGCTTGTGGAAGACAGATTTGTTACAGCGGTATCAGGATTGCTGGAGACAGATAGGCTGCTGTTAGAGAAAAGAGACTGTCACTAGAAGGAAAACCTTTAGGAGTTCTTCTCAATCTTTATGAGTGTAGACTGACTTAATCTAAAAGATAACATGTCTTTGGATTGCAGTGATTCTTAAACTATTAAAGCTGCAAATTTTGAGAATATTGCAACTTCATTCACAAGACCTCCACAGTAAACAGACGAACCAAAGTCTGGACAGTTCAGTGTCAGTTTACGGTAAAGTTAACACAGTGTAAAAATCCTTGGATTAAAGTTATATCCCAAAGTTTCCTTTCCCTTCGTCACTCTTATTTGTGACTTAAACAGCCCTAAACATTTGATCTGCATGTGATACAAGGGACAGACATTTGCTGAAGTCGAAACTCAAGCCTTGAGACAATGAGGCCAATGTAGACGAGCCAAAAACTGCAGTGCTTTGAGTGTCCACTAGGGGGCTGGGTCTAAAAGTACTTAAAACCACACACACAAACCCTTTCAAAGAAGCCTGTATTTACAGCCGAGCACAAAAGGAGCTAGTTTCTATACATGCATTGTTCAGGAGTGAATTATCTGTAACTACATTCAATCTTTAAGACTATGAGTATGAGTTTGTGATGTTCTTTTCTCAGTTTCCAAGCATTGTCAACGTCTTTGTCTGTGAACGATAGCTAATATATGCCATTAAGGCTAAATGGGGAGCTGAGTTGGCGCTCATGTCAAAGGTTTGCTGTAAAGATGTAACTCTAAGATCATTCATGACTGCAAAGTTGTGTAAAAAGTAACAACCCCGAGCTGAGTAGCTTTATATTACTGAAGAAGCTGCCAAAATGAAAATTTCCAGGGAGGCTGAATAGAGCTGAAATGGAGGGTTTTAAATCCACCATTCAAAGATAAAAAAGGAGCTTCTTTGGGCTGTGAATAACGCAAAGCGATTCTGTCCCAGACTTAAACACTGAAGAGTGAAAATGAGTAAAAAAGGGCCTTCATGCAGGGGAAATATACAGCTTTAGCTCTTATGAGGATGAACATTTGGGAGGATGCGTCCTGCCCTGCCGAATTTACCGGCCTACATGACAAGTGAGATCTCAGTGAAACAGCAGCGAGCCCCAGATCTTTCTCTATAGTTCTTCTGACAGTACCTGGAGATCTTTCATATTCTTGCTCTTTTACTGTAAGATAGGATGTCAGATTAGCCTAAATAATTTGGGATCATTACAAAGTATTACGGTGCATAAGGAACCATCGCTCATCCTCTCCTCTGTAGCTTAGAGAAAATCACAAGACGCCTGAATCTCTCATGCTGAAAAAGTCCTTGATTAATAAGCGCCTTCAGCACTCCTCTGAACCGGGCTATTCTCGGCTTTAACTGTTGATTAGACTTTAAAAAGAAAACGTGCCACATTTCACAATGTTCTTCATTTTGGGCTAATTTTAGCTTTTCTCCTCTGGTTCGGCTTGTAATAATAATGACGCATGAATGCATGCATGGTTTTAAATGGCAATGTATTCAGGAGACATGGCCAGGGGATTATGATAATGAATAAAGATCTCTGCGCCTGTCTCAAAGGGCATTTGTGGAAAGTGAGGGCGGGGAGGAGAGGCTTGCTGAGACGAGACAACAGAGAGGAAAGATCGGGGCGAATATTAGAAACTCTGCAGGCGATGCATCTGTTCTGAAACCAATGGTCCTGAAAGAATGAAGAGATGTTCAATAGGTCAATACTTGTGGTTAGCATAGTTCATGAATCAGACATGGAGCCTATCTCCTTAGTCTATGAGGCGAGGAACACTGTATTGTGCAATTTGTTTGATCACTGAGTAAATCGATAGTGATCAATGCATTGATTGTGAAAATCTCTCTAGTGGATTCGAATTGGCGCTCAATTGTTCTGGTGTCCCTTTTTGGCGAGGTCAGCACATATTTTACCTCTGACAGCTGGGAGGACAATCCCGATCGGTTTCTGAAGAGGCATTATGAAGCTTATAAAGATTGCAATCACCATATTGGTGTGTGGTGAATGTATTGTTTTTAAATTGTTTTTTTCTCATCTTCATACCTCCTGAGGTGCTTTTACGCTACATGTAGCACTCAACCTTTCACACATTCATTCGTACGCTGATGGCCGGGTCACTGAGGGGTTCACTATTACCACTTGTGGTGTGTTTCCACCACGCAATTTGGTTTGGTTCAGTACAATACGGTATGGTTTGGTCCACCTGTCCAACTGTTGTTGATTGTTGGTTTTCTTGGGGAGTTGGGGCAGAGGAAGGAGCACTTTATGTTGCGTCCGGCATACCCCTAGGCCAGGTCGTAACACTGATCTGATTTGCGTTTCCACAGCAGACTGTATCCATCCTTGGCACTTCACATGAGGAGCACGACAACTGCAGAACGGCTTGATTTTTGGCGTGGATGCTAAGAGATGACACTGCTAAGACTCCTGGCCTGAGTAACAAATCTTGCTGGAGATTTTCCTTGGAGACACTAACCAACATTTTGCAGAAAAATCAAGAGTACCTGGCTGCAGATGTGCTGCTGAAAGTTGGGTCTCAGCTGTTTTAGGGAAACAAGGCGATCACACCTGCAAATGTTGTGCCTCCTTGTGTCTTTTGCACAAACTTTAACAGCAAAAATAAATGAAAATACAAAGTTGAATATTTTAATTTGCAAAGTTAAGAATCAATCTGGATATTTGAATTGCAGTTCACCCGAAAGTTTACCTCAAGGGATTTCACCAGTTTGTAGGTTTGTTCGTCTTTGTGCCTTTTTTACAAACTTTAACAGTTAGCAGACGCTCAGAGTTAAACCTTACATATTGCAAAGTTTAGAATTAATCTGAACGTTTTAAATGGAGAATTTTGTGAAAACAGATCTCATAAAATGGCTAGTCTCAAGTGACTCCAATACAGCTTTAAAAGCTTACCAGTTCTTTGAGTGTAAAATGATGTAAAATAGTACAGAGATTTGAATTTCCCTCTGTGGACCTGCACACTTCCTGAAGCTCTCTGTCTACCATAAAAGATATTCATAATTGGGAATCTTGGCAATCTTAAGCAGTTAAAGATGATCAAAACTGATGAGTTTTTTTAATCATAAGAAAGACTTTCAGCATTAGAAAAGCATTTTGAGTTTTTTTAATGAAAACTTTACAGTTTAGTTCTTTAAAAATCTATAAAGTTTGTGAAAATTATACAAAGAGAAACTAATTTCTTTGGTAAGATCGCTTATTTCCTTTTAACAGCTGAGATCCAAGTGTGCGTCCCTGACTGCTCAGTGGATAACTCCCTGTTTAGAGACTTGATTTGAATAAAATCATACATAAACAGAATTACAAAGCATCAAGACACAGAAGTTCACTGGTCAGATAAAATCAGAGTCAGAGAGATCTGAACCTTTGAATTTTAAAACGTTGCAACAGGAACAAAAAGGTTTTTGGCACAAACAACCCCGTGTAACATCTTCAGTTTGAATATATTCACAGCAGAGGGGCCAGCAGTCAACCAGGGTTGTTTCACCAGCAAGACATGAAATATGCATAAAGACTAAAGATATTTCTCCTCAAGTCTGAATTCATGAGTGGAACAGACCCATAAAGCCAAGCAGGTAGTTAAACGCCTGTGCTTGTATTGCATCATGCAAACCAGAGAGTTCATTTTACAAGATGCTAAAAGCTCTTGAACATTAGCTTCAGAAAAGCGCTGCAGACACATAAAACCATGTCTGCACCGCTCATACATCTCTAGCCCTGAGTTTATGAATCATCTGAGTCGATATTGGAGGCTGAGGCCAATTAAAACAAATATGATCTGACAGAAAAATGAATTAGGAGGAAGGAGAAAGGATGTTTTTGCTGATCATCAGTCATAATAATACAACTTTAATCAAGTTTATGAGAAAATTAAATGGCCATGTGCATTATAAGAGTAACCAACCACTTTGTGCCTCATAATTATGAGCACTCAACATTAAAACTTTGATAACTGAAGCCTTGACAGCAAATAAAGCATGACCAAGACTGCAGTCTAGCTCCAAACATGGTGTATGATACAAATGAGCCAAATACAATAATTAATTTGACTTTTTTTCTAAACTACATGCAGGATAAAAACACATAAAATGCTTAATCATGCTGCTCATAATTAGCTTTGCAACATTAAGTAAAAGGAAAATACATTAATGATGAATCTGAAGCCTCAAAATCTAAAACAATGGAGCCTCTGAAGTCTTGAATGAAGTGTATTTCTTATCTATTGTGCACAATATAACCATGTATAACTTTGTGGCCCTGGTCATTAGGTTGTCCACTCACTATGGATCTCAAGTCCTGTCAAAGGGGTGGTCCTATCATGGTCTGGAGTTAAACAAAAAAGGAGAAACAACCCAAAACGCAAAACAAAAACAAAAAAAAAATTTCAAAATGAACTAAATGAAAAAAGCGACAAAAGAGAAAAATCCACAAAAATCACAAGGGCACAAGCATATGCATCGACATACAAACATACAATGAACCAACAAGGACAGAAGGGATGACTATATACACACTGGGAAACAAGCAACAGGTGAGGCAGACGAGACACAGGTGAAACTCATGAGTGATTAACGAGGGAGGGAAAACTAGGGAAGTAAAACCAGACTAGAATCACAAGGAATCAACAACTGCAAAATAAAACAGGAAACACTGAAAACTGATATCAAGAAAAACACTAAAAGGATCACAGGAACAATAGGGAACAGAAAAAAAACAGGAAAAACATGAAGAAAATACACTGAAATAACAAAACCAGGGAAAAACTAAATTAACAGAACCTATCATAACAGGTCCTTTGTCTCATATTAGTATTCATGGAAGCCCTTCATCCAGCTGCTGCCTGAATCATTTTTGGGGCTTTCCATGACTTATGGGTGTTACTTTTTACACAGCTTTGTGGACATGAACCTACTTGCCAGTTATTTCTTTGTAGAAAAACATCCGAGGGTAACCACTTAGCTCCCCAGTTAGCATTGCTGGTGTTCATTTGTCATCAGCTGGTGTTAGTTGGTGTTTCAATAAAAGCTTATTTGTCAAGAAGGCCGTTAACAGCCAAAGTTAAAACAAATACATTTCCCTCACTTGACATGAAAATAGACACCCATTTTACCTATTTCTACCTTTCATTATGACAGTTTGGGACACCTGTAGAGTAGCTTTGCATTTATTTATCTTGTACTGGCCTTCTTGAATACCATTATTTCAGCTCCGTTCCTAAAACACTCCACGCTGCTTTTCTATATATATAAAATTAGACACAACGTGAGGGTGTTACTTTTTACACAACTTGGTAGCCATTGAACGACCTGAAGGTGATACCTCTTCAGAAAACATCTGGGGCTAGCTATTAGCCCATTTAGCCACAATAGCATACATTAACTACCGCTATATCAGCTGCTGCTTTAATGTTTCTTACAGGTTGTGGTTCTGAGCCTTTGGTCTGTCCCCCATAATCAAAACAATACTTTCAAGAGACCACTTTTGTATGGTGTATATTTTCTTGCAACGCCCCTGCTTACTGACTCAACAAATTTGAAAATTTAACTCTGACATCTGTTCTTTAAAGCTGCTCTTTACATAAATTTTACTTACTCTGAACTTTTTTTTGGCACAGAATTGGGTAAGGACTCCATTTACATTTGTTAATAGCAGTAACGGTAGGTTGTAACTGCTTTACAATTTACGCAAACTTAATTGTCCGTGCAAAATTCAATCCGAAGCTAATAAGTAGTCCCCCTCTTACGCACGATTACCACATAAATATGGAGGAGTGAGGTGAGGGAAAGAGGACCACAGAGAGCAGCAGAGGAGAATTACCTTCCTCTGCCAGCGTTTACCTCCCTTCACAGGGAATCTCTTTATTTAACTTGACAATTTCATGGAAACATCACAATTATGTTATCAAACGAGGCATTGCGGGGGCCATTAAACTGCCTGCGCACGTCTGGAATTGGTTATGACCATCTGCGCTCGTATACGACGAAGTTCAGAGGTGCGCATACATGTGTTGTGCTGCAAACACCAGATTTACATACATAATACATTCCCCTCATGTATGACGCCCAGATGTTTTCCCAGCGTACGTGTGCTCTCATTCAGCACACCTATTTTGCTTTATTGCTGTAAATAATTCATTATATGAAGACATTGCTGCTTTGCTTTGAAGAAACATCCTCACCCCGTCTGTAATGTGACAGTATGTACATGTTTAACACTGATCCCAGCTTTGCTCGACAAAGCAACATGACACACAAGAAAAGGACTCCAACTGACTGTCCTAATGAGAGATGACAACCGCCTCTGGGAGAACACCTTTGCTCTGTAAAAGGTCTCATTTCTGGGGTCTGAATCTGCACTTTGTTCCCCTGATTTACTTTGAAGACGCCGTAAGAAGAAAACAGCGGGAAGAGTTAATGACTTTCAAGATGGAGAATGGAAGAAAACTGGCGTGAGAGTCACATTTTGATGTTTATTTGTTGTTTCCTAGTGAAGCAGATCAGTGAGAACGCAACAAGAAACCCAAGCTGAGGTCACAATGGGTGCAATTATTTAAATCATAATCCACGGCTTACAGCGTTTGTCTGTGTGTCTATTGTTGATGCACAATCCGTCTTTGTCTGCGGGCTGACTGTGGCTGTCTAAGCAGGCAAATGGGTTTTGATCCTGATGAATAAAAAAGGTAATTGTTAGCTAGGAAGCAGAATGGATAGTGTTGATTATCTGCCCAACACAATGTGTTATTTTTCCGACGTATGTGAGCGTAAGTGGCCCGACATGAAAAACATCTGGTGGATGGCTGATTTGGCGGGAAATCAACAGTGTAAATGGAAATCTGTGGTGATAATATGCAACACATCCCGAACAGAAGCGACTGATGTGAGGAGAAAAGGAGTCTTCTCACAAGCGAAGCACCTGCTGCAAGGATTGGGAGGAGTGGAATGAAGGACGACGAGGGAAATGGTGCAGACATCTGTTGAGGAATCTGTGTAAGCAGACTGAGCTCCATGTAACTTTTTATCATGCAATTGGCTTCTTGATGGAGTTAACAAGTTTCAAGTGAACACCAGACAACTGTTGCGGTTTATTTTGAAGTAAATTTCAGTGTTTTGACTGAAGTGTTGTCTTTGTTGCAGGTATGGACATGTTTGCACTGTAAGCTATTTTACAAATGGACATGAAGCCCCCAAAAGTTAAGCCAAAGTATTAAGCGCTCCTCCTGATGTACTGTGCAGAATAGTAGGAATTATCAGTGATTTGTAATATAATGGCACCAGAGGACTTATGTTGCGTTCCAGTTGTACTTGGAAGTCGGAATTTTTGAGCTCAGAGTCAGAAATTCTTCTGAAACTCCCCCTGAAGTCGGGGTCCTGACTCGGAAAGTCGGACGATCCATCAACCGCGACCTGACGACAACGTCATAATCCAAGATGGCAGTGCATCAACAGTAAAGGGTTAAAGGCAGTAAAGGCATTATTTATGAGCAATTCTGTTTTGTTTTTGTGAAATTAAATAAGTGGTATATGTTGTACTGCCCAACGTCTAACTGTGAACACAGTGCTATAGTGTTTGTAAGAGTAAAATACTGTGTTATGCGTTGCTAACACCGGTATAACTAACAACGACTAACAACATCTAACAACAGCTAATGACTGCTGACAATTGTAAACAACAGCTAACAATGGCTAACAGTAGGCGTCCATCTTGATTTTCCGACTTGTTTACTGGAACGCCGTCAACTGGGTTGTAACGTCATTCCCAGCTCCGACATCTGACTTCCGAGGTAACTGGAACACAGCAGGTTTCCAAAAAGAATGTTAAATTTTGGTTTTGATTTGTAAGTGATTTTGAGCTCATGCTGTGAATTCCACCACAGAGATATGCCTGTTTCAATGTAGTGCGGTTTTCAGGCTTGAAGATACCACCCATCCAGTACTGGTTCTGAGCCTTGTACCTTATTGTTCAGAGATTTCTTCAGGGTCTCTAAGCGATATCTTTTGATGATACGGTGCTCCCGACATTTCAGAGTTGTTGTTGACTAAAAAACAGGGACAGAAACAAACTGATGCTCATATAAATTCAGAGACCTGTCTTGTCTGGCCTATCACTCCAGGCTGACTTACATTCTCTGTGCACAATAGCTGTGCGGCATCACCGTCTATTTCCCCCTCTGACATACATCAGTGTCAGGAATGCACACACTTTAACACTCAGCCTCTTCGGTCTTTTTATCCAGCCTTCCCTGCTCCTGCTGTGTCTCTCAGACAGCTTTTATTTTGGCACGCTGGGTGACCACGAGGGGATTGGGAGTGAGAGAGGATCACCTTTTATCCAGCGTCTCTCTTTTAAAACACCTTTCACTTTCTATTTTCTGGATGACCAGCCTGCTCTGTTTTACCTCACAGGATAAGCACATCTCTGAGGGAGTCTGCTCCCATCTCTCAGCCGGCCAGACCTCTGCTATCTCTCTCTGTCTGCCTTTTGTCTCTCTATAAGTCTTTGTCATAAATTTAATTCATGGGTTCTTCAACATGAATGTATGTTTGTCCTCAGTTTGTAATGCATGCATGCACAGAAGGTATATGAATTTAATATTCACCCCTTCTCACTCATGTATCCCTCCTTTTTCTGCAAGTTTATGCAGATCCCGGCTCTTAATATTGTCCACAAATTCACTCCTGCTATCTAACTTTTACACAGTGGGTAAACACACAATTTCTGGTGCTTCTTGGCTGTCCAAACAAGTTAAAATTTCCTATTAAATTTCAATTCTGGGATTTCACACTCCAGCTTATTCTGCTCTCATTTTTCCCGGCTGAAAAAGAAATGTTTTTATCCAGATATTCATTTTTCACTTGAATAACCGGTAGCTTGCATGTTTGGGCTTCGCTATCGAAAAATAGCTGTTGCAATAATAGACACAATATCTCTCGCTAGCACGCAGGCACAGTGAATTGCTGGCATAAATACCCAGATGTTCTCCTGCATCTATTCACACAACAAAATAACATTTCTATTCACAGGCAGTTGTCTCCTCTTCCTCGATTCAGCCTGAGTTATAACTTCCACAGCTGCTGGTTTTAGATTATACAGCATATTTTCTGTAAAATACAAGCTGTCAAAGTTGACGAATAACTGCATGACACAGCAAGGAGCAGAAATAATCACTTTTTTGTGTCCCACATGATGCTGAGCTTGTATCAACGCTTGGGAACTTAACCTGCTTCCTATTGTGTCTGCTCACAAACAATGTTAGCCGAGTGCAGAGCAACATAATGAAGTTGTGGAGAAGAAAATAAACAGTGCAAACTTTTCTTGACAACATTAGAGTTTGGATTATCGCTGACGTTGAAGGTATTGTGTCAGGATTGTAGGTGCAGGTGTAGAATCAGTGATAAAGACGAGCGCGACCTGGATGATCTGATGTTAACATGAAATAAAGATATTTGCCATATTTAAATTCTTAGGACAGACTTGACAAAACAGGCTTCTTGCAATGACTCTGATGCTGCATTACAGTTGTACTTGAAAGTTGGAATTTCTAAGCTCTGAGTCGGAAATTCATCCAGAATGCCCCCCGAAAGTCGAATATCCGACTAGGAAAGTCAAGCGATCTTTGCCAACCCCGACCTGACGACGTCATAATCCAAGATGGCAGCGCAGTGCATCAACAGTAAAGAGTAATAATAAAACCTCTCGTAATGTATTACTATTACGCTCTTCAAGATGTTGGGGGCCTGACTGTGTTATGCCCCAACCGAAGGCGGCCCTAACAACTATCCTCACATTTTAACCCATTAAAGAAACAAAATACCTTCAAAAGTATAACAGGTGATTTATTGTGACCAAAGAATAAATTAACTAAACACAAAGAGCCCACAACACAAATTAGAGGCAGCAGGGCAGCAGTTCCGCACCAAATGCCTCTGTGGACTGCAGGCAGCTCTGAGCCTTGAAATTCTCAGCACCAGGTGAGTCTCATTGTCACTCAGTGATTTTACCTGGGCAGCTAGGGGAGACAAAAGGGGGAAAACACACACACAAACAAACAGCCATAACAACTGGTAAAGGGGAAGGATTATAGAATCCTGTCAATACCTTGAGTTTGCGAAAAGACAGCAAGGACACCTAGTCAAAAAGCAGAGGGAGGACGTGTGGGTTGCCCAATACGTTTCATTAAGGCACAGGTATCATCTGTTGCTTCAGAGAAGCCAACACAAACACCAACTGGTGTAGCAGATGGTGACCAAGCATCCAACCACCCAAAATCTGTTTTGAAGTCGCTTAATCAGAGCCACTTCTTTGGGTCTGATGCTGGTCATGAAGTAAAGTTTCTTGAGTACTTACAACCAGAGATGGACAGAGTACTTGACCCCAGTACTTGAGTGAGAGTACAAATACTCCTGGTCAAAATTTACTCCGCTACAAGTAAGAGTAGCCCATTCAATACATTACTCTAGTAAGAGTAAAAAAGTACTTGCTTTTAAATGTACTTAAGTATTCAAGAGTAAATGCTTTTAAATGTACTTAAAGAAACACAATAAGCATTTGAAAATGTACTTTTTCTTGTCTGTCTTCATGTTTTTCTTATTTACTCCTGCAAACTCGAACATAGCCTTCAGATAAGGCCATGGATTTTCTTCAGGTTCCTCCGCCCCATTCAACTCTGGCTCATCATGTTCAGACTCTGAGCCTGAGGATTCATCGTAGCGTTCTTCTCCCGCCTACGCCATTGTCCCCGCGGTCTTGTTTTGAGCTGATAACAACAAGAGAGTGCGTATTTCCGCTTTTACGTACATTGAAGTGGAGAATGTGTACTGTGATAGGTTTCCCTCTTTGACGAACACTGCGTGTGGCCAATTGCGTTTTAGGGAAAGAAAAAAAAAACAGCGAAGTAACAGTAACGAGTACTCATGAGCCTTCTCAGAAATTAACTTGAGTAAGAGTAAAAATCTTTACCTTGGAAATGTATTCGAGTAAGAGTAATAAGTATAAAAAAATTCTAGTATTTGAGTAAAAGTACAAATCTTCAGAATCTGTACTTAAGAACAGTACTCAAGTGAAGTTACTCCATTACTGTCCACCACTGCTTACAACATGAAGTGACTTGCTTGGTTTTGGAGAACCAGCACTCTGTAGCCTGTTCACCACAGATTCGAATAGGTCCACATTTCACTTTTCTCGTCAACTTGTAACTATTTGTAATTATTTTATTACTGAAAGACCAAACTTTGATTCTTCAATGCTCCAGAGGTAAGATTTACTCGTTACTGTCACCACACCTTGCTGCTAAGTCTCAATACTGACACTGTATTTGTATGAAAGTCATTGGTTGAGACAGATCTGCAGCAGTCATCACAAACCTAAGTAAACCCATTTCCTCCACGTCATGAAATTGGGTTTTTTCTTCCCCTGGTTTCTGAAATCTGAATATGATGTTTACATGCACACACATAAAAATGTGACGCTAAAAAACCTGATCAACAAAGGGCACTAAGTCCATGCATTGCAAAAGAGATGCATATCCTCTTCATGTCCATGTATAAAGGACTGAAAAAGGTTCTCTTTGTTATAGACATTAGGATCCCTTTTTAAAATGGTACAATTGCTAAGTTTGATCCTAAATCTTCAGCTGATTGTCAAAGTAGCAGATGGTTAATTTTCATTCCATAGTGATCTCATTTTATCTGAGCAGAGCTCTTTCACAGGTACAAAACAAACGTTTCATCTCTTTTTTGTAGAGAAGCTATTGAGGAGACAGCTTTGTATTTGATGCAGTGTGTTTCAGTTGATTTCCTGCCAGAGAAGCTCAGCCACAAAGGTTCCCAATTTGTTTTCATGTATTTCTCTGTTACCATGGCCCCATGGCCTCTGCTGATAACACTCAGTTTTACATAAAATATCCCCGGGACAACAATAGCAGCAGTGTTCCTGTCTCTCCTCTTTTCCCCCACCTGTCGTTTCTCTCTCTCTGCTCCGTCATCTCTCTACCATCATCACAGATCATCCTGTCTGCCTTTGTCCTCACCCGCTGTACGTCTGTACACCTGGGACCCTCTACAGCAGCCTCCATTCATCATCCTCTCACCTCACTTCATCATTTCCCATCTCTCTCTCTCTCTCTCTCTCTCTCTCTCTCTCTCTCTCTCACACACACACACACACACACACACACACACACACACACACACACACACACACACACACACACACACACACACACACACACACACACACACACACACACACACACACATTGATTTGTGTTTAAAATCTGAATGGTTTTTCTCAGCATGGAAAGGTGCTGGGAGCCGCTACAGCCAATACTTTTAACAAAAGCACGTCAGATGGAAACATGGCTGTTTTTTCTTTTTCTTCAACTTACACTGAATCTTATCGACATTTCGAATAAAAAAGAATATGGGCTGATTTTTGTTTTTAACTTTAGGAGATCCACAGGGGGTGTGACAAGTACCTTTTAAATTGTGTCTTTTATCTCTGGGGCCACTCAACATACCGTTATTTGGATAACTGTGATTGAAAGTTCACCTTTTGGCGAGTTTACAGAGGGTTTTGGGTATTTATTTATCTCTGAGAGGGTTAACAATCCAGCCGAAAAGTGCAGTGCTTTTCTGGAAACGTATCACAATGAACAATGATGTGATTATTTTCAAATTTTCACAGTGAGACTTGTCGGTGTTGCGAACAGGCCTCAATCTCGGCCTTTACAGGAAGTAGTGATGACTTTGGGTCAGTTTTTTATCCAATCGGCAGGGGCGGATCTAGAAAAATATTCATGAGGTGGCAAGAGGGGGGCAGGAATTTTTGAGGGGTGGCAACATATGGCAGATACATACTGAGTTTGATCAATACAAAAAGGCATGGCTGCCATTTACAAACATGACAGACATTCTTCGTCCAATACAATCTTTCTTTTATTAGGATTCTCACACCAGTAAGATTAATACAATGAGGCATGGAAAAATAAAAACAACAACCCATTGCAATTCCATGGATTTAGACCAGTGTCACATTTTAAACCTTTCTTTCTCATATGCAAGCATGAAAATGGGTCAGGGGTTGAAAAGGTGAGAAGGGTGCGGAGGAAATACGTTCCGGCACACTGTACAACCCAACAAAATATTGAGCTCTGTTCACCCACATTGTGTTTCAGTGATCTGCAGGAGGCGCCAAAAACACTCCAAGTCACACCTGCTTGCTTTTTTGCAGATGCCTGCTTTTGCTATTTTAGATGGCTCAAAACCAGGGCCGTAGCCAGGATTTTGGAATAGGTGAGGTCCATGAAATTTTTTTTAGTGTTTTTTTTTATTATAATTTTTTAGGCTACAAGTCACACAAGATGTTTATTGTTTAGATATATTTTATTTATTTTAATTTTTTTTTATTCCATCCTCCTCCGTGTGCCTCTGCTCCCCTTCCATCTCTGAATGACTCTCCTCTCTCTGCTACACCTAACTTTCCCTATTCTCTCTTCCATCCTCCTTGGTTTCATGTTTACTATCTTCCTCTTTGTCAATTTCTTTCTTTTTCTTTGCCAGAAATGCATCCAGGGTATTCTGTTTTAATATCTTGAACATGTTTGCCCTGCTCTCTGTGACTTGTTTTCTGTGGAATGGGTATATTAAAATTAATATGAGCTGCAAACTTGCTAGATAAACTGAACATTAATATCTAAAAGTGCCCCCTCTAACTTTTTAACCCATATGTACTTTCAATTACCAAATGATTTCTTGAAGTTGACATATAAGGTACTCAGAAGGTCTACTATTTTTTACTGTTTTTAAACTGTTGGGTTTATTTTGTAGCGGCTTTAGAAGAGTGCTATGATGCAAACGTGTACAAATAACTAAGACGTCGCCTGAACTGCACTAAACAAAGCAAACGTCACGTAACTCGAGGTCCTCGAGTAGTCGCATCATCGTGACGCGTACTCGGCCAGCTGATGAGCCGGGCGCTCATCAAAAAAGAAAATAAGCGCCGGGCGCGCTCTCCGCTGTGGATAAAAGTAAATAAACTGGCTTTGATCAGATGATTTGACAGGCCGAACTAGTGCCGAATTATCTAAAAAATATATATTGTGGTCACCTAGGTGTAGATGGGCGGGGATGTGGTCTATGAAGTGCTAAAAATAAAAATACTTTAGTTTTTGAATGGGGTTTCACAGGGCGCAGTCGCGGGTACGTGCATCAGCTGATCAAACAGCTGTTCACCGCAACACGCACACAGGCACAAACAGAACACAAAGCCCATGGATGTTTACCACAATTTACAACCACGTTTCACAGAGAGGTTTCAAGTTTTTATAAGTTTATGTTTTATTCAGTTGGGCGTATTTGGCGAAAAAAAAAAACTCGGAAAAAATAGGTGAGTCAAGGTAAAGAACAATAAACTTTCGGGACAGCAAATATTCTGAATCAGAGGGCTATTGTTTTCGGCTAATCTGTATAACCTGAATGAAATCATTAAAGGCACACGCTTTTGAATCCGTCCAACGGTAAGGAAAACTTCGATTATTTCGCCTTGTTACGTACTTTCAACCGCGCTCTCGTCAGGGGGGCATTCTACGGCACAACACAGGCGTGGATAAGTCCTGGTTCTCGTTCTCGCAGCTTTGCAATGCTACCACAGGCTCTCCAAGTACTCCAAGTACACGTGAAGAGTGTGCGCATGATTGGTTCTCGTCAGCGAAGCAGCCAGGAGGATTTGCTGACCGTCCAAGTGTCATTTAAAGGGCCGATTTCTGAAGTGTTCAGTTTACGTATTAAGTCAATCACATGATAATTAAAAAATAAATAAATAAATCTCCCGACCCCGACCCCCCCCCCCCCCCCAAAAAAAAAAAAAAAAAAAATAAAAAAAATTCTCCTCGGATCTACACGATTCATGTAAGTCACCTTTTTTGACTTCAAAACGGCGAATTTCGCCGAAAGGTGAGAGATTTTCATGCCTGAAAATGGCTTTTACCTCTTTCCTCGTGCCTTCTTCCTCGGCTCCCGACTGTCTCTCTCTCGCTTCGAGCCCATAGACTGTATCAGAGCAGTAGATTAAAACATTAATCGACTGCTCTGGACTGTATGTTCGCGCCTCTCCCATCAAAGAAGTCTCGTGTCGCTCTCGCGCTCTCTCGTGCTGCATTCACTGTCGTCGGACATCGGAGCTTCGCGCTCGTACCTGTTACATTTTTCTATCGGCTCATTGCTGCCGGTTGGGGTGGCAGCAGGGGTGGCAAGGGTTAATTTTAGGGTGGCACCTGCCACCCCATGCCACCCCAGTAGATCCGCCCCTGCCAATCGGTACTCTTTTGCCTCCCTTGTTGGCTTTCTAGATGGTGCCATGTATTCAGGAGCAGTCAAAGATCAAAAGATCGGAGGAGCGTTGTCTGCAAGTCTCAAAACTTAATACCCACATCTGACGGAAATGTTCGTTCACTACTTTAATTCATGGAAACAGCTGCTTGCACCCTTTCCGAAATGGTAGCATCCAGTAAGAAGCAGCCAATGATCAACAAGTGGCAGGAGTTATCTGCCAGTTTTAAAGATATTTGGAGTTGGTTTTGAGTTTTGGTAAAATTCAGGAGTGAAGATAGAAATATCTGTAACTTGATTCTGCTTGGAAGGGTTGAGACTTTACACGTATGACATTGTTACCAGGCACACCAAAACTCTGCACAGATAGTATTAACTTTTGACATGAATTCTAATTTAAAAAAAATTAATTTCCATCAATAAAAGTTATTTCTCATGTCATCATTTACGTCTTACTTCATTGCATAAATGCAGCACTGTGGCAGCAGACGTCTATATATTTCACGAATGACTCGGCTCTGGTACATGAACAAGTTCTACAAAGAGCCATTTGGGGGTCAAAAGAGTCAGTTCTTGCTGAGTCTGTCATGGCGCAGGGTTGAACAACGGACAAAAAGGACCCAAAAATGCAGACTCAAAATGATTTATTAAAAATAACAAAATGAAAAAGCAACAAAAACTTTCTTCAAAACGTCCAACTAAAAAATCCAAAGGCAAAACTCAACAATAAGCACTGGGGGAAAAACAAAACAAAACAAGGAGACAAAGGATTCACACACTGGGAATCACAGTGAACTGGCAGACATACACACAATGACGCAACAAAGAAACAGGGGAAGACAGGGACTGTATATACACACTGGTAAACGACCAACAGGTGAGAAAGACGAGACACAGGTGAAACTCATTAACAAAGGAGGGAAAACTAGGGAAGTAAAAGCAGACTAGAAACACAAGGAATCAACAACTACAAAATAAAACAGGAAACACTGAAAAGTGATCTAAAGAATAACACTGAGAACATGAGGGAAACGGGGTCAGACACAAACTAAAAACTCAAAAGGCAGGATCACGGGGAAAAGGAACAATAGGGAACAGAAACACAAGGGAAAATACACAGAAAATGCACTCAATAAACAAAACCAGGAAAAAAAAAACTAAATTTACAGAGCATATCATGACAGAGTCAGAGGATCTGGATCAATCGAAAGAGCTGAAATTTATATCACTTTGTTGTTTACCTGAGAAAGATGAATGATCAAAACTCTGCATTTAGATGGTAAGATGGATCCAAGACAATTTGAGCAAGAGCATTTGGTCCTCATAGATTTTAAGTTATCTGTTGATTTCTCTGGGTATTATTGTTTGGATTGGATCTTTCACTGGACTTGTACTGTGGTGGCTAAAGAAACTAAAGAATCACAGTATCTTGAGTAAATATCTGATATCCCTGGTATGACTGGAACCATCATGGGACTTGGAATCTAACGAGCGTTATAAGACACTAAATCTACTTCTGTCTCAACTTCTTTGTGCTCACTGTTTTCTTAGTTGAACTCCAGATCAAGTCACGACACACTTTGTTTTTCATACTATCTTTGACTTTGACAAGGTTTTCAGACTTAGAGCTATATCTGGTGTCTGAGGCCTGCTGTGTGGATTGTTTTCACTCTGGCTGTTGGGCAGAAGTTCAAATTTAGTGTCTATGAATCATATATCAGATCAGCGTGGTATTCCACTGTCGGGCGATGTGTCCTGACAGATAAAAGATAGTGAGAATGATAGTTGTGGTGAAGTTTACATCCCCCCCAGTGCTCTCCTGCTTTTCTTTCACAGTCAGGCGGCTCAAGCTTTGACAGGATGGAGTCTCATAGAGGGTTTGGCATTAGTGTTGATGCACCACTGTGAATGAAGGAGAAGCTCCTGTTGTTATTGAACGGAAGACCAAAGACGCCTGCTGTACCTGACATGATTTAGACGCTCCTGGAGACTAGACAGTGGACTGTAGGAGGTATAAATGTACAAAAAGTTGAGATATCCTTAAAAGACAGAAAATTCAACTGTTGATCAAACTTTGAAGGGACAAGCCATTTCATTAAGACACATCGAGAGTTTAAATGTTTTATATTATCAACTAATCAGCACATTTTGAATGTTTCACAAGTTAGAAAATGTGAAAAATGGTATTATGCTTTTTCACATTTTACAAACATATTTGATGTTGATACTTCTTTTGTTGAGGTCAAAAGAGCTCCAACAACATTTTTAGTTCAGGAATACAGCTTTAACCGACCGCCACGTTTCGATTTGTGGTCTTCATCAGGGACTCCGATGACTACAACTGTTGGTGAAGCTCTTTTGACCTCTTAAGACCCTTTTTCTCCAAGCACGTAGGAAGATGGTAAAGTTGTGCCAGAATTTTGTCTGATACTACTTCTGTTCAAAGTTTCACAACTCACTTTCTCTCTTCCAGCAGCCACCTGTTTGTGGTGAGGCCTCAGGCCAGTCCTTTACGAGCTACAGTGGGTTGACGCAGCAAGAGAGTAGGTGAGTTGTGTTTAGTCTCTTTGCTAAAGAAATAAGGCAAAGCTAAAAAGATGTTTGGTGGCTAATGCTATGGCTCGGACCCTATATGTACTGTTGATGAATTTAGGTGCTGTTCTGAGCATTATTTGTGGCTATAGAGTGGTGTTTTGGTTAAGGTTTGTTTATGGCTCCTCAGACCGATGTTGGTGAAGTTGGTATAACTAGAGAAGCAAGTGGTTGGCAACATTCTCCAGTTTGAAAGCCTCCAAATTCCATCACAGCTCTATGCAGATGATGTGGGTCTGTTGGCTTCTCCAGGCTGGAACCTTCAGCAGGCATGGGAGTGGTTTGTAGCTGAATGCAAAGCGGCTGAGCTGAGAGTCAGCACCTCCAAGTTTGAGAGATTTGGGTCGACTTGCTTAGACCGCTGCTCCTGCGACCTGACCCTGAATAAGTGAAGGAAATGGATGGATGGACTTGCTCAGGTTGTCTGTGATCCATCTTGCCAGGTCAAAACAGGATTTAGACTCTTCACCTTTCTCAGGTGAACAACCTGATCATAACCAGGACTCATTTTACAAATAATTGTCGACAACAAAAAAGGAACACTGATTTCAATAGATCACTGTTAATCAATACATGTATGTTTTGATTGCAGAGATAGACTGCTCTATAATGTTTCAGGTGTCTTTGTAATGGACCTTCAACCCTGCTCCAAAAATTCTGCTTTTGACACCAGAAAACCGACATGCCAGCGGCCAAACAGCGAACTTTCTGACTGTTGAAAAACATGACGTGCTGTCCATTATTCACACAGTCTACGAATGAAGTCTCAGATTTTCAGTCCAAAGTGACGTGAAACAAGACAAACAGCTGTACTGGGTTAGTGGGAACAATGTTTGTTTCAGTCATTCCTCAGACTAATTTGCTGGTTATTAAGAAATCACAGCAGCTGATTAATTCTCTGTTGATGGACTCAGCGATTGATGATTGTCCCAGAACATAATGACTCTGTCTAATTGCTGCGGTTCATTTGTGTTAAGGTGTTTTAATGGGTCATTCTCAGCCTGATTGACTGGACGTGTTTTGCCCTTTAGCCAGAGTTATTGACAGCAACAGTTGGCATAACCTAGAGAGTGATGGACATGAATTTTTGATTCATCCAGGTCTGTGGTTTTTCTTCTCTCCTTTTCACCTTTTTTCATCACTCTGTTGTCTTGTTTCTGTCTGTTTCTTACAGCTAGATTAGCTCTGACATCGACCTTTCCTGACCTGATCTTCTCCACCAGAGTAAGATCTGCACCGTCCAATCACAATAATAACATTTCAAAGCACGCGGTGAACTGTGATGTGTAACCTACATGTTGTGCATCAGAGAGATAAAACAGAGTCAGGTGACAATAGGGCCGGGATGTGCTCACATAAATTCACACTCACACAGTCAGTTTGGCAGAGAGTCCAGCATCTTGTTTGTCCTTGTCAGACTGACCTGCTGCGTCGGCTGAAGAAAAACAAGCAAATTGATGACGTTGTGGAGAGTGTAACAGACAGTAAGGGAATGACTGCTGAAAATGGATGGGGGAGGAAGCAGACATGACTGAAAGCTTCAATTAGGAAGATGAAGCATCGCTCGCACCAGCTAACTGTAATTACATTAACACTGCGCCATGGTGTGGGTTTACATACATACATAATGATTTACAGGCAGGGCTGAGACCGCACAACACATGCTGCTGAGCGAATCAACGCCAAAGCAACAAGCCATAAACAGGAATTCAATTGAAAAAAAATCCTGATTCAATCAATAGATAAATGAATAAATAGATAAATGAATAAATTAATTAACATCATAAATTAAATGAATCAAATAAATAATTAACAGAAAAAATAAACTTAGATCAAAAAATTAAAATTCATATAAGTTTAAAAACTATTTCAAATAAATGGATAATTGAAATAAATAAACAAATAAATTAGTTAATAATAAAAAATAAGAATAAATGCATAAAGAAATGATTGAATAAAATAATTCATAAATCAAGTAATAAATAGATAAATAAATCAACAAATGATTGAATGAATAAAAAATTAAACCAATCAGATAAATGAATAAAAATATATACATTAGATTAACCCTGGTTTAAAAATATATAATAAATAAATAAATAAATAAATGTTTTTTAAATAATGTATTAATTGATAAGAAGAAATTAAAAAATAAATTATTAAAATAAATGAGTGTATAATCACTGTATGACTTAAAAAAAATATATATGTCTTTATTTGTTCATAAAAAACTATTTGGATGACAAATAAATTAAAAAGTGAGTAAAATGAGTAATTTAAAATAATGCATACACCATCTATTTGAGGGCTTACAAAGCTTAAATGTAAACTTTATTTCTGAGGTTAAAAACTCTTTTGTCCTCCAAATCAGGACTAGTATCTTAATTTGAATCTAAAATCATCTCTAGGTCTGTAACGTTTGATTTATTTTGACTCTTATAAGTTCGAAATCAGACCCTGCTCAAGACCTGGCATTTCGTGCATCTTATTTTTTTTATTTTTCCAGGACTTCTGATCTACTGTATGAAGTTTGATCACGAAAAGTTCAGTTCTGACGGATCACTCTGGAGGAGAGGACATACATTAGCTGTTATTTGTTGTTTTGTCAGACTGAAAGATATTGAACAAGCTTCGGACTGAGGCTAAATCCTAAAAGATCACTTTTTTCCTCCTGGAACTGAACACTGACATTAAAGAAGAGAAATACCATCCGATGTCTGATGTGCTTTGACATTTGATTTTGATCAGATTAACACATTAGATGTTATCTCAAAGTAAAAACATATACTGGCCAATGCATTTTAGTATAACTTAAGTTTGATATAACTTTACTAGGTACTTGTAACATACTGGTGGCTTTAGGATAAATTTGGTAATTTAATGAAGATATTTGAAAATAAAAGAATAAACATGGTCAATGCCACCCTGATGAAAGTGCTGATCCACCACTTTCCCCCTCTTTCGCTTTGTTTCACCTCTTCTCAAAGGTTGACTCTCAACCTGACAGCTTTCAGATTAGAGCGCTGGTGTTTGAAAAAGATGAATAAAGTCAGCAACAGTTTTAGTCTTTGATGGATCTGGAAGTGCAGGGGAAATGGCAGGAGGTAAAACTGGCATCCATCCTGCTGACATGCATGAACCCTGGCAGGCTAAGACTCTCTGCAGGATGGACTCAGTCTGGTTTGGATCTGGAGAAAAGCTGTGAGACCAAATGAGGGAGAGAAGGAGGCTTTAACTTTAGAGTATATTCATGAACTAACCCCCTTAAACAGCCTTGAAATACAGTATAATGTTTCTAGTTCATGTTCACATTGTAAAAACATATAAAGAGGACAAAAAAACAACAACAAAGCAATACTAAATATGTTAATTAGGTGTTTTATTAATATTTTTAATCAGCATCTTATAAGATATTATCTTTTAATTAACACTAAATACAAGGACCCTGATTTAAAGTTAGGTTTTACATTTAAACTTAGTCAATGTTTAGTTTATGGCTACGGTCTATCTATCCCCACTGCACAATGTCAAAGCTCTCCAAACCAAGAAGTGGTTTCTCTATCTGATTTCTGTTCATTCAAAATCCTTGTTCCGAGTTTTGAAAGTTTCCGGTACGCTAACAAAGCAGCCGGATATCGCCCATGAGTAGCAACCCATAAAAACTTTTATAGAGCTGGGATAACTTTATTTTCTTACCCAAAAGGAGGACATCTTGTGTGGTGTGTATCGACTCTAAAAACACCCAAAAAGCAGCACAGGAGTTAAAAATAACTTTTATATAAAAGCATAAACATAAACACAGAATGAAACACCAGCTGGAGGCTGCAGGAACAGACAGCATGTGTACATTCAGGAGTACCGCAAATGTGACAGCTTGACTTTTTTATTCATATTTAATCTGTTTTTCCACTTTAAAGCTTTAAGCATGTGATATTTAAGTTTTCCGTATGGCTGTTATACAGTAGTGCAACAAAATAGAACAGAAAGCTGATGGCCGTAATATTCAGCTCATGAAAACAAAAGCAGCAAACTCAGCAGCTAGTGAGGGAACATGCATGTCATGCAAGCACATGAAATGACAGTATTGTCTTGTTAATGTGGTAACAGATACACACACACACACACACACACACACACACACACACACACACACACACACACACACACACACACACACACACACACACACACACACACTTTCCCATATAAATACACAGAAAATTCCTCATTAAGCTTGTTTTGATAAGGTCACCAAGACGAGCCAATTAGCAGGCAGGAAACCTTGACGGTTTTTAGCGAAAAATTAAATATGCCTTAAAAAGGCAGCGCTGATGAAAGCACACACAGGTACACTGGATAAATATGGAAGTATTAGCGAAACCGACAAATGGCATGATATGCAAATGAATTCAGATAGTGTGTCAAGGTCTTACAAAGTCATGTAACTGTTATTATAGAAACAGAAATCATACAAAGACTATATTGTATGTGAGATGGTGCCAAAGACAGTGAATAGAAACTGGAATATTAAATTACTCATTTACTGCTGTTACAGATAAGATAGAAATTAGACTCGTTTTTCGTCTTTTTTTGCACCAAAGTCTAAAAAAAGAAGTAAAATCAAAGAAGTGCATGATGGTAATTTTCAATTCAGCAGAAAGAGGCAGCAGAACATTTTGTGATGACATTTAGCTGAACTTAATCCAGCCATTAAAAAAAGACTGCGGTTTAAAAAAAAAAGCCCTAAACTCCAAAATAAACAGAAGATGAACAGGTCAGTGTCAGTGTGGAGCAGCCTGCATTACAGAGCATTTTCACGAGTGAGAGCTCAGAGACATGATCGAGGCTCTCAGCAAGGACGAGGCTGCAGAGGAAAATGACAAACACAATGATGGGAGGAAGAAATGTTTTATCCTGAATTTGGTAGCCTTTTCTCAATAATATAACCAATGTCTGTTTGGAGCATTAAACCAGCATATAAATACCGGTCTAAGCTGGCGAAGGGTGCGAGCTTCAGCTACAGATAGCCAGTACTGATATCTAGAGACTGACAACTCATATTTAGACAACTCAGACCCATGCTATCAAACAAAGCAAGACCCTCAGTTCAGAGTAGATTTGAGCCAAACAAGGGTGCAAGCCAGTGCAGGACCCCGTTTCTGCCTCAATTAATACAGATTTCCCCTGGTGATAGTAAATGTCATTTTGCAGCACAAACTAATACTGCAGAGTTTTCATGCTTTCCAACAAGGTCCAAGCATACTCTTCATAAAACCGTTTTTCTTTGGATCTAACAATACCCAGCTCCAAGCACATACAAGATTGTCAACATATTTGCTTATGGTTTCAGCGTTCTGCCTTACAGCCATGTAGCATTATGCAATAACCATCCTGAGCCTTGTAAAGAAGGCTGAAGCAGCACTTACTCCACTCTAAAGGCATCTTCTGGTCCAACCTTCGCTGGTTTTATGATTTCCATTGAGGTACAACACGCAGTGCACTGAGTGGAGGTTTACCAAAAGGTTATTGTCAAGATGGCTGATAGGGACAGCATGTAATCGCAATATTTCCTTTTAAAAACAAGGTTTTTTGAGTGGCAGCATGTAACAGAAGTACATCTAAACACATGCAGACATTCATGCACAAAACACAGATAAGCTTTCTCATGTCACGGTGAACTCATCCATGGATAAAGGACTGTGTGTTCTTCGAAAAACTAGCTTTTTATACTTAATGCCAGGGCATCAATACTGCGGAAAAGAGAGAAGGAAAGGGCTGTTTTTCCACCACCACACTCTTCATTATGATAAAAGATATCTATCTGCAGGGAAGGAAACAATGATCCTCCATTCATCATGTTTGGGTAGCCATGGAGAAAAACATGCTCTTTTCCCTGTTTGTAGTACACACAGTGGAGTTCATTTAACCAGAGTCAATATAATGGAACAGTGAACAGGGCCAGAGGTGATGGACTATATCTAATTAGATTACAGCTACCAGGTTCATTCTTGGGGACTTGGTTACAGTTGCTAACATAAACAAAGGAATCAGATACTCTGCAGGCAGAGCCTGAAGCTTGGCTACTGCTCACTCCTTCAGAACGACAGTAATTAGATACACAGTTTATCCATTTGAAGGAATAACATTCTTGTAAATCGAATCCAGATTGCAGTACAGGCTAGTGGTCTATTTGCACACCTTCAATGATGCCTTTGTGTACATGTGTGCCCCAAGAGGCCTCTACCAAGGGCAGCTTCGTGCATCCTCCTGATGGTGGTCACTACTGAAATCTGACACCCTTGATGTTGACAAGACCCCAAATTCCTGATTTTCCTCCTCAACCACAACTTTCTCCACCCATTTGCTGACTATACTACAGTGACCAGCACAGCTCTAACATATCACCTCTAAAGGGCATGTCACAGCCTTCCAGCCAGCCCCCCTGCACTCCACAGCAAGGTCAGAATACTTGCCTCATTTCCGCTCATGGACAGCCTTCCTCCTCTTCCTCCAAAGACCAACGAGCTCCACTACCAGGACAGTCCTGTTGTCCATAAACCGTGGAATAAAGTCAGACTGGAGAGCTGCCTGCTTGTGTGTAATTTTTAAATAATATTACCATCTATCTTAACTAAAGATGTGTGTGTTTAATGAGGTACATCATAAGCTGATTAATGTAGGAAATGTCAGGCGTATGCTGTGCCTGAGCTTTTGCACAGAGCTCCACTTGCTCCATCCAAAACCTGGGTGTAATCAAGCACAGACAACAGATGACATCTCCTAGTCTGTTTCAGTTTAGCATGTTTTGATTAGGAAATTGGAGGAAGAGTTGCACGGATACTGTGCCTTGTTTACTTGACAGGAGATTTGTGTACCAAACACAGACATGTATGTGTTATTGTATGACAGGCTGGTCTTGCTAGATCTTCTGAGATTAGCCATACTTTGCAGACCTAATGACATTGCTCATCTGCAGACTCTGCGAACTTGTGTTTAGCCGTATTTTATAAATTTTACTCAATTTTGACTTTTTCCAATTTTAGGTGGAGACGTTTCTAAGTAGACAGGCTGCAATTTGCTGTGTAACACCCATGCTTTTAGGCACACCTGACTCTTCAGGGGACTGGAACCTAATGCACCAAATATTTTGTGTTATGCACTAAAAATGCACCTTTGAATAAATAAGGGACCTGATCCAACCTCTTGGCTCCCTGTGCCTCACTTTGCACCCAGATTTCACTTTGGGCCATGCACTTTAGCTTGTTTTGGAGCATGTAAATATGCTCTCAGTTCAGTGAATTAGAAAATGAGTATTACAAACATGTTTGCTTTAAGGTAGATAGATTTCTCTAATTTTTAAAGATATAACACTACAGTTTCCACAGTTTATTATTTGTTTGCAAGAAATCATAAAGCAAAAATAAATCACATATCCCACTAACACTCCCTACAGTGCAGTCCCTGTACCGCAATCATTCTTGTACAGTTCTGTGATAAATATTTAATTGTGTATATATTATGTAACAGTGTTGTACTTTGGTAAAATAATGTGGAACAGAGGGAGCAATGCTGTTGAATGATGAAGAGGAATATGTAAACAAAGGGAAGTCAGAGTACAAAAGACGTGCAGGAGAAGAACAAGAGCTCAGAGACAACGCCAGATAAAAGAAAAAAAAAAGCCATAAAGGACACATGAGAGTGAAAAAGCAGAGAGCCAGAGGAGATAGGGCGAAGCGTAAGAGCATTCATCCCGCGGAAAAGTTGCTGTGCTTGCGGTGGTTGTGCTGAAGGCTCAGCCAACACGGCCGGCAGTGATGAATTGGCCCTGTCAGGATAAGCCAAACAAACAGAGATCTGTATAGTGTATGACAACCCTCCTCCAGGCGCTGCACTGAACAATGACATTTCCCTACTCGCTGCGTAACAATAGCTCCAGAGATCTGGCAGGACACATATGCTGGAGGTACACATCTGTTTATTTTTGTATGGTTATGTATTAAGTAGAAATATCGCTGTGATTTAGTGAAAACTCTTGGAAAATGCCACATACTGAGAAAAACGGTGCAGGATGACTTTACCACATGAGGGCAGGATGTAAACTACAAATCAGGAACAGCAGTGGGTTTTGACATTCAATTTCCTTAATAAGGTCTTATGGTTTAGCTGTCAGTAATTCATCACCATGTACACCTTACAGAAATGCAAAAAGATACCAGTTATCATGCTGGTTCAGCTGTGTTTGTGGCTGCATTATGACGGCAAATCACTGTGTGATATAAAGAATAACATTAATATACAGTGTGCAGTGTTTAAATAGAGAACATGCAACTATGAACATTCATCTAACAATCCAAAATGAAGAGTTTTTTATATGAATAATTTTGTCTGATTGTGATAAAGTGATTCACTCTAGATCCCCTCCAACAGTTTTGACAGCAGAAGAGAGGAGCTAGAGAGGAGGAGGGAGACGTTCTGGCCCGAGGCTTCTCCCAGTGTGTCATCGTGTTGTCTTTCCTGGCTCAGCCTTTTCAAAGACAGCAGGGTGCAACTGAAGCAATTAGCAACCAGGTGGTTTTGGCAACAGTACTACAATATGCACACGGGCTCAGATAGTGACATCAAAATTTGGTTACTCTGTGGTACAAGAAGCTCCTAGAGTCAAAAGCTTTAATATGTTTCTGCCCTTTTGTACACCAGCTGTTACTAACCGTGAGTGAAACTGTTCAACACGCTGGAAATTTCTAATTTCCTGCTTTTATGTCTTGCATTGATTGTTAATTATACGAGGGTTGCAAAAGCCGATAGTTTTCATAATGAAACATCGTATCCTTCTTTTAATCAAGTGATTAATTTAAGGCAGAAAAAAAACTTTTACAGTTTGAAGGAGCTCAGTTTTCAGATCCTTCACTAGACTCATTACAGAGAGGGTAAGTCTGGGCTTCGCGCTTTGTGATCTTATGTGCAGAGACCCAACATAAACCTACAGTTAGCCAAAACTCATCGATTTTTACAGTGTGTCAGTTGAAGCCTACAGCGGCCTTACTTAAGGCTGATCTATGCTGAGCCAACCCTTACCACAAATTTAAACTTAAAATTTGGGGTTTATGGATGTTTAAAGACAAACTTTGATAAAAAAAAACTCCTATATTACTCATAACGATACTTGATGATTAGCAAATTCCATCTGATTGGTTTCATCTGGCTTCACTGATGAGTAAACTTGACTGTCATCTGCATAACAATTGAATCTAAGAAGCGTTTCTTTGTGATAATACTTAGAGGAAGCATATAAAATGTGAAAAGACATAGTCTGAGCATTGAACCCTGTGGAACTCCATGACTGACTTTGAAAAACATACAGGACATTTCGTAAAAATGTACAAACTCAGATCAATTTTAAACCAGGTTAAAGGGGTCTGATTGCATTTCCATGACGAAATGGTCATAAATGTTCTTCCTTGAGTTGCGTCCCCCTGCAGCAGTCTGTAATGGATTGGCCTGAGGTCTTGCTACAAACAAGGGCTGCTGGAAGAGAGTAGGTGAGTTGTGTTTAGTCTCTTTGCTAAAGAAATTACGCAAAGTTAAAAAGATGTTTGGTGGCTACCGCTGTGGCTTGGACCCTATATGTACTGTTGATGAAGTTAGCTGCTGTTCTGAGCATTATTTGTGGCTATCGAGTGGCGTTTTGGTTAAAGTTTGTTTATGGCTCCTCAGACGTTGCTGTATATTGCTATCCTGCGGCCGTTACTACAGTTGGTATAACTACAGAAGCAAGTGGTTGGCAACATTTATCTCTTGAGGGGGTGTCTAACTTGGTGTTGCCTTGTGTTTGACCCTAAATTAATTTTACGCCAGAATATCCCTTTAAAGGGGTTCTCATGAAGTCAATTTATTGTTCTCGTCTGCAGTAAGATGTGATGGTAACTGTCTCAAATGTAAAGTTTGATTAAGGCCTTTAGTAAAAGTGAGTAACAGGCTGTTTCTTTGCTGTCAATCGTCTTGTCTGACACTTGCCCTCAGGTGTTAGGAATGACAAAACAGAAGTAGGTCAGTCTTGTTGGTTTATTTGGCCATAAAAAGGCACCACTGTTGATTTCAGTCTATTACATAATCAGCTAAAAACTCCTCATGGGGAAAAATGGTAGCTCATGTCTTCTTTGTATCTGACTTTTCAACCTTGTCTGTTTCCATTCTACACTTGACGCACAGAAATATCTGTGATTAGGAAACAGAATTGAGGCGTTTTTAATGTCAGCCTTTTTAATCCGCTTCTTTCAGTGTTGCACCTCTTGCCCTCACTTATTCACCCATTTAAGGATTTTTTATTCCTTTGAAGATTTCTGTCAATCCAGCTTTGGTTCTTTGTTACAATTTTTACTGTTTTCCCCAAGTATTTTAAAGCTGTTCGCCTCTCTTCAGCTCTGCTTTCAGGAAGGATTTCTTGGATTGCTGGAATAGCTGTGGATCAAGTCATGCAGCAAACAGCAGCCTTTGATTGTCACCGCACTGATTTGTTATTGCTGTTGATCACAGTTGTGTGCACCTCTTAGAAATGAAAGCTTGGATATTGTGTCACACAGAATGAGCTTTGCTTTCTCTCATCCTCTTACAGATAATGTCAAGTCATCTCTGCACTTCTTCGCTGCAGAATTTGTGAGCCTTTCAGCACTTAAAATCATGAGGAGATTGTGCGAATCGTAAATATGACTTCCTTGCTTGTTGCACAATCCACAATCCACTGTGTATTTTGGTTGAAATCCTCAGGCTTGTCCAAAATTTGCTGGAACAGCTGAACCAGCTCAATCCGTTTATCATGGATGAAGCCCACTGGGCCTCGAGTTCTCCTCACTTAAGTATCCATGACAGTTTTCTATCACATAACTCACCCAGCAGCACAGAAAGATGACTTGCATAATCCATAAGAACACACTATCTTGTCATCTTTAATATTTGATGCTTGTTGGACATAGTAAGATTGAAGGTGTATGAATAACAATGGATGAGTTGAACCTGAGATTGATTTTTTAATGCTCCCTGACGTCATTATGGTAAAAATCCAAAGTATTAATGCGAGAAAGTAGCAGAAAAGGTGAGGTGTTTTTGGTGGGAGGGGGCTGCTGTGGATGCGCATAGAGGGACAGAGTCCAGACACACACTCACAGCACAGACAGACACAAACAGATGGAAACAAACAATTCCAGCCTGAGGTGCAGGGAGGGCCGGTGGGGAGATGAGGGGAACGCTTGGTTGGGGATCCTGGAGAAATGTCAAGCTAAGCATACATCAATGACGCCAAGGCGGGGCTGTCAGGGAGCATTAATGCAACACGCTTGATGTTTTAGTAATGAGGACATGCTGTACACAGCGGCGAAGATGCTGGGAATGCAAACAAGTGTGAGCGAGGCATGGACGATCAGCCGGAGAATCAGACGAAAAGAGGGAATTGGAGATGGAGGCGGGAACAAACAGACACGATGACAGAGGCAGAATAAATAGAGGAGGACTACGAAGACCTTCTGAGATTATGATATTTATAGGATGTCACACCATTTTATTGTACATATTTAAACGTTATTGATCTTCGCTTGTCTCGCTCAGGGCTCTTGTACATGTCAGAAAAATTCCAACCGTGACTCAGGGTATTTTCTGCGGGGGATTCTTAGAGTGCTTTTTGCCTGAGCAGATCCCTCCACAGCTGAACATATTTGCATTTCATGAGTTTGGGGCAACGCTTGCATACATTTCTGTCTCTGTTTTCAAGGCAAAGCTTGACCTTAACAAGGGTTATCGTTTATGTCATGAACATGACATGCCAGCTGGCTTGTAATCCCTGTCGGTCATTTTATCTGCATGTTATGGTTTCATCCTGTTTATATACCAGGGAGACATGGTATTAAAGAATATACAAATATGATTAAGGCCAGATTCAGAATATGCAGAATATTAAGTGCTCAACTGAGAATTTTTTTTAGCTGGTTATAAAACGGATTAAAGCTCCCATGATAAATATTTAATGTTTAGACGGAAAAACTACTTATACATGTGGACTGCTTTGTCAAAAACTGGTACCATTTTTAACACAAAGTTTTTCACAGGAGCTTTAAAAAAGGCCTAATGTGTCTTTATGGTTTAAAAATAAAAATACTACCAACAACAACTTGTTTTTAATGCTTGAATAATCGGTTCTGGCTGGGCGTTAGATCAAGTTATTATGTTTTTCACACTGCAAGACCTTTTTTTCTTCTCCAGGAACTACAGGAAACACTCTCTTTTATAAGAACTAAGTACTATTTTAGTTCTGAGAACCCTGTTAATGGGAACTTTCTAGTCCCTGCTCCAAATTAGAACTGTACAAGGGGGGCGTAGAATTATGTAGGTGCACAATGATTGGTCCATAAATAAGTCTACGCTTTTGTCGGTCTACGCTTTTGTCGAATACAAGAGCCAATCCTGTGACACCAGTTTTACTGCCAGTGCTTGCAAAATAACATTAAACCACGCTCACTTAAAGTTCATAAAGTGATTTTAAATGGAAAAACATGCCAACGAAGTAGCTTCTTATATCCTTCTTATTTTCCAGTTTCCATTAGCAGAACGGTGCAGAGACGGTTATATATGAGTATATATCGCCGTGTCGTCGGTCCCTGCCATAAGAAAATAAATGAAAGCAGCCCAGACAGCTTCCTCTGGGCTCTGCTGTATTTGCTAAAAACAATTGTGTTGACAAAATGGAGTCTAGCCAAGTAAAAAGTCTCTTCCTCTATTCATTAAATTTGTTCACTCTCGCAGTCAGCAGCAGAAGCGGCGGCGGCAGCAGTCACCGAAGTGTCAGCTCATCCTGTTATCTCCACATCAAATTCATGAACGTTTTCTCTCTTCAGCTCCACTTGACTCGCCTCAGATCTGTTTGTCCCCTGCACACCTGCCTCTTCATTCAGTGTGAAAACTTCATTTTACTCCTCCACAGTCACACTTTGAAGTGCTTTTTTCAGTCTGTCTGACTTTTGCTGCTCTTGGTATAAATATATTAAGACAAACTGAAGATCAAACATCACAGAGAGACCTGCGGATTTAAACAGATTTGGGTGAACTCAGGGCCTCTTTGAGAGATACTGAAATTTTGTAAGGATCGACTTTTTGCTGACTCAGGGACTCAGAGTCTGATTATTGATTAACATTTAATGTACAAAAGGGTAACGGATGCAAAATAAATGTCAGAAGAAACTCTGAAAAAGTTTCAGAAAGAAAAATAAATTCAATTTGTAAGCCAGTCAACTTTTGGGAGGTGCAAAAAAACTTCCACGCTTTGGATGTTTGTCACAGCAAAGGTAAAAGTTTTATGAACTTGCCTTGAGGTGAGTAATGTTATTTCAAACTTTACAGACTTGGTTTTTCAGGAGCTGCAACAACCAGATAAGGACGTCTTCTCTTGTACACAAAAGGGCTTGAATTTTTGATACAGGTGCCACTTGATGCAGTACCTGAGCGCGAGTGTGTTATGTCCTCACACATTTACCTGAGCAACACATTTTTTTTTTGGTATTAGGAACTAGCCGAGCCTGGAATATATGAGCAGGACCTCAATGTTTGAGGTGAGGCAGGAAGGTGATGAACACCCTGATATTTTCTTGATCTTTTAAAGTAAAATTTCAACAGAAATACAAACGAAAAGTGGAATTTCAAAAACTATGTTAACACATTAGTCCAACTGAAATCGCACAAAGCTGAAATTTTTATGCCTTTATAATGAAGCTGGGGATCAATTTTCTCCTCTTCTATTGGACGGAAACCGGCTTAAGTGTTCTGCGTAAGCTCCAGTGTTGGCACAACAGGCTTTGAGCTGGAAGATGAACAGCACAAATGTGTTGTTGAGAAGCCAGGTAGTAGACAAAACCTCAACAGACAAAGAAAGGACATTACATCCTGTTTGTCAATTGTTTTAATACATTACAGGTCAAGCTGGAAATCCCAAGAGCAACCAGCTGAAAGGGGGCTTGTTGAGAGAAGGAAAAGTCTCTGAATGTTGCAGAATCACAGTTTGTTTCTAAAGAGCGGTCGGTCTCACAAAGAGAGTGGATTTTACAGGAAGTCGCAACAGTTTTTAAAGCTGATATTATCAACACAATGGTAACATGATGCACACAAACCCTTTTTTTTTCAACAGCATCAAAATTGTCGACCCTATAGATCACTAAACCCTGAAGATAATTGCATTGATTTTGGACCATATTCTCTTTATATTGGGCCATTTGATTAATTTAGAAAGGGCCAGATTATAGGATGGTTGTTAAGATTATCTTGCTGGATTAACCTTTGGTGTTCAGAGTGATCTTTCCTTCAGTCTGTGAAAACTAATCCCCCCAGACTAAAAATAGTATATATGTTACATGTTCAATCAACACAATCTGAAACGTGTGTGTGTGTGTGTGTGTGTGTGTGTGTGTGTGTGTGTGTGTGTGTGTGCTAACCTGCACTGTGTCCATCTTCAAGTGGAACAAACCAGCAGCCAATCAGGAGTCAAGCTGATGAGCTTCAACCACACCAATAAACCCAACCTTTTATGCAAAACAAAATGCAAATGTGTTGAGAAACTCTGAAGGCCAGCTAAACTTTAACTCTGAGTGGCTGTGATGTTTGAGACAACAGCTGTTTTCCATCTGTGCATCCAGTAAAAGACCAACATCAGTTAGTTCAACGAGGGATTACTCCAGCCTTTACAAAGCGCCTCCTCATGACCCCTGTTTCCCACTCCTTCTGTGCCTCCATTTATCTTAATCCTAACAGACAAGAACAATAACTTTCTCTCAAGTGAGGCCAGTTCTTTATACCTACAGGTCTGAAGTCTGTGTGCCAGCAGACTCTCCTCTCATCAGGCTTATTCAGAGGCTTGCCCTCTATGTAAAGGCAGAGGACGAAGTTTACTCTCTTCTCCAACTCCATTAAATAAACATTGAATGTTACACTCTCGGCAAGCTCCAGCTGACAGCCGAACTGTGTCACATTCAAAGGGCACAGGAACTTTTACACTGCAGCTGCTAAATCTGTGCATGAAACTGACAAGAGCCGGCTGACAAAGCAGTTTTGTGTTTATAGGTGTTGTGTGGCGTTTGAGAATACACACCCAATAAATGTTTTAACACAGTAGGAGGTGTGTGTGTGTGTTTGTGTGTGATGGTCTGTGCAGCTTTTGAAAAATTAAAGGTATATGTTGTTTGTGGTCTACTTAAAACAAAATCAGCTGTGGACCCACTAAGAGTAGATGGGTCATCAACCTGAAGAAGTTTTTTTTGATGTTACTGAAAAAACTAAGATTCATACTGATGCCTTTTCATGATATACTGAAGCAAACACAGCTATCAGCAACATATCTGATGATTTTCAATGTGTAATTTTTAGTTCCTTAAGTCAGTGTGTGTGTGTGTGTGTAATTACAGTAAATGTTACATTTGACAGTCAATAGTCAGCAGGATTATTGACAGAAGACACAACTCAAGCATGTAGAGGACAAAATAAGTAAATACTGCTTTGTCCACAGGGTGGCGCCAAAGGTGGCCAAATCAGAAAGTTCCTCACAGGAGCTTTAATTTTTAAACCCAGTCATTATTAAGGATAAGAAACCCTTCTGAAACTTAATGGGTGCTTCAACTTAGGCTTTAACTTCTTTAGTATAATAATGATAGAAACTCGACTGCTGCCTGAGAAAAACTCATTTCAATACTCTCAGTGTAAATACTCATGATAGAGGAATTCCCAGACCCTACAATCAATGAAAGATCTAAAGAAGGCTGGTTACTAACAGTCCACTCCAGTAATGGGCTTTCAAAAATATTAAGTAAAGTTAAATAAATTTAATTTAAACATAAATATATAATAAAATACAAATCTCTGAACTTTGAAGTCAGGTAAGGCACCTTCGAAAAAACTATTTTTATGGGACAGCCATCATAAAACTTTGACAAAATAAACACAGAGCTGAAAGGTGGATTCACTGAACCCTTTAAAGGTTAAAGAATAAAACTTTACCTCCAAAAAGTCTCAACACATTAAAAGTGTCGGGCCTTTGTGTGAGAGATGACTCTTTACCCTTTCAGGGGTATTTAGGCGTCTCTTTGTTTCAACTCAACCGCCTTTCTTCTGCTTTTCAGTTTTATTTTCTACCTGTTCCTTGAAACAAAGTGCACCAACATTCACTAATGCTATAACCTTCAATGATTGATAACATTAGTCGTAGAAGACCCTTCTTTTCACAGCAATCCAAACTGATTGTTGTTTTGTTGATGGTTTCATCCAGAAAGTGGTGAGTGGACCAATAGGAATACACAAAAAAGACAGAAAGCAGGGAGCTGCTCACGTGTTAAGCTGTGCATCTAACCATTAAAATGTAAATTATATGAATTACAAGTTATGCAAACCTTTACAAGATATTTGCCCTCTCATATTCAGGTGGTTTCGTCCTCTGGTTTGCTTGCTTACATCATTTATAACCCCTTGGAACATAACATCCTGTTCTCTGATCAGCACGCTTAGAGCCGTGTGAATAGTGAATGGGTGCGTTGACTAATTCAGAACCAAAAATATCATAGTTAAAATCTTAATACTTGATTCAAAGTGATAAGTCTTTGCCAGAAGACAGGTTTCCTTGGAGATGGGACACAACACAGCCAACAGCAGGTCAGCTGTCACTGGCGTCCAGAAGGAAAATGTCCTCTTAGGAAACTCTTCCAGCTCTTTCAAAGACGAGCTGCCACAGTATTGATGAATCAGGTTAAAGTACTTCCTCTCAATCATGGCAATCAGTTGTTTTTTTAGGATGAGGATGAAGTCTTTGTCCATCTTAATGGACTCTTCAACATACCAGGACTTTGATGGAATCAGGGTATTGACATCCTGTAGATTCATATCAGTCTATTGAGTTTTCCTCATTGTGAACTCTTTCCTTTTTAGCATATGGGAATAAGAAAACAGGAAAGCATTAACATGAGGAATAGACCTTAGAGAACAAACAATTGATGACCCGCAGGTCGTTATTTTAAAGGAGGAGTTATGTTGGGTCTCTTCAAACAAAGCTGATGACACCAAACACCATGGGAAAAACTAGTTTTATTCAACAGCTTTTGTTATGTTTTACAATGTGTAAGTGGGACAATAATTGAATATTTAAAATATCTGTGTCGTTTGTTGTAAAGGTTTACTCCCTGAAGTTAGGACTGTGCCAAACCATACTTTTATCTCAAAACACTTCTATTTTATGGTTTTGAAAACAGTTTAAAACCTTAACTGTCTCCACACAAATCATTCATCAATGAGTAAAATCATCCGTGGAATGAATCACATATTGAGTCAATGTAAAGACATGATTAGACACTCCCACGACTCTGATGGTGCGAACGACGCAAATCTTAACTTGAAAGGATATATTATAACTAATCAGCACAAAGGTTGCCGGGGGACAAAATGGACGGTTGTTCACTGGTATTTAAAATGGAGGACAAACTGATTGAGTCGGTGTGTAGGTGCCCCGATTTATACGCTACCTTTTCTTTCAATTACCGAAACCGGAATAAAGAGGAGCTCGCCTTAAGGCAAGTGAGTGAGGAGGTCGGATTACCTGGTAAATTGTAAAAAACCTTGTCTATCACTTGATCCCGCTGGTTGAATTGGCAGGGATTACCATTTAAATTACTGTTGATGCATGAATTAAGCAAGTAAATACCATTCATTCTAGCGTGTAGACGCGAATTAAGAGATAAGTGATTTTACTTGCGTTTGGTGTGAGCGCTCCATAAGATGTGGTGCTGCAACTAAGCTGAGTTGATGAAAACCAAATTAAGAGTTAGGTACTTATTATTATAACTATTATAACTATTATTCCAGTTTTTGTCTTGTTTAGTGAGTTGTTCTAAATGCGAAACATAAAACGAAAAAAAATCCTGTAACTGTATAAAAATGTTTGCATAACAATGCTACTTTCAAATATCCAAAACAGTTCTGAACTTTTTATTCAAATAAAAAGTGAACATTTCACAAGTTACAGAGACCTCGGTGCAGTTCCAGTTCTGGTGCTGGTGGAGAGCCAGAGCAGTTCAGCCATGACAGAGGCACAGCTGCAGGATGTCAGGCTTATTAGCAGTCAGATAAATATCCACCTGCTCGATGAGATTTCCAGAGTGGCTGTGACTGCAGGCGAAAAACAGGACGAGCAGAGTATGTTCATCTCCTGTTTTGCAAGTTTTGTTGTAAAATGTGGGCATATGCTAAATGAACTGTTTATCTGTATATCTTTACAGTGCAGTATTCAGGGTGATATACATAAAGGGAAAGTCACGTTCAGCCCGTGGTGTTTTTGAATATTTTCTTTCAGCACAACAACTGCAGACACGTTTGGAAACACTCACATAAGCATACCAGGTGATAATAACGTGTGAATGGTCTGCATGTCAGGGTCTAACACTGTTCGAGTGCATGTCCAGTATTTTCTTAAACAGCTGCAAATGGAAACAGCATTTCTCATTCTGTGTACAAAGCAGTGAATAAAAAGGGGTTGAGTATGACATATTTATTCATCACTGCCGTCCATATAAAAGCAACATTTTCATAAATCGTCACCTTGGATGGTGTTTGGGAACAAATGATTTCAGTGACCTAAACCTCAGTTAACTTGTGGACGCAGAGGAAGACTGTTTTTGAAAATATTTGTAACTGGCTACAAAACATGCAGTCGAGTTTTTTAAAAAGTGGATAATTGGACCGACCTATAACTCTATGCAGATGACACGATGTTGTTCACAGCTTTGTCATCTGCATAGAGTTACAGGTCAGTCTGACTGTATGGATTTGTTGATTTTCTTGTTGTATTCTGGTTCACTATGAGCACACACTAAAGCAGGAAATCTTAAAATCCACAAAACTCAAACACTAAAGATAGAGTTGGTAATCTGATTTAGATACACTTTTTGTTATTCTGGTTAAAATGATCTTTATGTTCCAATGGCAATCAATACATGATGTGTTTTTAAAACAGAGAGAGACATAGCCACTATCTACAGAAGGAGTAAAACTGGGAAAACACCAACCAATCACACCGTGTGGGTCCGTCATTTTTAAACCAATCAAATCCCGTGCTCCCCTCCTGAGTGTACACTGGCCCTGGTTTAATGTGCATAGCCGAGCTGACAGGGATACATCTATGCTGGAGAATGGCAGAGAATCTACCTATACCCACATTAAAAGTGACGGCTCCTCCTGCAAAAAAGAGCAAGAAAAAAAAAGAATGACGGAAGCAGAGAAGGCCAAAGCAAGACAGAGTTCGGAGAAAGCAAGGGGGAAAATGAAAGTCAACATCGGGACAGCTTTCAGCGATGGAGAGAACTGAAAGAGGTAATAGTCACTCATTTTTTGTTGGAAAGGAACGTTGAGGGTTTGTTTCAGGGCGATTTTTAATCTCAAGTATTTAGGCATGTTGCTAGTTATGTGGTCATCCTGATGCTGAAGTTACCTTCTTTGTCCCTGCTGTGCAAAGACTTCCCAATCTAAAGTCCCAAAGTTTTGAGTCTGTGGTTTTTAATCAGTAGACAGCAGCGCTCGTGCATGTAAGCAGGGGCGTTGTTTTGGAGGAGCTCCAAGGGGAGGGGGTAGGGGATATACAAAGTCCTGAGGAGATGCAACATTCAAATCCATACTAGTTTGCCGCGATTACCAACCCTAACTTTAACTTCCCACAGTAGATGAAAACTTTGCATACACCCATAGATCCATGGCACACTTTTAACTCAGTGTCTTGAGTTTGCATGTCCTTGTTTACACTGCGACTCAGTAGGACAGCAGCACAGGAGAAAAGTGTCACACTGTGTCCGAGATTGTTAGGAAGCAACCCTTCCTCCATCTGTTCAACTGTCCAGCAGGAAACTACAAAGGTGTGCACAGACTCCCTCCTTCCTCCCTGCCAGCCCTGCTTAAACTCTGAATGAACACCTTGGCTGGGAACCAGAATCTGACCCTCAGGCTTGAAAGAACCAGAATCTGACCCCTCACTGCAGAGCAACAGTCCAGCTTTTTACTATCAGAGTTATGGGCAATAAATAGGTTTTAGTGATGCATTTAAATAGCTTGGAATTCACCACTTGAAATTAAATATGCACTTTGGCAGTATGTGCATGGTGTTTGTTTTGCCGTCAACCAGCAGACATTAATTTTAAATCTGCTTTGTGTTGTCGACACGGTAATAAAGTAGTCTGAATCTGTCATCGCTCTGCACAGAGTTTCACCAGTTTCTTCTCATTATAAATTAGCCTCCAGCAAAGCAATATGTTGGTTGCTGCTGCTGTGTCAAACTTGATGTTTAACTACAGCAGCTAGCTTCAGAGGGATAAAGTCAACAGCGTTTTTATGTTGAAGATGATAAACTAACATAAGAGCTGCGGCTTTATGGATGCTTTAAACCAAAGTGCTGCATAGTAGAGAGTGGATTTGAGCACGAGAGGACTTCAGGGAATAAAATTCACTGAACTGGAGGATCAGAGTCTCTCAGAGGTCTTTTAATTTGCTTTTGTCTTTGACTGGAGCATCCAGGCTGTCCTCAAGCTCTTAATCTAGAGAAGAGCGAATGTGTTTGAAACCACTGAGAAGTTTTCAGTAAAGAAGACAAAATAATTGATCTTAAGTCCTAGCTTTGTTAAACACATCGACATATCATTTCCACATGACCTGTGCTTTTAACTGGGTACACCATATCCACAGTCTATAACTGCACTGGTCAAAGGTGAACTAAAGAGTTGGTAAACACAGAGATGAAGCTAAAATTGGTCCAGCCTCCAAGACTCCTGCCAAGAGACTTCATCAATACAGTACAAACAGCTGTTAAGTGGAAAGACAAGCAGGGAAGGCAAACATTGATTTCCTATTTGTTTTCATGGCACTAAGGCCTCGAGACATGCAGTACATGTCAGGCTGAAAATTGAAAATGTGTAAAATGATGCACAAGACAGCTGGGACAGTGTTCATGTATCATGTAGCAGAGCAGCTTCAATCAGGCGTTAAATTTAACACAATGCATAAAATACGGAAAGAGAGGGACAAAGATGCTTTAAAATCAGCTCATAGAGAAACTTCAGAAGAGTTATCGTGTTATTGAAGGTTTCACTCTTTACCATTTGGAAAGGGTACACTTCCAAGTTTCGGTCGATGAAAGTGTATGCATGAGTGAGAAAATCAATCCTCAACAGCATTATCCAGGTATGTTCATCTGGCTGAGAGGGGTTTGATGTGGTGCAATTTCAGTCACACTGTTTAAAAGTGTCTTTAAAGTCCAGTTCTAGTTGGACTAATGCAGTATATCAACTTAACAATAACAATACATAACAAGAACTTCATTTATCCCCAAAGAGAAATTCAGGGAAATGAATTTTCTTTCAGGGATAAATAAAGTTCTTATATTGTATTGTATTGTTAATGTCCTTCTCTCTTCTCTCTAGACCCAATGCATGTCTCAGCAGATGACTGTCTAACATGAGTCTGGTCCTGCTTGAGGTTTCTGCCTGTTAACGTAAGATTTTCCTCTCCACTGAAACTTGCGTAGTGATGCAAAGTGTTTCATCCATCGACTGTATATAGAATGGACGCCGTCTGCCTCCTCGCTGAGTGAAGCCACTCCGAGAACAGCACACCCTGGTGACGGGCTGCAGTATAGGTCATAAATCCTGCCTCTGCTGGCCATCTTTGTGGGGCTGTGGACAAACTTCAGAAATTAATTACACAGATATACATTTTTCTCCCCCATGCTTGCAATGTTGACATTTAGGTTACTGTTAGACTTGTTTGTGCTCAAATTATCTTTTTTCTGTGCAGTTCAATTTTTAAAAGTTATAAGGGGGTTCATGTTTTCTATGATTGACACTTGATACAGCCTATGGGCGTATAAAGATTGCATAGCTCACCCAGGGGATACGCTGTTTGAGCCGAGCGTCATCACGGCCACTCTCGGCGACTCCCCCTCTGAATGCGCACAATGCTACTGCGCAATGTTGGTTTCAGGAAGTGGAGGAAAAACGCCGAAAAACTGAGAGCTTTTCGGCTTTAAATTCGTATACTAGCAGAAGGCAAAACCAAGTTGTCCATAGTATATACAGTCTATGGTTTCATCCATGTGGTTGAAGATCAAATAGGAGATTTATGGGATTTAGTACAAACTTAAAACAATTACACCTGACAAAACAAGAATACTCTAGTAAGCAACTGTCGAGCTTAAGGCCACACAGTGATTACAGCATTGAATCTGAGTTATCGTAAACTGACAAACACGTAGCAGGTGTTTGGTGGTCCCTGCATGTTCCTCAACAGTAAGCTGAGTACGAGCCTCTATGGGGGCACATTATTCACAGAGCATGAGTAGTTTCATTTGACAGCCACAAAGCAGGTCCAAAATGAACTGCAGGTTGTCAATATGCAGTTCTAGATGACAGAATCTATTATCCCGGCTTATTGTGGCCTTGGGCAAGCTAGCATGCTGACAGATGCTCTTTCGTGGCTGTGAATCCACTCAGTTTCTACAAACTTCTCCTTCCCTTCACTTTCCCTTAGTTTTTCTTGCCCTCATTTATTTTCTCGCTCACCTCTTGTTGTTTTTTTTCCCTCCTCCACCCTTCGCCTCATTTCTTCTTCTCTCCATCCTTCTGGTCCCACGCTCCTCCTCCTCTTCTTTCTTTGTCTCCTACCTCTATCTCATCTACTCTCCTCATTTGTTCGCCCTCCTGTCTTCTCCCTCCCTCTCCTCAGTCAGAGAAAGCCATCAAAAGCCTGTGATGTCGAAACGCCAACCTGCTGCCGAGTCACATAAATCAAACGCCCTCGCCCTCCCTCCGTGTGGAAAAGAAAGAAAGAACTCCCTTCTTTCCTGAAAGTGGGGGAACAGCTTTGAGTACTGTAGGGGCTTCAGAGGTCAATTATGGATGGCTATCAATTTTATACAGAGTTAAATGGAGTGGCGGTACAGGTCGTAAAACACTCCATCTGCTACATACATCAGTCATCTTTATAACTGCTGGCGCCGTCACTCGCTTCCTACGTCTGGCCTCCTTTAGGACACATTCAGGTCTGCATCTGAATATTCAGAAACAGAACAATAGAAGAAGAAAAAAAGACACAAGAAGGTGAACTTTGACTCAACCGTGACTTTCAGAAGTACTTTTGACAGGAATCTTTGTCTCTTAAATTTCAGCTCATCTATTTCTATGTCCAGTTTTAACTGTCGACTCGAATTCAGTGATTTATTGTTTCTTTAATTATTTTTCATGGACTGACATTTCATTAAAACTTCTTGTTTCAGTACTTTTTTATCCATCTTTGAATCTTTTTGAACTTCCTCTGACCTTTTTTTTCTTATTTTACATCTTCTTTTACTACTTTTGTCTTTTTTTAGTCTTTTTTTTTTTTTACAAACTTTTTGATTCATCACCTTGTTTTCTTCTGTTTTTCTTTTTCTTGTTTGGGACTTCTGCATCTTATACTTTCTTTATGTGTCTTTTTTATTGTGTGAAGAAAACCTTTATGACTGATAAATGTGCAGCTGTTGGTCTTCACTTACTGTATTAGAAGACATGATGGGAGACGTCGGAGGACACAGACACTGAAGAAGTGGATAGGGGATGGCAGTGACATAGCAACATACGCTGCCAAGCAGACCAATCACAGGGTTTGTGGTAAGCTTTGAGTAGTTACATTTTTAAGGCGTTATCACTGATTTGGTCCAATGCAGAACTATCAACTTTTACCTCACCTTGTCTTCACTTGTTACCCTTCTTTTCCTCTATTCCCCACTCTTCTCTCATCCTTTGAACTCCTATCTCTGTCTCTAATTTCTTTTATTCTGATATTCTCCCTCTCATACTCTGTCGCCTTTATGTCTTTTTGTTACGACTGTGGTTGTAAGATTAATTAAGTAGTGCCGGTGTTTTGATGTGCTCTTATGTATGTGGTTCCCTCCCTCTCTCTTTAAGTAGAATTACCAAAACCTCATTGGCTGATTGGATGTTCAGTGTCCCGCTCGGCAGATCATAGGCTGGGTGTGGAGGGACAACGTCATCTGACCGTGAAGCCTTTTGTTCGTAGTACTTGTTAGATTTCGGTGTACCCCTACAAAGCCTACACCGAAATCTAACGTTTATTTGATATAATTTTCTCATGTTTTGTTAGTTAGTTAGTTAGTTAGTTAGTTAATTAGTTAGGTGAGTTAGTTAGGGAGTTGCTTTGCCTCTCAGTCAAAATAGCTTGTTTGTTATTTTTAGGCCTTGATTCACCCTGAAGTTAATTTAAACTGGTTCCTTCATTGTTGTTCGTGATTATAATTTTGTAAATAAATATAATTGTGAATTAACTTCAAACCATATGTCATTGTGGCTGCTTGGGGCTTAGGGGAAATGGGTCTCATTCATATCGTGTCTTGGCCACTCCTAGACCCCTTTGTATATAGAAAATGTATTCCTGCGCCAATGAAATGTAAATTAAACAAAGTCAAACATGCCTGAAGTTGCTAGAAATGAAAAAGCAATCACTCTACTCTCAGAAATTGTTAAACTAACGGATCATTTTTCTTTCCAGTTTATTCTCTCAGTTTGGACCAAACTTGCAGCACGTCACTTTTTGACTGTAGGCTCCAGATTTCTGATTCATTCAAACTAACGCCAAACAAATCTACTTCTCTCTGACAATCAGGCAAATGACTCATTCATTCAAACGTTTATATCTGTGTTTTTGTTAAAACTGGCAGAAGTGTCGGTGACCAGAATGAGTCAAAGTACATGGACTCCCTCACGGTCTCCGTTCCAGGCTCACACAGTCAGCAATGAGTTGGGAGGAGAATGCATTACTGATATTGGCTCTGGTTCTTGGCCACCCTCTCTCTATTCCTTTGTGACAAAATTTGTGCTGCAGTTCCTCCGGAAAGATCCTGAGTAATGGCTTTGGAGCACAGATCCGTGCACTTAGTGTGACCTTGAGAGAAAACAGCTGAATTAGGTTTATCTGAGGAAGACGGGAGTTATCTTCAGAGGGTTCTGGGTTTTTGTTTGTTCTCTTTATTTGTGAGTTTATCTGACTTGGACTTTTAATCGAATACGCTGTTTGGAAAAGGTTCATAATAATTACCACTGACCTCCTACTGACGATTTCTTGGAATGATCAGCAAGAATACATAATACCAAAACACTGCTGCTGTTCAAAAGGGTCCAGGTGTGGTTTCAGATTACAGGGATGTGACAAAATCAGGGATTTTTAATCAGGAAAAAAACAACAAATTAAACGCTCACTATGCTATCAATCCAGTACAATTTGATTAAGCTTTGATTTTGATTTAGGAACTTGATGAACATAAAGTATATTACAACAAAATAAATTCAAACAATACATTAAAAGAAAAGAAAGGAATTGTATGGTTTTTAAATAGATAAATTGTTTCATTTTCTGGCCAATTCTTAAAAAATAAAAATAAAAAACTATTAAAACTTAAATATCTGACAGAAGAAGTCTGACTGTGGTAAAAGTTTATCTGAAAAAAATGTGGGACTGTTCCTTTAAAGCAGACCTGGGCATTTTACGGCCCGAGGGCTACATCCGGCCCTTTGGATGTCCCTGCCCAGCCCTTCGTGAGGTCCCTCAATCAAATCATCAACATGCTAAACAAGAGTGTTTCTTTTATTTTGAAAACCTAGCTATTGTCTTATTTCCGTTTGGACCCACGTATGTACATCCTAGATCTGCATTCATGAACAGAAAAAAGCTTAAACATTGGCAAAATATACGCAGACACCTTATAGTTGCCAGATCTGCTTATTATAAAAGACTTCAGGCTAGTTTTCTCTTGGAAGTTGCTTGTAAAACTCGTGAGTCGCGGATGCGCTTTTTTGGGCTTGTTTTTAACCAATAATTGTATGTTGCCCCCCCAGATTTGAGGTTGAATTTACTGTTGGTTCAGCCCTTCAACACAGTTCAGGTTTCTCATGTGGCACCATGTAAAAATTAATTGCCCACCCCTGCTCTTTAGAGGGTATTCAAAGTAATATAGACGAAAGGAAACCACAGACAAAGAAAGTTGTTTGGACCCTTTTCCAGAATGTTCTTTCACTTGAATGTAGAATAAATGAATCCACATTAAATAACCTTTAAACTAGTTCTTTATAATAATGAAGATCCTGGTTCAACACAGTCTTCACAAGGCCGAAATATGGATCTGTTTGAGTTTGCCTGGGGGAAAAGCAACTCCTGAAGCAGTTTAAAGATTTCTGTGAGTAAGCACAAACAGAATCTGGAAGAGAGGGAGGACAAAAATGGATTTTACAAAGAGCTGAATTTATGCCTTCACCAGTGAGTCAAATTCAGCCTTTCAAACCTCGATAGAGACGTTTCATCAGGGGATTGATCCACTGCTGTTTGTCATAAGTCGTCACCAACAGCTCTAGTTTGGCGATCCATCCTGATCCTCCATGATAGTTCTTTGAGCTCTGAATAATTGAACACAAAGTCCCTGCATGATACATTTTCTACCTTTTACCTTGACTTTAATGTGTTTTATATAACTGCTGAGACCCACTGAAAGAGTTAGACTCTTGTCCCCTGCTTGGCGCCTTTGGATATTTTGGATGTCTTACTTTTCTTCTGATAGCTCCTCATTTGAGTCATTAAGCCTGCTAATTAATGCTGAGTCTTCTCCTCTGTGTGTGTCCTGGTAAACGCTGTCAAAGTCAAACAAACACACTCGATATCTCAGCACCGGTGGCCTTGATAAAAACCAAAATAGAGCATGTCTTGGCATTTAATTTATGAGTCCTCTTTTCTGTTGTGCTCATCAAGTATGCTACAGACGGTCCCAGTAAAACAGACTTTGAGGACAAGACATGCAGGCCTTTATCGGGAATCTGAAATGGGCATATCGAGTTATTTTTGGACAGGGTCTTGGCGATTAAGTTGAAACTGGGTTATCTGGAAGGAGTTCAGAGAAGAGTCTTCTACCCCACCACAGTGAGAGGGGTCACTTTGAGCACCTAGATAGCATGCTCTGAGGGTTTTCCAGGCAAGTCTAACTGGAAGTAAACCCAGGACATGATATGAGTTCTACTTTTTTCTGGACGCCACAGCATGCTGCATAAGTTCACCACAGGTTAGCCCATGTTGGAAAGGAAGTTGAGCACAGACACAAAATAAAGCATCCAGCAACTTTTCAAAATAAAACACTACACTGTTTCGGGCGTATTGTATTTCACACCATGCAAACAGGCGGGGATGAACAAATAAAGATTTTCAAACAGAATTTCACCCCGTTGACACCATAGATGACTAGATGTTGATTCAAGAAGTCAAGAAATGGATTTCCACCTCTGGAAGGAAACAATCTACTGCTTATATGGTTATGTAGCTGTCTTTATAGAGACAACTCGTTCTCAAGAAATTGCCTGTGAATCTGGGGGGTCTTGTCAGTTCTCGCAATTTCCACGGTCCGAAATCCGCCACGAAATTCGCCTCACAAACACATCCGGGAGGAATTGGCAGATGGCGAAAATCGCTGCCGTTCCTTAGCGGAGCCGTTCTGGATGCGTTGGAACTTGGGGATGAACCTTGCTCAGCAGATAAATCAGTGAGACCTTTTTCTCAAATCAAACAAAGACATTGAAACAATGGTAAAACACCTGTTTTCTGCCATTTCACTATAGTTACAGGATTTTGAATGACCTCCACTGCTGATAGACCTTTTAAAACGAGAAGCTCTGTCCACCTTCGCGTTTTTATCTCAGCCCCTGGCGACAAATTCACACGAGGCCTTTCAGGCAGCTGCCAACACCACTTCAATGCTCTTGCAGGGAGCGGGCATTGAAGTGAAGATCAATTCAATTCAATCTGTTGGCAAAATCATGAAGCGGTTCCCCTCTTGACAAACAAAGCGAGATGAAATTCAAGGAACAGCCCCTGCCAAAGCTGAATGAAAGGACAGCAGCTGCCTTGAAGATGCTTAAAAATTCAGGCAAGAACCCAAACTGAAATCGAGGACACGTGAAGGACTGATTAATTTCATATCATCCCCAACAAATGCTTAAAATATTAAGCCCTTCTCACCATTTTTTCCAGCTTCGACACACTTGATAGCCTTGATTTTTTATAGAGTAAAAGAATGAGTTATATTTTGTTGTGTTCTGGAGAAAAAACAGCCGAAAGGTGGTCTGTTTTTGTCAGTTGCACTCTTTTCTCATATTGATAGCCTTGTTGCCGTCTCTCCGAGGAATTGTGTGACATTTTAAAAAATATTGTCTCACTTTGTGGCAAAAAAAAGTTTGATGGAGGAGTTGCACATTTAAGGGAGAAACACGACAGTGGTATCAATCCTCTCAGTTTTCAGACCCTGTGATATTCAGTGTTGGCTGGTGGACTGTCATTTAGAAGCCTCGGGTTTGACTTTGTGAAAGCCAGGAAAGAGTGTGTGGATAAGAGGGTAGAGCTGAGGAGGGGTGAAACCTCTTTTACATGTACTCCTGAAATATTCAAGATGTTTGCCCGTTATAGTTTTCAAAGATGATAGTTTTAGTTCGCCGTGTATGCTCGAGAACCTACAATGACCTGCAACAAAATGCAAAAAAATTACTTGTTGAATAATCAGATGAAAACACTGAATATATTTTTTAGGGCTTGGACTTGATTAAAATAATTAATCTAATTAATCAGAGGCTTTGTCATCAATTAATTGCAATTAATTGCATTAATCCAGTGAGCCAGAGAGTTTGTTAATTTTTCTGACATGGATTTACTCATCTTAGCTCTGGATTCACTCATCTGGTCGAGTGTTGGGTTGGTGTGAGTCACTGTACTCAGGCTAATGTTAGCTTCCATGCTAGCTGCAACATGTTTAGCATTCAGGTGATACCGGACGCTTGACAGGCTGCGGTGATATGCAAATTATTTTAGTTTACACAAGACTATTTTTTTAAAATCCAGGCTACCATCCATCTTCTTTTAAAAACAAAAATGCCCATCCACGCTGGAGCCAATCAAAGCACATTCATCCGCGACTTTGTTCATTTTTTCATGTGCTGGTTGGGACTAGAATCACTGCTGCACTCACTTAAACCAGTATAAGCGATATCACCTTTTTACCGTCTTACTCAGTCTAGCTTGCCAATGAGGAATGTATATTTAGGAAGTCTGAGGTTTTCTTAGTAAATTATACATTTTGATTGTTTTTAAGGCTGACTTGACTCCAACTGTTCCTTTAGATTTCTACTCTAAATGCTGCCGCTAAATGAAAAATAATCCAAACAGTATGGGGCTGAATGCTAAATCCATCAGGTACATCTTTTGGCCATTTGGGCCCTCAGACCTGCAGGAGTTACTCAGTGCAACCAGGAGCCAGAAGAGCAAACACTGTCAGGGGCAGATAGAAGGAGCTCTTACTTGTATCTGCTGTTCCAAAAAGGATCCACAGAGACACGAACAGAGATGTGGAGGAGCCAGATGTTGAATCATTCATGTCCTTGTGTTTGACTCTCCTCAGAGGGATTCAGCCCAGGTTTCTATTGTGGGAGAGTGACGGAGGACACACTTTCTCCAGCCTTTTTTCTCTCTTTGGACTGCTGTTGCTAAATATAATCTGCCTTGTGTGTCTTTAAGACACAGCGGATGCTGAATACTTAGTGCATATTTTAAGGTGCATCCACATTTTCCTTGCACAGGCACTCCACTTCTTTCCCATTTCCCATTTATCTGAGTCCAGTTTTTACACATGCCAATGGTGTAAAAATTTTGACTTTTACTCAGATAACACTACTCTGAAATGGAGAGGCTCCGGAAAGAGCTGAGTCATTCTGCTTTGCAACACAAGATACAAGCTTGTGACTTAAAACTGAGTGGAAGTGGATCCAGTCTTTGCATGCTGACAAACTGAAGAACAGTTGTGGAAACCAATCATGTGAATTACCATAATGCTGTCTGTGCTGCTTATAGTGTGGCAGTAATACAGAGTGCCGTCTCATATCGAACTGTGTATCATACAGTCAGTATTGATTCTGCTCAGGGATGTTTTTGCTGGTGTATTTTAAACAGTGATCTTTATTGAAGCTTCTGCGGTCGGTCAAGCACAAAACATATTGATCCTTTTTTCCTCCCGAGCTCAGACTTGGCCCTAAACTGTCATTGCTTTGCTGTCGTCTGCTTTCTTTATGTTTTTGCATCATTGCTGCTACTTCTGGCAGTAAATGAGGACTATGATAAGAATTGCTCTGTATGCTGGGAGTGAGTTGCAGACAACCACAGTTGGAATTAAAAGTGAAGATCAGATAAAAAGTGAAGGAGTTGTAGCTCATATAGTATTCAAAGGGTACATTACAGACAGATCAACTTTGAAAGCTAATAATCCTCTCAAAACAGCAACAGGTTTGAGTACATCAGCACACACTTGGTATCTCTTCTTCTGATCCTCTGCCTGGCCTGTACTCTCATTGTTCTTATTTTAGGACTTTTTCCCATTGAGTTTCATCTGAAAATGTCACATTTACAACCACTTGGATTGAGGTCAGGTTACAAACATGGCTGTTTGAGTGCATGCCACGATTCACTTCCAAAACTTTGTGTATTGTCTGCATGCAGAAGCAGCAAAAACGCTGATCTCTACGCTAAAAAACAAATATTTCATCCTATAAAATATGAATGTGAAGGAGAGGTGTCTCTTTTTTGTCGCATTTATGTGGCGAACATCTGGTGTGCTGCTGCTCGTCTGTGAAGCAAACAGGCAGAGTGGGAAGAAAGACATAAAACAATGTGACAATATGCTGGCTAACTGAAGCATATCATTACAGCAGAAGAAGAACAATGTCAGGGAGCTGAGTAGAGTCCATGAACTTCAAATGAACTCTCCAAAGACCTGTCCCACTTTTCCTCCTGTAGCAGAGGTTTACAGTGACTTCACTTTGACTTATAGGGCTCTATTTTCATGTCCGCCGGTGAGGCAGCGGAGGGTGGCGGACCCCGCGTAGTGGTATTTTCGTCTGGTGGAGCCCGGCGTACAGCCAGTTTGGCATTTTCGTGGACTGAGGCGCACAGAGGTCCGCCAAGCTGGGCGTGGTGGCGTGGCAGAGGGAGGTGTCGACAGAATCAGCTGGTGCAGTGACATTTTCGTGCTCGCCGGTAGTGTATAAAGTGCGCTGAAGGCTCGCCGATTTATACCTGACCAGCTTTCAGTGTAGGCGGAGCGCAGCTGGTCTAGTGGTATTTTGGTAGACCAGCGGCGTATCGGCATAAGTCACTGATGCCTCACCGGCAGGTTTCCACGGTGTCAGGCACATTTCAGTGCAATAAATAATCAACAACAACTAATAATCTGAGTCAGCACATACATTTAGATCTATATAGATATATTCTGATCTATATCTGATCTGATGAGCGCGTTTGGCACGCGTTTGGACACACAACCTGACTGAATCAACACAGCTGAAACCGCATCAAATCAAATATCTAGTAAATAAACACACATGATGAAGTTAACAAGAAATGTAATTCATCTTCCTCCTTTTCTTTCTTCCTCTTCCTCTTATTTCTCCTGCAGCTCGACCTGGACATGTCTCCATGTCCTCTCCCCGTCCTGCTGCAGCTGCTGCTGCTGCTGCGGCAGCTGAACAGATGATTTGTTTCAGTGATCAGATGAGTTATTTATTTTAAGCCTACATACGAATATTATAATATTCAGTTTTGTGAGCCAAATTTATTTTATATGCCAACATCTATGAAAGAAAGAGCCAGGCAACAGAGCGCGATGCATCGTTACGCACAGATGGTTCAGATTTTAATGCCATTTTTGGAATTTATGTTGTGAATTGTACGCACAACCCACCTTTGTCACATAGTTTAAATTTATGCAACTTTATGTGAGTGTCTTTATTTGTGGAAAAGGGTGTTTGTCTTTGTTGTCTGGAACGCCTCGTCAGGGCGGTGGACCTGACTTAAGCTGCGCCTGCGGCATGTCTCTGGCGAGGCATGAAAATAGAGCCCATCGTGTTTAAGCTGAAGTGTAAAAACCTTTGACCTTGTGCATGATGGAGTAACATCTCAGTTTGTAAGAGTTGAGAATAAGGTTCATTTGAATTGATGTCAGTCACTCTCTTTAACAAATTCCTCATATGGCATTGCAACCCCTTAAATTAGCTTTACTTCAACTTCTTTGAAACACCTTTGCAAGCTGTAGACCCCCTGTGCAGGAGGTGCAAGAACCCTCCAATAGTGCAAAGAATTGCAATCGTTTTGATCTGCATTGAATTGCATTTTTGAGGGACTTTTTGAAGGACTGTAGATGGAAATTAGCTCTAAGCTAACACTGTGTCAATGCATCAAATGGTTACATTGATATCAAACACTGTACATGGTCTTTTCACAACTAACTGAATAAGTGAGTAATCTAGATTTGGTTCACAGTGAGAGTACTACTTACAGGTGCACAATAACCAACCGCTTCTATGTACCTCATGGTCGCAAAGCAATCCAATGCGCAGAAATGAGCGCAGATTCGTTTGTCGCCTGCTGCTTTGATTAAATTTGCTCAGATTTCTTTTTTGTTGTTATTCTGGTGCAGTCGTAGTACTGCTATGGTAACTCAAGCCTAAAAGCCACAGGATGCGTGTTAGGTGTGTTCCATCAACGTTGCATGCTACGCATCAAATACATTCCCATTCTAATCAATATAGCATCACACACAGAAGGCGTTGCAGCGCATCTCTGCCCTGCCCCAGAATTGTCTTTACGTGGTGCTACGCTAAAGTTACGCGCCTACAAGTCTATTTTTGATGGTGCACCCACCCAGCATGCATCAAACTGCACAGAGTAGATTGAGAGACCGACACTTTAAATCTAATGCTTGTTCACATAGAGTAGAAGCACAACGGTCACAGAATAATATCCACATTAGCAGGAAATCAACCACAGAAAGACAAAGCAACCTGTTGTGAGAACATTATTTTCTATATTATGAGTCCAGCTGCCACAACGCCCCAAACATACTTCAAATAGGCAATGATGCGTGTTGCCCAATGGAGCTGAGACGCAATGGTGACGGAATGTGCCCAACACGGATCCTGCAGGTTTTCTGCTTTACCGGTGAAAGCCATTGTAGTATTTTTATGTCATGTTCAGGGATGGCACTCATACCCTGTTGGCCCGTTGTATTGCTAATGAACCGTCATCACCGTTTCCTTGTTTTAAATGATGGTCTTCCTTCACATAATACCAGACAGTATGCTTGTTATAGTTATGCAAATTTGTCTATGTATATTCCTTATGTGTATGTATATCTATAGTATGTATTAGGCAGTGAACGAGTTAGAGTTAAGTCCCAAGTTTTAGAGTCAAGGTCCAAGTAACAACGGAAGGATCTGAGGCCGGTATTTGTTGCCTGCCTCCATGTCAAAGTCCACAAGGAAACAAGACTACGTATTGAGCATAATGCACATGATGCTTCTTTTTAGTGTTTCTGCTGTGGTGGGATCACTTCAGCAGGTGTGAAATAATCTCAAAAATACTGCTGTTGATCAGAATTTTAACTTCACGGTGTAAAGGACACACCCTGTCTCTCAGGTTCTTAAATTTTTACAGCTGTTATGTAAGAAGGTGTTATGGTCTGTGTCCGCCCTCCTGTTTTCTCAAAGATTTTGTTTTAGGTCTAAGACCATTTTTGTGAAAATGAGGAAAACACAAGATTCTGCTTATTCTGCCACAGGCTCAGTGTAATCAATTTCCATGCTGTATATCTCCCCTAAGCCGAGTGAACATACATAGCTCAGTCTATGAAGCCATTTGGCAACTCAAGTCAAAACAAGGTAGAGTTCCTTTGCAGTTTAATCCACATGAAATGCAGCCAGCAGAACAAAAAGCCTCAGCTGGAAGCAGAAACTGTGAAGACAAGAGCTCATTACTTAAATAAACACTCCTGTTTCCTCTTCTGTGTCCTCTCTCGTCTCCTCTCCAATCACTTTCATGCATGAACACCGGCGAGGCTTTGTTCTCGTCTTTCGGGCGTGTTGTTTGTGTGTTATTGGAGATAAAAGTCAGGGAGGCTCTGTGTGCCTCCTGAGGGCCACGCAGTAAAATGTTTCTCAGGCAGCTACATTTAGTGGCGTTTAAAGCCCGACAACAAAAAGACATGAAGTGTAATCTTCAGGCAGACGAAAAGCAGAGGTGGGGAATTGATGAGAGATGAGAAAGAGAGACAGCCACAGCGTTTCATGTTGGTGTCGTTATTGTTGCTCTTAGGAGCAGGACTCTGTGTGACCTTTCTCTCCGCTGTCATGTGTTAACTTGCAGGAAGAAATTCAGAGGATTGGCCAAATGCTGGGGTGACTAAACCTGAACAAATCTGGAAAATTGAAGCTTTGTAATCATAAAAGCTCTAGAGAAGGATGTAACATAGCCCAAACTGTGCAGCTCTGTCTCCTCTGTGTTTACATGTTTAACAGTTAGTTATTACCTTTCTGGCTGAGTTAAATAGTTGATTCTGATTGGTTAAAACGACTCAACAACTGTTATTTTTAAAGACTCCAGTTATCTTGAAAGTTGGAATGGGAATGACGTTGCACCCGAGTTGACGGCATTCCAGTTAACAAGTCAGAAAACCAAGATGGACGCCTACTGTTTGTTGTTTTTAGCGACTGTCAGTTGTCGTTAGCTGTTGTCAGTTGTTGTTAGTGATACCAGTTGTAAACAATGCATAACACTGTATTTTATTCTTACAAACACCATAGCCCTGTGTTCATGGTTGGGCAGTACACCATATACCACTTATTTAATTTCACAAAAACAAAAGTGCTAATAAATAATTCATTATGAGAGCTTTCATTGTTACTCTTTACTGTTGATGCACTGCGCTGCCATCTTGGATAGTGACGTTGTCGTTAAGTCGGGGTTGGCGAGGATCGTCCGACTTTCAGAGTCGGAAATCCAACTTCAGGGAGGTGTTCCAGATGAATTTCCAACTCAGAGCTCGGAAATTCCGTCTCCCGAGTACAACTGGAATGCAGCAGGACTGTCAATTTGTTTGGATAGCTCAAAACTTTATATTGATGGTAAATAGCATACCGCCACCAGCAAAAAGGGTGGAAACTTTTATCCCTGTGTGCTGTAAGTGTGCTAAAATGGGTTTTTCTGCACAAGATTCATTCTGTGTATTTTGTGGAAAATGATTCTTTGACTGATCAGTTGTCAAAACCCGTCTTACGTGAATTCACGTCTGTCTGCGAATAGAGAAGCTTCTTTCGTCCTCCTTGCATGATTTTCAAACAACACATTTTCTGTGCTGCAGAACTGACATCTCCCTTTTCCTGCTTTTGAATAACATTAACTCCAAGTTATTTTGAGCGCTCACATTTGCATGCTAATGATTTCACTATGACATTTTGATTCAGTCCCACATAAATTTGCATTGATGCTCTGAAGATTTGTGTGTTAATGGACTTGTTTAACCCATTTACACCTTGTGGTAAAGTTCTGTCTGCATTTACACAAACACTGGCTGTCAAGCAGACTTTATGGTCCCTTTGGGGCGCGTTTGTCTTGGACTTGTGTTTGATGGATCCTAAATGTGTTGGAACAAATGGGCCATGGAAGTAAAATAAAGTCAGTCATTTGTGAATTAAATGGTGTTTTTATGACGGTGAGAAAGTAAACAGAAGATAAAGGAACAAAAGCAGTGACACTTCAAGAAGAACTAAATTTAGAGTTCATACCTTCACATAAGCTGCTTTATTAGATCCAAATACTGAAGAGAAACAGCTGTCAAGTTAGTAAGTTTATATTACTGAAATCTAAATGCATGTCCTGGTGTTACGAAGTGAAGTGTCTTCCCTCACAAATGATCTTTGGCAGAGGACTCAGTCCAGCTGCAGAGCGAACAAACACCCAACAAAAGCCAAGAAACATTTTAGCTGAGATCGACTGAATGACACAACAGCTTTGATGGCAAATAAGGACAGACATCAGCAATGATGTTTTCATGGTAACTGGTGTGAGCAGTGATCGGTTTGAGATTAGAAAACTGAAGCATCTTCATGAATGGCTGGATTAACCCAAGACTGGTGTTTTTATACGCTTGCACTATGAAAGGACTCCTCCAGTTGAAGCTCTCATTAGAAAATCAGTATGTTTTAGTTAATAGAAAGGGCGAATGAGAAATGTTGAATGTTTGGGTAACCTGGAAAGTTCTGCAGAGGCCCACCATGGAGAGACCCAGGATGGGGGTTCTGTCTCAGGTTTCATTCTGGCCAAGACTCTACCTAAACTATACTAGGACCAGGGAGAGGCAAGTCTAAGCTTGAAGAGGAGGGAGGGTCTGTCAAAGAACTTTTGAGCTAAGTCAACTGCATATCAGTTTTGACCTTTACAATCTCATCAATTATGAGTTAATTCAATTGTTTGGGTTTACAGTATAGCAGAAACTGTTGTGGAGCAGGACAGCATGTGAATGCACGTAACGGTGAGAACATGTGCCTCTCCTTTTATATCACTTACTGGGGCTTACCGGTAAATAAGTTCAGGTCTTAATCTTTGTTTTTTATGAGCAAGTCAGTATGAAAGCCTGAGTCATAAGTACTTGAATCCAGGTTAAATCCTGGGACCTTGAATCAGGATTCAACTGGGACTCTAGTACCAGAATACTGTTACACACACAGTCAAGAAGAGGCATGTCCTTGTACTTTAAAGTTAAATTATTAAAGTTTGAAACAGAGCTGTTTTTGTTCACAACAGGTAGTATTTATCTCTGAAGATGGATCATCCATGGTTACCTGCCAAAGAGACGCTCACATTGTTGAGCAGTGAGTTCAGTTTTACACACAAACCAATACTGTCCAAATATTCTCAAGAAATAGTGCACGAAGTTTGATTGTTGTGAATAGGGAAACCTTAGTGTTGTACCAGGAGAAAAACACTTTCTTAAAAATGATCTGAAAATGCCAAAGGTGCTTCATTTGAAAGAAGTCAGTTTTATTTTCATATTTACATATTTACATATTTTCATATTTACATGCAGAGTAACAAGGTGTTACTCAATCAAACAAAGAGCAGCTTGAAACCACACATTGTTTGATGGATTAAAAGGGGGTGGGGTAGGAGGTAGGAGAAGAAGGTAGGGAGGTGGGGGGGGTAAGAGGGAGGGAGGGAGGGGGGTGGGGGGTGGGAAGTAGGAGGGGGGTAAGAGGTAGGGAGGTAGGGGGGAAGGGGGGGAGAAAGAGAACAAGGGAGTTGGGGGGGGAGAGAGAACAAGCAAGGGAGAGAGAGGGAGGGAGACTTATATACAGTCTATGCTTCAAACCTACGTACCCACTTCTATGAACATCATCCAGCATCGTTCGCCCGAATCAAGGTAAAAACAACATGACCGCAACAAGTTTGGTCTACTCTACTGCTTATTATTGACAATGTAAGTGACGTTTCTGTTAACTTTAGCTGCAAAAAGCTAATGCTTTCAATGTCTCATTAGCTGCCTCTTGCTCATATTGTTTGAGCGTGTCAAGCTGTGCACGCCTCACAGCGCATCTGGTTGAGTCGCCTTGAGAGCTTGTAGCTTTACTAGTACTGCTATTTTTGTCATGCAACAATGACATTGGGAGCATTAGTATTTTGAAGCTATAGTTACATTATTGGAAATAAATTCTGCCCTATTCTGTATCTGTACCCTGTATTTAATATATTTATTTATTGTCACAACTTAAGTATTGGGTATTCTTAGAATAATAGTTATTGGGTCAATTTAATTTTGTATGCAATGACAGTATTCATATAATAATAGTTATTAAGAATATTTTCATTATATAATTTACATGGTAACATTTAAGAATAAATAAATAAATAGATAAAAAGATGAATAATGAACTGCATTCTCAAAATAACAAATGGATCAATTCGTGCTTGTGACATTGTACATTATTTTTTCTAGGCACCTCAATCACAACCACCCAAGGAGCAACCAACCCTTACAGAAGCGTTACAAAGGAGAGCGGCATATGAACCAAAATCCAAGGCTGCAACAGAAGTAACCCGTGCAGTAGGCTATTTCATAGCAAACGACATGATGCCATTTAGAGTTGTTGAAAGGCCTGGCTTTCTAAAGCTCATGAAAAAAGCAGTTCCTCTGTACAAGGTGCCCACACAAAAGCATTTCTCCCAGACAGAGATACCACAGATGTACAATGAGGTCAAAGCTGACATGATAAAAAACTTGGCACAGGGTTCTTCTTGGTTGGCTGCCACCACTGACATTTGGACCAGTAGTGGAGGTGGGGGTGAACCATACCTCAGCTTCACCGTACACTTTGTGTCACATGAATGGAAACTAGAGTCCATCTGCCTAGACACTGTGCTCTTCCCAGATGACCACACCGCTGAAAACATCACTGAGATGATGGAGAACATCCTTGAAGAGTGGAACATTAAGAAAGAGCAGCTGGTGTGCATCACGTCAGATAATGCCACTAACATGCAGAAGGCCTTAAAGGATTTCAGCGACCTCTGGCTTGGGTGCTTCGGCCATAATTTAAACTTGGCTGTCTCAAAGGTCCTGAAGATTCGACATGTCGATGAAGCTGTCAGAGCCTGCCGCCACACTATCCAGGGGTTCTCAAGGAGCTGGAAGAGGAAAAGAGAGTTACAGTCTAAGCAAGCGTGTCTGGGGCTCCCTGAAAAGGCATTGATCCATGATGTGGTTACTCGGTGGGGATCAACATATTAGATGTTGGAACGGTTCCTCAGCCAATAACAAGCAGTCAGCGCAGCACTGGCTGGAGAAAGAGGGGCATGGCAACTGATGCCAAAAGACTCTCATATCACTGTGATGGAGCAAGTGTGTGCTCTCCTTGGCCCACTTCACCAGTTTACGGATGCGCTCTCCTCGGAGACAAGCCATGACAAGGTGTATAATTGGCAGTTGGCACTACTGCTACTGTAGGCACTTTATTTTTGTTCAGTTATGGCTACAGCCAGACAGACAAGGCAGTATTATTTTTCTTTTGTTGTGTCTTGCGTTATTTATATTGTATTTATTTATTTTCAATCACTGTGGCAGTTTACAGGGGTGTTGCCATTGTTCTTTATTCAAGTCCTGTCAAAGAATAAATATTGTTTAACAGAGAAGTGATTTTGCAGTTTTTTGCCATTTTTAATAATGTTAAAAGCAATGCGCTAATACAATATTGTGAATATAGATAATATTGTGAATCGTGATATTTTGGGCCACCAATATCGTGATATCAAATTTTCATATCGGCACATGCCTAGTCGCTGTCTTTCAATGTGACAGCCGCCATTACAATGGCGCCGCCACAAGATGGCGGTGTACACAAACCGCTCACCCGAATCGTTGTATAAGGATAAATCTGATCATGCTCCTCTGATCTAATCAAGCTGCAGAAAGGACATTTATGTAGTTTATGACTTCACTTCCTCTTCCATGTGCTTAAAACATGATACACTAAACTATAAATGTGACCTCCATGAGCTGTGTCCTAATCCAGGAGTCTCAATCCTCTAAGGGACCAGGGGCTTTATGTATCAATACTTGCGTGGAACTCATACCAGAAACGAGCGCACGCAAGGTCCGTCACGCTGAAAAAAATCCGTATGTATCAATGTGTGCGGGCGCCGAAATCCACGTGTGTTTCCTTGATAAATCCCAATCAGCGTAGAATTGAGCGCAGATGTCGCAGTGACTGGGCCCGTCCCCGTTACGCCCTCCTATAAATATGCAGATTTATTTAAATAGGGTCCCCCTGTCCTCGCACGCAGACAAAATGACAAGAAAAACTAAATTTACGGCGTGCGAGGTGGAGGTGCTGGTGGAGGAGGTGGAGGAGCAACAGCGTGTTTTGCTTGGCAGCCTGTCCAGTGGCGTCAGTGCAAAACAAAAACGCTTGGAGTGGGAGAAAGTTTGCGAGAGGGTGAACGCGGTGGGTTCCAAGACACGCACCCCCGTGGAGATTGAAAAAAAGTGGTCGGACCTCAAGGTGGAGGTCAAGCGGCGTACAGCTGCCCTCCGGAGGAGTACTGGCCAGACAGGTTGGGGTCCGGGGGAGGAGACCCTCACACCGTTTGAGCAGCGGGCGGTGGCGATTATTATTAGGGTAAGTGGCGTGTCACACAAATGTCCACATGCTTTGTCATCCCACTGAGCAAAAGACGTATATTAGACGTCTAGTCTAAGTTTATACTTCATTTCAACGTCGGGATTCAGTCTATTTTAAGACGTGATTTATACTTTGCCCTTAACTTCATTTTTCGATAAGTTTTTATGCAATAAACAACTGTAATGTGCATAACTGACCTCTAAATACTGGATTACATTACCTATGATACCGTGGAGAGAGATGTAAACGCAACAGATACACAGAAGCAGGAATTGAAATGAACAAATATTTTTATTGTGTCAGAAATCAATGTGTCGGCCGTGTCGCCGGCTTGCGGAACCCCGGCCCGGCAGCCCGTCCGCCGGCTCGGAGTCGTCGGCCAGGACCAGCGGCATTCGGGCCACCCCGGCCCCAGCACCAGCACCAGCACCAGCGTGCCGACAAGCGGTGGAGCGTCCACCAGCCGCGGCGCTTCCGCTGGACCACCCGGACGCAGTGGAAGGGTCCTTGCGGAGGGGGTCCTGCAATTGCAGGAAGAAATCATCAGGGGGATCGCGGGGATCAACGAGCGGCTGGACCGGCTCGTAAATGTCCTCGAGCGTCTGGTGGAGAAAATAAATTAATTTGGCTCAATGAACCGTGTATTCACTTCTTACCCATTCACACTGTGGCGACGAGATTCTCCCGCGCGAGGACGGCGGCCCGGCAGGGATCAGCTCGCATCCCTCCGTCTGCTGCTGGTTCGTCATGTGGGGCGACGTGCTGCTCGGCCACGGGGATGTGGTGCATAGTGAGTCACCAAACACCGCCACACAGTGTCACCAAAGTGCGAATCACAGTCAACGCAAGTATCGGCTCAACGCCAATTTCTACACCACCTCCTGACTTTGCGTTGATTAGCGCTGGAACCGACGCTCGTTTCACGATGATAAATCTGGACGTGTGCGCCGATTTTGGCGTACGCAAGGTTATCTTGCGCCGCAAGCGTTGAAACATAAGGCCCCTGGTCTTTGTGACCTGCACAGACTAGTCAGGCTGATCTAGATTGATCATTATGTTCAAGCACAGTCAAGTCGAGCAATGATCAAAGGGGGGAGGGGGGTATCTTGCATGATTACAGACTCCTTATAATGGACTCTATTTTTGTCGTGCTCTATTAAAGCTATTAAACTAAATATATGACCAATTCGTTTTTCAAATGCCGAATGTCACTGACAAAACCCAGTCCTGCTATTTTGATTCTTAACGGCTCTGCTCGGAGGACCCCTACCACAAGAATCACCCCCGAAATGCACGCGACACGGCTGCGGTGCATCATGCAGCCAAAAAGACAAGACTTCTCAAGTTAGATTTACATTTTATAATATATCAATTTGAGTACTCTAATGAACTTGCTTAAAATGCCCATACCTAGCCAGCATCATGCAAACACTCACATTTTGCCATTGTAAAACGAAGTAACTACTGACCAAATCAGGCAGATATGAAGAGGAGGGCAAAAAGACTGATGAAAAAGACAGCGATTGATGGTGGTTTGAAGTCAGGGAACATAAATACAGTACAGGCCAAAAGTTTGGACACACCTTCGTATTCAATGTCTTTTCTTTATTTTTTATATGACTATTTGCATTGTAGAATATCACTGAAGGCATCAAAACTATGAATGAACATGTGGAATTTTGTACTTATAAAAAAAGTGTGAAATAACTGAAAACATGTTTTATATTCTAGTAGTCACGAAGTAACCCTGACAAGGCACACCTGTGAAGTAAAACCATTTCAGGTGACTTCCTCATGAAGCTCATTGAGAGAACAGCAAAAGTTTGCAGCGTTGTCAAAAAAGCAAAGGGTGGCTACTTTGAGGAATCTAAAATATAAAACATGTTTTCAGTTATTTTACACTTTTTTCTTAATTCCACATGTGTTCATTCATAGTTTTGATGCCTTCACTGAGAATCTACAATTTAAATAGTAATAAGAATAAATAAAATGCATTGACTGAGAAGGTGTGTCCAAACTTTGGGCCTGTACTGTACATCTTGCAAACAAATAAAAACAAAGTTAAACTGTACTGTGTTGAAGGGCAATCATTTCCCGCTGAGAACAAATACAAGATGGGCCCTTCAACCTTTCGAAATAAGATTAGACCCACCCACCAGAACGCTGTGACGTTGATGACACCACAGTGCTTCTGTATGGTTTCTGAAAATTTTGAGCATTCTATACAATTTAACTATAAATTAGTGAGCCATATACCATCAAAGTGTCTTAAATTATAACAAAGCTCAACACTTTTGAGTTACGTCAACTGTATATCAACTTTTGACCTTTACACTTTCATTAGTTATGAGTTAGTACAACTATTTGGGTTTACAGTGTAGTTGTAGATTATGGTCATGGAAAACATTTTGTGTTGGTGGTCATTAAGGGTTATCGGCATGAAATATTACTGGTCTAGGGTCTCATTTATAGACCATCTGATGACCCACCATGAACATACTATTAAGTTAAATGAAATCATTATGGTCTAGTTGTATAAGCAGATCGATCAATGATCAAAGAAACAATGTGCATGATCGATTTTTGTTTAAAAAGTGCATTTGCAAATTTAGCTGCTTTGTGATTAAATAAAGCTGGTAACTGATTCATTTCACTGTCATGGAGTAATCGTATTACCTCACCTTGCACTTCATCACATGTATGCAGCTGATGAAGCCAATTCTTCCTCCATATGTATTCACTCTGTAGTTGTAATTGACGTCTTATATGATAACTCTGAATAATCCTGTGATCCTCTGATTGAATTACCGTCATCATCAGCAGCTGTGTAACATGCTTAATCTCGCTATCTCAAACTGCTGCTACTGTCAGAAGACCGCAGCAGATGCTGCGTTGCCATTGCAGCAGTTGCTGCTACTTAATATTAATGGATTTTGTCCATGGAGCACGTTTAAAAATACGGGTTTATAAAAGGTTCTGGTACACAAGTATGCAAGTACAAGTGCGTGTTCGCCTAGTTTCATGAATATGAATCATTTTGTAACACTATTGGAGCCATTTTCAGGTCTTGGCACACAAATGCTTTTATGTAAAATTTTGTCCCTTTAAATCTTATCAAGTCAACCTAATTATTATGCTGGGGTGCCGCTGGTGTAGCGGTCTGAGCGCTCCACATATATGCTGCTGTAAAGGCCTGGGCCCCTGGCTCCATTGTTGCATGTCTCTCCCTATTTCCTGCTCTCTTCGCCCTCCTGTCCAGTTAAATAAAAGCCAAAAAAGCCCCAAAATATATCTAAAAGAAAATGGTATTCCGCCACATACAAGACATACAGCTGAATAAAATATTCCTCATAGGTAGGATGTTAAAAATAGATGGACTCTATGTGATGCAGAGCCTGGCTGCTTGGTCTGTGATAGAAGGTGGACAAGCTATGATAAAAGAAAAAGTCAAACCTTTTTGAGCTTCTATACTGACTTTAAACTTCTGGCAGGCAGGCGGAAGACAAATTCATCAGTGAGCTGGATACTCAGGTCAGCATGTCATGGCTCAGTCTCCTTTTACTCAGAGGGTGTCGGAGAAAAGATCGAAGCTTCACTTTTATGTTTAAGTGTATATCACAAAATTCAGCACAGAATGGGCCAGAAAACCTCCATGAATAAAACCCAAGCTTCTAAAACACACACGCTTATTTCTTACACTTTCGTGCCTCTCTCTGTCAATGAGGCTCACAGCATCTGTGAGATCACACAGAATTGATTAAGAAAGCACCATCTTGGCACTGATGAATTCTTAATGGACTTCTGTGCCTTTGGGGAGCCACCACATGTGTCTGCTGGCCTATAAACAGAGAGCCAGAACCAGGAACCACACACTCCCTCTCACACAATCTGCATACAGCTGGTTTGTATCTGGGGAGTGTTGTTAAAGCTCCACATTACAAGTTTGGATGCCCAGATGAATGTTAAGGATGTTATATCCAGATAAGGATGGAGACACTGGTTTGAAAAGCGCTGAATTGTCTGGAGTCAAACAGCCCCGAGATATAATTATTGTGCCAGCCCGGGAGACCACATCATGAAGTCATGTGATATTCAATTAAAAAGGCCTGCAGAGGCTGCAGAGGAAAATCAATGCAATCATGGCGACAGGAAGGCATCTTAAATCAATGGCAGAAGTCCATGACGGTCCTGCAGGAGCGTGACACATCCCTGTTCGAGGACAGAATCTCCACAGAGACCGGCTCCAGCAGCTTTAACACACACACACCATTAAACACCAATTACAATCCAATTACAACACAATGACATCATCGGGAGGAGGCTCGGCGTCGGGGGGGATCGATGCATGTCAGTCACCACAGAGATACCGAAGACCACTCGGGTGTCATCCAACAAGGTGACACCGTGACAACGGCGAGGGATAAAAAAGCAGTGTGCTCTGCCAGAATCAGAGAGATAAAAAACCAGCAGGGTGTGTAACATCTCTCCGGAGGTACAGACAAACACACACACACACACACACACACACACACAGTGCACAAAGCAAGTATGAGATGCAAGAACTGTTGCTGGGTTTGAGCTTTTTAATTGTACACATGAGGATTAAGGATCTCGTTAATGACAGAGGTGCCATGTAAATGAGTCAGCTAATATACCTGCAGGATGTGTTTGGCAACATTTCACATGTCATGCAGTGCCGCCCAGGAATATTTATGCCCACCCAAGTTCTGTGCATTTACAGGCCATTTCCTTATATTCTTCTTTTTACTTTTACCCAATTTAAAATCACTGTCTACAATCAATGAAGTGAGCACTTACTCTGCTGTTAAGATTCATAAGCCGTAAACCTCTAGAATGTTGCTGTTGACGTTACTTGATGTTCTCTCAGTCTTGCAGCATCATGATTGTCCTTCCCGATGTAAGGTTTACCTGGTAACTGGCGTTGTGTTGCTTAGGAGATTTTACAAAATGTTCAGGATTGAGGTAAGCAGGCTCATGAGACCCTTTGTCCCACGACTTGAGTACTTGCTTTTCACTGGGTGTAGCATTGAGCTATCTATCTTTGTCGTGAATCATACCCTTGAAAATGATGAGAACATTTTTGGCCTTTATTGTTGATCATGTTTGATTAAAAATATCACAAAAGGGCTGATTTAAGTATTAAATTTCACCTGAGCTTGATAAACACTTGATTTTTCAGGGAGCTAAACAATCATTGCGAAGGTTTGAGTCTGTTTCCCTCTCCTCCCTCACTTCTCTCAGTTTTAATTTTGTTTGACTCAGTGCATCATTTAGTGTTTTCTGAAAACAAAGAGAGCGTCATGATCAGCGCAATAAATTACAAAAGAAAGGCAATCAAAATCAACATGATAAGAAGCTCCTGTTTTTATTTGTTTTTCATTTTTCCATCGAGGTGTGCTGCTGTGTAATTTCTCTAATCTTTATTTTCATCTTTTGAAAATAATTACATGAATCATTTAGGAGTCAAAAATGAAAAACTTGTTTATATTTGTCTTTCAGTTACCCTTGTTAGTCACTCATGAGACATGTAGCAGCTTCTCTTTTATGCCAATTTCTGCCAATATAGCTACAAAATAGGTGACAACTTCAAATACACAAATAATGAACCATTGTGTAAATTCATAATTATGAGATAATCCCAACATAATGGCAGGAAGCAACAAAATCAGGAGTTGTAAGTATAAATCATGGGATATAACTGTCATAATTTAAATATTTTGGCTTAATTCTGTCTTTCAAGCTTCTTATTTTGACTTTGTTTCTTATAAGTGTGTCTGACTACTATAAATCCTCAGATAAAGACTGGTATTCTGCAGCTATTACCACCAACTTTTGGCAAATAGTAAAACTATCACTCTGACTGGAGTGGCTATCAGCGCTGATATCTCTACAGTAAGGGTTGTTGCATGGAAATGAATATACCCACCCCACACTATTGTACATATGCATACACAGAATAGCTCATTTCTCTTGAAGACTTAAAACAGGCAACTGGACTGTGTAGAGTTGAGAAGACGTTTCGCCTCTTATCCAAGAAGCTTCTTCAGTTCTAAAATTGCTAGTGTGAGGAGCAGATATTTATCTTGCTGGAGAAGGGGGAAGATAACGACTGGGTGGAGTTAAAGAGAATGGGTCGTAGAAACCCATTTCTGGGTGTGTGTGTCCCCAAGTCGTTAACCTGAAAGGGTCGTTAGCGACTCCTGTCATGTGACCACATGAGTCATGCCACCTGGGTCCTGTGGTTCCAGGTGTGAATGTTTGTGGAGCTTCCTGGGGAGAGAGCTGAGAACTGCATTGTAAGTGCCAGAGAGATTGTGCCTGAGTCCACCCCCTCTGTTCAGAGAAGGTTTCTCCAGCCTGGTAAACTCCTCTTTCAAACCATCTGTCTTCTCGAGCCAACACCTGTACATTGCTGTCCTCGAAAGAGTGACCCATATCCTTCAAATGAAGGTGGACAGCTGAGTCCTGACCTGAGGAAGTGGCTTTCCTGTGTTGAGCCATGCGCTTGTGAAGCGGTTGTTTCGTTTCCCCAATGTACAGGTCCGAGTATTCCTCGCTGCACTGGACGGCGTACACCACATTACTCTGTTTATGTCTCGGTGTTTTGTCCTTGGGACGGACTAGCTTCTGCCTTAGTGTGTTACCAGGCTTGAAATGAACAGGAATGTGGTGTTTGCCAAAGATCCTCTTGAGTTTTTCCGACAGGCCTGCAACGTAAGGGATCACAGTGCTCTTGCGTCTCTCCTCCGTTTCGAAACCGTGACAACTTCAAATACACAAATAATGAACCATTGTGTAAATTCATAATTATGAGATAATCCCAACATAATGGCAGGAAGCATCAAAATCAGGAGTTGTAAGTATAAATCATGGGATATAAATGTCATAATTTGAATATTTTGGCTGAATTCTGTCTTTCAAGCTCCTTATATTCACTTCCGGTTCGAGTGGACGCTGGCGCGTTTGGCTGCCGCTGCTCTCCGGTAAACTTTTAACTCTTTTAGCACTCTTCCGTGCTCTGGAGACCAGCCATCAACAAATGCTGTTCTCCCTGGGACTCTTACCCTACACACCAGACTTTGCTTCCGGAGCTCTCACCGCCTTCTGTGTCTTGACGGGTAAGCTGATCCTAGCCTGCCTGCTCGACCCGGCTCCGCGTCTCATCCTCTCTGCCACACTACACCATGTGGACCAGTAGGTTCTATGGACCGGCTACTCTGGCTGTCGTGGTGTGGACTGCCCTGTCGCTCCTCCATCTATCCGTGGAAGGTCTGTTCCAATACTCGGCGGCAGAGTTCCTCAGGCTCCGCTCCCAGAAGCCTGGATCTCCACCGGCAGCTCTTCACCTCCACCCGGACATCGCCCTCCTGCCTCGTCCGAGGTACATCCACCGTGGGTCTCGGCGGACTCTCCATTCTGGCAGCTCCAACGAGATTACATCTTTCTGGTCCTCCACTCGTCGCCCACAGAGAAACACCAGCCGGTCTGTGGACCACAGGGTGCTAGCCGACCTGGCTAGGTCGGCTAGCACTCCCCACAACACCATGAACGTCAACTTCGGTCTGCTCAACATCAGATCCCTCTCCGGTAAAGGACACCTCATTCATGATATCCTCATTGACCGTAAGCTTGACTTCTTTTGCCTAAATGAGACGTGGCAAGTCCCCGGTGATTTTTCCCAGCTGAACGACTCCTCTCCGGCGGGGTTTGTTTACATCTCCAAACCTCGCGAGTCGGGTCGTGGTTGAGGTCTCGCGATACTCTACCGCGAGAAGTGGAAGGTCCTACCTGTCTCTCTGCCTCCTCTCTCCTCACTTGAATGCCTGGCGTGTCAGCTACCTGGACATGTCCCCACAATCATTGCCACAATATACCGTCCTCCCAAACCTCACAGTGACTTTTTAAATGAATTCTCTGTCCTCCTTAATCACCTCGCCACTCTCTCACCCAACATAATTCTGCTTGGTGACTTCAATATACACATGGACAATACTACCCTACCCCTTACCATGGACTTCTCCTCACTACTCGACAGCTTTGGTTTTGAACAATTTGCAGATTTCCCCACACACATCAAAGGCCATACAATAGATTTAATTTGCTGTTCAGGTCTCACCCCCTCCAACTGTACCGCCGACACATTGCACATTACAGACCACTCCCTCCTCTCATTTAACACCACTCTCCAGCTCTCCATCCCAAAACCCCCCCGCATCATCTCATACCGCAACATTAAGAATATTAACCTGGACTCCCTCTCCTCCTCCATCACTACCCTCACCCTGAACCCCACCTCCGCCCCGATGATCTCGTCATACATTACAACAATGGACTGTCCAACATACTCAACTCCCTTGCTCCCGTCAAATCCCGCTCTGTCTCCTTTACCCGGTCCGCACCTTGGTTAACCCCCCATCTCCGTTCCATGAAATCCAAAAATCGACAGCTAGAAAGACTTTACAGGAAAACCGGCCTCACCATCCACAAAGACATCTTAATAACTCAGCTATCCCACTACAAGGACTCCATCTCCCATGCAAAATCACAGTACTATTCTGGACTTATCTGCTCCAATGCTGGAAATACCAAATCTCTTTTCTCTGTCTACAACCATATCACTCAACCCCCGGACTGCTTTCCTCCCCACATGTATTCCTCAGACACCTGCGACTCCCTCCTCAGTTTCTTCAATAGCAAAATCACTAAAATCCATCAGAACCTGGGCTCCACATCCCCACCACTTCCCTCATCTGAACCTCTCCCTCCTTTACAACCTTTTTCCACCTTTCTACTCCCTAATCCCTCAGAAATCGCTGATCTCATTACCAAATCCAAACCCTCATCCTGCCAACTGGACCCCCTCCCCACTTCCCTGGTCAAATCCTGTCTACCCTCTCTACTCCCCCTCATCTCAGTCATCATCCACTCCTCACTGTCGACTGGAACTGTTCCCACCCCCTTCAAAACTGCAGCCATCAGTCCTACCCTGAAAAAACCTGGTTCAGACCCCAACGACTTCAATAACCTCCGCCCCATTTCCCACCTCCCCTTCATCTCCAAAATTTTAGAAAAAACAGTTGCCTCTCAACTCCACACCCACCTCACCCACAATAGCCTGTACGAACAGTTCCAGTCCGGTTTCCGCCCCCTCCATAGCACTGAAACAGCCCTCATCAAGATCATCAACGACCTCCTCATGGCAGCTGACTCCGGTCTTATCTCCATCCTCATCCTCCTTGATCTGAGTGCGGCCTTTGATACCATCTCTCATCCCATCCTCCTCCATAGACTCTCCTCCATAGGCATTTCTTACACCCCCCTTCTCTGGTTCCACTCATACCTCACTGGCCGCACTCAGTTCATCCAACTCAAATCATTCACCTCACAGCCCTCCCCTGTCACTTCAGGTGTGCCCCAGGGTTCTGTCCTGGGGCCCCTCCTCTTCATTATTTATCTCCTTCCCCTCGGCAGCATCTTCCGCAAGTATGGCATCCACTTTCATTGTTTCGCGGATGACACCCAGCTCTACCTCTCCAGCAAACCCGACGCCTCTCTCCCACCCTCCTCCCTCACCCACTGCCTCTCAGAAATTAAATCCTGGTTCACATCAAACTTCCTCAAACTCAACTCTGATAAAACAGAACTCCTCCTGGTCGGTACTAAGTCCACTCTCTCCAAAACTAACAGTTTCTCCCTCACCATAGATAACTCCACAGTGTCCCCTTCCCCTCAGGTTAAGAGCCTGGGTGTCATCCTCGACAGCTCACTATCTTTCCACTCCCACATCAATAACATCACCCGGTCTGCATACTTCCATCTACGAAACATCAACCGTCTCCGCCCTTCACTCACTCCTCACACCACAGCTATCCTAGTCCACAGTCTTGTCACCTCCCGTATCGATTATTGCAACTCACTCCTCCTCGGTGTCCCTCACAAATCCCTCCATAAACTTCAACTTGTCCAAAACTCTGCAGCCCGTATCATCACCAGAACTCCCTCCTTCCACCACATCACCCCTGTCCATCAGCAGCTTCACTGGCTCCCTATCCGGTCCAGAATCCACTATAAAATCATACTATACACCTTCAAGGCCATCCATAACCTTGCCCCCCCTTACCTCTCCGATCTCCTCCACATCGCCACCCCCTTACGCTCCCTCAGATCCTCCTCCTCCCTCCACCTTTCTGTCCCCTCTGCCCGACTTAGCACCATGGGGAGCAGGGCTTTCAGTCGCTCTGCTCCCAAACTCTGGAACTCTCTCCCCCCGGATCTCAGAAACATGGACTCACTACCCCACTTCAAATCAAAACTCAAAACACATCTGTTCCAAACTGCATATTCCCTTTAACTGTCCATTTCCATACATGTATATTGTTTTTATTTATTTTAAAAGTGTTTTAACTGTGTTCTTAATGCCTGTACAGTGTCCTTGGGTGTCCAGAAAGGCGCTTTTAAATAAAATGTATTATTATTATTATTATTTTGTTTCTTATAAGTGTGTCTGACTACCATATATCCTCAGATAAAGACTGGTATTCTGCAGCTATTACCACCAACTTTTGGCAAATAGTAAAACTATCACTCTGACTGGAGTGGCTATCAGTGCTGATATCTCTACAGTAAGGGTTGTTGCATGGAAATGAGCATACCCACCCCACACTTTTGTACATATGCATACACAGAATAGCTCATTTCCTTATGCTAACAACACTATAACACACAGATACGATACACAGTGCAGTTGATGGATTGCAGTTGATTTGCATCTGCTTTGTGAATTAGCAAATGTCTTGTTGACTGGTTTGCACAGACTGATCTGATGTAAAACCCACAAAATCCTCACTTTTACTTTTTTAGATTAAGAGTCTGCCTCTAATACAAGCCTGCCTCCTATAACAGCCCGGTACCTTCTGCAGTATGTGCAAATGAAGGCTTGGATCAGTACATTAGAATTTGCAGCATTTTAAGATTTTAACTTTATATACCACAGATATAGCTCAGTACCTCATAATTTTGACCTTTCATGTCCTCATTATGACTTTTTTTCCCTCATGATTAACTTTTTTTGCTCAAAATTCTGATTAACAGTCTCATAGTTTGGACTCTCTCCCTGCAATGCTCAGTCTTGGTTTCACCATTTCAACATTTAATCTCAGGATTGAGACTTTTTATTGCATAATCACGACTCATAGACTCATAATGTCGACCCTTTATGTATGAGGCTTTTATTTCAGTTTAATTTTGAAGGCAAATAAGTGCTTAGAAATGACTTCTAATATTATGACAGCAGTCCTTGTCATTCTTCTACAATTGGAAAAATTGAGACTGAGAAATGAGGCTCCTCTCCCTCATTTTATAATTTTTTTTTCTCTGACTTTGATATTTCTTCACCTGGAGGCTATCAGAGGACAGAAAAGATTTAAAAGGACCACTCTGATGAGCCTTGAACAGAATCAGAACCCTGTGCCGTCTCTGTAATGAGAAGCATGATTCCTCTACCTTTCAGCAACTGTGCGTGAACAAGTACGAGACATTCCTCGGCCTTCTCCTTTCCACACACGTCTTTCCTTGATTTGTCTCCTCCTGTGATTTGATATTATCTCCCTCTCATCTCCCTTTTGTCCGCTTTTTTCCTGCTTCTCATTTCTTTCTCTGTCATATCTGCAATTTCTTTATCGCATTCATCATGGTCGGGGTCACTTCCAACAATTAGATGGGTGTCAAATCATCACCCCAAGCACGCTGGGGGAGAATATTAAAATTTCCACACTTCTGCTCTCTTTTATTCTCTTCTGCTTGTTCACCTCCTCTGGTTTTATCTTTTTCTTGCTTTAGACCCACCTGCCTGCACCACTGAACCGTGGGCGTCTGCATTAGTCTGATTGCCGTGAAAGCAGCAGTTTGAGAATAGTAAAAAAAAAAACGACAAAGAGGTGGGTCTGGATGGGTCCGGATAATGGTACTTGAGGGCATTAATGACTTCAGCTTTTCACTCTGGCTGTCGCTCATGATTGTGCAACCTTTAGATAACCGTGCAGCACATTGTGGGGAAGAGGGAACATGTTAAATATTACACAACTTCATGTCAGTGTGAGTAAAAGCACTGTTAGATGCTTCTATTTTAGCTCTATTTATTAGCATATCTGTGCTCTGTTATGAGAGGAATCTGGGCTTTCATGCCGCTTACCAGTGACGTAATCTTGCACATACGATAGAGGAGAAATCACTGCATTCATCATTTAAAACCTCTTACATAATAACCCAGTTTAAAAGGTTACACTATAGGTGGTGTTTCTTGCATCTGTTGAGGAGGCAGATGATCCCATTGGTTGAATCAAATTTAACCTTAGGTTTATTCGTATTAGTTATCTATTAGCCTATTTTACCAGCTTATGTAATATATTCATTTAGTCTATACACGGGTTGAGCTTCGTTCTTGAACTCGACCCAGTTGTTAAGTGTTTAATCACTTGTGATGGGAGATCCATATTGAGGGATAATTTATAGTGGTGGACTGTTAATCAATTATCGATTATATAATCTGTCAGGGTAGTGTTTTAACTTTTAAAACAGTTTTATTTTACCAAGCCCCCGGGAATAGGGGAAAAAACAGGATACTTTACCCATGGATGAGAAATTTCTACCCAAGGATTACAAATTTGTACAATCCCTACCCACAGATTATGAATTCATGCCCAGCAATGCTAAACTCGTGTCCACACAATAAGTATTTGTCTCCACAATTTGTGTCAATTGATTCTCGAACCAGGTGGAGGGAAATACAAATTCTCTGGTTTACATAGTTGTACCCCGGATTAGCATACTTTGTTGATGGATTACAAATTTGTCACTGTGGAATGTACATTCATACCTACAGTTTACAAATTGTTTCCTATGGATTTGCAAACTATGTGGATTACAAATAATCCCCTTAGTGTACAAATTCATATCCAAGTATTTGCAAACCATGTCTATGGATTACCCCTGTTTCCTGTCTACCTTTTATATTCATTCAACGGCAGAATTTTGTCCCTGCAATAACAGCTGTGCACCACTAGGGGGAAAGCTGATAATGTGAAGTTTAATTCCTGTGGGCACAGTCTGTATCAGTGCAGAATACTAATGTAAGTGTTGAAAGACCTATTTAATTACTCATGCTGATACATTTGGAGAATTCATAATATAAGGCATTTGAAGCTCTGCAGCATGCTAATGTATTCCACCAAGACAGCGAGAGACTGAGTCCAGCTGTCATTGCATTATATAACCTCTATTTCATATCTTTTCACAATCTCCTGTCCCTCTGTCCTGGGTGTTACTGTCTAAAAATCTCATAAAGCTTGACAGGAGGCTAGACGGGCCACCAAAGAAAAGAGCAATCACCCCCTGTTACCATCCAATCAGCCAGGGTTCAATAACTTGGAATGTCTCATATCACGTCGGCGCTGGGTTCAATCTGCTGAGAGAGACGGGACTTAACCTTCTGCTCTGCACATTCACACACACAAACACACGCTAGCCTATGGATGCTCGGCTACACACACAGAGTGCATATCACAGCAGATAACCGTGTATACAGTAGTTTTAAAGTAGCTGACAGCAGTTGAAACATGAATTGGACACAGGTCAGCATAGAAAAACATATACGTGTTTGTTTTTGCGTTTTATTTAGAACCTCCTGAATGTGTTGATAACCAAGATAAAATCTGTGCACCAAAGCAGAAGTAGAAATCTGATCTGGGATGCATTAAAGATCTCATATGATGGTATTTTTTCTAACATGTCAAGTTTTGGAATCCTATGAATGATCTGCAGCCTCTCAGTTTCTATACCTGTAGTGATCTGAGTGGAAAAGGATGCAATAATAACAAGGAGTTGATTACCCCAAAGTGGCAAGTGCGCCAGGAGAACCACTGCCAGCACCAAGCCAACACTTCCTGTAATAAACGTTTAATATTTTCACAAAGTTGCAACATTTCCTGACATTCCAATACTAAGCCAATGTTAATGAAGCACAAACCAACAAATTAGCACCAAGATTAGCTGGTCTGTTGTGCAAAATAAGGAGCAATCGCAGTCAGTCCTCTGGTACTGGGACAGAATGAAAACATCTGTGTTGGTTTCCACAACTACTGATAGAGACGTTGTCATGTCTAGCTGGCACCTTTGACATCTTGATCCGGCAACATCAAAGCAAACCCACAGCAGACTGGGAGGAGGCAGAATTACTTGACATTAGGTCACCACAGGAACCAATTCAGATTTTCTCTCAGGAGTGATGTTTTCCACAATGTGGGGGCTTTTGGGGGGTTTACTTGGCTGGGGGATGACTTTAGTATTTATATTTAAAAAGTGTTTTTTTTTTTCTATTGTATTGAAACTTTAAAATATATATATATATTTTTAAATGACAGTCTTAATAAGCAACAGAAACATCATGGAACAATAGCAGTTTTTTTGGTCACAGGGCTGATATGTATAAATCATAAATTTGAACATTTGAAGAAAAAGAAGGTTATTGATCCCCAAAGGGAAATTCAAAAACGTGTGTTTCTACATTCTCAAGTTTTCTTTAAATATTGTGAAAAAAGAGAAGAAAAGATTGTTACCAGGTTACTTTACAGCCAAGATAGAAGCGAGGTTGAAATCTGAAAGTTCTAATTTGACAAGCGAGTGTATAAAGATGGAAAATTCGTCTCGAGCCCCTGAGGCAAAAAGTTAATCCTCAGTAAAAATAAATAAATAAAATAAGAAAAAAAATAACAAGATCAAATCAGCTGTCAAAAAAGGACAGTAAAATAACAACAAAAATAGAAATAAAAGCCATAATCTGGCACAAATAAATGCAGATTGAAAATTTAGATTAGTATAAAAAAGATAAATAGTTCATAAAAAGTGCAAGATTTAGCAAGACTTGACCCACCATGACTTGAGACTTGACTGGGACTTGAGCTTTGGGCCTTTTTACATTTTTATTTAGTATTTTTGTCACAATGTCACAGCAACACCACATCACCTGCTGCTGCAGCACATAGATTTTGACTTGGAAAGCTGCTCAAACATAACCATACACAATTTTGAGAGTAAAAAAGTGACTTGCGCCCATTTCTGCTGTCAGGTTTTAGTCTAAAGCACTGAAACTATATATTTATCCCTGTTTTATGATAATGTTGTCTCACTAGAGGGCCTGGAGGGGCCTTATATTCTTCTTGTTGCATCATGTAAGTTGTCCTACAACAGGTACTGTTATAAAATCTGAACTTTTTCATAAAGGTAGCAACATCTCTCCTCAAGGCTGCCTATAGGGGGAACATTTTCTCTCAGCAGTCTGATTTGAATCTAAGAGCATTGAATTGTGCCTTAATTTTTCATTCCCATTTTTGGATAATCTTTACCAACCCCCTACCATACACAGCAAAAACAGTCAGGATCAGTCTTTTTAGGTGCTGCCAGTTCCATTAATCTCGCATTTTTTTTCTTCTTCCCTCTTTCCTTTTTTTGTTTCCCCTCCCTCTTTCTGTATCTGACAGCCTGAACAATTCCCATCTGTCAGTCAGACCCTCAGTGGCAGACTGTGCTCTGTTCAGCCCCTTTCTTACCACCTCTAATTGGAGTGTGGACAGGGCTATTAACGTGTTAGCGCTCCCATCTGATAAAGGTCAAACCCCGTTTTTCCCCGAAGCACGCAGCTGAGAGTGTGCGTTTGTTGGCGTTTATGTGCATGCGTATGTGTGTGTGTGTGTGTGTGTTCCTTCACTTATCAGGCTTCACCTTTAGGCTTCAGTGAGAGGAGAGGCGGCCTCCTTCTGATGACTGCTAAACGCCTGGCTGGCCCACTGTTTGGAGGAGTTTGAACTCGACCAGGAGAGAGGGTCGACTCCTGGCAAAGACACTCCACACACACATTTAAACACTCACATTGGCGCTGTGATTATGAAGGTGCTGTGCAGGTGCCTGGCTGCTGTCAGATTACGGTAATTTGCTCTCCAGGATGATTTAGTGTCCGCTGTGCTTCTGCTCATTACGGCCACAGAGATGCAGAGAACGCAGAGGGGAGGTGATTTATAAGATTTTAAGGGGGCTGCAATTGAATTTAATGCAAATCAGATTTGAATTTAAATAAGGTTAGGAGGGAGTAACAGAGCATGACTGCATACTGCTCAGAAAAGTTTGGTGGAAAGCAAAAGTGATTTATGTGTTGAAACATGAAAATAAACAGCTAAAAGTGCCTTGTGGAAGCATAGATTTAACATTACACGTTTTTTGAAGTGTAATTCAAGTTTAGTCGCTTAAATACTTTAAAAAACACAATCAAGTCTTTACTTAACTCCTAAGATGACAGATTGGCCTATGATTGTGTTTGCATGCATTAAAGTACACTCAAAGATCATTGTTTACTTATTATTTGACATGACTGTTCAAAATACACCCTCACCATGCCTCCTCCCCCTAACTGTAAGCAGAATTTTTTTTGCTAAAATCACTTAGAAATGTTTTAATTAAGTGATTTATAAATGGTAAATAGTTTATTCATGTTTAATCATCATTTAAAAACAGCATATACACCAATTATAAATGGTAAATAGATAGTTTATTAATGTAAGTTAATAGTTACTTTATCATTAACAAGCAATTAAAATACAATTTATCATTTTCATTAATTATTAATGGACTATTTATTAAGGGTTTATATTGGGTTTAAATACTGGTTGGGTTGTAAAACATCTAGATTTAAATGTGTGTCAGTACCACTTTGCAAATGGTTAATATTTGTTTTTTAAACTATCTATAAACTTTACTTAGATGGTTATTGTAAAGTTGCAACTGATGTTTGTAATACTTTGTAAATTATTAACAAGTGGTTTATAAACCACCTATAAACATTACTTAGATGGTGATTGTAAATTTAGGGTTAGGTTTTTAAAATTGTAAAATTTACAATTTATTAATGGTCTATATGCTATTTTTAAATGATGATTAAACATTAATAAACTATCTGTTTATCATTTATAAATGTTCTATTAACCATTTATAAGTTATGGCTATTTTAAAGTGTTACCCTACTTTTGTCCCATTCTGCTAGCTGTGGTTCATCACTTCTTATCACCTCACACTCCTGTCACCGGTTATGTTAAATCCTTGATTCTGATTGGTCAAAACCTGTGATATCAACGAATAATCCTAAACCACTAACAAGGACGCTAGCAACAACCTGATCTCACACATGTCAAACTTACAATAATAATGCATCAGATTTTATATAGCACTTTATCAGAGACCCTCAAAGTGTTTTACATTGGCTACATCATTCATTCGCTCATACAGTCACACCCTGATGGTAGTAAACTACCTGTAGTAGTCACAGCTGCCCTGGGGCAGACTGACGATAACTTGGTTGCCAAATCGCGCCTACGGCCCCTCCGACCACCACCACACAACACTCACGAGCATTCACCAGTGGAGGACACACACTGGGAGCAAGGTAGGTTAAGTGTCTTGCCTAAGGACACAACGGACAGACTATGGATGATGGGAATCGAACAGCCAACCTTCCAGATATTGGATGACTACTCTACTTCCTAAGCTCCTGCCACCCTAAATCTGCAGAAAGGAGTACTGGTCCATGCTGCCTGTTGAAACTGTGTCAAACATATCAGCTCTTTCTTCACTGTTATTGCTGTGTTTCTGTCACAAGAGGAAGAGCTAGACTCTGTACCTGCAACATGATTAAGATACTAAAAGGTAGATCTACATGTCATATTTGCAGAGATCCACTGGTGTCTAAGTATACTCCTCTGTGCATGCATTATTGCTCATAAGTACATATCTGATGGACTCCTGCATCCCTGACTTTTATTCATAGAGTCCTTTTCTTCATTGTGAATTATTGAAAAATGGCGTGCTCATTGCTACTTTGCACTTACATTATCTGAGTCTTTCTGACAGGTGCTCATGACGCATTCAGGATCTGCACGAGTCACGCCTGTGATGTTGTCATGTCAGTTACACTACAATTACCTCACGTTATTTATACTAAAATGGGCCGATCATCCACACAGTCTGCGGTTAGACCTCCCTAGTTAAAGCCTGATATGACAGACCTGTTAAAGCGTCATTAGGTAATATAATGAAATATTGATACACTTAGTGTGACTTTTGAGTGTGGTAAAAATATTTGATAGTTTAACAGGTCATCTTTTTTTCCTGTCTTCATTATCTATCTGAAATATCTTAACCCAGTTCAGCATTCTCAAATATACTTGGAAACCATCAGATAAACAGATCCAGAGTTATTTAATTTAAAGTTAAGGCGAGAGTTTCATCAACTTTTCTCATCCAAGGACAAGTCTGAACTTAGTAAACAATCCACTCAGCCAACATGCAGAAAAACTCTGCTGTAATTTTCAGGGAGGATGCTCGTGTCTACCATCTTCCCCTTGGGATTAAATTGAAGTGCTGACTGTAAAAAGTCCAGATTCTTATCTAGGACACTATTGACGGTGAAGGACATTGCTTATGAAGTCTAACAAAACACTTCAGGTTGGTCTCTGTGTTTGTTTGCATCACTTCGCAACTCCCCAAAGTAGCCTGTACTTTTACTGCCTTTAAACTGACACCTAGTTTGCTTCCAATTTGTATTACTTGACACATTACTGTGCAGAGAAAAGGCTTGCACTGTGTTTGCCCCACCGGAGATGAGACAGACTGTCAGAAGGTGACAAGAACAATGCAGTAAAGATATTTACACCCATATGAGAAGCATTGTTATCTCCCCTCTACTGGAAAAAAAGCCTTTGGAGTTGTGTTTTCTCCAGCTATCTACTGTTTGTGTGTATAATGAGATCGACTGGGAATCTGTGTGCAACTCCCAGAAGCAGAAAAGAAAAGGGAGAATGAAAGGCATGAAAAAAAAAAAAAAGAAAAACCCACACTGATTGTGATACCAAGAGATGAGATGATGCCCAGGTAACCGAGGAGTTTGACATCTCAGAGAGGGAAAAACGAACAGAGAGTGAAGTGGCCTGAGGATTCGGTATGAAAAGCAGAGTCGAAGCTCAGAAGCTTGTGTTACTTGAGTCAATGGCTTCGAGTGCATAGTGTCAGAGCTTGAAATGTCACATAGCTCATGTCCTACAAAGCTTGAAACATCAACTGCTGCTTCAAAACAACATTTTATCCAGATCAACTTTTGTCCCTTTGGGGATTCTGTCACAGACTTTCCTTTTGAGTTGATTTTTGCACCCCCTGTGGACAAAGAGGTAGGTCTGCTCGTCATACTCAGGATGAGAAAACATACCCATGCATCTTCAACCTCTAATCTCAACTAAAAGTTGGGCTCAGACTTAAAAAAATTTCCTGCCTGAATTTATGGCTACAGCTTAAAACTGTGTTCACAAACGTACAATGGTTTTTAAGCTTTTGCAGTAACCTCCACTGCTGAGTCATGTCTATTTTTAATAGTGTGAAGATTTCTGCAGGTTCTGTAAATCTTTTAACAGTCTTATTTGCTGTAAATATTTAAATCCTCAAATTTGTCACTAGTTTGAAACTGAGGAATATTATTTTGTCATTGTTGAACTATCTGCGACAGCGGTGTAGCAACCCTTTGACAGAAGGTCAAACACTTTTTCACTTTTTAAACAGATGTTTTCAGTGAATCCTAAGCTGCTTCTTCAAGGTGTGGTAATACATTGAAATTTTTTAAAACCATTCATTGATTTCTTTTAGTCAGATTGTTTTAATATAAAGGTTGGGGTACCCCAGAGTTCAATCCTTGGACCTCTTTTGTTTCTAATACAAATAAATGCTTTACCTAATGTCTTTATTATTTGCTACTGACATTTGTCTGTTGCTTGCTATGATAATTTTTGTACAATGTTCCAATTTTATCAATTTTTTATCAAATTCAGAATGAGCAAATACTTTTATTAGCAACACATTTTTTAGTTTCTAATTCGAAATGTTGTCCTTGCAGTATTTTTAAATTGAATAAAGGCTATAAATGATTTGCAAATCAGAATTTTTAACAACATCTCAACTGTTTTGAAGCCACAGGAAAATACACCAAAGCTGTACCACTCAGGTTTGGATTGATTCCTTCACAAATGTTCATTCTTCTAAATTACGAAGGTTGGATATCAGGGTAGTTTGCTATGATTAACTCATTTTGGTACCAACCCAGACATTAGTCATTGATTATTTGAGAGATGACACAGCGATCAGCTTTGTGAGCGATTAAGCAGTTCGGTATTGTGTTCACGGTTGTACAAAGACAGGAAATAAATCATCGTTTGGTCCATTTGTGCAAAATGATGGTGGAGGAAATATTTCCAAACTAAAATCCCCAAATTTGTCAGAGTGGGTGATCCATTCAGAGACCTGCAGAAATAAAAAAAAAGAAAAGTTGGAGAGCCCGGGGTCTAATTGATCATCAGTCACTGCGGAGGGTCCGTCCCCAGTAGTCGCTGTTCAGCTTCACTCCAGCTCTCAGTATCTCTGTGTGCCAGCAGGTCTAGGATAGAGTCATTACAGGCAGACAGAGAGGCTCGGAAATGACTGGTCTAAATCACCGACTCACCTGGAGCACTTAGTGATAAGCTGTAAGGGGTAGAGCGTGTGTGTGTGTGTGTGTGTGTGTGTGTGTGTGAGTGAGTGAGTGTGTGTGCACCACAGAGGGAGAGAGCAGTGACACATTTCTACAAATGACTTACTCTTTACTTTTCTCTGCCACCTTTGTCTCTCCATTCTCCTACTTTAAAAGATAAACCCTCAATTTAAAGTCAGCGCTCCATCTTTGAACAGAAAACAAATCCAGAAATGTGATGAATAGCCTCCAGAGCCTTTTATTTCCTGCTATTCTGCTGTTTTTTGTGCTTTCCTTTTCCTCCTATTAGGCTTAAGAACATTTATCCATTTTTACACTCCCCATAACTTCAGCTGTACAGTCGCTGCATACATATTCAGAGCCACATGTGGACATTCATTATCTAGAAACTTCTCTAAGTTCACAGTAATTTATCATATGAATGGACACATAAATATTTAAACATTTCTAATCATGCAATAGCTTGCTTTTGCAAACTAAATTCTCACTTTACCCCAGCAGAGAGCACCACATTTAACAAGAAATCATAACCCAGTGGTTCTGTATCAAACACTGCAGAGGGGCAACAGCGGAGGAGGATGAGGCTGTCTGCTGCTCTTAACAAACTCCTGTCCTATTTAAGGATTTAAAGAATGCATCAAAAATTCATTCGTAACTTTGTCCAACCTTGTCACAAGATGAATCATGTATGAGTTTATATATGTGACCCTGGAGGTTCAGTACAATTAGCAGGCAGAACAACAACATATTATTAAAAATATATGATCTTTATTAATTAATTTGGAATTAATAAAGATATTTCTAGGCTGAACAATAAACAGAAACGACTGCTAAGACAACGCCCACTCACCAATTTAAAGCTCCGCTCAATACCTTGGTGACCATGGCCTCCATGCATCTGCACCAGTACCTCTGTCTGCAACGCCCTAGGCATTATTATCTGCTCCTGCGGGCCCTGTCTTGGGCTCTCGCGCTTACGGTAAAACACACCTTTCCGTTCTACCACTCTTTCCCATTGACGCAACAGCTCCAGAACCCTCGTTGACTTTGCACGCCTCTTCTCCCGAATCGGTCTCTCCCCCCGCTGCCAATACTTGAGGAAAGACGCCACCACTGGATCTGCTTGTTGTAACCAAGAAAGAGCCTCCATGCTGTATGCCGGAAAGGTAGAAGTGGAAGCCTCCGCTCGAGGGGCCACCACTGCTTGCTCCTTACTCCATGCAGCCGGTAATTCTACTGGTGTGAGGGCGTCGCCTTTCTGATGTGAGCAGGTTTGGGTACCAAACCCACGTGTGAATACTGCCTTGATAGAGAGTCTGCAGCTGCATTCTGCCTCCTAGGGCTGTAAACAATCTCATAATCAAACCGTGCCAACTCGAATACCCAACGCTGTTCTACAGCCCCTAACCTTGCTGTCTGCAAGTGGCTCAATGGGTTGTTGTCCGTTAGCACGGTGAACTTGTTCCCGATCAAATATTACCTAAACTTGTCGGTTACTGCCCACTTAAGGCCCAGCAACTCTAACTTCATTGAACTATAGTTCTCCATGTTACGCTCCGATGCCCTCAACCCCCTGCTGGCATACGACATGGGTCTCCTCTGGTCCCCAAGCTCTTGAGACAATACTGCTCCTAGCCCCTGGTGGCTGGCATCCATCTCTAGCGTGAACGGTTTGGTGAAGTCAGTGTACACCAGCACCGGCGCCGAGACTAACCTCTGCTTGAGGGCTTGAAACGCCTCCTCACATGCCAGACCCCAGTGCTGACGAAAGACAAGTGCCGGAAGAGGGCGCCCCCCCTTCTTTGGGGAACCAAGTGCAGAGAGAGCATGGATTGGCGCCATCAGGCTTACAAAGTTCTTCACAAACCTGCGATAAAAACTTGCAAACCCCAAAAAGGAAGACAACTCCGCCCCAATGCAGGGACTCCTCCACTCTGCCACCGCCTGTATCTTGGCTGGATCCGTCGACACGCCCTGCGACAAGATAATGTGCCTAAGATACGTCACCTCCGACTTAAAGAATGAACATTTACCGAATTTCACTTTTAGGTTACACTGCTCAAATTGTAACAGAACAAGTTCCAACCGATGCAGATGTTCTTCAAAAGGTGTAAGAAAAGACTACATCGTCGTCCAGGTAAAGCAGCAAGGCTTGGAACCACTGATCGCCCAAGATGCGTTCCATAAGCCTTTGAAAAGTCCCTGGTGCATTGCACAAAGCAAAAAGCATGTGATTGAACTCGTACAGCCCAAATAGTGTACAAAAAGCAGTCTTCAGTCGGTCCTGCTCTAACACGTCCACCTGATAGTACTCGCTCGCCAAGTCCAACGTCTAGAACCATTGTGCCCCGCTCAAGGAATCCAAGGACTCTTCTATGTGTGGAAGCGGAAACGCATATTTGCGGGTCTTTGCATTTAACCGCCTATAATCGAGCCATCCTTTTTCCTTACAATCATCAATGGGGAAGAGTACGGGCTGCTGCTCTCCCTAATCACTTCCTGCTCCAACAACTTTTTGATGTGGTTCTTGACTTCCTCATACTGACTAGACGGGATCCTTCCATACCTCTGACTCACAGGGACATCATCCACAACTAGGATCTCATGACAAATAATACTTGTGCATCCAAGGTCACTGTCTGACGATGCAAATACATGAGAAAATCTATGTAGCAGCTGTCTGGCCTGCTTTGACTGATCCTCCAAGAGACCCGGGAAGTGCAGTGCACTCCGTCCCAGCTGTCGTCCATCGCGCTAAAGTGCACGCTGACACCGCAGCCCTGCCCCCAACCCTGTAATTAAAGGCACACTACCCTGCCCCGGCCACAAATATTATGAAAAAAGAGGTAAAAAGAAAGCAGACTGTTGTTATATTGTTCAAAGGCTGACTCTGAAATGAAAAGGTCATGGCACCTCATACCAGATTTGCAAGTCAAAGTCAAGTCTGGATTCTTTTTGTGAAGCAACAAGTCCCAGTCAAGTCTTCTCTAATGTTAATGTTATGCTCAACACAAAGACGGCCTTATGGGGCTGATAACTATCCACACATTAACCCATTAAAAGTAACAGACAACACCTTTAAAAGTTTAATATATGATTTGTTTTTAATTATGTATTTTAAGTCAACACAGATTAACTAAAGAACAAATTAACAAGTCAACTAAACACCAAGAACCAAAACATGCGGATGTCCTAAATGAGACATAGCAGGGGCAGCAATTCTCCTACAAATGCCAATGGTTACTGCAGGAAGCCCCTGGGTTTTAAACCCTCAGGACGAGGTGAAGCTGATTGGCAATTAGTGGCTTCACCTGGACAGAGCAAGGAAAGACCAAAGAGGGAAAACACACAACCTACAGCTGAAACACCCCCACACTTAAAACAATGAATAAATAATTTGTAATGCAATGACAAATACCCATACATGGGTTACATAGCCAGTCAATAAATTAAGAAAAATGTTTATTCATATTTCACATCATGCCGTAGATTAATATTTGGTTGCCTCTAAATACTTTAATATTACTAAGCCAAAAAGTATCACAACCATGACATCTTTGAGTTAAATACTCCGAGCTTCAATCTTTATGAATTCCAAAATAATGAAATAAATGTGCTGCATTTAAGACAAAACACACGTCACTTTAAATTGTGGCTGATATCCAAAATAGCTGATTGTAACACAAGTTCCATCAAGTTCCACCTTCCTACAGTTTCCCTGATGCCTATCTGTGTCTGATGCACAGAACAGCAGTGTGAGAAAGTTCATATTTTATATAAAACATTGATCCCTGTCATTAACCTTCATCAAAAGGAGGAACCTGCCACGCCTCTGTCTTTCTTTGCCTCACAGATTTTCTGCAGTGAAAACGCTTTTTGCACCCTAATGCTGGGATTAGGAGAGAGCACTGATCATTTACCTATTGATCTTAAACAGATGAAAAATAAGCAAGGGTTGTCTGTGGTTATGCTTGAACAGCCTTCTTAGTTTCTGTGAGGTTGTTAAATCTTTAAAATAATTTTCTCCTTTAGTGTAGTCAAAGAAAAACAGCACCAGTCACTGATAATTTGAGTAGTCTTGTATAGAGTAAGACATCAACATAGCTCTGCAGATTTATAAATCCTTACAAATTTATGACCTTCACAGTTTGCAAACCACAAACCCACAAACACGCACATAAGAAAGGTCATCTTATAGATCAAGAAAAGCAGTCAGTGAAATTCTTTTTCTTTGACTTTCCATCATGGAGCAAGATTTGAATACTTATGAGTGTCCGTGTATGTCTGAAAGTTACTGGATTATCGGAAGAAACCTCCCTTTGAGTTTGTGTATCTCTGTGTGCATGCATGGCCTGCTAGCTGCTGTCTTGTCAGAAAATACTTTTAATGGTGTGTTTGTGTGCGTCTTCGCCTCCTTGTTCTGTCTAATCCGACGTAGTTTTCTCTTGACGGGCTGTCAGCCTTGACACCAAACGAGAAGATGTGTGGACCTCTCCGTCAGCCTCTCTGTGCTCTTCTGCTGCTGCATCTCTGAAGCAGTTTCAAGGTTTTCAAAGCCCACAGATAGTTCTTTAAAAAGATTTGTTGGAGGGGTAAAAAGTTGGAAAGGAACCAGAGATGGAGCTTCAGTTCATCGCCTTCATGTGAGGAAGATTTTGCCTGATTGGGCACGAAGCGCTGACAAGAGAGGGACTTCAAGGCGGGCAGGCGGGCAAAAGACAAGGCGTCACTCATGATAACTGGCTCCATCTCACACAAACTAGATCAGCCACTAATAATGAGGGCACTGTGTAATAATAATGATAATAATAATTCGAGCTGTTTACAATATATCTAGGTTGCCCTTAAAGCAAGATTTTGCAAAGTCAGACTCTTTGGAGGATATACAGCCTCTCACTTTCCATCCTCATTATCCGTGCATTGATCCGAATAGGTGGGGATGTCCTAATGAAGAGGTACTACGCTGATCCTCCTCTGGGGAGGAGAGGGGATTTGGGTTGGAAACTGGTGCGGACAAACACAGAGGTGGAAATCACTAAAACAATTATGGCGAGTGCTCCAGAAGAACCTGCACAATTATAGTGCATGATACTGTTAGGGTCACTGGTTTCAGATTTTGACTTTTAATCAATGTAATCTGTACTTGCAGTTTTGTGGTTGCATGTGTGGAATCCATACAGAACACTTGCAATCATTCATAGTAGGTAATAAGCATCAAATAAAATAAAATAAATAAATAAATAAACAAAACTCCTAAAGCAAAACTGTAACAGTGTAGCAAAAAAAAGAGCCTCATTTAAAAGACTGGGATTGGGAGTGGTTATGCATGCAAGCTGATGCAAATCACTCCCATCGTAACATTACCACAGGAGCTGTGTTTTGATAAAAGCTACTGAAACAGTCCAGAGGTTTTTAGCTTCTGTACTCTATGAAGGCTCGAGTGAGCACAAAGACGACTTAAGTTAGTGTATCTGAGCAAGGAAAACATATTTTATGGTATGAGATCTTAGGGTGAATCATATTTAAAAAGCAAGGCAAAAGCCATTATGTTGAATAAAGACTTTTAAAGGGGACTGTACAGAACAGAATCCTCATTTGCAGCACAGCACTGATTGTAACCTTCAGGCATCAGTCTACTGAGAAGAGGTTGTTGTTGATTTAGGAGGAAAGGAGATGGCAATAACCTCTGTTAGATTCACAAATCCCTACCAGAGAGCAGTATTAAAAAACAAAAATGTGGCCAAACTGGACTGTGGAGAAGACAAAACAGATGATGGATAATTGCTCAGGTTGGACGGAGAAGCAGTTCACCAGCACCAGCATCCTCCCTCAGCATCCTAGCTTGTTTGTAACAGAATCCATTTTTCACTAAAGCTCTTTGTCCCTTTAGAGCCAAACTTTTAGCTGAAATGGCCCAGCAATTGACATTGAAAAACATGGATGAGTAATGATAATTGGAAGTGTGCTGCAGAAGAAAATCTCTGGATTAGAAACTAATCTAATTTCCCCTTTTCAGACTTTGAGTATGAGACAGATCAAGACAGCGTGACAAGGTTAAAAAGAGGTAAAAATAGTACAACTCCATTGTGGAGGGAGCATTAAGATTTAGGTATGTCCAAGGGAAGGTACTGTGGGCTCGTCTTAAATGATCTTGAGATGTGAACATTGATAGAATTATGTACAGTAGGGCTTTAGGGCGCATTCACACCACCCTCGTTTAGTCTGGTTAAACCGATCCCTGGAGCGTTTACCCCCTTGGTGCGGTTTGTTTGGGTCCGTGTGAACGCTGACCTCGAACTCTGGTGCCAACCAAATAAACGAACTCTGGTCCGCCTGAAGAGGTGGTCTCGGACCACTATTGAGTGAACTCTGGAGCGGTTCATTTCGGGTGTGAACGTCATCCACACCAATCACAGGAAATGGTTGTAGGCTCTCATTAATGCCTGTCGCCGTCTCCTCTTTATCCGTCTGTTGTTTGCAGCACATCTACTCTGGAATGTATTAATTAATGCCGCAGTTCACACGCTGGCTAACGAGCCGTTTGTGTGCGGGATTGACTAGTGTCATTTGATACACGCACCAGATGAGTAGCAAAAGCAAAATCAGCCTACAATGCTCCATGACAGGCGAAGACAGCAGAGCGGGGTTTGTATTCCCACATAAACTAATGACCAATAACTGAACGATATTCGCGGTCACGTGACTTCCGGTTCCGTTTTCTGGAGCGATTGAGTTTGTCCTTTGTGAGCGCAAACCAGACCAGTTAAACAATTAAAACAAATGTATCGTCTTGCCTTGGATTCAAATCAGGAAACAGACCTTTCAGTGTGAACACGACCTTAGATTTGTAATATTAAACCAGGGAGATGCAATATGGAAGTGAATCAGAGGAAAACCTCAACTAACCTGGCATATTGAAGCTGAATTACAAGGTTCAGGGATAAGGAGTTGGGTGCTGATTGCATGCTGTTTAAATGAGAGTAAGGACTTTAGTATTGTGTTGTTTATGAACATTTCATTCAAAAAAATGGAACTGCTGAGTGAATGACGTGAATGGAATCACTTTGAGACCTGATTCATTCCTTTCTCAGTTCAGTAGAGCTCAGCCGTGTGCCTGGCGTGCCATTTGGGAGTGGAACTGCTGCCCTTGCTTGACTCTTTGGCGAACAACGCACAGCCAGCCAGCCAGCCAGCAGGCAGGCACAGTCTCGTGATTTGCTCACAGCGGATGAACGATATGTATCAGTCAGTCAGTGAACGACATCTATCAGTCAGACTGTGAACAAAACAAACGACTTCCAAACGACGTGAGGCAGGCGGAGGAGGGAGGGGTAAAGCGTGGTTCACCAACTGCCGGGTTGAGGCTAAGATAAAACAGTGCATTATAGTGCCTTTACATTAATACACATGTATAAACTTTCCTGCAAGAAGGATTTAATTTAAGCCAATTTAAAGCAATATGCTATTTAATACCTTTAAAAGTAGCGGAATCCCTTAGCTGCAATGTTTACTTATTTTGAATCTCTCCACTTTTCTGCGGTATAAAACCACGACGACTTACACTCGTTTAGCGGGCGTGCTGCTTGCAGCTGTGATGTTTCTTCCTTCAGGATTTGGTGAATGAACGACATGTGTCACCCAGTGAACACTGCTGTGACTTCAGCAGCAGGGGAGGGGAGAGGAGGGGCTCGTTCAATGAGTGAAGTCATGGCTGTGTCACTCACTCGTGTACTACACCGGCAGGACGGGGCTCCAGAGCACTGACTGATTCAGTGAAAGAATCTTTCGAACGAATCATTTTAATGAACGAATTCTCAAGATTCAGTACAGTCAAAAGAACTGTTCTTCCCATCACTGAAGGACACGTTGACCCCTGTTTTTATAAATAGTGATCACTCCAGTGGAAAATGGACATGTTTGTACCTTTTAATCGAAGAGTTATCTTACAACATTGGTGATAATGTTGGACTATCTAAACAAGGTGAAGTGGAGTGCAGTGCTGGCAGAACTTCACTTAAAGTACTCACTGGGTCTGAGTAAAAGAGAAGTAGTTTTGATCTATGAAAGCTCAGGCAACACTTAGAGTCGTGGCCTTCAGGGTCACTCATAAAAGCCATAAGCTCTAAGAATTTAAAAGTGCTACTGGACCTTTTAATACCTGAAGGCTCCACATGCATGTCAGAGGATCGCTTTGAAGGAGTAAAAGTAGAAACGGGTCAGAGGGTTTGACTTTGTTGGCTACTGAAGCCCATATACCATGAAAGTATACTGCTTTCTTGTTTCCTTTAGCTTCTGAACAAAAGGTAGCTCTTAGTTTGTGGTTGTGCCATTGCAGGGGGTTTGCTTTCTTGGTGGGGAGAGCTGCTGGATTGACCTGATAAACCCTGGATTCCTCCCTGTAGAAATATACTCGATATGTGGGAACTGGCACAGGCCCACGACTTGGCATTTTGCATCTGGTCTGAGAACACAGAGGAATCCCCAAGGATGAGTTTGAGCCAAGTACTGAGGAGCAGGATGTTTGGCTGCCTTGCATGACCTGCTGTTACCTAAATCTACAAAGTGGGTAGATATTTGATGCTTAAGTGGTGGCTTTGGGTTGTGGCTGAAATGTTCCAAATTTTAGTCCAGATCGGTATACAAGAGGTTTTTCTAAAGTGTTCTAGAGTAGTATAAAGTAGTGTCCTTAATGTTTTCATATCATGACTTGGAGCAAGCCAAAAAGTCCAGGGGCCTCATGTTTCAACGCTTGCGGCGCAAGAAAACCTTGCGTACGCCAAAATCGGCGCACACGTCCAGATTTATCATCGCGAAACGAGCGTCGGTTCCAGCGCTAATCAACGCAAAGTCAGGAGGTGGTGTAGAAATTGGCGTTGAGCTGATACTTGCGTTGACTGTGATTCGCACTTTGGCGACGCTGTGTGGCGGTGTTTGGTGACTCACTATGTGACAAGCGTGCACCACATCCCCGTGGCCGAGCAGCACGTCGCCCCACATGACGAACCAGCAGCAGACGGAGGGATGCGAGCTGATCCCTGCCGGGCCGCCGTCCTCGCGCGGGAGAATCTCATCGCCACAGTGTGAATGGGTAAGAAGTGAATACACAGTTCAATGAGCCAAATTAATTTATTTTCTCCACCAGACGCTCGAGGACATTTACGAGCCGGTCCAGCCGCTCGTTGATCCCCGCGATCCCCCTGATGATTTCTTCCTGCGATTGCAGGACCCCCTCCGCGAGGACCACCCGCGTCCGGGTGGTCCAGCGGAAGCGCTGCGGCTGGTGGACGCTCCACCGCTTTTCGGCGCGCTGGTGCTGATGCTGGTGCTGGTGCTGGGGCCGGGGGCCGGGGTGGCCCGAATGCCGCTGGTCCTGGCCGACGACTCCGAGCCGGCGGACGGGCTGCCGCGGGCCGGGGTTCCGCAAGCCGGCGACACGGCCGACACATTGATTTCTGTGACACAATAAAAATATTTGTTCATTTCAATTCCTGCTTCTGTGTATCTGTTGCGTTTACATCTCTCTCCACGGTATCATAGGTAATGTAATCCAGTATTTAGAGGTCAGTTATGCACATTACAGTTGTTTATTGCATAAAAAGTTATCAAAAATGAAGTTGAGGGCGAAGTATAAATCTCGTCTAAAAATAGACTGAATCCCGACGTTGAAATGAAGTATAAACTTAGACTAGACGTCTAATATACGTCTTTTGCTCAGTGGGATGACAAAGCATGTGGACATTTGTGTGACACGCCACTTACCCTATAATAATAATCGCCACCACCCGCTGCTCAAACGGCGTGAGGGTCTCCTCCCCCGGACCCCCACCTGTCTGGCCGGTACTCCTCCGGAGGGCAGCGGTACGCCGCTTGACCTCCACCTTGAGGTCCGACCACTTTTTTTTAATCTTCGCGGGGGTGCGTGTCTCGGAACCCACCGCATTCACCCTCTCGCAAACTTTCTCACACTCCAAGCGTTTTCGTTTTGCACTGACGCCACTGGACAGGCTGCCAAACAAAACACGCTGTCACTCCTCCACCTCCGCCACCAGCACCTCCACCTCGCACGCCGTAAATTTAGTTTTTCTTGTCATTTTGTCTGCGTGCGAGGACAGGGAGACCCTATTTAAATAAATCTGCATATTTATAGGAGGGCGTAACGGGGACGGGCCCAGTCACTCCGACATCTGCGCTCAATTCCACGCTGATTGGGATTTATCAAGGAAACACACGTGGATTGCGGCGCCCGCACACATTGATACATACGGATTTTTTTCAGCGTGACGGACCTTGCGTGCGCTCGTTTCTGGTATGAGTTCCACGCAAGTGTTGATACATGAGGCCCCAGGTGACTGAAATTGGGACCATCAAAGGCAACGTCAATGCAGCCAACGTCAAAACCATCAACTGATGCACTGCAGACCAACAAAGACCTTTTCAATGGGCGGGGAGAGACAATAACAATGGCAGAAGAGACAGGAGGAAAAAGAGCAGTCTAAGAGAAATAGACTGAAATGCTTCAACAACAGAATAGAGAAAATTGGAAGTAAAAAGACAAGAGCAATTTCCTCAGCTGCTGGTGTCTGAGAGATGAAAACAGCCTCTGGGCAGACCCGCTAAAGTGTTGCTTTATCCAATAACTCTCCATGGGCTACAAACACTGTCACTTTCTGTTTCACTGCAAGCTAACAATCAGAGTTAAACACACACCTGCTCTCACCCACACACACTGTTAACACTTGCACACACACACACACACACACACACACACACACAAACACTGTAAATACAGTCGATGCAGACCTGCTGGTGTCTGCAGGAAAACAGAACTCCAGGAAGATAATGACGGTACAATTAGTGTTCACTACAGTACATGAAGTAGAGTTTCAGCCCACATGATCAAATGAAACCAGACAGTGGTGGTTTGTACCTCTTTTTTCTCTTTCACTTACTACAATGTGCACTTTGTAAGCGATCTTGTTTGCTTTTGTGGGTATCTGTAAGAGTGCTAGTCTGTAAAATTCCTCACAGGAGCTTTAGATGGTGAAATACAACCCCTTTACCTCCACTTCATGTCCTGTTCACCATTTTTTGGATTCTTAAATCACTAAACCACCTGTTCACTCTACATTTTCCATTATTAAACATGTCAACAGGCCAACTTAGTCATTCTTTCATTCAAAACTTAGTCCTGTAGACTTCTAATATAAGGATGCAGTTTTCCTGGAAGGGCCTGGAAAATGTATATAAATACCAATATTTGTTGCGTCTTCGTTCAAGTAAAGGTCAACCAACCTTCTCATAAATGACACAATGGTGAGTGTCATATCTGTAACCAGTTATGTATTCAGCATCCAAGCGCATTGGAGTCGACACTGCAGCATGTCCGTGTTTCATATCACTGTAAACTAAAACTGATATAAATATTGCTTTGACAACTCTCATCTTTCAGGGTGATGGAAAACTGGCTTTATTTCTTTACAGGTAGAGGTTTGGGTCACAATCTAGACACTGAAGTGTTGACTTCCTACCAAAATTAAATTTAGATGTCAAAGTCATGTGCCAAGATATTTAAATTCACTGACTCTCTCAAATCTAGATTTGTTTAAAGTCTAAAATATTGCAAGTCAATATTTCTGGTTCAAGAGAGCACGATCAGCTTTGTTTCACTGGCATAAAGAAGCAGTCTGAGACATTTAAGAACATTTAAAGCAAGATGCAAGATCTTGGAGGCTTTCTGTACAGAATCAGCAATACAATACAGGATAGTATCATCTGCATGAAAATCAGCATGACAAGTAGTCAAAGAACACAGGATGTCAGTCAGTGCGTTTACATGCACAGCTCGTCGGACTAAGTTCATAGTTTGTTTTTCTCACCAAATCGGACTTCTCTCCTTGTCTGTGTTTACATGCAGCAAAGAAAATTGAATTATTGACGTGAACTTTTCCTCTTTCCCAAAACTAGAGAGTAAAATGGGTCTTTTCAGCAGCGCTGTTTCCGACCTCATACAACTGTCAACAACAACAGCAGGTCAGACGTCAGAAGTGGCTTCAACTGCTGCTGAGCATTTTCGAGCAAGAAGATGGAGCATCGTACAGCTTTGTTATTGTCGTACATGATGTACGCACTACTTTTTCTATGCTGGTTACGTCCAGCGTGGGTGTCTGAATCGGAGTTCTCCAACTCCAATCAAAGTTCTCAAACTCCGATTATAGCTGGACTAAGGTGTTTACATGCACTTCAGTTGTCCAGTCTTAATCGGAGTAAGGCAATAATTTGGTTTTCTCGAGTGTCATGTAAACGTATTGACTGATGGTGAACAGCATGGGGCCTAACATTGATCCATGTGGCACACCTTTAGCAATGAACAGAATTCAGGTTCAGCCGGGTTCCCAAACCTCCAAACTCGGCTGCTGCAGTCCCTTCCTGTTTGCCTTGAATTCAATCTGGTGCCTGTTTACATTACTACAGGAGAAGATGAGGGAAGTTTGAAAAAGCTGGTAATATATGCGTTTGAAGTCCATAGTATCAGATTAGAGTCCAAAGGAGCCTTTGATCATGTCAGTTTTTCCATTCTGGGCTGTTTCTGTAGTTTTTTTAAAGCTTTAGATAAAGCCGACTCTGTGTCAGTTTCTGTGCGTTTAAAGGACTTTGAGGTGGAAACCCTGACAGGCTGTGTATTTAAAAATCTGTAACGTCAGTTTCTAAGATTATCTGCTTGGCACAGTTACCTCCCTTACACCCTTTTCTCCTCTTTCATGGAAAGTTGTGCACTGTATTGTTAGGACTTTAAATTCAGCCGGATAGTTTCCCCACAATCTTACAAAATTGTAAAAGAAGCAGCTCTTTTTTATGATCCGAAGACAAGTCTTGACAGTATCTTTATAGCTTGAAATTTCATTTAAGTGAGGAGCTGGAGGCAGCTGGTTTTATTTTGATTAGAGCAACTTATTTTGTCTCCAAGAATTAACGGTGCCGTTTGTAGATAGTGCTGGAGTGTCACTTTCTTCTGCAGGGACTTATTTTATTACCATGTGATAATGCTCTTTAGGATATGCCAAGGCTTCATTTAGACGCTGTTATTTATAGAGATTATAATTTTGCCACCGCTGAAGTAAAAATGAGGAGAGGGATTTGCTTTCAGCTAATGAGCGCTTCTGCTCAGCTAATATCAAGGACAAAGATGTGAACTTAGAGGTAAGCCTATTACATCCTCTGTTGCACCCTCCTTATTATCTCTAAATAGAGTTTGGACAGCTGATTATTACAACAATTTATATTCCACCCTTCAGTGATGGCAGTAATCCCTCCAAGATTAACCAGCCAACCCGTGTTTGAAATACAGTCCATGATACAGGAGCTCTTCAGCTCGAGTGTTTAGTGTAGCCTGGAGAAATTTTAATATGCAATGTTTATGAGATTAGGACACAATCACATGGACGGACATGACATTTATTATAATTCATCATGAATACTGTATGAGCTCATTATGGGAGTGTTATTAATTTAACAGAGACCAAAGAGAATACTCACCCCCTAAAGCCTTTGCTTATTATAAACTCTATACCATCACATTAATGCTTTAATTATGATTATCTTCTATTAATGATGTGTGGGGGGCGAGTGTAATGAAATGCTGTTTTCACTTGACCAACCCGAGTACGTCTGATATGATTGGTTAAAAACAGATACGGATGAATACTTCATTAACGCTTCAGGAATATGAACATGCAGCATTGCATCATGGAGTGCATTAAAGTGAAACTAAAAAACAATCATAGAGATTAGAATGGTGAAAAGCTGAAGACAAAAGGAAAACACCTTGAAGAAATAGAGAAAATTAACTTCAGTTTGACAGTTTACCTTTCAAAATAAAAGTCACAAGGTGTGTGAGTTTGTAAGCAAGAGTAGAGGAGATAAAGGAAACAGAATTTGTAATTTACTTTTCAATACAAACATTAAAATGTGCAATAGTAGCAAGTGAGTTAGCAAGTTTACAAGTCAGCAAATACAAAAGTCATAAAGTGCACAAGTACGTGGGTGAATAAGTGAGAAAGTAAGCAGGTAAAAGAGTAACTAAATAGGGAAATGAGTAAGTTGGTAGATAAGTGAATAGGAAAGTAAGTAAATAAGTGACTAAGTGAGCAAGTATGTAAGTGAGTTTCATTTACAATTCGTCATTCAAACAAAAGTTAATTACCAATACCATAATTACCACAATAAATAAGCTAGTGAGTAAGGAAGAAAGGAAGAGAGTGATTAAGAAAGAGAGTAAATAAGCTAGTTAGCTAATAAGTAAGTACTCCAAAAATAAGTTAGTTTAACATGTATGTAATTAAGCAAGAATATAAGTGAGTAAGATAGTAAGTACTTAATAGCTAGGGTAGGAAGTGAGTAAGTGAGACACAAAGTAAGTAAATAACTGACTTACACAAGTCAGGAAGAAAATAAGCAAGTAAGGAGTAGATATGTTAGTAAAGAAGTTAATAAAAATATGAAATTAGTGAGAAAGTACGTAAATGAGATGGTTCGTAAAGATGTTAAACAAGTCACTTTGTCAATAAGTGAGTGAGATAGGAATTCAATTATTTAGTTACTAAGTTAGTCGGTGAGATAATGTACAAGTAAGCTAGTATGTAAGTTCATATGTTAATTGAGTTAGTATGTATGTAATGGAAAGTGACAAAGCATTTTTGTAAGTAAGTTAGTAAAAGAAGTAATTCAGAGTCTGTCAGTCAGTATAAATGAATAAATAGATGAATGTTTGCCGTTAAAGATGACATAGGCCGCAGTTATTTTAGATGCTCTTGAAAGGGGTAAGAAAACTTAGGGGTCCCGCTCAGTCGAGGGCCAATTACCTTTGGTCAAAAGCCGAGTTAAAGGGTCTGAGCTGAACAGTCACATGGAGGCCCTCGACATCAGTTGGTTTCATGTCAGCTTTACCATGTCACCATAGAGGCGTATTCTGGCTTTATGAGGAGAAAGAGCCCAAAAAAAGAAATAGTGCCACTCTGATCAAAAACCCTTTCATTTCATCTAATGTGTTTGCAGGATCTAATTTGTCTGTGTCTTGGTGTCCAGTATTGTTAGTCGTCTGCTTTTTGTTGCTTCAATATGTCCATTTTCCTCTAATAACTGAGGAAATTTCCCATCAGGGAGCACACAGTTGATCTTACTGTATCTTAAAGGCCAAAACAGAGCCGACACCCTTAGGACATGTACTTTAATTATCTGATCATTACTTCCCAGTCCCATCATTTATCACCAACTTTCTATTTAATCACCCGAATCTTAACCATGGTAATAAAAGTTAATGCACATTGAAGAAATAGCAAACACATCTTGATTTCTTGGTATGTCTTCAGAGTGTAATAATCTTAGCACTAGCCCGGACCCAAAATGTCTAGTGAGAATTAACTTAACCTGCTGTTATAAATGAAGTGACTTGAGCCATAGCGGCATAAACCATCATCCTCGTCCATTCCGACTAGCAGCACACACCCAACAGGTTTTTGTGTTATTATTGCAAAGAGCACTTGTGCACCATTGTCATTCTAACAAACTTCACAACAAATGTGGCATAAAGCCTGAAAGAGCTGTGCAGATGAGCAGCTGTTAAACCATCTGTCTGCTCTGTTTACTGTGAGAAAATGGAAATGATCTGAAAGCTGGGTATGTTTCATGTTTAAAAATGATGTTGATTGTTTCATTTGATGCTCTGCATGGATTACAAGGATGTGCAGGACCCTGGATGTTGACCTTTCTGCCTCTGTTACTGAATTTGAGTGTTTTCTCTCTCTGGTTTTGGCTGAGCTGAACATGAAAAACAAATGCAATGACAAGAGCACTTTATCTTTGATTTTTTTGGCTTAATAATATGAACGCTTCCCTTTTTTCCCATACATAAGCTAGAGTAGAACAAAGTGTTTTATATACTATAGAAGTACACAATTGATTGGTTGTTTATTGCAGTGAATAATGTCAAGTGTTCGATGCACAGAAACACTGGATTGACGAGAAGCTCCTTCTGCAGATCGCTGATCCTCTAAAGCCTTCAAACGTACAGTGAAAATGGAAATGTGTCTCTTTGAGGGAGGATGAGACCAGTGCCAGCTCTTCATCAGCAGATTCCCCCTTTTCCACTCCTCATCCAGCCGTTATTTTCAGCGCTGTGATCATCGAGCAGTCCACTCTGCGTCAGTTCTATATCATTCACACCACCCTGACATGAAAATGAGAATTTCTCTGAGTCTGAAGATAATGAGCAGATGCTGTGCTGACTGCAGTTCAAACTGCTATAACACACATTCAGGTTTTCTGAAGGTGGCTATTTCCAGACTGAGCTGGTGAAATTTCCAGAGCTGAACTCAAAGGTTGTTATCATACCTTATCAGCTCATGTTTGCCGGGTTGAAAAAGTGACAAGTCTAGACCAACATGGCTTTGTCATTGCTTGTACTTTTGTATCATTTTTGCATTTTAATGTCACTCAAGAGACTGAAAATTGTGCTGCATGCAACCAGCATCTTTATGAACTGTTCCCTTGAGTGCACTACAATACTATCCACACACCACACAAACTTCATTCACTACTACTACTACTACTACTCACTCTGAGCATGACTACATACTCCATGCACTACTGTACACTCTGTGCAGTCCATTCACTTCACTCAATCCTACATACTCCAAGCACTACATGCATTCAATGCACTACTACATATTCCACACACTACTTCACACTCCGTAAAATACTTCCCACTACTGTGCTGTTCAGTCACTACTGTGCATGACAACACACTCCAAGCCCCTCTCTGCACTATTACTCACTGCTGTGTACTCCAAGTACTTCATGCACTGCTATGCACTCCACTTACTAATATATGCATAACTATGCACTACTCCACTCTCTATGCAGCAGTACCCATCACTAAATACTACTATGCACTCTAACCCTCACCCATACCTGCCAACACCCCTGGAACTCTCCCGTATTCCAGACCTATCTCCCGCCAACCTCCCGTATTGTCATTTCTCCTGGGAATCTCCTGTAGTTTGCATAGTTCACATTCATTCATGAATTGGATCACTATATTTGTCCAAAGTTGCCAGACAACCGAAGATTGTCCTGTGTTTCTGCTGAGCCTAACAGACACTGGATTGATACTTTTACTTTACAGTTTAGGATGATTCAGGTCAGTTTAAGCTGTAAACTATATTAAAGCAGTGTTTGTTGCAAAATGAACATTTCAATGAAAGGGAAACAAACAAGAGATATAATATTTACGTTGATAGTCTTTCACCGTCTCGGAGTGATGCGTTCAGGGCAACCTCAGATAAAGGAATGCTGTATTGCACGCACAGATGTTCAGAGAGACTCATACTGGAGAGCATGTAAAATGTAGTGGACTACATAAATTCAAGGCATATCGTAGCTATAATTATTATTTTTTATTACCATTTGTTATTGTTAAAAAAAAAAAAGTTTGCCGCTTAACTTACACTTATTTGGATGAGCAATTTAATTACAAATACTCTCATAATTAGCTCATATCCCCCATACAAGGAAACTTCAAAACTGCCCGGCGCACGCTGCAAAAATCTCCCAGATTTTTTAACCCAAATGCTGGCAGGTATGCCTGCCTAACCCTAACACAATACTACATGACTTCATGCACTACTGAGATGTCATGCACTCCATGCACCACTGCACTATTATGCATTCCACCTACTACTATGCACTAATGAGCACTGCACTACAAGGACACCTTGCTCCCCACTCATACTAAAATCTAGAAATTTACAGACTACATTTACAGAGTTAAAGCTATAAGTGTACACAATTTTAGATGGATTCCAACACCCACATTCACAAATATTCATCAAATTTGCTTGTTTGACCCTGTGAACTTACTGCTTCCCACCATCACCTATATGGCATGACATAGGAATCAGAATGATCAGTTTTATCATTTTTACAACAGAAATATAAACAAAGTAAAAGCACATGCCTGTACACTGTCAGCTGTAACATCCGTAAAAATCTTATTAAACTGTGTTTGAAGGATTACAGAAATTAACCAGCGTGACAGACAGATGCTGCTCTATTCAGTTTTATGCTGACTTTTTGGGAGGGCAGAATTAAATCTGCAGAGCAAACACCCTGTGTAAGAAGATCCCTTTTTGTCATAAAAAGACAATATCAGCAAACACACTAATGCCAGCTCAATATATCAAACAGCCGTCAAACTGCTGAGCCTCACAAGTCTGAGTACATTTTTTATATTTCTGGTGAGCACACAGGATCTGCAGCTGATATTACCTCATCCATTCACCTGGTTCTCCACATAAGTTTTTATAAAGAGGAATTCAGGTGAAGGCCGCTCCGTCTGCTTCCCCTTAGAGAAGAAAATACAGAGAATCTACAGGTAGAGCCGAAGCGAAGCAGGGAATGTAATTTCAGCAGAGAATTATGATTGACGGGTTAGAAAGGAATGATAGGCATGTCTTATCTTTATTTTTACGGGGAGAAGAGGCAAAGAGGAGGAGGAACGAGAGGGGAAGAAAAACAGGAGACTCTGTGAGTCATTAAACACGGTAAATGGAGTTCTGATACACTCAGAATCATTTCAGACTCGGTTCCCACCGTGTGGAGTCCACAGGCAGAGTGGCACCAGAGATAATACCAAATTGCATACATTTTAATGGGCTTGACAGCAAGGGATCAGAGAGTATTAATCCATAGCTTTGTTGCACCACATCCTGCTAATGTGCCTCTTAACCAAGCTATTACAAGCTCACTCAGACACTGACAAATGGGAAATAAATGGGGAGGAGATGGCGTCCGTATTCTCTGTAGGTATAAGGACAGCATGTGTCTTCAGACTTTGGAAGTTTCGCTTTTGAATTTGTTTCATGGAAATTTTCTAATGAGATATGAGAAATTACAAATATAGAGAAAGAAATTTCCTAACTGTTTGACGAGGAGGGTGCCTTTTCCTTCATGGTTATGTTCGTCACAGCGACAAACATAACCAGTCTGTCTGTTCTTCAGGCTCTGTCTCTGGCATGATCTGTCCTGTATTTTATTAAATGCCTTGATATAACCACGATCAACGCCTCCACCTCCTCCTGTCAGAGTTTATTAAAGCAGAGCAGTTATGAGAAATCGCATGGACATCGATTTCTTTTCTTTTTTAGTCACTCTAATCAGAGACTCCGGGCCGAGGTGTAGTCATTTTAATTCACAGGTAAACCGCAGAACTGTCACGCAAAGAGCAACAGGCTTCATACTGTCAAACCAAAGTTTATTATCTATTTAACACTTAAGTCTGTGATCACCTGCCCCGCGGTGCTGTTTGTGCAGCATAGCACACACGAGGTGCATGGAGCTCCGTGCTGATTTAAAATTGAAGCGGGAAAGTAGGATCCTATCACAGGTAACAACTGGAGACTCACGCTCGATGAACAGTCTCTCAGAGGACAGATAGACTTGTGTGGGATCTCTTTTTGTTCGCTCCTTTCGCTCTTACTTCAGGAAAAGTCAGAGATTGAGGATTGGCGATTGAAGTGTTGGAGGCTCTGCTGATGGATAATGTAGGTGCAGCTGAAACAAAATAAACATAAACTAGTTTATTTTAAACTGGGTAAAGCAAAGTCTGAGTTAGCATGAACACTGTCCCCAACTTTATGTTTGAGAGACCACTGATTTTACCAGTGAGATGCAGCTGTTGTTGGACTTGCTCATGGATTTAACTGAGTTTGAAATCAGCCTGGTCGCTTTATTTATGATCAGCAAGTATTTGATTCCAGAAAAGTCAGGATTGTGGACATCTATGACGAATCATTTGGCTCCAACTTCTAACAGAGATAGGGTGACCATATTCTAAATCCCTAAAAAGAGGACACAACTACGCGGCGCCGGAGTCACAGAGTTGCACAAAGTTAGTTTTGAGTAGTGATGTGTAATCCCGGTGAAGCGTGTATCGAGGCTTGTGTTAGTGACGTATGCGATGACGTTCAAAGCCTCACAAGCCGGCCGTACCACGTGACTGAGTCAAGAAATGGTTCGCAGATTGGATCCCCCCGCACAATCCATAGACTTGTGACTTGTTAAAAAGTTGTTTTGAATTAAAAAAAATAAATGTTAACGTATTCTATGTTGTCTCCATAATAAAAGCACAGTCACAAACCAAGTACCACAAGCACATTCACATCGCAACCCCCTCCATAATTTATGTCCTTTTCCCCATTTTGACCCTGCAACAATGTCATAAAGACAGACACCATGTTAATCACGTCATCATTTCTGTATTGTATCACAAACACATGGCATTACATCCATTCGTTCATTCAATTCTAAGTTTCGCGTGTCTTTGATAATCGCGCTGCCTATTTTACATTTATTGTTCATTTATTGGCACAATAGAGCAAATGAAGCACAACAGTGAAGCTTCGGCCCAGGAGTCGAGCAATTTGATGGACAACTTCAATGCTTCAAGACGCTTCATCTGACCATCACTAATCTTGAGTTTTTCTGGTTGAATCGAGAGTCTTTTACATGCTTCTAACTCAGTAAGTTGATGTGACACAAATTCGAAACTTCCATACAAAACCCAGTACATTTTCAGGATTTTATAAACTTCCCAGGACAAAGCCGGACAAGGCCGGACAGCCCCCCACAGAGGTCTGACAGCTGGATAGTGAACAGGAAACTCAGCAAGACGAGGAAAAAAGTGATCTGTGCATCAGAACTGGACTGCTTGACCTCTTTAGCAGAAAAAGAAATTAAAATCCTTTCTGTTGTTACAACCTTTTAACTCCACACTTCATCCTTTGGGTGTATTGTTTCATGTTGCATGCTGGTTGCACACTGCCAATCAGCTGTTTGATGAAGATATCATATAAATATGCATGACTTGATGAATAATGTGTAATTAATATTTCCTTTCAGTAAGAACTCTGAAGCTGATTTGAGCTTTAGGCTAACTCTCCAGACTGTTATACAGAAGATTTTTATATGGAGAGTGTTGACAGCTCGGCTCCCCTCATTTATACTCTGATCCTTTCACTTAGCGCATCATTAATACATTTATTCCCAGTTTGCGTGGATTCAAAATTATACCATATCTGAGCGTGAGAGAAAGTATCAGATGATTAATACAAAGAATGGAGGTTAACGATGCACAGAAAACTCTCAGGCGGTCGTCTTCCTCCACGCTGGCAAAAACAAAAAGATGAAAATCTCTCGCTTGATGTCTGTATTCAAAAGCGTTTTCCCAAAAGCGGCAAAGCGAAAGAGCGAAGAGAGGCAGAAGAGGAGAGAGAGAAACTTCCATAAACACATGAAAGAAAAGCTGGGCTCCCTGTGTTGCAGCTCAGAGAGTAATCATAGATTATTAACATTTATATTGAAAGATGAAGCCCCATTAGAAAGCAGCTGGTAAATTACATTTGGTTAAGCCTCTCTATGTGTGTGTCTGTGTGTGGAAGTGTGTGTTTGTGTATGAATGAAGAAGAAAAAAAATCATCTGGTTTATTGCAACATAGCAGGCCCTAGCTCATTTTGGCAAGTCAATATGGGCACCCGAGGGTAATCTACATGCAACTATTTATGAGGCTGACTCCACCAGCTCGCTGCGTTCGCCGAGGCCAACCGAGAAAAGTGCAGCTGACATGATTCTGGTAGAACAAAGACATCTTGTTGTGTCTGTGTGTGTACAGCTGATGATGTGTTTGTGTGTATAGTTTATTATGTCAGTTCAGTTGCAGATTCCCCGTAGTGGCGCTCGCACGTCTCACAGGGTCACAGAGGCTTTTTGAAGCAGATGTGCAGAGTTTCTTCGGCTTGATGGTTACAGGAGATGCAGCTTCTCAGGTGAGCGAGTAATTGATTTGATGCAGAGCCGCTGTAAATGCAGAAGAAAAAATACAGCAGCTCTTTTACAGGAAAACAATCGATCCAGTTGTATCACGTTTATCTTCCTTGTAGGGATGCACGGTATGGATTTTGTTACAGCTGATAACAAATAACTACCTGCCCGTCATGGCTGGTAATGAAAACATAATCGGTTATTTCACATCGCGCAGTTTTGAGTAAAGATTAGGACTTGTTGTTTTTGCAGGGTCAGGAAAACCCAGATGAGGAACCTGAGGGCTTTTTGCATGAGAGAGGAATTAATAGTGCAGAAACACTGTGACTGTCTTAGCTGTGGACCTCAATATAATCTCACAAAAACACAGTAGGACAGGACATCCATGCAGAGAAAAATGAGCTTTCTTTCTTTTCCTTTCTTTCTATTTTTCTTTCTTCCCTCCTTACTTTCTCCCTTCATTCCTTCTTCCTCCTCCAGATGAGTCCTTTATTAGGATACTTTAAAACTTAAAAATAAAAGTCAGGGTCAACTCTAACACAGAGATGACCCTAACTCTTGTAAAATGTTTTCTCCTCAATACAACTGTGGTATTGACAATGTCTGCACTGGTTGATACACTCGCGTCCATATTAAATCTCTGGAGGGTTTGTCAACAAAGTGGCCAAGCTGACATGTAGCCCTTTAAAGTCCTGGTTGACAATCTAAGAACCAGTTGAAAAAAACTGAGCTGTTGAGGCAGATTTGAAAAAAGCGTCCCACCCTCCACACACAAACCTCTCTCCTCTGTGCTCCACGATAACTCCCTCTGAACCTGTATCACCATCCCCATGACACACACCCTCTGGCAGAGCAAGAAGCCAGCCGGCAGAAGATCCTATGCTAGCTTGCCTGGACAGCTACCGCGTTGACATTGCAGAGGGACTAATAAGAGTTATTAATTAAACATGTGCCACGATAAAAGGCAAAATACCTGTTCAACAAAAACTACGCTGTCTTGGCGTCTGTTCGAAGGATGACCAGATGTTTATTCGAGTTAGATTCCTCACTTGGTCACATTTCCTCTTTGACTCTGCCCTTTCATCTGTCGGCTTGTATTTTCATAGCCATTTTGGCGGCGGGGCAAGCAGAGGTGGTTTTTTTTTGCGTCCTTCTCCATCACAGCTCCTGTAGCTAAGCTGCTACGCTACTTTTACGTTCAGAGCTCCGAGGGCCGGGAGAGTGGGGAGGGGACAAGTCTGAACTACGGGGTGTGTTGAATACAGCAAGGTGATTGGATGGAGAGGCGGAGCAGGAGATTGACCAATAGGAGCTGTCCAGGACAGATGGCCCCCATTGGCCAATGTTTTTGCAGCCCTGCACCTGCTAGGGTGAACAGATTTTTTCCATTCTTTTTTCTCTTCACTTTGTGGAGATTGCACTGTAGGACAATGCTCGCCATATAAACGAGATTTATAATAATTACCATCTCTCCAATTGTCAACCATGCCTTTAAGGTAATCCACTCATTGTTGATATCTCAAACAACCCCACTCTAAAAATGGCAAGCCTTGCCTTTAAACTTCATAGCCAGCACCAACTCCAACCAAATACAAAGCACACAAGTCAGTTCATGAACAAAATTTCCAGTTGCTTACACATTGTATTCATATTATGCAAATGACTCTGGGTCACTTTGTTGACTTGTCATTCACAGAGCCTTGGCTGTGTATGAACAGCAAATGAATAATTCCAGGAGTAAAGTGTTGCTAAATTTGACTAAACTTGTAATAGATCAGAACAACACTTTTCAGCTTGAAAGGATTCAGGCAGCTGAAAGATAAAAGGGAACAAATGTAGGTTTTGATAATGGTAGAGTTACACCGTCTTGCAGCATGGGTTTGTGTCATTGGTCATTAACAACAAAAACAAAGGAAAGCATGAAATTGTCCTGAAATGCCTATGAAATCTGAAATTTGTCCTCTCTGTGTTCATGACCATTTATAATCCAACAGATGTTAGAGAGTCATTTGTGTGTGTGTGTGTGTGTGTGTGTGTGTGTGTGTGTGTGTGTGTGTGTGTGTGTGTGTGTGTCCTCTGCTGTCAAATACCCTGACAAATAAAGATCTCAAAGTCACTCTTGAAGTCTGTTGCCTGGTTTCTGTATCCAACGACCAAGCCTGTCTGTCATTTGCTGGAATAACTCTTGTTGTAAAGTCAATCAAGATCCAAAAGGCTCTGTTGTTACCAAGTCTCACTCAGTAGTTTTCTCACTCTTTGGCTCAGCCCTCCTTTACACACCTTTACTAACCTGAGCTCCCTTCTACTCTCCCGTTCTCAGGTTTCTTCGCTTTTTCCCTTGGAGTATCGAGTCGCCTTTTTCCTCTAGAAACCCCAGTCCCTAAAGTTGTCGATGTGAAAATAAAAAATATGAAATATCTCTTTAAAAGGGCATGTTTGAAACAGGTAGTATTTGGAGATTTTGTTGTATCCAGTGGCCATGATCTTACACTGATTTCAATTCCAAATCCAGTGGTAAAAGAGCGCACTGTTGCCATAGCATTTCTCACCGATATAGACACAGGGATCAACCCATGAGGTGTGTGTTTGTGTGTGTGCAAACGTATGGATCTGCGTTTCCTCTTTTCATTTTGAATTTAATCTTTTTTTCCAAGCCTCAAGTGCCGCATTACAATCGAACTTTTCATGATTTCTACTGTAGCCACACACTACACACAAGAGAGCAACACATTATCCTGGGTGTAAGTGTATGTGTGTGTAGGGGGAGAATGGCTGCATCTTTTCCCGCTCTGCATCTTCTTCATGCATAAACTGCCGATCCACAAGGGCAGTGAAGTGGTTATTTACCGTGTCTTGAACAGAAAGGAGGCAGAAACACTTCTCTGTGTTTGCATGTTTTCGTGTGTGAATCTTACAATTGTTTTAATGTGTGTCCAGGACAGATGGTAATATATTTGGAGTACCTTTGTGTGATTTGATGTTTTTTATGAATACATTGCTCGGGTCGAAGGATAGCTATGACTGATTTTTTGCCACAGTACCTACGATAGAGTCAAGTCTCAATCTGCATACATGAATGTTAACAGCTGCATTTTACTGAAGTATTCTCAGGGGCCAGAGAGCGTGGGAGATGTTTTAAATATGAGATGTTTCTCACAGCAAAGGGGATTTCTGCTTTGAATAAAAACATTCAATGAAAAATAAAAGTTGGGCGGATGCTGGAAATAATGGACATCTCACTTCTGATCATATATTTTCCTCAAACGCCTATGATTCAGTTTGTTTTACTCAGCAGGTCTGGATAAAGGATATTTGTATCCACCACACTGGGGGAGGCTGAATAATCCTCATCACAGGATTTCCTTTAAAAGCACAGTTGAAAAAATTATATAGATGTGCAGAAATACTGTACATGTGCACTTAATCTCCTCTCATAGCATCTTAAAAAAAGGAGAATGAGAGGATGTTAGAACATAAAGCGTTCTGGTTTCTGATCACATATCACTGAGCTTCTAGATCTGAGAGCTGCTTTCAGCACAGCTGACCACAAAACTCTTCCATGTGGCGTCCCCCAAGGCTCCATACTTGGTCCTATTTCATTCTCTTTGCACATGCTTCCCAAGGGGTTTATTCTTTGTAAATACAGACTATCTGTTCACTTATATGAATTGCATGTCTTGATTATTGTGATGTACTTTATGATGTATTTTATGATGATGTTATGTGACCATATATTTCTTAACTCTGGCTTCCCTTTACTGGCTCCCTGTACATTCTAAGTTTTACCGTAAGATTTTACCATCACTACATAAACTGCTAGACAGGCTAAGTCCTACCTGTCTCTTTAACAAATGAAAACCAAGGACTAGAATTACTCAAGCAGTGTTACTAAATGAATATTTTTCACAGCAGCATTTAACACTGATAAGCAATGACTGTCAATTCCTTCGGAGGTTGATGTGCACCCAGTAACTGAAATATAAATCACTTTTGCTCTTTCCTGCACAGTTCTACTCAATTTAAAAGTGATCTAATACAAATGAGGGAGAACAGCGCTATGGTTGATTTTTCCTTTTAAGTCAACAGACAATAAAAGTACAAATCCCTTTAAATTCAGGTGGAGCTGAAAACTAAAATAGCTTAGGAGACAAGCCACATTACAGTTAAAGAAGACCCCTCTATGGAGACGTCAGATTGATAGACACTTGTCACTAGCGTGGCTCACATCATCATCCTGATCCATTCTGGAGATGTCTCCCCTGAGATTTTCTTTTCACTCACTATTTAAGTCAGTTTCATTTATTCATGTCATACACAGCATGTGGGACGTCAGCTGTCATAACCGTCAGAGTTGCTTGTGTTACCCTTCAACTCCAAGTGCCATTTTCATATCATTTCTGATCATTTTAGGCAAGCTTCAGTGTGCTTTAAGCAAACTGTCAAATTTTAAATATGTCATATTAACATATATGTTACACAGATTACAGAACATGGCCCAAAACACTACGATCTTTACCAGTATATACTGTAAAGTGTTAAATATTTTACTACCTCCTTTACAAGCATTCAATGTCTGATATTTGGTTTTGGGTAAGAATTGAAATAAGCTGACTAAGTAGAGTCTTTTCATCCCCCTGTGTATTGGTACCAGCCTGGTTAGACTGTGTCAAGAACATCCATCATCTATAATGAAGACTAATGTGTTGAATTAATGTATCTCTAATGACTGAGGCCAGCTGTCACTCACAACCACACTGCCAGAGGGATGAAAGATGGAGGGGCACAGCGATAGTCCTTCACAAAGTGGTGAAAAGTAGGACAAGTTATTCAGCAACTGGGGCATAGTTCTGGTGCTGGTTCTAAGAATATAGTTATCAATGTAGTAGAGATGTATGACAGTGGTCCAGCAGCCAAAAAAGGACTAACAAGTTCTTGCTATAGTCCTAACCCTAACTCTTAGGGATCAACATCTGGGCACATATGCTTATTTATTAACTGAGTTAGTTCTGTGTGGACAAAGTGGTAACCTTATATCTTTGCTGATTTGGTCTTGTCTTTGTGAAAGTGGAATTAGTTGGCAAAAAAGAGTCCCCTCCTGTTTTTTATTTATTTATTTATTTTTTTACAGTGAATGTGATCACTGTTTGAATATTTGCAGAGGAAAAAGTAACAATATATACAGCACAGAAATTGTCAGCCTCATTGTTGATGGTCTCCTTTTGTGTCGAATACCATACAGACACATCACTGTCCCTGTCAGTCTGTTTCATAATGTGTCAAAGCTCAGCTTTCAGATATAATTGGTAAGAGGGAGCTGCAATAGGGGTCAAGAGGTCTGATATTTGGATCAATGTGGTGTAACTCACTTACTACCTTCCAGAATGACTTATGAGACCGTGACTCACCAAGAACTTTGAACAGTTTTAGATCATTGACTTCCTCTGACCTTCAGCTGTGCAGAATGTGCAGTATATTTGTTTTCTCCTTAAAAAAGTGCTTACTTCTAATTTATCACAACATAAAAATTACATAAAACCTGGTGTAAAACTTGCACTTTTAAGACCCTTTTTTAACGAATAAAATTTGGTGCATCCCTTAAATCTACGCCACCAATGTGCCAGTATAAAACGCAGAGAGATGTACTTTTTGTTGTGCTGTTTACCAAGATGCCACTTCTTAACATTTGTTCTCCCTGAATAGGCCATAAGCAAGCATATACAGCAAATGGTGTTATTAAATAAACCTTGTGAGGAGCTGGTTTGAGCAGACCTCTGGATTAAGTGACCCTTTTAACAAGTTGGTTATGCATAGTGTATCTATCTGCATCTCACACAAACCAATGCTACCATATGTGCTTACCAACTGTATCTATAGCTAACGTACAAGAAAGAGCTTCATGGTTGCATAGAATCTGCACATTGACAGTCTTCACTCAGTCAGATTGTTAATAATATGATTTAAAAGGAAAAGACCCCATTGCAAGTATCCAGCACCTCTTTTTGTGCGATTTTTACATATTTCAGTGTGCAGTATAATCAGTCAAATTAATGAGTTTATCATCAGTGAACCTGTTCATTTTCCATTCATTCATCTGGGAGCACAGTGCCCATAAAGCAGAAAATAAAACCATGATGAAACTAAGAGAAACAGCTGAAAGCAGCATTCAAAAAGAAACAAGCAAATGGAGCCAGTCATTGTTAAAGTATGGTGTAGTGTTCAGAGTCCATTATAGATTCCCTCTGGCTCTCTTACAAACACAGGACATATATTAAATGGAAGAGCCATACATTTCAGTAATAAGGAAAGTAATCATGAAGATCTACAGCTCAATGTGAATCATGGTTCAATTTGCACTCAATAATTTACAAGCAGCTCTCCCACCAGATGGAGAGTTTGTGCGCTGAAGAAAAAGAATAGGAGGTAGCGAGGTCAGTTTACTGGCTGAGAGAGAAAATCTAGTCTTCTTTTGGTTCATGCCAAACAATTTGGTACAAGCTAAAGAACAGAGGGAACTCCAGCATTATTCAAGCATTAAGATATTCGCGATTGAAGCCTGATTAATGTACATAAGCATTAAATGTACGATTAAAACATCTGGGTTTGATTTATATCAGTGATGGTGCCATTTGAGTATTTTCCTAGTGCTTTAAGTTAGCCGATGTTATTAGGTACTAATTTTCTAGTTGCATGAATGGAAAGCTAACAGGGATTCCAGTCTAGCACAACTAACCAAGTGTTTTCTTCAATTTGGTAGACGTCTTATCTTTGCAGTTGACTTGTGTCTTCACCACAAAATATTTTGTTCCTTCCAAATAATAAAAACAAACGTTTAAATTATCATCCATGTTGATTTTGAACTAAGAGTGCTAACAGGAATTAATGTTGTTCCACTGTGTAATCAGGCAGAGGTGTAATGTGGTGCACTCTTTTGGGGATGTCAAATGGGATCAGGTTTGCAAATTTTCACTGTCGAGCAATAACACACCTTTGTTTTGGTATCTGAACCAATAAGAATCCAGGTTTTAACAGTTATGAATAACTATAAGAACAGGTCTCAATTATGCTAACTACTGTTTGAATTCAAAGACGTATTATTTGTTAATGGATTTATCTTTGGCACATGATAATGTGGGTAAAAGTCTAACTACAAATGTCCCAGTGCTGCACATAAACTCTTACACTTCACTATAACTCCTGTAAGCAGGCTTTTTCTGTCCTAATGTCACATACTTGGCCTTTGGTAGTCTCATGATCCTTCAGTGCTAAAGAACTCAATAAGAGGTTAAACTACTGTAAGACAGAGTAACTGGCTGCTAAATTAAACTGGCCAAAGCTCTCTGAATTGAAATACATGGCTGTTCTGTGAGGGCTGTTGTTCTCCTACCAGTTAAGTGTGACTGGATTTAAAGCACAGCTTTAGCAGCAGTGGACTTATTCATTGTATTTCCCAACCCCAGTACCCTGGTACCCATTAAACCATACTTTGACACCAAATAAGGTCTAAGTGTTTCAGATTTTTTACTTTGTTTGCTTGAAGTAATCTCACAGCCTTTAATTAAAAGTTGGCTAGTGATTAAATGCCTGCACACATGCACCCCCACGTGCGAGCAAACACACTCACACTCATTCCCTGGTTGCTGTTCCTTGACAGAGGCCATTTGCTAAATCCTAATGGAATTCATTAGTTTCTTCATTTGTGTCCTCGGAGGCTGACGATGCACCGTTAATCACCTCTTAGTCTGACCCACACTCAGCCTTTGGTTTCTGTGAGCAGATCTAAAAATCACTGCTTATAAGTTATTGAGCCGCATCTCAGCAAGAACACCAAAACTAACTAAGACTTGAGTCTCAGTATGAGTTCTCATCAGGGCCTGAGCGTACACCACAGTGTGCAAACAGCTTTTGAACCCTGTGGATCATTTTCATCTTTTTATACTGCCAAACTCAATTTCTTATTTGGAGGTTTTAACATGCCCTAAAACTCAGTTAACTTCAAACTAGAACCAGGCCTTGTGAAGAAAATGTGACATTTTGTATGTTTTGATTACTGCGAAAAAAATGACTTAATATCACCCCTTAAATATTCAAAAAAGTGAGTCCCTACACTACACTAGTGTCAGCCAGTCATGGCTGATGCTTTAGGGAATAAAGGTTAGGAAGGATTTTTCTGTACTTAAAGGGTGTTGCTGTTGCTTATAGTTAAAGTAGACGGATGTTGGGCGGGCATGTTACCAAACTCTTGGCTCCTATCCATTGTTTGTTCAAAAGTGTGCATGTATACTGAGGCTGTGTCTCAGTATACGCGCACTTAGCTATGCGCACTGCCGTTATGTGGACTGGACCACCCTGGGTGAGATGGTGTGGTTTTTGTGAAATGGGACACACTACCCTTCGGAGGACTTTCTGGTTGAGTCGCGAAATGTCTCCACCCTCAGGCCGGCATCACGACTGACTTGAAGAAAAGCTACAGAGTGCAACAGTTATTTTTAATTGCGTGACCTTGCACAGACACAAAACAGTAGATACATACAAACACAGATCATTTCCACAAAATTCATTCAATGATGGCATGTTTTGTATAAAGAAGTATGAGGCCAATATTGAGAATTTTTTTTTAAAGATTTCGAGATTGAAGTCATGAATTTATGAGAATAAAGTCATTAATTTATTAGAATAAAGTCGTAAGGTTATCTGTTATTTCAAAGGAGAGTTGTTAAAATTAGGGCCATGAAGCATTTAAAGGAGCTGTGCTTCAGTATAGGTTTCACAAACAAGGAGATACAAGGAGATAAAAAGAATATATGAGAAATACATCTTTTCCACAGGGAAAAAAAATGGTGTACTTGAAGGAAATCGCTGCTTTTGTGGAGGCAGAAATGGATATGCTGAGGATATTTCCGTCAATGCAGCCGTAAATATCCGTGAATGACATTGAGATTTAGTTTATGATATGAATCCATATGCCATAATAAGGTGTTGGTGTCTCTGCAGGTGTAGGTTACCGCCGGTGTCAGAGACGTGGTGCTCGACTCCCTCTGGATCTCAAATGTTGATCATCAGTTTGATTGTTTCTTCAGAAACCACAAAAACTCTCTGAATGACCAGCTGATACATCCACAGATAACCCTGCAGATGACCAGCTTCAGTTATTTCCCCCTCCACAAAAGCAGCTTTATGATTTTATTTACTTTATGACTTTATTATCCCAAGTTTACAACTTGAATCTCTAAATCTTAAAAAAAAAAAAAAAAAACCTCAATGTTGTCCTGATACTCTGCTGTAGTTTTGTCAGCCTTCTTATTTCCAATGTTTCTGATAGTTGTAGCAGAGTGGATCAGTTCGTCTCTAAATCTATAATGATTGGTTTGCAGCTGCAGATTTTAGTGAGTTAAAAGATCATGCGCTCATGCAGCCTGAGCTGACTGTCTGCTGTTTTTGGATTTCTTTTATTTCCTTTGAAGATGCGCTAAGTCTCCAAGTGAGTCCAGCCTCTCACCCAAAACGCGCAGCTGTGCAGCGGCACGCAAAGAATTCTGGGAAACCAATGGCACGAAAGCATGCATATATGCATGCTTGAAAAAGGGGGGGGGTAGTGTGGTTTTGAGACCGAATTTGAAGCACGCTTAGCATTTCGTGCCAAATGGGACACCGTTTGCGCCACATGACGACGTCTCACACACACTTCAAATGCGCCGTTTGACGGTGCAGTCTCTGAAATGAAACACGGCCTAAGTACCCTGGGCTGAACACACCTGCACATAAAATTTTCCCCATAACCCTCCTCTCCTTCCACCACCGCCTCTGCCAGCGGGGCATCACTCTCACATACTCTTTAAACATATTGACTTCATACGTACTGAAAACAGCTTTCAGACCTCAATTAACCATTATTGTTCACCATGTGAGTATTTTGTTTAAGGTAATGTGCCTCACCCTACATGAAACAGGAAGTTAATTCAATTTCTTCAAACGGTGATCAATCTGTTTGAAGTTCCCTAAGGTTCCCCCATGAATACATCTGTGTGTTTGTTTTTCTTTTGAAGTCATTGTACAACCCTGTGGGAATACATGGCACCAATTATTTGTCTTATCTGCTGTATTTCACAGTTGTGATGATGGTCTAAACCTCAACTGTATTTCTACTACATTAGGTCTGCATTCATAATGCCATGTATTACAAACAGTTTTTGTAGTAGTATCAAGAGTTGTATTAAAGGATCTGAATGTCATTTATTTGCCTCCACAGCAAAGTTACACGTTTGCAAGAACCCTGGCTTTATGGCAGTAGACAGTCATTCATGAGAAATGCAGAGTTAAACTTGAAAAACGAGTTTTGTCCTAAGGGGTTACCAAAGTCAACACAATGTGAAAACTCTGCAAAGCACCTTTTAGACGTAAATCTTTTTTTTTTTCACTTTTCTGCTGTCAAATCTTAAAAAGGCTTGGTCAGTCAATCATCCAGTTAAACCCCAAATATTAATCAAGCTATACATTGTTATTTAAATAGTTCTATATCCTGCAAGGACCCAAAATAATCTTTTAGAGAGGAAGGAACCTTAAACAGAATCACAGTCATTGGTGAACAGCTATCTGCCCAAACTGCATAGAATTGACTTTTAATTCTGAAACTCACTTTTATCTTTAAAATCTTTTTTTATTATTATTATAAACATATATTGAGTTTCTCGTTGAAAAGTTAACTTAGTATACATCTTTCTTACAATATATCAGACTTCAATGGATAATTAATACATAAAAAAGCATCTGTTTCTAATTTTCACAAAGAAATAATCAGATTTCATATAAGAGTCTGGTTTTGATCTGCTTAGTTTGATTTGCCATATTTATTTGCTTCTGCGGCTGTTACATATAGCCCAAACTTAATTAAAACGCTCCTTCTGCCTCAAAATTATGTTAAATCAAAGCTGTTAGGGAGTACATGTCTGGTCTTTCCTGGAGGGCCTTTAATGTGAGACATCTGGAGGAAGTGATGAGGTTAATTTTGATGAGGGAGAGTTTAAGAAAAATTAGGAGAGATTGGTGAGTGTTTACCGAAAAGATATGTGGTTTAGTTGGATGTACTTGGACATATTGCAAAGCCCTGTGTCTAAATCATATTCTCACCAGCAGCATCTTTAGAGGCCTGTGTGCTTCACTTTGGACTCATGCTTTGGATATCAATTAAAAATAAAGTTTGTGCAGCTTTCAGATAAAACAGTAATGGTCTCTGAAGTTGGTAAACAAAAACAAGTTTTTGTTATAGTTAAAAAGACACTCCTGTTAATGGAAATATCTCTTCCACTCAGACTCTGATATTAGTACAAAAAGCTGCAGTTCCTTGAGCATCCACTTAAGGGGCTGGCTGCAAATGCCAAAAAATCCCCTTTAAAATCTCACATTAATAGCAAAAATAACTATGTTTATGTTCTGAAACATCCAAATTTTGATCACTAAGGTTGATTTCTTTATTCAAGACTACTACTGTCTGGGGGTGACTTTTTCCGAACACGAGTTTTGATCATGAAGGCCAAGACTTGTGTTTGATTTTGTACAATTAGGGTCAGGGTGGGTTGACTAGCTGGTGATGAGCTGTAGCTGTTTGCCAAGAGGCATGAGGCCCCTTGAGTAAGGTAACCAGACGTCCCCGATTTCCGGGGACAGTCCCCGAATTGGATGACCTGTCCCCAGCAAAAGCTGTCCCTGAAAATGTCCCCGATTTAAGCGTTTCATGAATGAGAACAAAAATGTTGCGTGTGGGCTAGAACAATGGTTATTACAGTAGCCGAATGGGTAGGAAGCACAAGTAAGCAGTCCTGAACAACAGTTTTTATGGGGTACGGGGATTATTACAAGGTGCGTGCGCTGCTACTAACTAGTACCGAGATGCTGTCTGTAAACACGGAGCCCATTCTTTGAACAGTCAGCTCTTTGAACAGAGCTTTGAACAGTCTTAATACCTGTCACATGTCACTTTTGCGGAGTTGTCATGTACTTCTTATTTTGGCAGCTATGAACAGAAGACCACATCTACATACATTGTTTGTACATCACACACACAGACCTATACACACCTTCCTGTTTTCCTGTTGATATGCCGGAGTGTATTTCCCCTCGCTCTCCATCTCTGGTAATTTGCAGCGAGACAGTCTGGCTGGGTTTGATCTGCTTTATTGCTTTAACTGGATAAAGCTGGACTTCCCATTTAGACTGCTGCTTTATTTCTCTATGGGGCGAGAGGGCAGGAGTTATACCAGACCTCCATATTGATAATGATAAATAACAGTGTGTGTACATGTCAAAAGACTTCTTTCAGAGTAAATAAAGGGGCAATAAAACGAAGAGGCTAGGAATGGAAAACAGGCAGGAATAAACAGCTGTTTAAATATTAATGCTGCTGAACAGTGTGAATTAATTGGTTTAAGTCTGATTTAACCTGGCACATCATTTTGTTGGTGTCTTAAATTATTTATTTGGTGATTTCCCTAACTAACAGTTAATCCAATGGGTTATGCTGAAGGTGTCTCCAAAATATAAATTGATTTTTAATTATCTTTAAACCCAGAGAAAAAATATTAATCTAATCGTATTTCTCAGGACTTTTATTAAGTAAATGGTTGCTTTAGAAGTGAAACAAGTTATATTAAGGTCTGCTTACCAAACAGAATAAAAGTCATGGACAAATTTATTAACTTTTTAAAATCAATTTAGGCCTCATGTGACTCTTCTTGCCAGCCTGGTCTGCTGCCCCAAGTCAAGTAATATTAATATGGCATCTATGGACCCCAAAAAGGAAATTGGCAATGACCATATACGGAGTTCTTTAAGGCTTCAACTTCCTTTAAGAATTAGACATTGATTATTGTTTTCCTGTGAGGTCAAACCTTCATCACTAGGATGAAAATCATCTTCATGAGCTTCCATCGCAAAACAAGCTAAAAGACAGCAGCCTTAAACACCCAGGCACGTATAAATTATACTGATACAGTAATATCATTAAAACTTTGGTCCACAGTCCATAGTCGCATTTGATTCATGTAGGAATGTGCTGATCGTGTCAAAAGGACAGCTTGTTTGTTTCATATCTTCACAAATTAATCCCATATCAAAGGAACTGTGTATGGTTAGTTTATTATTCTTTCTGTGTCGGGTTAAATTATTCACTTTATTAGTGCAACCGTAAACAGGATGTTGGCCTAAAGCATAAAAGAAAGCTGTAGGTACTTTGTAAACTCATTGGCTGAAAATTGAACTCTGAAACATCACAAGGATTGTATTGATTTGATTATTTTATCAGTCAGACACTCAAAAGATACACTGCAGTAAATTATAAAGCATGTTTTGCTTGTTTCTGACCAAAAAGAATAAAACATGGTATGACTTTAGGCTATCTTCTCTTGTTCTGCCAGGTAACTAATGAAGGAACTAAATGTTTTAACTCTGAAGACCATATCTAACACTATGAACAGTTACTATCATAACTGCACACTTGATTTTCACAACTTTTTAGGGATACACAAGGCATTTTGAAGTGGGCTTTTAAGAGGTCTATGCCTCTACTAAGTGTTTTAGCTACTGCAAAGGATGCCAGCGGTCCAGGCTTCTTTAATGAGAAGCGGCCCTGGGAACCTGCGCACAAGCTAGGCTACAGTTTTCTACAGACAGGACCCAGTTTACTACATAATTAATCAGATTTGAGAGACCCTGACCCAAATACTCATACTGGTTTATGTGCATACTTTACTGAGATATTTTGTGGTACTTTGACATCAGAAAATCTACTGTACTGTTTTTTACACTATTCGTAGACACAACATAGTGCACTAACCATGACAAAGCTAGTAATGTCAAACTTACTGATATTGAAAGACTAAGACCTAAATGTTTATTATGTTTATTTATTTCAAATCTCTTTTCAGGTTACTTGGGTTCTTTGCTGCACTTCGCGAATTTCCCTCCTCTCTCCTCGATCCTCTCTCCTCCACTTTGGGTATGTTCTTGCAACTCTTTTATTTCATGTATATGCATCATATCTGTTAACATGCAACTTTTTATTTGTAGACACTAAAAATGTCTATCACATGATTTTGTTTGGGCATGAGCTACACAATTTTGTGTTGTCATTGCTAAAATTGTTGATTATGCTGGTTGAATCTGAGGAAGCTGCATGTGTGCTCACAATACAGGAAGTTGTTTTAACTCATTCATACAGTACATACATGACCACGGTCTCCCCCTGTATACATCTATATTTGGATTTTCCAACTGCAGTCATGGCACAACCTTGTGGAAACCTATGCTAACTTCTAGTAACAAGCTGCCAATCTGCTCCAAAGTCAAGTCATTTTAATGTGAGATATTTAACTGATTGGCACCTGGGTATATAAGTAGCTTGTGCTTGATGAGCGCTGCTAAGTATTATGATTATTCTGTTAAGATTGAATACAGTCTAAAGCAGCCGAGTAAGAGCTCAGAGGAAGATTCCTGAGTCTATAACGATAAGCAGATGTATCTTCCCCTTAGAAACAGGTGAGGCTGAAGCCCTTTGGTAATAACTTGGACTCTTTTCACCCTCTATCCCTCAACATTTTTACTCAGGACCATTGTTAAGTGCTCTTCCTATAGCATTGTGGTTTGCGTCAGTTCAGCTTGTTATCATCACTTTTACTCTCCGGACTCATCTTGGCAGCCATAGCGCCCACCCGGCACCGCAGCTACATTTAGTATGTGGACAAACTTCCTAAAGGGTTTGTAATGGGTTTGTGGTGGTTCACAAATATTAGATCAGTCCTCTCAGCAGCCAGCAATCCTCACCCACACACTCACGGACACACTTTGGAGTGTCCAGCAGGCACACCTCTACTGCAGCATAATAAGAAGCGTCTCATCGTGCATCAAAGCTGAAAGCTGTGCAGATGGCCTCAAATCATACATAATGCAAGGCCCATTGGTGTAGAGCCTGTGTCAGGAAGTCCATTACTGTAATGTTGAGATCTGAGGTGTGGTGTGGAGCATCTCGTCACTTACTGGACACCTTTTTACAAAAAAAGTCACAGCCTAATGGGAAGGGGTTTTGCCTTGATGTCAAGTGCAATTTCCAGGTCCGTGCCTTCGCATTTTGTCCCATCATCTCTGGAACAGGGAGGGCCACGGATGGGAATGTAGTAAGAGGTGCAGGGTAGTGGTCAGAGATTATCCTGTCTTCGTGGTTACCATCAAATACAAGTGTGTGTGTGTGTGTTGACACTGCATGGAGGGATCAGAGAAAGGGCTCTAAAATCATATAAAATGTATTTATTACAATGAAATACTGATGTTTTAATTTATGCATATGATGTGATATTACTTATATGTAAGATGAGCCCAAGGAGCAACTTCTAGTATTATGAAATGGAGCAATTAGTGTGCAATTCCACAAGTGTCCACACAAGGTACATCCAAAAGCCTTGGAAACGTCATTATCCCCCAGATTAAAACCAATTAAAACCGTTGTAGTCTGACAGCTCAATTCTCTATTTGTAGCAAGCAGCAACCTTTGGTCTCAAGAAATGTGCCCAATACATAAGAGGAGCTAAAAAAAAGAAGAAACTGCAGTTCCTTGAATTTCCACTTGAGGCTGGTTTCAGAGGCCCAAGAAGCTGCATACACACCCATTCAAAAGAAGCCCACCTTAACAACAAAAATAAACATACTGGAACAAAAAGAGTTTTGGTCTGGATTGTTCATTTCTCTTCATCCTCTTACTGCACAGAAGTAAAGATTTTGCCCTAAAGATATTTGGGCTGAGTATTTTACCATCAATATGCTCCAAATATACGACAGAAAATCACCAAAAAACAGTTCAAATTTGAGTTAGGTTGTGGGTTATGGCGAATGCCTTATAATAAAAACTGTTTCTGCCCTCATACTTCAAAGCTGTCTTCCTTTAGCTGATGCTAATTTAAAAAGTTCAGTCCACTTCACCTGAGATCCCCTCTCTCTGTGTTTCACCTTGTTTATATCCGTGTTGCCAAGAGTCTCACAACGACACCCTTGAAGGAAGATGAATCGGGTTCCTACTTCATTTCTACTTTATTGAAGCAGGGGCCTTTGTCGCCTTGTTTTTTCCCTTTTGGTGACTGAAGAGGGGGACCCTCTTCAGTTTTTTCTTTTCGTCAGTCGTGACTGATAACAACGAAGGAGGACTGCTGAGTGGAAAAAAAGCCATTTCGTATGCGATGAACTATTCTCTCTGCAGTCTAATTAATTTTCTAAACCCAGGGCAATCCATGCCCGAGGAGATAACCGCAGCCTCACTTTGTGCTTTGGACTCTAATTTTATCTATTAGATCTAATTGGAAGGTAATTTCCACTGCTGCCACAGGACACATGAAGGCACTCTGCACACTCACAACATCAGTGCTAACCAGATGGTGGAGGATGTTGAGAACTTGAAAGCATCGGTGCCTGATGTCTGTGTGCCCTGTGTTTCAGGAGAGGGGAAAGACTGAAGGTTGAAAAGGTTTGCTCACACTTTTTAAAGCCAGATGTTCCCCTTCTGTTTCTACCTTCAGCTAAGTTTGATGCTTGTTAGTAAAAAAAAAAAAAAAAAGACACTTTGTAAAATGAACCCCGTCTTGCACAAAATTTAAAGTTTCTGAGCCTAAGAGAACTTGTGGTTTCTCTTAAACATTATTCTTTTATATCCTTAAATGGGTGGGTTAATTGATCATATATATACACCTATGCAAAATCAACTTGACTTGGATTGTCAGCCTGCAAACTCAAACTTTAAATACACATTACTGAGCCAGAAATAAGACATTTTCCCTTGAAATACGTCTGAACAAGTGTCCTTGTCTTTTATGAAGGTAATTAAAAACATGGATGTGTTAACAAAAGCAGAATGGATTACTTTACATAAATGTTAAGTAAACTCATAACTGAAGCGAGCTATCACTCACAATCTCACAGCCAAGGGGGTTAAAGATGGAGAGACACAGTGGTTTCTCTCATCATCATTCTGGTCAGCAAATGGAATTAAAACCTTAGTTTTAACTACTTAACTATTTGCTTTGGAACATCCCTGATTTTTATGCTTCAGAGTGGTGAGTAGAGTCACTAACAACAGATCTTTCTGGGCGTGCCTAAGCTCCCTTGTCTTGTAGGTTCCTCTAAATCGTTGCTGCAGACCGAGGCCTGCTACTGTGGCCTGTCTGACTCCAGCTGCTTCATCTACTAAAATCAGCCATGCTTACGGTGACCATATTCTGAAATCCCCAAAAAGAGGACATTACTACGCGGGGCAGAGTTGTGCGCGTGCAAAATTTTGAGGGTTTTTCAAATGTTTTTTACACGCTTCTAACTCAGTTAAACGTATATTCTGAATGACCAAAAAGACACTTAACCAGGCCTCTTGGAGATACTGAAAAATACTCGCATGAAGTTGCATTTATGAACAATATATTCATTCATCTAAAGCAGTGGTTCTCAAGTCCAGTCCTCGAGGCCCACTGTCCTGCATGTTTTGGATGTTTCCCTGCTCCAACACACCTGATTCAAATGATCAGCTCGTTATTAAGCCATTACAGAGCTTGATAACGAGCTGATCATTTGAATCAGGTGTGTTGGAGCAGGGAAACATCCAAAACATGCTGGACAGCATTTCTCCTCAACAAAATTATCAGTCACAAACAAATATTCCTCCCTTTTCTTTTCACACAGACAGTGCATACATCGTCAGTGACTTTGCTTAGAACTGAGCAGGAGGAGCAGAGCAGCAGAGAGCACATAAATGAATGTACGCTCCGGCGTCTCAGAGTGTGTTTCCAATTGAACCATTGAACGTGTATGGTAAACACAATGGTCTGTGATGCAAAGAAAAAGTACACAATACACAAACTCAAAACAATGGAAGCCCAAAACCCCAGACATTTGAACGATTTTATAAACTCCCTCTGGACAGGCTGGACAGCCCCCCAAAAGAGGACATGTCCGGGTGAAAGAGGACGTATGGGCACCCTAGCGGTGCTGAGCTTTTATTTTGAAGTCTACTTCTTCTGGTACATCACAACTTGCAAAGCTGAATTTAAAAAAAAAAGCTAAGGAACAGCCAGAAAGTATAAATACACAGTTGGTTAGTAATCTGAAAATGCACCAGCTCTAATGTTGCTTTTAGATCAGTTTTAAAGGTGCTGAATCATCTCTCAGGAGGCTGCTACAGCTGGCTCAACAGCAGTCTGCTACTTCCTCTTCACCTTGCGTTTGATGATGTGCAGCAGCCAGGACCATCACTACAAAGTCACAGTAAGTGAAAAGCATCTCCACTATTGTAATTTCAGGCATTATCTTAGTAAATCCCGGCATTTATCAGCTCCACAAGGAGCACAAGATAGCTCAAATTAAACCTGTTCACTTCAGAAGAGTCAGAAGATGTGGTACACAAAGTTTCTGCTGCCTCCTATTTTTGCAGTGACCTGCTGATAAACTTTGCTGTTCCACTTTCTGCAGAAATTGCACAGAAATTCATCCTCACTCTTTTTGCCATCAGCGTCCTGTCTACTGTTGTGCCTTTTATTTTTCCTCATTTCTGCTGACGTGAGACAGAAAATAATATTAATTTGTAAAGGCTTATTCGTCAGGAAACACTTCGTAATTATTCTTTTTGTACGTGTGAGAGTGATGTGAAAAAGACAGGAAAATCAAAGTGTTATCTAATCTCTTCAGATAGATTATACACTATGTCTTGGCTCTGGACTTTTTTAATGCAGATTCTCAGCCGCCTGCTGTCAGAGCTTATACAGTTAATGGATCCATGTGCCAAATACTTACAAGATTTATGAATAATCAGTACAGCAGGCCTTGTGAAGGGAGGTAGCTCCTTACCTTTCCTCTTCCAGAGTTTCCTTTCATGTACGAGATGGCCTGAGGGTCTGAGCGGTATTTCTGAGAATCATTAGCCGCGGTCGGGTCCTTTGAGATGACTCTGATTGCCTGCTCTATGAAATGTTAGACACCAAGTGATACTTTTCGTCACTTGAGCTGATGAGAGCGGAGGAGAGAACGGGAGAAGGAGGGAGGTAATGACAGAAGCAGAATAGAAGAAAAGAGAAAGTGAAGGGGGAAGCGATGACTCAGGCAAGTGGGGAAGGTTGGAGTCTTTTAAGAGAGATCTATAGGAAGTAATGGGTAATGTCAGAGAGCGCTGGGCTTTATGGAGAGTGCTTTTCTGCTCTGCGTTGGCAGGTGGCTTAATGGTAATAAGAGGCTTTGGTATTTCTTAACCGATTGATGTACATTCACAGTATGAATGTTTGTCTTTCCAGAGCAATAAAAAAGAAAACCTCAGAGAAACCTTTTCATGACAAAAGCAGCCCTTCCTTCTTCCCCTCCCCCTCTTTTTCAATCCTCGCTTTGATGAACCTTTCTTTCTTTAACTGCTCCTTTCGTCATCCGTGTTTCTCTCTTCTTCGCTATATCTGCCCATATTCTCATTTCTTTCAGGCGAACCCTTCTTTGATCAAACCCGCCTCCTACTTTTTTTCTTTTTCGCTGACCACAGCAGAAGCTTTTGTATGAGTTTCCCGCTCATGCTACGTCGCTCGCATCTTATCTTTTCTAATTACAGAACAATGCTTTCTATACTGTCGCTGTCTTAGGGTGAAAGACGTAGAGGTGGAAACAAAGACTGAAAAGATATTTCTTGAAGGCTGAGACAATGGAAATTTCCTGCAAGAAGAGTTCTTTGTAAGGATAGTGAAAGCAGGTTACTGTGCAGAAAAAGAGATAGGAACCGAATTACAGTAAGCGTGTGAGGCTACATGTTAATCTGCTGTTCATGTTGAAGCTTGAAAGTTCCTCTGGGGATTTTTTTCATGTTTATAAAATAGTCTGAAATTCATTTCCTGCCTTTTTGTGACATTCAAAACGCAAATTGAACCATCAGCAAAAGATGGCAGATGTCCATATCTTAATATTTGATGCCTTAAATCCCACTCTGATGAAAATTATGTTTTTCTTGTTGTCTACTTATTCTTCTCGTGGCATTTTTTTTTATGCTACAGGACATATTATGAGACAACTAAGAGCAAAATTTCTGCTTACAAATTGCCATGAACCTCTGGCAGACCCAAACGGCAGGTTCGGAAACAGTGAGATTTCCTATGTCACAACTCCAAGCTCCGCCCCTGGAGCCCCACTGTCCAGACCAAAAGTAGAGAGGACGATCGCGGAACAAGTGTGAGCGGCAGCAGATTGCAATGCTTGTAAGAAAGTGAATCAATCAAAATAAATGAATAAATAATAGAAAAAATAGAAAAATATGTATATAATAAATTGAATCTGATAAAAATGAATACATATCCAATACATAAAAAATTAAAAATTGAATAAATAATGAAAAAAAAATGAATGAAAAATTATAAATAAAAAGACAGATTAGTAAATGAGAGGTTAAAAATTGATTTATAAATAGATGAAATAGATAAATGAAAATGTTCAAAATTTTTTCATGTACTCATCTTTAAATAGATATGTCAGCGAACAAACATTTAATCAATAGATAGATAAATTAATACATTAAAAAAATCACGAACAACTACAAATAAATTAGTTGGTTAATAAATACAAAATAAATTAATAAATTAGTAAATTAGTGCAGATTCGCATCTCTGAGCGTTAGTTTATTTGGATGTGAAGGGGGCTGAGTGGGAATAATGTCACTCTCTTTGCATGTCAAATCGCCATTTGGATTAATTTTGTAGGCGTATGCAAACATTGAAGATCCTTTAATAGAACAAAAGTCCTCAAAGTTCTCTAAGTTTTTATTCCCTGATTATAGCTGATGTGTTCTAAGATTGCAACATCCAAAGCAATATATTTGAAGCTACTTTTACCCAAATACCAAGGAAAAGGTTTCTAAGGGACAGGAGCTGATTTATGTTTGTGTCTGGGCTCTAATTCTTGATTCATTACTTCCTGTAAACAGGGAATAGACCAAAAGCATCACTTGGATCTAATTTAGAGAAAACAACATCTAGATGTCTCAGTCTGGAGGAGTTTGGGTCTCATTTTGAGTACCGCTGCAGCTCTTCGTGGTGATTTAGCCTGGTAATGCATTTTTATTTGGACATAAAAATCTTGGTTAGTGTCACTTAAACCCTCGGAGCAGCTTTCATTCCCTGGTTTTTCAGGCAGCAGGGATATTTTCTGTTCCTTTTGTTCACCACCGGCCAACCGAACCTCTTAAGCATCACATGCAGCCTTAAGAGCTGAACACAGAGGCACAAACACACTTAGGATGTATTAACAAACACTGATGCAGACATGATAAACACTACACCAGTTTTTAAGTGTGCAGAGTAAGTTTTTCTCTATTCTTTTCATTTTTTTAGCAAGAAGAAATAAGGCAAAGCCCGTGAACAGAGCAGATTTATTCCTCAATGAAACTTTTTTGGACAGCAACTTGATGAATCATTTGTTTTTGTCTCACTTTGTTCAACAGTATAAATACTTATTCACTGAAATAGTCTTATCCACTTCTACAGGTGTGCTTCCCGCTTTGTGTATTATCACCACAGGAGAACGGACGCTTATTGTTCAAAGTCCAGGCTACGTTCCTTTAGGGGGCTGAGGAAAACAACAAGGAACATTAAGTTGTTTTTGTTCCCGCCCACCTGCTGCACAATACATTTTAAATTAATCTGCAGAGATGAGTCACTGCTGGGTCAGTATTTATGTCTGCAAAGTTTAGTTTTCTTTATAGGCACTATATAATATGGAGGGAGAATGAAACTTTCCCTCTATGTATTAATGACATATTAAGCAGAGTTTCTGATTATTGTGGGTCATGCTACCCAAGTAGGAAATAAACAATAGATTTATTCCTATATAACAAAATGAATGAGAAAATATCACTGAAGGCAATAACAAGAAATTTAATTTAACTTGCCTTGTTTTGCTCCCCGATGCTTTTGATTGCTTATTCCTGCAAGCAAGTCTTATTTGTCTGCTTTAAACTAGGAACAAAATCTTCATTTTAATAGATTTGGTTCCCTGTAGACCTGCAGTGTTTTACTTTTACTACTATGCATTTTTACATTAAGTTTATTTATTATGTAAAATTCACAATCTGTTTTATACTATGTTCTCCAAATGCAAGAGAGTTTGTGAAAGGTCCCATTTAATAGTTATTGTTACTGTTAAATTTTTGTGCTGTACACAGTTTGTCCAGTAGATGTAGCTCTTGGCCATAAGTGTGTTTACAAAAATCAATTTCCAACCTTAGCCTGACGGGAACATTTAAAAAAACATGCAAACACTTAAGTAAGACTAAAATTGTACTAAATCAAACCACTCATAGTCCGACTTACATACCTGAATAATGTGACTGATTTTCTCTCAATTGGACAGATCAGCATTCTGAGCACGCTCCAGTAATCACACAAAGTCGGATAGCGTAAATGTGTTGCCAGGAAGCTGGGTAATGAAAAACCTTGACAAAGAAATTACATATCCTTCATACAAACTAATGGTGCAGGGTTGTAAAAGTGGCGCATTTTCATCGTTCCACACAAATCTCATTAGCGTCTTACTGACGTGTTTAGTTAATTGTTTTGTTTCGTGAAACGGCAACTGGTAGACGCCATGATAGTACGGAGCTGAAATTAGCATGTTGCTACCTAGCGAAGTAGAGGTGAACTAGAAAAAGAACAGTAGGCCAGTTAAACTGAGCTATGATAATAGTTCATAATAGTTCTTAACTGTGAATGTACAGAGCGACTAAAGGTGACGTTAACGCCAGAACAAGCAACACATTCAGCTGTTTCATCTCAGGTTTATATATCTTAAAAGATAAAAACAAAAAAAATTGTGCCAAACTTAACTTTGTGAGTTATGCCATGAGTAGTTTGTTGAATGTAAAACCTCTTTTTAAAGATGTTAGCTACTTTTTTTTTTTTTTTGTACGCTAAAATCTTAATTTTACTGGCCTTGCTGATGTGGATGATGTGATTTTTGTGCTCTGTTCCCGCAATTTATAAGATATTCAGTTGATCCTTGTTTTTACCTTCAAATGATGGTGCTGTGATGTGCCTTGTGTGGAAGTAAAGCACTCGCAGTTCCAATAACATGCAAAATCAAAGTCAGACCAAGATTGAAGAAATGCAATTTTCTCACCTATTTGACTGAAATGTTGTAATTTTGATGAAAGTAACCAACTTTTAAATACTGATTTATATTAAAAAAAATGTTATAAGTTAGAATAAAACAGATACTTATTTGGGAAAGCTGAAGCTTCTTGGGAGCTTGAAGTTCACCTAACTGTTAAAAAATGTTGGAAAGAGTGGAGTTACCACCAGTGAAGATAATGAAACCAGCACTTCCCACGAGTGGCGCATATTCATTCTGATCATTTTAGAGCTTACATGCAGATTCACAACCTCCCACTCTGGGGACCTTTATTGGCCCTTCATTGTGCTCGCTATTCAACATAAAGGACAAACACACAGGAGTGTCCCCTGAGGAATCATGTTGTAATATAGACATCGACAGTGGAGGTACACGCAGGCAGCACCGTGTCAAAGACAGATTTTTGCTGAGCAGTCACACAAACAAACAGCAGGCTTCTTCTGTGTTTTTCTAATGCCAAGCAATACCTCTTTATTGATCAGCGTGTTGCTGTGAGATCTGTGTGAATTGAGTCGATAGCTCAACATGAGAGACCCTTTCATGTTCCCCCATCTGCCAGACTCTGCTATTACTAATGACCTGCAGGGGGGGATGTGCAGGAGGAGGGGGGCACAGAGTAGCTACAGTGAGTTTCGGTTTTTGACAGTAATTTCAACGTGAAAATAGAAAGCCTTTACAAAGGCATCAAGTGTCTGGGGACTTGAGCGCCTGTGGATTTGCGTGTGTGTGTTGTACCGTTTTTTCAGACAAGTGTGCTAATTATGACAGATAAAACAATGGGAGAAGGAGACCGCCACAAGGCTTTCAGATCCCCGGTGCAAAAACACACACTGGCTGTATGTGGGTGTAGAAAGAAGAGTGACAATTATCTCATCGCTTCAGGGGTGCTGCTCAGGCTCATCAGCAACCTGAAGGATATAAGTTGTGACAGAACGAGGAGTTAGGAGGGAGAAACGAATCCGAAAAAGGAAAACAAGTCTCATTCATCTCTGGCTTCACAGGGGCCCAAAAACACTCAAGCCATCATCCACAATGTAAACAACTGGGCTGAATTGACAAAAATGACACAGATGTGTCAATTTAGAGTTTGACTTCAATGAGCAAAAACATTAGCAACGACAGAAAGAGGACGCTAATGAGGAGCCAAATATGGAGAAGAGGTGAAAGAAGAGTTCACCGCCTTTTTATGATATTCAACAAAGTTTAATTTAAAACTTTTTTATCTATCTGTCTGTGTTTGTGTTTTTAAGTCTAAACGATACAGTTGGAGCAGCTCCCTTTCCCTTAAGCTTCTGCAGTGAGTCTATCACAACCCATCCAACACAGATTTCACAGCCCCTCAAAACAGAACCCTCGAGTGCTGAAAGACAATGTGGAAAAAACTCTGAGCTTCCCCCAAAGTTGACATTTAGGGTTGTCAGGAGCCTTAATGGAAAGTGAAACTGAAACCTAATTAAAGGTAGGGTAGACAAGAATGGGTTCAAGAAGCATCTGTTTTTGTGGTGTATACACAAAAAAGCTTTTAATATCAGTCAATAGCTATTAGTTATTGATGACATTTGGTCATGAAACGACATTGCTGTGTTGTGTTATGTCTGTGTAGTCAACATTTTTAATTTTTTAGGTGGCCCGCTGTTTTTAACTGCAAAGAAAGCCATTCTCCGCCTCCCCCAACCTGAATGGCTGTGAGGCAGACACTGCTCCCCCGTGTTGTGAGGCACGGTCCATGTCATTGAATAACGTGCAGGAGCCCAAACAAAGTTAGCGTGCTACAAAATCGAACAGCAGAAAGCAACCAGAAAGTACGGAAATTTTTTTGAATCCTCCTTTGACCACGACTGCCAACACAAGAAAGAAGTAAATACTGGAGACTCTGGCAGAATAAAGGGTGCTTTAAAAAGAGGTAGACCGGAGGAGACCTAAAAAGCCGGGTCAACATCATCATGAACGATGGGGGGGGGGGGCTTCAGGATCTTACGGACCCTGTAACCTCTCTGCCTGATAAATTAACTGCTTTAACAAAGTAAGCCAAGTGTCTGTAACAGAAGTGTTTCTTGTCAAACGGGACCTGCTGTGTGTTGTAGCGCCGCTAAACTGTTTACCTCGGGTCCTTGAGTATGTCACTGTATCCTAGTTGTAGAAGTCCTGTTATCCTTGAGTTTGCTTGTCGTCTGTTAGCATCTACAGTAGCACCAATGCTTTTTACTCTCGTTGACCAGGCCCCATTTGTAATTATCTGAAGTATTTATCTGCATTATATCTGAATTTAATTGAAACGATACGAGTGAGCAGGAGCGTCTGTTTGTGGGCGGGGCTTGCTGGAGCAGAGAGGGAGGGGAGAGGAGGAGATTAGGGTAAAACTGGTTGGGAGGGGTACTGTTTACATTCAAGATTTTTTCCGAAAACCGACACTTCCTCAGATTGTTCCTACCACACCTTTAATCGCCCAACCCTACTTGGATCCACTGAAAGGACTGACCAATGGCAAGTGAGGTTTTCTGTTTTCCCTGGTGCAGAAAGTAAAGGCCCTAGACGTGGGATTGCTGACTCACCCCGACCACTTTAGGACTGACAGTTAGACTCCCTGAATGCATCGCTGAGGGTCAGGGTCTAATGAGGCCGATGACCTCTAACCACATCCTCCACTAAGAGGCAGTTCTGATGTCCCTGAAGTGGATGCTCTCTTTTTCCTTGGCTGAGCCTCGATATCCAACCTACTGGAAATGTGTCTCATTTCCATCTCACCATTGTCTCCTTGCTCCAGTCAGCAAAATTTACAGGAAAATACTGTTTTTTAAAAGGCCGGCACCCAGCATGTCTTTAACTGAACAGAGAGGATCCACAAACAGTGAATTAAAAGCAGGACAGGTCTATACCATCAAGTAAATTTAAACTGAGACGCCATATGTGGATCCTATTGATCAGGGATATTGACAGTTGATATGCTCTAAAGACAAAACAACAAACATGACATGTTTCGGCATAAAAATGAATGAGTATAATTTTGCTATTAATGTAAAAGGGCAGCAGGTGGATGATGCAGGATGCTTGGTTGATGCCATGCCGTCAGCATAGAGTGTTGAAGAGTTTGGATGGAGGGAACTCATGGAGCATAAGTTTTGAACAAAATAGCTCAGCCCTCATCCCAGCCAACAGAATCTATCCCCACAGGCTGGCTACGATTGTGGCACTTGTTTATCCCTCTATGAATGTTTTTGAAACTTTCACAGCCAACACTGGCTGGCTCAATCCACAGGAGAAATAGCTGTTAGCAATTATAAATACTAGCAGGAGGTAGGAAAAAGGAAAAACTTGCATGAAAAGATGTTGTAAGAATATTAAATATAGTTTCCAAGAACAAAGGAAGTACATTATGCTTCAGTGAAAACTTTACCTGTTTTTGAAAAAGCCTCGGTAAACTCGAAAATTTAACTTAAAATTTAAAAGTAAGATCACTAGGTGGTTGCCATGTATGTGGCCAACACCCGTAACCAGCCTGTCACATGAGTTCAAGACAGAGCAGCAGAAGTGCTCCAAGCCAGGGTGCTCAGTAGATCGGGTTTATGACTGAATGGTGAGACTGAGGCCAAAGCTCATTTTCATGTTGTCAAAGCTGTTAACAGGTCAGGGCTTTGATATTGCTGGCGTTAGTAGTGTGACCTTTAAGACAAGGCTCTTTAGAATGGAGGACTTTGCCAATTTTTTCCATGTGTGATTATTCGACAAAGTGAGCATGAAAATGTTTTTGGAATGTAGTTTTGATCTTGTACCAGTAGCATTTATGTAATCCTTTTTAAGATATCACATAGAGGTAAAATGTATAGTAAGGTCACTTAAAAGTCCACTTTTCAAAGTAAAAGTCCAGTGCAGAAGTTCTTGGCTGAGGACAAGTGAGAGTTGGTGAGAGTTATGTCTAATCAGGATGTAGAGAGGTGCGTCATCAGCATAACAATGGAATTACCAAGAGGGGGTATGTTAATAGAAAAAAAACGCCAGGACCCAGAACTGAATCCTGAGGAACCCCATGGGATAATTTCCCCACAAAAGAAACTTAACCAGCTGTTGACCTTGCAAAATATATATAGTCCAGGTGAGAGCTGAACTAATTCAAGGCCACAGTGCTAATTCCAGCCCTCCTCTCAAGTCTCAGTGTTGTAATCTGCTGTATCAAATGGAGCACTAAGGCCTGAAAACTACCAAGAAAGTTGCATTTTCAGCTAACAGGAGGTCTTTAAAAACCTGATGAAGAGCTGTCTAGGTGCTGTGGAGAGAGCGAAAGCCAGGATTGAAAAACTTATAATACATTGCCTTCCATTTAAAGGGCATTTAGTGAATAAAAAAAGACTTTCAGGATCTTAGCTTTTCTATTTTTTTTCTGCATTAATTATTTGGTGAAAAAAAGTCACTTGAAGACTCTGATGGCGTCCCTGCTAAACTTTGTAAAAACTAAAAGTAGTTATAACTCCTGTAGGCAAGAGGTGTGCTGTGTTAATAATTAAAACACCATCAAGCTAATGAGGATGTTAGTGTCTGTCTCCCTCTCTACCCCTGCATATACACCTGTGATTTGCCCCTGTAGGTAAATTGGGAACACAATGTCAATAAAAATAAGATCATTTCCTGACAAGCCAAGCCCCCAAAACCTGCAGAACAGACACATAAATCAGAGTACAGAAGCTTCAACACTCAGGATCTTGATACTGATCGTTGCTGATATTGCCTTCAACATCAGCTATTTTTATTGTCGCTGGGATCAACTCATGGATGTAACTGTTCTACTGGGTAGTATGGCTCTATTCTGTGGGCTCCATGCCTTTCCATGTACATATGTGGACTACTGAGGCCCTCCAGTAGACACCAGTGACAATAAACATGAGGCAGCATGATACAGAGAAGCTGGGGTGGAGGTGGATGACTTTGTGGCCTGCCTGAACTAACTCTGCGCTCCATTAAAACTTACTATTCCTTAAACACAATGCAGATAGTGATGAGTATTGAAAGTTTTGTGATAATTTTGCGGTCACAGAGGCCACTGTCAGCAAAGATTGCCAACAGCGATTGTTTATCCTCCCCCCAAACAGACTATATAGTGGAATTCATAGATGCAGGGGTGCAAAAATGAACCACACAAAGACAGAATCAATTTTAGTTACAGCATCAAACACAACTCATGACAATCTTAATGAATGAATGGACTGAACCGGACCAATAAACAGACAGTAAAAGCCCCCCGAATCCCCTAAACTGTTACTTCGTTGCCTTCTTATACCACCCCAATTAGTGTCATTAGTCTTAAGGTTTCTGCCTGTTAAAAGGAAGTTTTTTCTTGCCACTGTTACTCATGTTAGATGAGATGGGCCAAAACCCATCTTAGGTTGGGTCTTGATAATTCATCAAACAATGACCGTGATCTAGACCTGCTCTTGTTATTTGAAAAGCGTCTTGGGATGACGACTGTTGTGAATTGGCACTATATAAATAAAATTTGATTGATTGATTGATTGATTGATTAATTATTAGTCCTGTAAGCGGTCTTCACGTTGTTGTCTGATAGCTGACAGCGTGACTTCTTCTGTAAACATGCACATATTTTTGCTGGCCGACTCTCCCAATTTTCCTTTCTGGACTTGAGATAACAATTATTATTGTGTGGAAAGTTAACCATGACCTGGACTCTCTCTGGCTGTATCCTGTGTCCTGTTTTGCAATAACTTTGCTCAAAAACATGTCTGTTATTTGCGCCCACAACGAATGTTAAAAAGCCAGTTCAATTTGCCATGTCAGTCTAACTGCAGCAGCACACCAATAGTCAAACTGGCATACTATTTCCAATTAGCATATGCCCCTTAACAAGAGGCACATACCATCTGTATATGAGGCATTGGTTGCATAATTTATACATGGCATCTGTCAGAAAGAATTGCAAGTATTTTTTGTTCTGATATTTTTAAAGAGAGCCTTCATCAGTGATGATGCAGCGACTGCATGTTTGCAAAGACATGATGACCTCCAAATTGGATCTCCCTCCCTATAAAGCTGAAACGACAGTGACTCTCTCTCTTAAGTGTATGGATGTGAAAAACCTGAGATAGCCTTGTGATTTATCAACAGTATATGTCACATTTTTCAATGCTATCTGTTGTACCTGCACTCCTCAGCAGCAATTTGTTGTGACACCGTGTGAACTCGCCACGATAAAGCCTCGTTCACTCACTCTGATGGAGGAGTTTCTATGCACAAACTTGGGATGGTGCAGTTTGAGATTGAGACGCATTTTACTGCACAAGCAGGGAAATTCGTCTTGAGCGTTGATGATACACCACCAAGGACGCAAGAAAAAAGTGCAAGAAAACATCAGCAAACAGCAGAACAGGATTTACTGTATGCTCTGTGGACAAGCAGCAATATTAGGAGTAAAGCTTAGGATTGAGAATCAGGGGTATCTTTATTGTCCCGCAAGGATGATTTGTCGCCTAGCCAGCACTAAAGGGAACATTTGTGCACATTTTGTGACATAAAAGATGATAATCATTGATGGACTTTCAAAATAAAGCATCATTACCAACCCTTTTTATGTCAGGAATGGTATAAAAGTGAGGAAGAGGCAGAGTAGTGTAGCTATCAGTGCCACTGAGCAGCAAATGAGGATGAATGGCCAACTTTCAGCCTCCCTAACACACATCGAGAGACGTTTTAAGAGAAGAAACAAATGATGTGGTCTTAAAGTCATCATCATCAACACTAACCCCCTGCCTTCTTACTCCTCGTTACATCTTTTCAAATCCTCGTCTCCTTCCTGTCCACCATATTTGAACAAGGACAAATAGCTAGTCCGTTGTTTACAATGACCATCAAGCTTGAAGCAACAAATCATAAACCAGCTGAGCTGTTTGGCTGTGGAGGAAAGGCTGTATTCAGAGAACTCATAAATAATCTCAAGGTCTGCAGCTAACACCCAGTAAAACATGCCTGTTTATCACAACGCTGCTTAGGAGGGACTGTAAATACTTGCAGCCTTACATTGGGGTTGGCCTTGGGGGGCCATACATTCAGGGCAATGACGTGATTTATCAAGCGGTGCGAGGACATAAGTGGAATTTGTAAGATTAGTATGATTATTATAACATGTCTTTCAAGATGTAAGAGGGTGTGGTCTTCTCAGGGTTGCAAGGATTGCTGACCTGGATCTTTGGGGAGTACTATCTTAATGGTGGGGTAGGCAGGAATCCGTTAAAGAAGCATGTTTTTTTGTGGTGTATATACAAAAAGCTTTTAATATCAGTCAATAGCTATTAGTTATTGATTACATTTGGGAATTTCATGATATCGCTGTGTTCTCTTATGTCTGTGTAGTCGACATTTTAAAATTTTTGAGCGGTCTGCTCTTTCTGACTGTAAACAAAGTTGTTTCCACCTCCTTAATCTGATTGGTCGTGAGGCAGACGCTGCTCCTTCGTGTTGTGAGGCACACTCCACGTCCTCGAATAATATGCAGGAGCCCGAACAAAGTTAGCGTGCTACAATATCAGACAGTAGAAACCAACCAGAAAGTACAGAAAAATTGTCTGAATCCTCCTTTAGCCACAACTGCCAACACAAGCAAGAAAATGAGCTTAATACCGGAGACTCTGGCGGAACAACGGGCACTTAAAAAGGAGGTAGACCACCCAGACAACAGCTGTAAAGTCGGGTCAACAACAGCATAAACGATGGGGAACGCTTCGGGATCTTACAGACCCTGTAACCTTTCTGCCGGACAGGTAAACCGCTTTAACAAAGTAAGCCAAGTGTCTGTAACAGAAGTGTTTCTTGTCAAACGGGACCTGCTGAGTGTTGTAGCGCCGCTAAACTGTTTACCTCGGGTCCTGGACTATGTCACTTTATCCTAGTTGTAGAAGTCCTGCAAACGTTGTGTTTGCTGGTAGTCTGTTGGCATCTACAGTAACACCAATGCTTTTTACTTTCACGTTGACCAGGCCCTATTTGTAATCATCTGAATATTTATCTGCATTATATCTGGATTTAATTGGAACGATACGAGTGAGCAGGAGCGTCTGTTTGTGGGCGGGGCTTGCTGGAACAGAGAAGGAGGGGAGAGGAGGAGCTGAGGGGAAAACTGGTTGAGAGGGGTAGTGTTTAAGTTCAAGATTTCTCCAAAAAACTGTCATTTCCTCAGATCCTTCCTACCACACCTTTAATCTGTGTTTGACTGTTTGGGTCATGTACTCAAACATGCATATGTTCAAACGGAACCTCGGCTCTCTTGCCCATCCACAAAGGCATTTTCTCTCTCCAGAGTGAATTACTCAAAACTTTATCAAACTGATGCTCTGCCAAACCTCCAAATTTCAGAACAGGCCTGAGGCAAGGCAAGAGCGCTTTATTTATACAGCACATTTGAAACACAGAGGCAATTCAAAGTTCTTTGCATAGGAGGAGAAAAGCTTTAGAGTAATAAAAGAAGAATAAAACCAATTCAGAAAGAATAACATGAAATATGAAAATGAGTTGAATAAAAAAAATAAAGGAAATGGAGGGGTAATGGAGAAAATGTTTGATTAAAGGCAGAGAGAACAAGAGAGCTTCAGAGGTACATTCCAGATCTTAAAAAAGTTGATGCCATCTGTTTTGCAGGAAAGTAGCTAGAAGCAGAGTCATCCTTTTGTTTCCCTCTGGACTAATACCTAACAGCTTACTAAGATTCTGCGGAGGTTAAACTGTCCAAGAGATCGGAAATTGATGTCGACTTAAAAGGTCAGTTTATATTCAATTTTTTCAGCTTCCCTTTTCTTGCTGATGATCTGAAAACACTTTACAACCTTAGCTTTTTTTGTTGCTGCTGTTCTGCCTGTCTTGGCTTTTCATGCGTGCACATGAAACAGACGGTTTGTGTGTGCTCTGCCCATAGACTGTATATAGAATGGACGCTGTCTGCCTCCGGCTGGGTGAAGCCAAGAACAGCACCCTCTGGTGACAGGCTGCAGTATAGATTATAAATCCCGCCTCCTCCAGCCATCCTCATGGAGCTGTGGACAAACTTTAGAAATTTATTACGCAGAATATACATTTTTCTCTCCCTTGCTTGGGATGTTGACATGAAGTTACTGTAAGACTGCTTTGTGCTCAAGTCCTCTTTTTCTTTCACAGCTCCGTTTTTAAAAGTTATTAGACGGGTTCATGTTATTTATGATTGACACTTGATACAGCCTATGGGTGTACGAAGATTGTTTAGCTAAACCGGGGGATACGCTGTTTGAGCCGAGCGTCATCACGGCCACTCTAGGCAACTCCCCCTCTGAATGCGCACAATGCTACTGCGCAATGTTGGTTTCAGGAAATGGTGAAAAATCGTTGAAATACCGAGAGCATTTCGGCTTCAAGTCCGTATACTGGCGGCAGGCAAAACCAAGTTGTCCATAGTATAAACAATCTATGGTTCTGCCAGCTGCAGACTTTAGCATCTCACAGAAGCATGTGGAAGGGCAGACTTGATGCATGACTTCTTGAGCATGATGCTGCAAGAAGACAGATGCCATTGGAATATGGTTAATTTAAGTGCAATATCCATGAAATGAATAAGAAATACAAAGTTAGCTGTTGTTAGCACAGCTGCATTTTCCTCAACCCCCCGTCACTTTAACCCTGATATCCGTGTGTTTTATCCCAGCCTCACTTCAAATTGACTCATGATTAAGTGCATGCACACACAATTGTGGCTATTCAGATAACTCACGGATCAAGAAGCCTCAGCCCTCATATAATTACACGCATACAAAACTCTTTTCCACCTCATTTTGCAGCCAGGGCCACATGGGATTTGAGTGAAGCACTTTCACACAATCATTAAAGAGCTTGACCCAAATTAATGAGGACTACTGGCTCATACATGGATGGCAACACCAAATCTGTTTTTCTGTCGCCTTCCACTTTTTTCTCACACTTCATTTCCACCGAGCGCACGCGCCCCTCCGTCTTCTTTCTTTGGCTTTCAACACCACTGTCTCCCTCTCTTTCTCTCACCCCCTCTCTCCCACGTCTTCTTCTTCTTCTTTCTTTCCCCAGAGTGGCTGCAGAGCTTCCACCGAGCTGAAAGTCAGTCTTTGAGCCTTCGTTTCTTTCTGTGGCTTTGAGCTAAATGAGCCGAGCATTACCAACATGAGTGAGAAATCCTAATGACTGCCTGCTGCCCTCGGCCTCCCAATCCAACCATTGCCTGTTTAGAGTCATCGTGCGGATATGCTTCACAGTGTACATCTATAATTGATGGATTCTTATGCAGGGCACTAAAAAAGCTGCCTTTATATTGTTTGAAATGAACAGAGCCTCTTTTTCTCTATTTTTTGATGGTTTTCATGCTACAGTTGCTCCTTTTTCTTGTGTTTTAGTGCTGCAACACTGTTTTACAGGAGGTGCCTGGCTTTTATCCAAATCAAAGTTTTATTTCTGGTTATATTACAGAAATAAAACAGAAGCCATGGCAGGGATTTCACCCAAGAGGTTTCATAATAAGAGCCAGGCTTGAGTTTGAGGATTCATTTATGTAATTCTCTTTGCAGAGACTTTGAAGTATCTGCAGTGACAACTGGATCTGTAGGGCATCTGTATAGATTCTGTTAATGCATATATAGTTTTAGGCTCTTGTACACTGCAGCTTGGTCAGGATGTCATGAAGCCAGGGTTAAACAAAAAAAGGATTTTTAATTAAAAAGAACAAAATGAAAAACAACAAAAACTTTCTTCAAAATGTCCAACTAAAAAAATTTAAAGATAAAATCCAAGAGAAGACACTGGGGAAACAATCACAGCGAGACAACTGAGGACACAAGTATACGCGCACATCAACATTCAATGAACCAACAAAGAAACAGGGGAAGACAGGGACTATATATACTCACAAGGAAACAAGCAACAGGTGAGACACTGAGACACAGGTGCAGACAATTACTAAGGAGGGAAAACTGAGGAAGTAAAACAAGACTATACACACAAGGATGGACCACGGCTGTGTCCAAAATGAATCACTCAATCAATGCATGACGGGATGCCCACCACCGCCGAGTGACCATCGGATGGTCACTACATTTTGCAATGCTTTATGGGAAATTTTGAGTCGCCTTTATGGGGCATTAGAGTTGATTACTCAGGTTTCGGACACCCCTCAAAATGGCGCTAACCCCCATATAGTCGCCTTTAAAGGGTTTAGGGTTCCATTTCCGACACAGCCAAAATAAAACAGGAAGTACTGAAAACTGGTCTAAAGAATAAAACACTGAGACCATGAAGGAAACGGGGTCAGACACAAACTGAAAACTCACAAGACAAGACTACAGGGGGACAGGAACAGTAGAGAACAGAAACACCAGGGAAAATTCAAGGAAAATACACTCAAATCACAAAACCTGGGAAAAACTACATCAACAGAACATATCATGACACATGAGCTCATAGATGTTGGTCCTTTCAATGATAAAGAGTTTACTCCAGTGTAAGTGTTAGGCAGCCCTTAGCAGAATAGACCCTGCACAACTGTAACTGATCAGAGCAAAAGGTTCAACTAACCAAGGTACTGACACACTGATGCACTAGGATTGGCGCCGCTCCACACCTTTGATTTATACGATGGTTCACTTTGCTTTCCTGCCTTCACACCAGGATTCACTTAGAAGAAAAGTGAAACCCCCTTTTTCGAGCAGACTACAGTTCATTAATTTTGGTCTGTATCGCGTGAACTTGTTCACATGAACTTTCACACTCCTCCAATCACACTAGTCTATCCAGGATAGTTTCTTTCTTTCTTTCTCTCTTTCTTTCTTTCTTTTCCCTTCCTACCTTCTGCCGTTTTTTCTGCTTTCTCTTTTCCTGCCTGTCTTCCCATCCTTTTTCTTTTCATTCTGCTTATCCTTTCTTTCTGCCTGACTTTCCACTTTCCTGGTATTTCTCATATTCTAGTCTTTCTTTCTTTCTTTCTTTCTTCCTTCCTCCAGTCCTTCTTTCTTTATTCTTCCTTCCGTCCTTCCTTCCTTACAGGCCTTTATTAGAGCCCCCACACAGCTCTTGTTCACAGTCATCGGACCATTAGGATTTAGGAAACAACAGCTTCCTTTAATATATGTTGGTTATTGAGTTTTATGTTTCCCTCTGGTCTTAAAAAAACACTCACTCAGCTTTAAGTCCTAACACACAGCCTGTCAACAACATCTAATGACATTTTTTGTGTGGATACGGTTGTTCTTACTTAATTCAGTGATAATCAGCTTCTCCATGCCAATCTCTGCCTGTAATTCTGCTTGGCCTCTTTTTGATTAGATTTCTATTATGTTCTCATGTGTTTCTCTTCCATGCTTTATGTGTGTGTGTGCGTGCGTGTGTGTCTGAGTGTGAGTGTGTTCTACAATTACTCCAGGCTGGAGGAGGCAGGCTGACTGACAGGCTCTCTGCTTGTCTCTCAAAGGGGCGGTGAGAATTGAGTAGCAGTAATCCAGCACACACTAGCAGGATTTCACACTGCGGCTTCATGCCTGTACTCTGAATTATTTGCTGCCAGGGGAATTTCACACCAGCACACACCAGGGGTCCCTCTGCACTGTCGTCGGCGTGTGCGTGTATGTGTGTGTTTCTCTCAATGCATAGTGGGAGAGCAATTAGATGATTGATGGTGATTGATGTGGCCACTCAGGAATGAAAAAGGCACATGCACACACACTCACTTTCTCTCTCTCTCTCACACACACACGCACACACTCTTCCTCTCTCTCACACGTCCTCCCCTCTTTTTATTTTCACTCCTTCCAGGCCGGCCACCATCAATCGGCTAATTGCTTTACACTTCAGCTGGCTGAGTTTGAGGATTGGATCACTATTCAATTAGAAAATAGAGCTGTTCTCAGGGGTCCCATGAGTCTAAAGCTGGAGACACACACACAGACACAAATGTCTTCGATACGTCTCACTCCCTATTGTGTTGAACTGAATTGGTACATGAGGAGAATGATCAGGGAGATTATGTGCAGTTGTAATATCAGATGAGAAGAAAGCTTTACTCTGATCTGCTTTAACACCTCAACAGAAACAGAGTGACGACAGAGTTGATCCTCTGTGGCAGAAAACTGCAGCATGACAGCAAAAATAAAGCCGTTTTGAAATTATTGGCATCACATCAGTACAGGTGCTCCCTAGGCCAATATCCCTCTCATCTCTCTGAAATAAAAACATGTTTTTCTCATCTTGAATTCACAGAAGAGGGTTCAGGACATAGAAAGAATAAAGTCTGATTTTTTTTCCCATCAACCTTGTTTCCACATAAGAAATTCTGAGATAGATCGAGCCTGACATAAATCCAACTGAAAACTAAATTCAGAATAAATCCTATCTCTCAAAATTTTGAAGAAAAAATGATTTCTTACTTTTTTCACAGCATTTTGGCTTTTTTCTGAAATTTCTTAATTTAAAATAAGAACTCTGAAAATCATGTCAAAATTTTAACTAGTCATCTCAGAATCCTGAGGGAAAAAAAGTCAAAATTCTTTTCAAATTTATAAGTTTAGAGTCAGAATCTCGTCTTTAATCAGACCTTAATCTAACTCTCAAAATCCAGTGAAAAAAGTCAGAATTCTTATTTCTCCAAATATGAAGAACAAAGTCATTTTTTCTCCAGATTTTTACTGAAATCTTGACTTAAAACTCATAAATCTGACTTTACCCGAAAATTTTTATAAAACAAAGTCTAAAAATTCAGACATAAAATAACAAAGCCACAAGTATTAAGGCTCACTTCAATCAATCACTTTCAAATTTGTAAAACTGCGTAAAAGTTGCATGTTATCATCATAGTTTTATGTCAGAGTGTTTATAGTCAGAATGTTGTAGTGGCTTACTGCTGAGTTTGCATATGTTCCATCGTATTTTTTGATGTATTTTTAACAATGCTTGAATAAATACATAAATTAAATCAAAAGTTTCAAAAGTTCAGTCGTAGTTTGTTTGAATTTGGTATGCTGAGGATTCTTGTTGGGATGGATGCCATGTCTAGTCGTTGACAGTGGATGTGTTTCGGAAACAATAATGATAATATTGCGTCAGATTTTTATTGCGCTTTTTGCCAGTGACCTCAAAGCGCTTTGCATTGGATACATCATTTATTAGCTCACACAGTCACGCCCTGGTGGTGGTGGTAAACTACCTTAGTAGTCACAGCTGCCCTTGGACAGACTGACAGAAACGTGGCTGCCAGTTTGCTCCAACCACCACCACACAACACTCACATTCATACACCAGTGGAGGACATACACACTGAGAGCAAGGTGGGTTAAGTGTCTTGCCTAAGGACACAACGGACAGACTCAGGATAGGGGGGAATCAAACCACCAACCTTCCAGTTATTGGCCGACTGCTCCACCTCCTGAGCTACTAAGCTAGACTTTGCCTTTGCACCATGTGCAAACTAACCCTAACCCTGTAACTGCCTTTCTTCAGATCACCTATTGAAGCTGTCTTTAAAGGGGAGTCAATCCTTAACTTTTAAACTAAACCTTCACAAATAATCAGTCACAGGAAACCACAAACCAGGCCATACCCTCTGACTATTTAAGGTACGATCCCCAAATCAGGTTCTATATCAGACCTGAAATCATATGGTGTGTGGTCATCTTTGGTTGCACATGCCTGGAATTTAACAAAACTGCATGAAAACTTCTGGCAGAATTTTAGACAGACAAATAGCAGCAGCTCTAACACAAGAAAAATGTCCATGACCAGCCTTCACAGATACGTCAAAAACTCTGAGAGTTGCAAACAGTAACAGCACAATAAAAGTTTTACTCCCACAAAAGCTGGCCTTTAACAACAATCTGTTTTTGAAGGGGGTAACACTTCATTCTTCAGTTGCTGCCAAAAGGTCTTCTTTATTTTTCTGCCTTCAAACTGTGATATTTCGATTTTTTTCCTCACACAAACAGAACCACTGACACAAATGACAAATGACAAGCACTTTTTCTATCATTTACATGGCAGAGATAAAAAAGATGAGCACTGAAGATGAACTTCGTACCAACATATCAGCCAACAGGAGAAGGAGACACACACTAAGGCTCATTCACAGACACAATGATTGGCAGCTGTAGGTCTCTGTGTCCTTCCTGATAAGGTCTTCAGTGTGAAGCCAATTTTTCTGGAGCCAGAAAAGTCTACAAAGTGAATCATCTCAAAAGTCAAGGACACAGCGCGAATGTCAATAAGATTTGCCTCAGTCCCCTTTTTTTGAGGGCTTAAGTAAGCTCAGGGGACTACACACCAATATTAGGAAGTCACCAACTCTGTGGGAGAAACTTTCCTGATATCACAGCTCTAAATGTTTTAGATGTTTGTACGATGTGTGTTGTTGCTTGTCAGAGGGATAGTGTGCCCTACCTGTTGCAGACTTTGGCATTTCATGTGTACATGTGGAGGTGAAGGGGGCTCTAATTAGTGAACCACATCACCAAATATACCGTATTTTTCAGACTAGAAGGCGCACATAAATTCCTTAAATTTTCTCAAAAATTTACAGTACGCCTCATTATCCAGCGCACCCTATGTATGATTACTTGTGCTTACTGACCGATTTTATCTGGTACAATAGGCTCAAAATCTGTCGAAATGTGTAAGTATGACTTTGGGAAGCAACAAAGGAGCTCCGCTCAATTATTCAGAGCATTACGGTACGCTGTGTCACTACCTGATTGCCCCTGTAATAGGACCCCTGTGCAATCTAAAAGACTGCCTGACTGTAATGTCTAAACTAGAAGTGCATTTATGTAAGGCAGCCTGGGTCAGAGTACGCGCTAGCAACAATAAACCAATCAATGCGCCAATGCACCTTACAATCCAGTGAACAAAGACACGTTAATTCACAGTGGGCCATATAATTCGGTGCGCCTTATCACCCAAAAAATACAGTAATTATTATATTCAAACAATTAATCCTGTTGACTGTGATCCTCACTTTAGTTTCATTCAATGTCACTAAAACTCTGCATGTAGTAATACCACCATAAATGCCCTGTATAACTGAAAAGAACATGTGATCTAGTACAAATGCTAAGTGTATACCATTGGTGTGTTATCATACAATATGCATGCAGAATATCAGCTGTAATGGTCGTCTTACAGACTGCATACTCTGAGCCATTGTTACAAGTGGGAAAATGTGAAAGCTGTCAGTTTAATCTTAGTGAGATTGAAAATCTTGAGCTGAGGGGGAGATTAAGTGTTTTGTTTTGTTTTCCTTTTTGATTTGTTTTCCTCTTTTTGTTTTCATAGAAACAACTATGAATGAAATTTCAGGATTAGACCCCTGATGCGTGAACAAGCTTCTTATTTGAAGATGTGTGGGTGTGTGGACCTGCAGACACACAATTCTCTCCTCCCCCTTCCCTGGAAGCTGCAGCGTGAGTTACAGTAGTCATGGATAATCCTTTTAGGAGCACATAGAGAATCATATGGCGTAATAATTCCTATGGCACAGTGTCACTCCCATTTTAAACAGAGATGTATTCCTCTGGATTCCCAGACTTCAGCTTCAGTACAGGAGGTAGGAAGACACATTTTGCTAGTTTCGAAAACCAGCTTGGAGGTTTCTCTTTACTGACTGAGGTATGACAAATCTGTGGGCTTTCTGAGTCAGGAACTGGCATCATTTTACAAAGTCTGTGAGATATATGACAGACCATCTGCCCTTTTGATTTCTTCTTAAATTGCTGTGAACATTTGTTTTTCTTCATCATAATTTTACTCTCTTTGATAGAGCTGCTCACCATGCAGACATGTAACCTTTAAGTTATTCAAGGCATTAACAAGCTGCTCATGGAGCTTGTTGGCCATAAACTAGCAAATCCTAATTTTTTCCGGATATAATGATGGTGCAGCAAAGAGCAAAAAATATGTTTAATGTTTAAAACTCATGTGAGATAATTCTGATTGTATCTATTTCAGTGCCCCATGTGAAGTAACAGGGTACATGTGTAAGTAGTATCAGAGCCGGCCCAAGTCTCAATGGGGCCCATAAGCAAAATATGATTCTGAGCCCTCTATTTCTACCAATGATATTGATTGTTGATCATTCACACACTTTCACAAATCTCTTAGATTAACATTCTATGACATGCAAACATTCCTTTATCTTGGCCTTTTTTCTCTTCTTCCTCTTTCTTCTTCTTTCTTTTCTCTGCTCCTGAAGGATATGTCCTTTTTTGTGACATTGTTTTGCCCCACAACTACCTGCGCTTTGGATGCTCAGTGCACATTGCACATTGCACAGCAAAAGGCACATAACAGTAGCGAAGTTTTGACATATCGGCAGTAAGAATCATAGGCCTACATCAGCAGCAGCACTTAAATGTTTTTACTTTATTTTATTTTTACAATAATATATCAATAATATACATTTGATCACACAGAACGCATCACTCATACATGCAGAAAATAAAAAATATCTAAACATTTTATTTTATTTTTTGATTGCTCTTGGGGGCCCCCTATTGGCCACGGGGCCCTTAGCAGGCGCTTAGTTCGCTTATGCCTTGGGACCACTCTGAGTAGTATTGTCCGAAATTAAGATGTATTTCTTAAACCTCTCACTGTAACTCAGTGACACAAAGAAATTTTTAGAATTTTTCTGAAGCAAAGGCGAAGTGCCAAATTGAAAGGGAATGATAGTTTAATGGACGCATGATGGCCCCTTATGCATTTGACTAAAGGTCTAAGTGAAACTATCCAGAGGGGAAAAGTGGTTTGGGAGGTCCCAGACTGAGCTGACTGGCGATGAAAAATACTTTTTAATAAGTACAAGGACACATATACATTTAACACTTAAAATAGAGTAGGAAATACTTTTTTTTTTTCAAATAATCAGATTTTATTTTATTTTCAGAATTTACATTAAACCCTACATCATGTAGCAGTGGTCTGATCTAGGGAACTATAGTTAATAAGCAAAATTCAAATAAGGTAGAAATGAAAGGATAAAACGAGGGAAAAAATAAAGCAAACAAAAAAAGTAAACAAAGAAAAAACCCCAACAACAACAACAACAATACAGTAATGTATCAACAAATAAATAAATAAGTAATTTTAAACCTTTTCAATGGAAACTCTTACAGAAGGTGTCTCAATGACTCCTCCCCCTGGCAGCATTTATGGGTATCAAAAACAACATTACAAAACTTTTCAGTGTGCAGTATTGGCTTTTCAGGGTCATAAACTAGTATCTGTAGCAATTTCAGTCTATTCAATGACAAGCTAAACTCCTCACAAGAGCCTCAGAATAGAAAACCTAACAAGTAAAAAGTTGTGTTTAGTCTCTCAATAAACACACTAGTCGTTTTACTCTGTTTTCTTGGTAAGCCACAGCATGCAACTACAACATTCAAGCCGCTGTGCAGTACAATCGGGATCAAAGCTGTGCAGAGCTGTGTAGGGATCTGGATAGTATTGCTCAGCATTTACAGTAAGAAAGTAGGTCTGATAAACACGCGTTTGCCTGCTGTGGTCAGCATTAAGCACTAATTAGCTCTGAGATGTTGCTGAGTTGCACATTATTTTGTGAAATTCTCTAAATGCACTCACATGCGGAGCAGTCAGAAAGAGTGAATCTTAATGTTTGCAGTAATTAATCAGTGATGAGGGACTTTATTCTCCCTGCTGAATGTAAAACACTGAATTTAAAAGTGGTGGGCATGCTTTAGAAACCACTGGCCCTGCATGCCCAACCAAGCTTTCCTCTGCCTTGGTTCCTGTATGATGAGTCATATTTTTACCAATTAGCAGCCTGCTCTCAGTGGATCAACTTGTTCGGCCCATCAAAAAAAAAATAAAAAAAAAATGTAGCTTTAAATGTCTCTGAAAAACCCAAGGACCCATCAATACAGACGAAAAAAGGTCAGAACCAGCAGAGTAAACCAGGGGAATAGCTGCAACGAGCGACTGAGACTAGATGCTAATGTGGACAAATGTCTTCTGCAGACATGGTACACAAAAAGTTTTTTATAGCTGCTCTTTAAACACAGTCGCCTGCAGGCTGCCGTCATGAACTTTGTGATAGATGGATGAAATTTGACTGTTATTGATTGCTGTTAGGTCATTGTTTTGACACATTTCACAGGGGAATCTCCATGCTGTTTGGCTCTGGCATCGCAAATGATTTGAGTTAAACTGAGAGTTTTCAATTCTTACAAACGAGTGAATGATGTATGTAGCAAGTGGTGCATTAAACATACAGAGAATTTAGGCCATTTACACTTATAGTTTGCTCAATTTTGAGCAAATTCACTGTATTTGTTAAGACTTGTTCATGTCATTTGCATTGCCCAACAAAAACTTGCCATACATTGACTTAAAAGGCATGGTTGACGATTTGAGAAGCAGTTGAAAAAAACTGAGCTGTTGAGGCAGATTGGAAAAAAAAGGGTCCCACCCCCAACACACAAACTTTTCCCCTCTGTGTTTCACAATGACCCCCCCCCCAAACCTGTATTGCTCTCCCCACGACACACCCCCTCTGGCAGAGCAAGAAGCTGGCCGACAGAAGATCCTACGTGAGCTTCAAATAGGATTCACCATGTTGGATTGCTAGTGACTAGTGGCAGTAAAGGCCAGCTCTGCTATCAAGCACTGTCTGCCTGGACAGCTACAATCTCTGCTGTCTCTGCGTTCTCCACCGCTCGAAGGATGACCCAATGTTTATTTGAGTTAGACTGCTCGCCTGGTCACATTTCCTCTTTGTCTGTGCCCGTTATTCTTTTGGCTTGCGTTTTTTTAGCACTTTTGGCGGTGGGGCAAGCATAAGTGTTTTTTTTTTTTTTTGCCTCCTTCTCCACCACAGCTCCTATAGCTAAGCCGCTACGCTACTTATAGCTGCTCAGAGCTCCGAGGGCCAGAAGAGTGGGAGGGGACGAGTTGGAACTACCGGAGAGGGGTGTGTCAAATACAGCGAGGTGATTGGATGGAAAAGCTGAGCAGGAGATTGACCAATAGGAGCTGTCCGGGACACAATATTTTTCTTTTGTAAGACAGTGGGGGAAAGTCCCGCATCCTTCACCTTTGATTGGCTAGAAAAGATGGAAACGTTATCACACGCTCAAGCCAAATGCGGGATGTCGGCTCTGTACATCGAACAGAACATTGCAGAATATTATCGCACTTCTGAATCTCCTAACCCTAACCCGACAGCCAATGACGTTTCACAGCCATTAGGAATAACCAATCGGAGCCCAGCACTTCTAGCCAATCAGAGGCAAAGGAGGGTGGTTTTTACAGTCCTGCACCTGCTAGGGAGAGGGAATTTTTTCCATTCTTTTTTCACTTCACTTTGTGGAGATGGCACTATAGGACCATGATCGCCAAGTAAACGAGGTTCATAATAATTATCAATCACTCCAATTGTCAACCATGCCTTTAAATTACACTGGACCTCCACCAGATCTGTGCTTGTTCCATCTCCACTCCTATGAAGGAGTAAGCATCCTCTTTTACAAGCAAATTGTATACCCGCCTTTAATGGAGGATTTCAGGCTGTTTTTTTTTTTTTTTTTGCGTGGCAGAATGATACATTTTGGTTTTACTTTACTTTAGACCCTGCTTCAGCCCTTTAGTGAACACCCACACTGGCTCGTTGGATGCATCTCTTATTCATCTCCGTTACAAGTCTCATCCACACAAGTATCAGCAGCCTTTTGGGATGCATAGCTAACTTGCTTTGTGCTTTTATGCTGCTCTCTTGCTCTAACACAGCCCTGCTTTATTGCTGACCCTGAATCTTGCTTCCTTATTTGAAATGAAAACAAACATTTTTTTTCTGGCCTTTCTTGGAAGTTGCGTTTTATTCTGTGCCTCATCTGTGGGGGACTTGTTTGTGTGTCTAATCATCGCACCAATAAAAGCATGGTTTATTGGTGTGTACAAACCAAGGACGATATAGGGGCAGTATATGGCAGTATGGGAGGTCTGTGCAATGACATATCACATAATAAAAAACCAGGCACAGACGAGGAGAAAGAGCAATAACGCTTTATCTCGCTGCATGCTCTCCCTTCTTAGGGGCTGCATCCCAACAGGAAGTTAAAGAAAAGGGTGTGAATAGAAAACTATCCCCCTCTCCTCTGTTTTTCTACATGCTGCGAGCTCTAGGGTAGATAATCATTTCTATGGCTTTGCATCTTCTGCCCCTGACACCCATTGTTGCAGGTACATAAAGTGAAGCAGGGGGTTGTATGTGCATGCACGGGAGCTTTGTATGTGATAACTGTTGTGCTTTTCAGAATAAGGTCATCCACCATGCTGCAGATTTTTCTCACCAGACAATAAAAGCAGTAAAAGGACAGTCTTCTACTTCTTTCCCTGCACAGACTGAGTTTATCTGTGTGTGTTTTTATCTCTACCTTTTTGTGCGTGTGTGCCACATTTCCCAAAGAGCACTGCAGAAGTAAATCAACAGGCCCTGCAGCCTTCATGTCTCATAAAGCTCCTGCACTCCCCCGCAGTCGTCCTCCCTGCTGGGTGTAGTTCAGAGGCTAGTCCAGCTCTCCTCCCCCGTGCTCATCTTTAAAGTACACATTTGTTCCCTCCACCTCCTGAATCAGACTTGAATAAGATTTTTTAAGAAGCTGAAGTTGGCTGGTTGGATCTCATTTCCTGCAGTAAAGGTAGAGCTGCCTGATTTGATCTGAAACATGGCTTCATGCAAATGTTGTATATACTCTCCGCAGATTTATGAAATTCTCTCTTATTTAGATCTACAGTATGCACCAGGCGCAATGCTGGATCGATCTGGGGTTTTGGGATGTCAGATCTGTTAAACAGACACCCTCTCGACCTTTAATAGTGGACTCAAGACTTTCCTTTTTGATAAAGCTCATAGTTAGGTCTGGTTCAGGCCTGGGTTAGCTCTTAGTTATGCTGCTGTTGCTTTACACTGGCACATTGAGCATCGTTTTCTCCTCCTCCTTGCTCTTTCTGTCTGTATATCATTAACTTTGAATGATCATGTCCCGTTAGAGTCACTCATGCACATCAGTCTCACCTCTGTCCATCTCCTTTCTACACCCACTGCACTCTTAGCAGGTGACTATTAAACATGAGTCTGGTCCTGCTCGAGGTTTCTGCCTGTTAAAGGAAGTTTTTCCTCTCCACTGTAACTTGCTAAATGCTGCAGAGTTGTTCACCCATGTGGTTGAAGATGGGATGGACGGGGGTCTGATCCTGCAAGATGGGGTTCAATCTGATTCCATTGTTATTGGATCTTGGTAAATAGAGTATTGTCTCTCCTTTTAAGCGTTTTAAGGTAACACTTGTTGTGAATTGACGCTATTTAAATTAAGAGTGGGAATCACTAGGGGCCCCATGATACGATATTATAACGATTTTTAACATTTTGCAATACAGTGAATATTGCGACACAATATATCGCAAGTTATCCTTTTTTTCTAGCTGTTAAGCTAATTCAGCATTTGGCTTTTCTTCATGTTTGTCTTATTCACACTGTTATTTATTTTTATGTAGGACATCTAACCTTACGTATATTTTTTGTACTAACTTTCTCCTGCTCTATGATATCACCTCTTCCAACCCTGTTATCATACATTTTACTTTATATTAGCAATTAATTTGAAAAATCGATACTTGGTCAGTCAGACGATACGATATATCACCAGACAAAAAATCGTGATACGAGGCTGTATCGATTTTTTCTCCCACCCCTAATATAAATAAAGACAGCTTAAGATTGGCTTAAACTCCTGATTTGGTCGTAATTTGATGACAAATTTCTCCTCAATTTTGAATACCTGCCTCCTTCTCCTGCTCCTCTCCTTGTTCTCCTCTCTCCACCTGATAGTCTGTACTACTGAAGCGCAGCATGTCAGGGAAACAGCTGTCTTTTATGATCGCAGGGGCAGCCATAACAGTAGCGAAAACTAAAACCTTATCAATCCCCTGGCTCTACGCACTGGTCTGGTTGCTGAAAGAGTTTCTGACATAACTCAACACTTTAGAGAGGGTGAATTAGCGAACATGTTCATTCCATTAAGTGACATCTCTGTATTTCACTGAAATTAATGACAGGAATTTGACAGCAGGTAATTTCTCTTTATGGATTAATCCAGATGAAGAGCTCTGCTTAATATCTAATATTGATCATTAAAACTGTAAAGTGGCACTCTATTATATTACATTATATGGCTGTCAAAGGTGGACCGATGCCAGCAAGTTTTCCTCTGATAAAACTAAAAAACACACAATCTGCCAGGATGCAGACACCCACTTTCTCTCTTTCTCTCGTCTATGTTCTCTGACTCTGTATCTTCTGATCTCTCTGTCCCTCTCTTTCTTCCTCGCTCTGACACAGCCTCTCTCTCGCTCCCTCACATTGATTAATTCCTCAGGGCTGCCGTCTGAAGCTTTTCAAGCCCCGTCCTCCTACCATCGCCCGGGGCAAGGCAGACGACCGGAGGGACGCTGACTCAATGGATTGAACCCAGGAGAAAATAGAGAACTTTCTTTACAAGATCAAGACACTTCCTGCTCCCAAAAGTTGTTGATAGAGGGCGTTGCAAAAAAAGAAAAAAAAAAAAACAGCTAAAATAAGCTTCAAGCCTTTGGTGAACAAAGGAGCAGAAATGATTTTACCTGCTCGACGGGGACACAAAGCATTTACAAACTTTGCTCAGCTGGTGAGGAAAGCTGGGGGTCTGACTTTTGTGGGACATGTTCAGAATGAACACAACATGCACAGAGACAAACTGATCCTCGCTGTATTGAAGCAATTTTGGTGCCAGCATGAGAATCCGAACATTTCTACGTTTGCTGCATTTGTGTGCTTTCATGGACTTTGTATTGCTGATCTGAGAGTCTGTAATTGAAGATCCAAGGCTGTGTAGCACTGCTAACAAGCATGTTGGCTCTCATTCTGCTGGACTACAACATAAAAGTCCTTTTACATTAACCATAATGCAGCTGTAAGATGTTTCCCTCGTAAAGGCTGAAGCAGTAGAGCCTTTTTATAACTCACTCACTCACTCACTCACTCCCTCATTCAGTCTGTTAGCGTGCTCTGAGAGTTTCCAGTCAGCAGGAACTAAAACTCTGATCAGGCATTAAGTATGTGAGTGGGTGGAAGCAGGGGAGCGTGTGACGGACTGCAGCTGATCAGCACGGTCTATTGGAAACTATAATCAGAGCAATTTGCCATTTCAATAAAGACTTCATCAGAGACTTTTCTGCAGGCACTCTCCTGCTTTAATGACACAGAGCCTGTGACAGATGCTTTATTATCACACCTACCTGTGGAAAATATGAATTAACTTGTTGCTCCTAGCAACAGCTCGGAAATACAGGTGGGACAAATGCACGACCATGTACACGTTTACCATTTGCATTTGCATGCAAGCTCATATGCTCACCTGCCATCGGAAGAGGCAATTTTCAAAGGATTTGACACTTCTTGGATTTCATTTTACGAGATGGGGAGGAGGAGGAGAAGGAGATGGAAATAGGAAGCTCAGATTAGACCATCAGAAAGCCCATGGGAAAGACTTTCAGAGGGAGAGGTATTGTGGCGCAATATCTCAGACAACAGACAGGATGTCAGCGCCACTGATCAGAGACCAGCTGCTCACGCTCATCTGGATGTCTCAGATATGATGCCAGCCAGGGTGTATGATGAGTGGCTTTAGCAGTGGAATGAAAATAACAGATGGAAGTCAGACAAAGGGAGATTTCATGATGGGTATAGTTGTGTAAGTCAAAGCAGTGAATAAACCACAGAGTCTGATCTTAGGGATCTCTCAGAGGTGAAAAGGCTCGAACCGTCAACATCTGTTGTGACCCAAGACTTGATAAAAAGAGAAAGGGAAATACACGGTTCAGCCCAAAAAAATGCCATTCACTCAAATCTGAAGAAATAGGATGAGGTGTGTGTCAGTAAATCAATGTGTTGGTTATTTGGCGGGTAGGAATGAATGATACTGGGTGTGGAAATAATCCACAGACAGCTAAAGCCAAATGGACAGAACCATGGTGCCATGTGGAGAGTTAGGGTTACAGTGAGAGCGGACCAATTTTTTGGGCCAGTGTTTGGTACATAGTCCATTATCTGTGACAGGGTTTTATCTGGATGACCAGAGATAAGATTCAGGCTCATGAACTACTCATAGTTGGTATAGTTGTCAGTCTTGAACACCACAAACACCATCTCAAGTCTGAGCAAGTGTTTTTGTCTAATTTCGAGTAAAAAGAGTCTCAGTTGGCTTAATTTAGGCCACATTAACCTGCCAAGTCCAGAAAAAAATGCTTATTTCCAGACATTGTATGCCAAAAATAAGACCTAAATAGCTTATAATGAGTAAAAATAAATGTGTAATTGGAATTAAGAGTATCTGAAAGTTCTCATCATAGGACATTTTCCTGTCATAAAACTTAACTCTCATTTCATCCATCATCCAGGTGTGCTAGTCCAACAAGGAGAAAGTCTATTAGGTGCACTGAAAACATATTAACATGTTTTGTAATATGTTCTATATTGGGGTTTTTAGTTGTAACAATGTAAAAGCTCTTGGAAACCCTTCCTCTTTTTGATTTGAATACAGATTGAGAGCTTGACTAGAACCTTTTTAGACATTTTTCAGTATTACCTACAAGAAAAAAGGCCCCACAGTATTAGATTAAGTTGAAATGCATCCTTAAATGTTTGTGTTGAATTTAATGCACTCGCAGGTTCACATGCAATGGGTAGAAATTGAACACGGGCCTTTAAGCAATGCGGTGAAGTTATTTCGTCTACGATATGCAAGACTGCAGAGAGATTAAAGAAGATCCAAATGGAAATTTTCCTCAGCATCAACCACTAAGAAGAAGGTCATCTTTGTCTCTGAGGAGGAAGTCTCTATGCTCTGAGGGGCTCTGAAACCAGATCCGAATTTATCAGATATAATGTTGCCTCATAAAAGATATTAACTGGGTTGTGACATCTTGGATAAAAACTTTAAGAAAGGGCAGGAGTTCACGCAGTTAGAGGCAGATAGCTCTGAGTCGATGAGAGGTCAGGAGTAATAGGAAATTTCAAACTTATTGAGGAGACACCTTTGGTCAAGGAGTTAATGAAAAAGCTGTCACTGACTAAAGTGAATAGCTCATTAAAGAGGAATATCTTAGTGATAGATACAGGAGGAAATTTAAGACCGAGCTCCCTCTAGAACTTTAGAGAAACAGCTTCAAAACACGTCATCTCTGCGGATTCAAACACAAGGTAAAAGGAGTCTTGTATTCATGAGTTTCAATCCTTCGGAGGGTTCTTTCTACCGGCTTAAAGAGCAACCAGAGGAGGGATAACAACAGAATAAATAACACTGAAAAGCACCCTTGAGTAACAGTGTTTCTTGAAGATAAGATTACACAAAGTTGCATCATTTAGTTGCTCTCTGATATCTCCACACCGTGTCCTCCGTAATGTTGTAGGACACTCACAGTTTATCAGCCTTTCATTTGCATTTGGCATTTTTACAGTTTGCCGTCACAGCTGGAGGGTGTTGTTGCAGAGGCAGGGGGGAGGGTCTTAAAAAAGGGCACCAGAACAGAGGAATCCCAACGCTTGAATATGTTTATGTGTTCAAAGGTTTGTGATATGCTAGATTCAATGTCAAAGTCATGCATGACAACTCAAGTAGTCCTATCAGTTTCAAAGGTAAATCTAGTCAGCTGAAGCAGTGAGCAGCGTCTGGCCTAACTCCACACTCTGATAAATTGAGCCACTGGGACAACAAATCAACCTGTGCAGCCTCTGCTCCTCAGTCTTTTAGAGCTTCACCTCACAAATCCTAAATCCTGTAGGGAACTTGTTACACCAGGCGTCGTGTTTTGTTTGTCAGTCAAACAACAGGAGCTGTCATCTTGGTGGTTGCAATATACTTGAGCTCCTTCCTGTGGCGTCACCTTAGAGGAAGGACTGTGATTGGGTTCAATTCAAGACCACCCAAGGAAACATAGAAATGAGCCAGCTGACGGGCATATGAACATCAGACAAATGCTGCGTTCCAGTTGTACTGGATGTCAGGATTTCCAGGCTACAAGTTGGAAATTCATCTGGAACGCCCCCCTAAAGTCGGATTTGTGACTTGGAAAGTTGGACAATCCTCACCAACCTCGACTTGAAAACAACGTCATAATCCAAGATGGCAGCGCAGTGCATAAACAGGAAAGAGTAACAGTGAAAGCTCTCATAATGTTTTATTTATTCGCTCTTCTGTTTTGTTTTTGTGAAATTAAATAAGTGGTATATGTTTTACTGCCCAACGTCTAACTGTGAACACAGTGCTATGGTGTTTGCAAGATTAAAATACTGTGTTATGTGTTGTTTACAACTGGTATAGCTAACTACAACTAACAACTGCTTACGACGGCTAACAACAACTAAAAATTGTAAACAACAGCCAACAACAGGCAACTGTAAGCGTCCATCTTGGTTTCCCGACTTGTTTACTGGAGCGCCGTCAACTCGGGTGTAGCGTCACTCCTACCTCCGACATCCGGTGAGATTTATGCTGCGTTCCAGTAACGCGGCATCAATCTCGTCTCTTCACCTCTTGATAGGTTGACCACATCCATCATTTGTGCTGGTTTTGATTAAGGCACATTCAGGTGTTTGGTACAATGTGGAAGAAATTACATGAATCCAGGTTTGGAGCAACCCTGAAGACACAGCTGGTGTTGATTTTATTACAGATGCAGATCCAAGTTTGTTTGTCTGAGTTTATCTTGGTGGCTATTTGATATTTAGCTGACTGCTTTCTGGGTTTTGTAGTTCTTCTGTGAGTTTGATTGTGTTGCTATCATACTCCCTGACCTCTATAGGATTAACCTGGCTAAATTAAGGTTGAATTCATATGGTATGCTGTAGATAGTGAGAAAAAAAACTTTTGAATTTGAATAATGAAAACATTCAAAGTCCATAACAGCAATTACAGATGTCAGCCATTTAAACCTTATGAATTAAAAGGGGCTTAAATGATAAAAACCTTGAAAAATTGGTTTGCAAAACAATCCTCACCTAAAGTTGTTTTTTTCTTTTATATTATAGCACAGTCCTCAGCAGATTAAGTGTGCACACAATGTTTTTCATGATTCATACTCCAATCTTTTAAATCCACAGCTTGCTGCAGGTTAGCTCGTAATAAACCCCAGGTGTCCGTCAGCTACTGTTTCCGACATCAACCAAAATAACTCCTGGAACAAATATAATTTGCAATGGAGATCTTTTTTGTTCTTGGCACTTTTACCAACTCAAAGACAAAACTTTTTATTGCTGATCTTCACTCTTCCTCCTTTATTAAAACTGATCTTTGCCACCGAGCGTAAATATGTATTGCGGTTTATTTGCATGAGAATTTAATTTGTAGGAAGGAGGTTTGAGTACGTTGACAGAGAGCTTGTGTTCATTAATCTAAATCTGAAGGTCACTGCGGGCATTTTCACAAAATAACAGTCACAGAATATGAGTAAAGGAGTGTGGCTTAACCTTCTGACACTTTAATTTGACTATTAAATTAAATTTGCCTCACACGAATTCTCTAACAGTGACCAACACGACTACGACTTTGCAACTCAGCAGAGTTTTGGGATAAATCTCAGTCTCCAGCTTCTTTTCTTTGTTTTCTTGCAGGCATTGGTTTTATTTGCGGTAGGACAGTTGTCTGGTTGATGTGTGCATCTTTGCATGTCATGTTGTCAGTGCAGCTTCATCCGGCCCGTCGTCTGCTTGTTACAAACTGTCATGTCATGAGAACGGCGGAGAGAAACCGACAAAACAACAAGCTGCTGGGCCATGCAAGCATCAGACAGACTGCATTGTGCGCACACACACACACACATATCCTTGTATCATCCTACACACACACAACAGCAATGCTCTGGCTGTTACCGCTGGCTGGAGACGCTTGACGTTTGTTTTAGCCGGGCAGTCCTGGTTGTCAGAATTTCATCTTTTTTGGGGGGGAGAAAGGGAGCTGAAAAGTGTGTGATTGCAGTTGTGTGTGCCTGTGTTCTGGCTCGTAATGGAGCCTATGAGAGCGCACCAGTGATAGATGAAGCTGCGATGATGGCTGCTGTAAAATCCACATCATCTATCAAACAACAGCAATTTTCATCCGGCACTTAGCACTGACCATTGACTTTGTAGTTTCACAAAAACACAGCAAAGATTTTTTCTCTGCAGCCTCAGTCTTTGGCGTAAGTGAAGGGAAGCTGATATTGTACACAAAGTTTATACCCATCCACATGATTTTATATCAGTGTGCCATTCTGACATCTGCAGGTGAAGTTCAGGGGGAAAAAAATGTTTTGTGAAAAAGTTAGTTTTTTCCCATAATTAAATTCAAAAAGTGACACTCTCATATATTGAACACTCTTTCCACAGAAATTGAAATATTTCGAGCTTTTTTGTTTGAGGTCAAGAAAATCAAAGATCTAATTTAAAAAAAGGATTTTTTTCGACAAGGTCCTTGTCGGTTATTTCAGTCCTGATAGAGCTCCTACACCTGCCAAAGTTCACTGAGCCTTTAGTTTCTCACTCAAAAAAAGTTCTGGTCTGATGAGATTAGGGATTTTTTTTAGGAGTATTTTGTAATCCATTTGTTTTTAAGATAATAAGGTTAGAGGATTAGTGAATCAGACGCACAGATGACTTGACTGACAGGCAGGCAACTATTAGAGAAAAGGCTAAAGACCCGTCTCTGGTAGGTTCAACCAGAAGACAATTTTGAGAGTCTCTGACCTCCATCATCCTTTAGATTCCGCTGGATGCTGCAGATGTTTTGCTGCTTCATCTCCCTCTATCTGTTTCTTCTCTGTCTGTCTCTCTCTTTCTTCATCTCCCTCTCTCACCTCTCTAAACCTCATGCACTCTCAGCAGATGACTGTCTAACTGAGTCTGGTCTTGCGCAGGGTTTCTGCCTGTTAAAGGAAGTGTTTCTTTTCCATTGTAACTTACCAAATGCTGCAAAGTGCTACACTCATGTAGTTCAAGGTGGGATGAGAGTAGGTCTGATCCTGCAAGATGGGGCTTTATCTGATCTCATCTTTACACTGGATCTGTGTAAATAGAGTCTGGTCTTGATCAGCTTTTTAGTTCAGCATCTTGAGGTAACACTTGCTGTATAAATACAGATTGCATGTTGTATCCCAGTCTGTTGGTTTTGCACAAATAAACAGGTTCCCCTTGCAACAAAAGAGACAGTGTACTAACATGAATCCATTTACTGAATTAAGAACCAAACAGCTCGTCTGAGTCTTGATAAATTCATCTTCACTGGCGTTTCTCAAAGAATAACAAATGACGAGCTGTATTATTTATTAGACTGCTGATCAGCCGGATGATGTGTTTGATGATAAAGTGGTGGGGACAAATAAACAAACGTCTTGTTTATTGTAATGAGGTGAGAATTAGTGTGGGAGCATTACATTGTGTTCTTCATAATGGGCTTAATTACCTGCCACAACAGAGCAACGTTTAAAACTCTTTTGACAGTCGGATTAATCAGAGGAATTACCTGCACTGAAATGCTAATGTCCATACCTTTTAACTGAATAATAAACACAGATAGAACTATTTATTATGAACTCATTTATTAAACTGATGTATTTAACAGAAAATTTGGTTTGGGCAGGGGGGGAGTTAAGGCACCTGCCCCTTTTGCTCCTGACATCAACAGTTCCCCTTATTCTGTTTTTTTTTTTTTTTTTAAATGTATTTTGACTTATTTTGAAGGGGCAGGTATGATATGATGACCAGTTTTTGTCCCTTTCCAGAAAAACAAACTAGCAAAGTAATAATGCCATAAATGGAACAAGCCAGCAGCATAATTGGTGGCAATTATTTACTGTAATTACTTTAATGTATGCATTCAGCGTCTCCAAATGAATGCTGCCAAATTAAGCTCTTAGAGGCAGAGGATGCCTGAACTTTTAATCTTGTTTGAACCATACAAATTGAAAGTAAAAAATCACTTTTCAGGACTCAAAGAGTTCCTCTGATAATCTTAATCCAGTCCAAATTCACTTTTTCCAAGCTAAAAAATGCTATTCTTAAACAAGGGTTGCTTAAACAAGCATTTTTGATCCAAATCTGTTGTGAACTAAAGCACAGACTGGAGGACACAATGGCATGACACCAATTCAGTTGTCAAACAGACAGGGTTTAATGAAGTTCAAGCAAAGGTCGGTAAACAAAAAGACAGTCAGGTCAGACAGAGGTATCAAAAACATGAGGCAAAAGGCAAGGTCCAAAAAAGGCAGGCAAAGATAATACACGGCTTGGCAATAACTCTAAGTAAATGCTGGAATGAGGCAAGAAGTGCAACAGACAGGTGATGAGACAGTGAGACACACAAGGTCAAATACATGAGGTAACGAGGGTGATGGGAAACAGGTGGGAAGACACAATCAGACGGCAGGTGTGACAAGACGGGGGCAGAGCAGACCAGACAGGAACAAATCTAGAAGACAGAAACAAGGGATGGTGAATACAAAATAAAACAGGAAATGCATGACATGACACAAAACATGAATTTACTGAAAAATAAAAAATAAACCTAACCGACATGACAAAACCAAGCTGAGGATTGGTAAATATTAATAAGCCTAATTAATATAACAATGAAAACCAACAAACCTGTTTTGACACACATGGGCTAGCAAAGTGTATGGTGGTATGGTTGACATTTTTGTTTGTTTTCTTGTCAAGCTATTTGGTTAATTTGGAAAGAAAAATAGGAGGGAAAAAACTGGGGTTTACTCTGATGCAGAAAAACTAGACTAACATCCATCCGAATATCCAGGTGCTGAGGAGCGATTGGACGGATGACATCCTTTGCAGCGTGGGGTAAGGTTTATTTGCTGTTTTTCAAATGGATTCATTAACTTTGTTGGCAACATTTCCTGAAAAATATGACTTCACCAGAGCTTTGATTGTTGTCAAATCATTCACACAAGCAGAAATCAATACCTCTGACTGCTGATCACGGAGAAAAAAAAGGTGGAGTTGGGCTTAAGTCAAACTGCTTAACTTTGTTGTAGCATATACAATTCTTAAGACATGAGGCCATTAACTGTACTCAGTATGTCCTGAAGTTTTAATGCATATACTTTATAGAAGTTTGGTGTGGAGGTCTACTTCTTTTATCAATTTTCAGATGGCTTTAGCTGTAAACTAAGGGTGACCATATGTTCTCTTTTACCCGGACATGTCCTCTTTTGGGGGCTGTCTGGCCTCATCCGGCCTTGTCTGGGGGACCCAAAAAACTCTCAAAATTAACTATGCGCGACTCTGTGACTCCGCCCCTGCGTAGTCGTGTCCTCTTTTTGGGGATTCGGAATATGGTCACCCTAGTAAACTACTATGGAGAGTTATGCTGTCCTTAGAAAAAAGGTGGATGTCATGCAGGGCCCCAGCATTTTTCATATAATACAAATTCAGTGCATATGGTGCAATAGTAGTAGCTCCATGTGCCCTCTTTTTAACTTCATGCTCTTTGAAGCTCCTCCCAAAAGGCCTCAACTTGCAGCTTCACAGTTGTAGGTCCAAGGTCACTCTATATGTTAAAAAATCTCCACTTCTCTCAATTACAGCTGTGCTATGCCCCTCACAACCAAAACCACAGCTAAAATAAAAACAAGCTCCTCTGTCTGATCCCTGCAAACTCTCAACCCCCGACGTTCAGATTGATTACAGTTTGTGTTTGTGCTCGCTCAACAGTTTTCTGTCAATAAGCTTCCATAAAAATAATCCCAAACAAGACAGTCATGCCCGACAGACAGAGAGAGATAGAACAGGATATAAAGTTAATCCCCAGAGTGGGAAAACATATCGGCTGTTATAACGCAAAAAGTGATCCCCATACAAGGTCACTTTTTGCGTGTTGAGGCACATTGTAAGAGCAGATAAACTTAATGAGACTACAGTGAAATCTGCTGTGGGCATGAACACGCTGAACAGACTCACAGATGGATGATAATGAAACTCTGTTTTTGTCTTTTAACATCCTCAGCTACTCTTAACTGATTACAAACAATCTCTGGAAAGTGCCGATCACTCATAATTTGACGTTTTCATTGTGTTGCTTGTTACCAGCGCTGTAATTGACCTCTTGAAATCCAATTGTAACGCCCAGAACAACAGGAGTCTCATTTCAAAGTGGCTCAGATTGAACTGTATATGTGATTTGGTATTAAAAAAAAAATGGAAATAACTAAGTTATCCCGACCCCCCCAGATTTGGGCTGGCAGTTATCTCATGACCTGAGGCTTCCTTCATAATAGTGAGAACTTTGATAATAAACATGCGGCAGTGTTTACCAGAGGTGTTTAACCCTTTCCTGTTTGTCACAAAAGCATTCTGGGAAATGCAAAAAATCACTAACTGAATCAGGAGTATCGGGAACTGTTTATTACAGCTCTTCATCAAAGTGTGTCCTTGAATGCAGCAAACATAAGTTGATTAGGTTCTTCTGAGAGACGAATGTGTCTGCAGTGGTCATCCGGTTGCCTGTGCCCTCGTCCTGTCTTTCTGTTTTTTTTTTTTATTAGAGCATTACTGTCAGCTGGATGAATGTCTGTAATGGAGATACTCCGCTGAGCCTCTAATAAAACTCAGTGGGAGTGTCTTTGGATCTGTGCGTAAAACTAATGACTGTGGAGACTCTGGAGCCAGTAACACTTTAACACAGACATCATGCCAGGCTAACGGGAAATAAATGAGAGACAAGGGGGATGGATGGAGACAGTTGAATATAAATGTTACTGGGACCATGGGTCAGTTGAAAGCCTGTAAAAAAATCTATTCATACTTGGTTAAATCATATTGTTTGGGTACCATTACAGCATTTTAAAGGCTGGTGAACTTGTAAATTTCTGCCCTATCTGCAGGAGTAGCACCACCTCCATAGGCCTTCTGGACCTGTCAGAGTATTTAATACACATAAAAAGATGTGTCATATAAAAAGGTCCCAGTAAACAGCCAAACATTGCACAATTAAATTAACAACCCAGAGCAGTTGCTGAATCTGTTTGTGGAGGTTGTCAGGATCAGTTGTGAGCACTTCTGTTGTTTTAAGGGTTTAGTTGTGACTTCTGGTATCATTTACAGACAATGATAATTGAGGGTCATCTGCATAAATATAAAATAAAATGATACTGATGGATGATGTGACCCAATAGGAAGCATATAGAGAAAACACAATGGGACCGAGAATTGAGCCTTGGGGTATCCCATATAGCAGGTGAAGAACTGAAGTAAAGGGAGCTGCTGGCTGTATCACCCAATTATTGAGTCTGCTGATGAGCTCCAGGTGGTAATGGTGTCAAAGGCTGTTATGATGTCAAACAGTACCAGAACCGAACAGTGTCCAGCAACAGCAGCCATTTATAAATCATTGGATATTTTTAATATATGGGTAATCAAGGTGAAATTAGCAATTGTTGCTATAATGTGGCTCTCTCCTTGTCTTACAAGATCAATGTTTTTATTTATTTATTTATTTATATTATTCATTTATTTATTGTGCATTGTCCCTGTTTTAAATAAATAAATAAATACATACATTGCACTGTTTCTGAGCTATGTTCCCTGTAGTGGCAGATTCTTCTCTAACAGTCTTTAAAGCCACTTGGATGAGATGAGCCCCACAATTGCACTGACAAGCGTCCAACTTCATTCATTAAATGACTCCAGTACTCCCAGGTCTGGTTTTTCCGTTTATTTGGCTGATTGCGGGTTCCATACAGCTCACACTTTAAGAAATTGTACAAAAATGAAAAAGAGCTCCCGTTTTAACGGTCAAAAAACATTTTTGTGCTGCTCGTCTCATTCTGAATCAAACAAAAAAACGCCCAGCGCACCTGTGCCGGCTTTCCAAAACGGATTGCGACTTCACCCATAACATCCCCTAGACAGGTGTATCTGAATCTGCTAATCAAAGCAAACAACCAATTTAATTACTTTTAAATCATATATTTTTGGTCCTTACAATTAATATTATTTACTGAGACATTTGTTTGCTTAAAAATAAGATTTTGACGAAACTAAAAATGGCTTCTATGTTGGCCCCAAAAAAAGTCAGATTAAAGTTGTTCAAAAATGCCATTGCTACTACGGTTTTTAAAAAAAAAAAAACAACTTAATATTTATTATATTTTCATCCACAACAATACCATGTATGCATATACTATTACATTGCTATTGTATATTGTACAAAGTACACTGCTATTGAGGACTTCAACAACTGTTTTTCAAGAATTTCAAAATAAAAGACAATTTTAAGATTGGTTGAGTTGAGTTTCCTTGAAATCATAATAATGTATAATTTTAGAGAACTTCACAGGAAACTTAGATTTTGCCCTGCAGTGTTGGTGGATTTTTTTACCCATTACAAGCAATTCAGCTTTATTTTGAAAGTGCCTTATTTGAAGTGAATGTGGCTTCCAATATAAGATATATTTTTGTTGGGGTCAGACAAATAGACCCTGTAAGATTGTAGTTTTGCAGTGTAGTTACCAGATAACTTTTGGCACCTTCCAACCACGTTTTATACACAGCAGGTATTGTGATGTCGTTTATCATAGTTTGGAAAATGGCACTGCTGTCTCTTCCCACCTTTGTGTGTGAATGCACCCGCAGTCACTCTGGATCGATCCAGTATGCTGATAACAAGCTTTATAGAATCACTTGTTGCAACTCCATCTGTCAGGGTTAGTGGAGCCAGATCACCAAAACGCATCCTGGGATATGAACAGCTGATTAGTCAACTCCATATGTTCTCAATTTTTCCTCCAGTTTTTACATATGTGGGTTACATGACTGACTTTGGCGCAGAATACTGTGATACCCTTTCCTACTAAAACTGCAATGATTCATGTCCATATAGCCAATGTACCATCTCACACTCAGCCGGTCTCTTTTATTCTTCCCTGAAATGAAAAACTGGTCTAATCTGAAGCCCAAACGTACCTCCATCATCTCTAAGATTTCAAGGATCAGGTCTTTTCTATCTTTAGAATTGAAACATAACTCCTCTTTAATGAACTTTTTATTAGCTCATTGTTCAGTGTTTAATTTTTCTTTTTTAGTTTTTATCTCTTTGGAGCTGTCACAGACTAGGTTGAAGAAATATCAGTTTTTTTAGTACTCTGAAAAGTGAAGCTATTCTTCACTTTTACTACTTGATGTGTTTTTTGTGTCTTTTTATTCTTTTTCTTAGGGGCGAGACAGTTTTATCGTATCCATGGTTCATCCATCAATAGGGAGGCTTATTTCCAAGTCTTTTGCACAGAATTTAAAATGCAGACTAGTACTAGTGTAGGAGAAAGAAGAGATCAGAAAAACATTAACAATGAGTGTAATCCATTAAACTCCACAAGTGAGCTGTTCAGGTGGCAGATGGAGCAGGTCTCCCAGCAGGTCGGGAAACACCTTGCCTATAAAGCTTGTGACATCTTTACCCTCTCTAATTTTTAGCAGTACTAACATTCAGAGATTCTACGTCTTCCGCTTTAGCTTTGAGCGCCTTACTTTCCCAGCATAGACAAAAGTCCTCTCACATGAAGCTCTAGCTATATGTTCAGATAGGCTGGTCTCCATTTCCCTAATATTTGACTTTTGTGTCGCCAATATCAGCTTAAGTGATTCCACTGAGGAACTTATGGGCTCCAAGGAGCTATTCATTGGAGCAGCAAGTTTGCTCAGTTGTCTCAGTTGTTAACGTTATAACGGGGCGTCTTCCATCAAGATGCTAGCAGCTTCAGCACCCAGATTTTGGGTTTACTGTTTGACTCATTTTGCCTCTCAAATTTACAGTCAACACTCCATTGCGTAACCCAAAATCAAACATGCCCATGTTGGTAACTACAGTTTCGATAGACCATATGAACACAGTAATCTAGCTGATGTGCGGCCATATTTAATCCTATACTTGGGCAAATTTGTGTAAAGCCTTGATTCACTCTATAGATATGATAGCCAAATTGTGAAACACCAACTGTGGGATGGATTCATCTGGAAGGATATACTTCTTGACAAACCAAACTTGAGTTTGGTTGAGAAAAATATAATTTGCTTTAATATAAGACAGTAACGCACATTGAGATTGAATAAAGTCAAGTCTAGGACATTAAAAAGCAGCAGGCAGACACTTTGACTATATTCAATTTGGGAAAATGAATATTTAAATTGACTTTGACTCTGATGCTCAGTGTTTTGTGAGTTAATATAATATTTGCAAAATAACAAAACAAAAAAACAGTTTTCTGGAGCCTGTTTCCATTTTCCATATGTCTACCCCTATGCCTTTGCAGCTTTTTTCCTATTTTCAAGGTTCTTCATCCAGTTGCGTTGTCAGGAAGCTATCAAAATCGTTTGTTATGAAGTGTAATCCAGTTTAAAGTCCTTATGGTACATTTATCTGTGCTCTATAGGCTGCATGTTGGTAACATGACTTGAAACCTGTTACCCATCTCCATCCATCTGTTCTGCTTAACAAACTGACTCCTCAAGGAGACCATCAGGATTGCTCTCTCTCTCTCTCTTTGTCTCTCTCTCTCTCACCCTCTCTCTCTCGCTTACTGACATCTCTCCATCAATCTCACCTCTAAAAGTCTAAAAGTAATCAGCTGCATGCTGATCGGGGAGAAACAGAAGAATTTATTTGTAATCTGCTCAGAAAGAGAGTCTGTGTCAGTCTGTGTCTAAGTTCTTGACATGCTGAGTGATCTATTTACAGCCTGTATGCCTCATCTCACAAAACAGATTTAAAGGAAAGAGAAGGAAAATGTAGATGGAGAAATAAACACCTCTGAAAGGCCGACTTCAATTACATTCAGAGACACAGGAGACGGAGGAGGAGTTGAGGGAAGGAGATGGAAAAGCAGATGTTTTGGTTCTTGAATATTTTTCAAAACTAGAACAGAAAAAAGCATGTTTGCAAAGTTAAAGCAGATATTTGTTTTTTTTATTGCAAAGGTAAACACGTATTTCCACCTGAGGACAACAAAAGAATGAAGTGGAAAAATCAAAATTTTGTGGAAAAAAAAGTAAAGTTGCCATGATTACTATTATCTAATCTATTATTTAATCCTGAGAGAATGAAGACATGGTAGGAAAGAAAAAAGAAAAAAGAAATAAGAAAATTGTGAATAAAAATAATGTATCAAATCATGATATTACATAAAAACATCCTGATTGTTGTAAATAAAGTTGTGACTTATTTGAATAAAGTTGGAAAAGCCAAGGACAAGTTTGTAAATCCATTTAAATAACAGAGCACCAGTTTGGGGAAATAAGGCTGTAATTTAAGAGAGGATAGAAAGAATAAGGGGGGAACCATGTTACACATTTATGATGCTAAAAAATGAGAATAAAGTTATAACAATGCAAAAAAAATCTGCATAAGAGTCAAACAGTACATGACCATGACATAAATTAAGTCATAGCACAGCATTGTGTTGTATACTTAAAGAGAAGCATCAGGTGAAATTGTGTGTTAGTAAAAGATTCATATCTAAAATCAGTATCAAATGCTGACAGCGTTCAAAGAAACTCAGTGTTATATATTGTTTTTGTGACTTCATTCTTGTCAGCATTTGCTCTTTCCTTCATGTTGCCCTAACTCTTTTTGGTGATTTCCATCTTTAATGATACAAACTATTTCCTAACAAAAACAAAGAGGTATAAAGATAATGAGGTCCAGTTTTCCTAGAGTTTACGGCCTTTATTTAACACATTTTTAGACTCTCACACTACCGCTCTGTCCATGTGATGTCTGGATGTGACAGCTCCAGGCCCATATCATTAATTAAAGCCAGACTAATCTATGACTCATCCCAAGCTCTCAGCCTCTGCAGCTGCTCGACTCTTTCTCCTGTCTCTCTCACACACACACTCTCTCTTCCTCTGTGTCTAATTAATGCTGCCAAATTACTGGTTGTGTCCATATCTCCGAGTGCAAAATGAGGGGTTTTCTACTTTGGAGCTGCTGCTGAATATTCACACAGTCTTAGTTTGAAAACTGGGAGAAACGCTCAGTGCATAAATACAGTGAAGAGATCTCCTCAGCAGTGAACATCACAGTGAACTTGAACAAGAACGCATTTAAATTCATAACTACTTGCACATTTATATCCAGATAGAAGCTTAAAGAATGTATTTTTCTGCATTCAAACACATGTTCCTGCATGTTACGATCAAAATCTCACATAAAAAACAACATCAGACGTCATAATTATGTATTTTCTTTAATGTTTGATGCTGCTTAAATTAACCACAAAGACTTAAACCCTCAATAAAAGTTGCACTCTTGCCCCAAACTTGCCCCTTTCTCGTCATCCCCTCTCGACCCAGTTTCTTTGAACCTATGCATTCTCCCACATTTCCTATATTTAGTATAATCTCCCTGCTATCTCAAAGGGGTCATGTCCCTTTCCTCTACATTAGCTGGAGTCTGAATTCAGTTTATTGGAGGGATGTAAAGCCTTCATCACATCCTTCAGTAGATCAAGAATGTGTGCATCAAACCTGAACTAATCATCTGCTAATTAACCAATTTTAAAGATCAATCCAAACCTGCACCCAGTTAACCTAGCAAACACACTTTTTGTCAAATATGTCAATGAATAATTACAGCTATGCAACTTATTGTATTCATATGGCATATCAAGTCCAATCTGCAGAGGCTGCATCTTTTTGAACTCGATAAAATGTCAGATTAAAGCTACCATAAGGAGTTTTTTTTGTGTGTTTATAGAATAGACTGAAATTCATACTGATGCCTCTTGATATCAGAGAGAAAACTAGACCGTCAGGAGCAAGATTTGTTATCTTAAAATGTTAATTTTCAATGCCTAAAACTGGTAGGGGATAGGTGTTTGCCGAGCAGCTGAAGAAACAGCCTTCATTTTATTATTTCCACTTTAATATTTACAATAAATGACATGTTTGATTTCTGAAAGTCAACAGGATGAGGTTATTGTCAATACACAGTAAGTAGAGGACAAGATAAGCAAAGACTGTATTCCCACAGGGGGATGCAAACAAAAAGTTCCTTACAGGAGCTTTAAACAAAGATATGATAGTGTACTGTATTTAATTTTGGTCAAGTCAAAGGCAGAAAGACTAAATTTATCAAAAATAATCATCATTTTTGTTATTGTGATAGTGGCACATGACAAAATATCTGCACAATAATGTCTCAAGCTAAATTGTGCAACACTTCTTATTATTAAAAAGTCACTGTTCAAAAGTAAAAGGTGCTCTTTGGGGGTCTAAATTTACCAGAGGTACTAACTTTTTTAACCTTTTGCTATTTTGTCCCATATGGTGCTCTGTAGTTAAGCTCCTGCAGTGTCTCCCTGCTTCTTGCTGCCTCTATGATGCAGAAACGGCTGATATGACAATTTAACAATTCCAACATATATGGAAAAAAAACAGCTGTAGAAGTTGGATTTACTTTTTCTTAAATAAATATAAACAGAAAATGTCTGGCTCGCCAAAATGTTGCCCAGAGGGACTTTGGAACTCTGTCAAAACCAAATGAAGTTATTAAAGTAGAAAAATGTCAAGATGGGTTTATAGTTAATTCATGACATTAAAAACACTCGGCTATATACTTCAGGGGGAAGATATATGCGTTCAGAGAGGAAAAACATGTGAAATTTACAAAATATGATGCTGATATGGGCCTCATGAACTTGCAGATGTGATCCAAATGATTCCAATTAACAAACTGACTGATTATTGGATTGATTTCCAACATGTACATGTATGTATATGTCATTATCGCTTCTCTATGTTAAAATGCAGCTGCGCCCGAAGAATCAGTCACATAAGACATCAGTAATACAGATATTTCTCAGGTATTTCTGCTTCTTTATCACATTTGATGACAACGAAAAACGATGCATTATCCGCTGAATCATTTAAATGAGACTTTAAAAGAAGAGCTGCAGCTTCAAAGCTATGAACACAAATAGGAGGATAAGTAATACAAAATGCACTCCAAACAGAGACATGTAAACAAAACAATATTAAACCAAGTTAGCGGGGAGAGATGCCAGGAATGTGACACACCTCCTGAATTATTAAAAGCAGCTTTTGTTGGAGAGAACAGAACGTTGTCTTTTTCTGTTGTTTTGTAAAGTTAATGACTGTAGAGTAGGCAAGATGGTTTTTAACTGAGCTGAGCTGAGGCAGGAGGATTACCGCCACCATCAGACTCTTACTCTG